>JAWWEU010000040.1:7147835-7196735 GCA_035583155.1 Acropternis orthonyx
AAAGAAAGAAAGAAAGAAAGAAAGAAAGAAAGAAAGAAAGAAAGAAAGAAAGAAAGAAAGAAAGAAAGAAAGGAAGGCACCAGTTCACATTTTAATACACATGAGATAACGTGTACTCCATCCTTCCAATAATATAACTTCACCTTTTCCCTGTGCTTTCCAATGTATAAGTTCTCAAACTTCTGCAATGTCGACAAGAGCTTCACATTTAACAGCTCCTTCTCTTCATTTGTAATTCTTTAAGGCAGCTCAGCATCTAACATTGAAATTCTTTACCTCGAAAAAAGTATTAGGAGGGAAAAGTGTGATGTGTTTTCTGTGCAAGTCAGCATCTGGATATTCAAATTGCATATATTCTGGAACTACTGATGTCTCAGAAAAATACCAGAAGTCCTTCAGATTTGTTAGGGAATGACAGTTTAACAGCAGTGATCCAGCTCTGTGGTTTATTCTATTTGATTTGGTGATTAAAAATTAATGCTGAGATCAGCCATTTGAAGGCATGGATTTTATTAACCTTGCAGACCTAAAGACCTATGTGACATGTCTTTGAGTTCCAGACTTTTAAATATTTGAAGATTACAGTTAGTGCCAGTGGCACAGTTTATCAATTTGCCTTATGTTTTCTACTTTAAAATTCTATTTTCGGTCACATTACCTGTCCAAACTATAAGTGGACACTTGCAATTTGAACACCAGGTGTCTGCCTCAGGCTGAATTTCCCTGGAAAGTTTCAGCAAATCTCTCTGCTGAGAACAGGGTCAGAGGAAAATGAAATTTCCATGGAAAAGTGCTGAATAAAAAACTGTTTTTCTTCAAACTTTCATTTAAAAGCTTTTGCTTGGTGAGTCAGCTCTCTTGGACACCACATACTGCCAGACTGGCAGAAAAAGTAAACACTTCTCAAGTTTTTCTTCTGTCAGAGCAAAACAATGATTTTTAGCAATCACTTTCAGTGAAAGATGTGGCTATTGGTCTTTAGGAAAGGAGTTGGTGGTTATTTTGTAAATGTGGTTGAATGAATAAAAACGTTTGATCAGTGACTGTATGCTTAAGATTGCTCCTCACACAAAAACTCAAATGCTCATATAAGTCACCTATGTGATGTTAGCAACATAGTGTAGCAGTCTTTTCCTTATTTTTTTAAATATCTTTTGGACATATTAAAACCATAATTGTTTTCAATCTTCCTTATTTGGTAACAGACACACATCCCCAGTGCAAAATTCTGATTTCAACAGAAGATTTTTCCCAAGTTGGTAGCTGTCAGCTATGTAGCCAAGCCTCTGGTCTGACCTTTCAGCACCACAGGAGTTATGCCTTTCTGGCTCTCTTGGGGTATGCGATTAAAAAATAGGAATCTTTAAATTTAGAAGTCTACTACGTGTTGTTTAAAATTTATATGCACTGGATGTTCATTTTGCTTTGCCAAACGGAAACTTTTAAGTTATTAAGAATCATGTGAGGTTGAATGTTGTACTAAACACAGATAATGCAGAGGAGATGTTTTCCCATTGAAAATCTGGTCTGTAGCTTGCACACAAGCTCCTCCCGGAGGAGCTGAGAATTATTACAGCATAAGCAAAGCACCTTATCAGTCTGCATTATATTTATCACATTTCCCTATGCCGACATATGCTCCAAATACTCTCTTCTGAGCTATTCCTACTGTCCTTGAACCTTTGGCATTCGCCTCAAATGCCAAAATATTTGGTGTCATTTTTCAATAATAGCATCATTCATGGAATAATAGAATCATAGAAACATTAAGGTTGGGAAAGACTTCCAGGATGCTCAAGTCCAACTTTTGACCAAATACTACCATACACACTGAACCATATGGCAACGTGTTTATTTTTTTTAGCACAAGTGATAGTGACTCCACCACCTCCCTGGGCAGCCTGTTCCAATGCTTAATCACTTTTTCAGTGAAGAATTTTTTCCTAATATCAAACCTGAACCTCCCCTGGTGAAACTTGAGGCCATTTCCCCTTGCCCTATCACTAGTTGGCTGGGAGCAGAGACAACGCCCACCTCACCGCAACCTCCTTGCAGAAGAAGTTCAGAAACAGTCTCGTTCAAAACCTTTATAGTGAGCTCTGTGTACAGATATCCCAGCCCTTTTCTCAAATAGCTTCTAGGTCATCCTTAGGTCCAAGGTGAAGAAAGATGAGAAAGTGAAGAACTGGTGTATCTGTACCTTCTTCATTACTCAGCTTCATGTGCAATGTCCTGGATGACAGGAAACAAGAAAATCAGAGAAGAGCAGAGAATTGCACCTCACTGGCATGTGTCCATGCTTCTGCTGTCCATCTGAAGAGGGAGGCTCCAGGTAATGCAGTTTTTTGTTGCTTAATAACAACTTCATTATTTTAAAATTGTTCTTAATTTATAAGAAGAAAAAATAGAAAATCAGACAATGTTCAGTCTTAACAAAGGACCAGCTATACTTTTTACTTTCCTTCATATTGATGCAGTGTGCTCTTATCAGACTGTGAAGATGCTTCCAAGCACATAAAATTAACAAAACAGAATGAGGGTAAGTGTTTTTTTGGAAGACACCCAGAGCCACACCCTTCTACCCCAACAGAAACTGAATTTCATGCTGCAAACAGGAGGCTTTTCTTTAGCAACAGTGTATGAGGTACTGATATCTGGGGGCAGTAGAACTGGAAAATGTCTGACACCAGATAAAAATGGATATTTCTAAACCTTGGGGATCTTATGGGAAAAAACCTTTATGCAACTCCCTTTATGATATCAAAGGGGGTTTAAAATCAGTGTTTCTGCTAATGTTTTCCATGTAGCACACTGCCACTTATGAAAAACAAAACAGATAAAACTGACAGTGTGTGGGAGAACCTTGCATAGGGATGAGTGGGATGGGAGACATGAGAAGTTCCCAGACTCAGAGAGGAATGGATACAGAGCCGGACTGGTTCTACAGAAGTAAATTAAAACCAGGGTGTGGTGGTGAGGGCATAAGGGAAATTCTGTTTAGTTTTGTAAAATGAACCTGCAAAAATATATCTCTGTGTGTGTGTGCGTGTGTGTGTGTGTGTGCGCGCGCGCGTGCGTGTGTGTGTGTGCGTGCGTGCGTGTGTGTGTGTGTGTATGAAAGGTCAGGGTGTGAAGAGAGGATTTTGAATCCATATGGAATTTTAAATACTCTTACTGTAAAATTCTATACGTTTATTTTAAAGGTCCTATGAAATGGAAATAATTATAAAATTTAAATTGAATTTCTATGATTTTTCCAAGGGAGTGATGTTAATCTGTGTTTCTGTAGCCAGCTCCAGAGAGATAAAGCATGTTTACTTTTTAAATACAGATTTTTTTTCTCTTTAAATTTTATAATCTAAAATATTTTCTAATTGGGCAAGATGGATAACACTGTAAAGTAAATTCAAGTAGAATTGAGTATTTTTAGACAATTTTTCATTGCTTATTATCTTATGTCATTCTTGATTAATCTCAGAACTTTTTCTGGCAGAAATGGTGAAATTGCACACATTAAGCTGACCTTATGAGGAAAAAAAAAAAGAAATTAAGTGCTGATTTTACTTTTGTAATAATCCAAAAAAAGACTCAACTGCTTATCTGTTCAGAACAAACAGTACCACATGGCCTGTGCTCAGCCATAACATACATACTGTCAAATGCTAATATAACGAAAAAAAAAATAGATAAGGATTCACTGTTAATACTGATAACATTCATCAGTTTGTAATATATCCCCACACTGCTTTATGCAAGAGA
Source organism: Acropternis orthonyx (assembly GCA_035583155.1). Taxonomy (NCBI): domain Eukaryota; kingdom Metazoa; phylum Chordata; class Aves; order Passeriformes; family Rhinocryptidae; genus Acropternis; species Acropternis orthonyx. The sequence goes on from JAWWEU010000040.1 coordinate 7,151,595, forward strand.
ATAAAGAATGGAAATGCAACATCCAAGGGAGTAAATAGTAAACAGAAGAAAATCCCCTATAGCAGTTATAATGACACACAACACAGAACTCTGAGTGAAAGTTGCTATGACAGCTGCAACCCAATTTCACTGCAGCTGGCATTGAATTCTCTAAATGGGGATATAAAGTGTGGGTCTCAATGTAATGACTGTTCCATAGTATTCAGGCAAAGCAGGATGTGCCACATAATTTCATAACATTAGTATTCTCCATTTCTCACTTTTCTGACCATTGCCTGTCCTTTTCTCAGAAAGAAAAGAGTTTGTATCTCAAACACCACCCTCTCTGTAAGAGAACTTAATGCAAAACATTTTCTTTTAAATGCAGCCCAGCAGTGGCAACATTTGCCCATAATTCTCTTCAGCTTTGAGTTTGCAAAGTGCCCACACAGGGAGTGCCCTTGTGCCCACACAGGAGCAGCATTGTGGCTGGGGTTGTATCTGTGCCACAATGCGCAGATTACTCTGGCAAATATTGTTAGTATAGTTGTGTGATAATAGATCCCTTGTCATTTTGGGTCTTACCAGCAGATTGGTGGGATTTCAAAAGTGCCTTCCAGAGGACTGAAAATACAACTTGTTATAAACAACTGGTTTCATAAATCTATAAATAAGGTCATGCAGCAGGACTAAATCATATTAGAACCCAAGAAGCCAAATTTTACCCTGTTGTCTACATCAGCACATACAGGATGCTTGCTGTTTGATAGCTGTCAACTGGCTGTTTGCCTGACTGATTCCAAAGTCACTTTGGAAACTATTATTCCCAAAGTGAAGCGAACAGACAGCACCATTAAGGGCTGAAGATGAAGATAACACTTCATTCCCTGTTGAAAGGTAAAGCTGTCAAGGGGAAATGGACTTCTTAAACTCCATAGTTGCAGGTTCTTGGTCTTAATAAAGAAGGAAGAGTATAACCATCGGTGCACTGGGCAAACAAATCCATTTCAAACAAAATGCTTATGAAAAATTTCAGCTCCATAACCCATCCTGAAGACAAATTACTCTCTCCCACCTTAGTTATTTTGTCTCCTGAAGATAATTTGAGAATGGGAAAGCTGCCAAAGGGTGACAACTGACCTAATAAATGGAATAAATCTGCCACTGCTATTGTCAGGTTCCAATCTTCCCTGACAATGCATTTAGCTCCCAGATCAGGGGCAAAGTGAGTCTTGCAGAACATCAATTCCATTTAAATGAGCACAGGAAACTGCATCTGGGGAAACTCCTCTTGTTGCCAGAAATATAGCTGTGCTTTTTTTTTTTTTACAAAAAAGTTGTCTCCATTTATCAGGAGTTCAGCCATATTAATGTCTGAAATGTCCTTTCTTCAGAGTCCCATCCAAACCGCTTCTCTACCAGCAGACATCTTGAAATACTGGATACATATCAAAAGCAAGGAAGTTTCTCTCTCCCTGCAGTAATTTTGATTAAGCACATTGCTAGAATCACAACAGATTTAAGTTTCGGAGACAAACAGCCCCTCTGTGTTAAAAATTTGCATCACTGTAGGGCGCTGAGCTGGTACAACTCCACATGACACTCTGCAAGTCAGTAGAACGGTGTTGTTTTTTGCTCTTGCAATTGATACAATGAAGTACTGAGAGACTGTGAACACAACAGTTGCATATTAGGTAGCTTTAAAATATTTGGGACAAGAACTGTATTATTCTTTCTGTGGGACTGGGGAAGAACATTTCAAACTCTGCCATTACATGGCTGTGCAGGCCTGTGCAGACCCAGGGCCCAAACAGCTCTTTATCTAAAAATAAAAACAGCTGAAAGGGGTTATAATACTTGAAGAAGCATGAGCAAGCACCAAAAAATGCCAATGCATATTACTGTGCAGTGCTGGCACTAGAATAAACATGTCAAGGATAAATTTTTGACAAAAATTATAAGAGTTCTATTTGTTGCATTTTTTCATTGCAATCTAATTAATTTTATGAACTAAATTGCGTTACACATCACAGGAGAAAAAGAAATATTTAACTTTTTTTTTTAAGGTAAATAAGGTCAATTTGTGAGATCTTTATTACATGGTTATTTGAAATAACAGTGGATTTGATGCCATGACCTAGAGCCTTTAAGGCCTTTTTTATTTTTCTTTTAACACCAAAGAGTGAATGGCAGTTCTGCAAGACTGTTTCTATGTTTTGCAAATTTATATGGCTTTGACCTTCCAAGCTACAATATGTTCGGTGTCATAAATCACCCATGTACTTTTCAACTTGTCTGAATCCTAATGCATTACCCGTGAAAGCCAGCTGGAATAAAACAATAAATAATTCCTGTGAGGGACTAATTCCTTTCCAATCTTACACTATAAACGTGCATTTGTTGTGGGCTTCCACAATTGTTTGGCTTCACAATGCTTCCTGCAGAGGACCATCTCCTCGGACATACTGAAAAATTTTGAGCTGTGGCAGCAATGCCAGCAAAATATGGCTTCTTCCTCTTGAGATTGAAATGCATAGTGTATATTTCCTTCCAAAAATGCAATATCTTTATATGAAAGAATCAGTGTGAATCACATTAGAGCCCACTTTTGCCCTCCTTATAAGTGGCTGAATACAATATTTTATATGAAGCTAAGACCGTTACTACTGTTTTGATATATTCATAGCAAGAATAAGGACGCAGTTGTAGGCTTCCATGCAATAACATTGCATTATTTTTGGATATTCCAAAGTTAATTGAAATACTGCCATTGTTGCTTTAAAACTTTTTCTTTTTCTTTTTTTTTTCAGAAAACCATATAGGACCAATATTAAAAGCTAAGCTAAGCACCTCTGCCTTCAAAAAAAAATCAACTGACAGCTTCCTCATTTCAAGTGTGAAAAACTGTAATAGAAGAATACATTTTTGTGGGTAAATTGTCACAGTTCTGTTGATCTCAGCTGACAGTGTCATATTCTCTCAGCTGAAAGATTGTCCCACCTTCCTACACAATGACAAGCATATTACTTGTTTGAGGCAGTTGAAAACAGCAGCCTAATGGATGTGACATTGCTGTGGCTGTGTCCCCAGGTCCAGCCAGTAGCAAGGCTGGGTATGTATTCACAAGACGTATGCATGCATGGACTCATACACAGAGGCAGAACTGGCCACCTGAATTGGCACAAACAGCAGTACCTTGCCAGCACCTACATAAATGTGCACAGCACTCACACAAACAGGTAATGTGTGGATGGCCAGATCCTGTTCTTGATTTCTGGCTATTGGGATGGAAATTCAGTGGTGGAAAACCAAAAAATATGCATACAAAATAGTAACCATTCCTATGGTGAGCCTTAGATGCTCAGCCTACCCAGCAGCTGCTCCCCAGACATCCTGGTCCCCCCCCAGCTGCTGGTACCCAGACACAGCCCCAGAGATTTGCACTTATGGTCCGGTAGCTGGTCTCTCTTATCCTGTGACTGGTACTTTTTATCCTACTTGCTGCCAAGTTCAGTTTTAATTCCATCAGTTTTCACACAGAAACACTCAGAATAGAGTATAGCCATACAGAAGAGAACTAGAAAGAGGATTTAATGAAAAGACAATGCAAATTGCAATTATGAAATGCAGGTCTCAGTCTGATAAGTGTAATAACAAAAGACAATTATACCTGACCAGCTTGTTTTATTATCTTTTCTCCTTATTCTTTCCTTCTTGTTCCTTCATAATCTGCCTTGACAGCTCCCTTTACCATTTTCATTCCTCTCCATAATATCTCACACACTGCCACAGTTCCTTTAAAATACCCCATAATAAGTTTTCTGTAATCCTCAGGCACTGCTTCTCCTGGTATCCCATAGTGAGGCCTCTACCTGTGCATACAGTAACCCCATCAGGTGTTCTGAGAGGGGGAGGTGAAGAGGTCTGTAAGGTGCTCTGAGGTCCTTAGTTCTTGGTGGACTTCCCACTGGGGACAATATTCTCACCATTCTCTTTGGATAGTCCCAAGAAGGTCATTCAGGGTTCCTCAGTCTGGCAATTGTTCTGCTGATCTTCACCGTCTATGTGTTCTGGCTGATTCATTTTTAACCATATAGCTGTGATTGTCAGCTAATGATTCCCATGAGACAAAGACCACCCTCCAAAGCCAGCATGTTGTGCTCCTCAGCATCTCCACACTTCCAGGCCAGTGGCTTTGGATCCATGTGTCTCAGTCTTCATCCACTTGTATGTTTGTTGCTTATTCTTGTTACTAAAGTGCATGAACAAGGCATGGCTGTATGAACCATCACCAGCCACATGTTTAGCATGGTCTTCCCAGAGGGACCAGGGAAATGTCTGCCATAGTTCCTTTCCCTCTCTTCTTTTCTTTCCCATCTCCTCAACTGGTGGTAGCAGTATTTGTTTTCCTTTCTCCATAGCTCATATCCAGTGTCTGTTTTATCTTTAGAAAGTAGATATAACAACATAATGTTCTCTATATATATGGCTGTATAAACTTATTTTAATTCCTTTTTTTTTTTTCCCCTAAATGTGGGCAGAGATATACAATGAAAATTATGGAAAGTATGAGTTACTTCCTTGAAATGTTTCTTTCCATTTCCACATCCACCATAATTTTAATTAGATTGAGGGACACCATTAGTTAATGAATTATGAGGTGTTATTCTAACTTTTCATGGAAATCATACATGACATGATAAACTTGTCACTTATCAATGACTCATTTGTCACTTTGTGTGGGAGTCATTTCAAGATGAAGGCACCTACATTAGCTGTCTATATCAGTTAGATGTCTAAGATCTCACAGATCATGGCATTCCAGCCAATAGAGTCAGTGTAGCCTATCAGAACAACTATATTTGAGATATCAGCACAAGTCTAGTAAACACACCACTATCAGTTCAGATCCAAAAACTTAAGAACATTTGAGATACTTTTGGATTTCCAAAACTTTATTATGGGCCTGGCAGATATGATGAAGAACGTATAGTAGATTCATATTTTCTGAATATTAAAATAAAATAATAAAGGTGAAAAAAACAAAAAAGGAAGACTCACTTTATTGCTAGCAAAACCAGCACAAAATGGGCTACCAACAAGAAACTCTTAGAGCACTATAATTTCTTTGCCCTGAAGGTAAAATGAAACCTTTAAACACAAAATTAGGGTGTTTAGGCAACTGAATTGAATCCCAGATTTGCAGTAACTACTGTGGGACCTTGGGCTCTAGGTGGAGTCTTAAATTCAGGTACAACTTACTTTGATGTTTAAGATTTTTCTTAAGTGAGAACTTCTATCATTATAAACCATAAAAAGCTGTAAGATTGTAACAGTAATGGTTTGTCCCCAAAACAATGACAGTTGAATTCATTAAAAAGCTTTTTCACTTATTGAATTGCACATGATCAAGTATATGTCTTCGAAATAAATACCACTGAACTCAAAGTGAATATCTTTTAACTCCAAGTGGATCTGGAGATCTGAGGATGAGACAGACACAATATGTTGTAACCTGAAACATTAGAAACATTTTTTAAAAGTTCCCAAAGCCTTGAGAAGAAAGCCTGAACTGTTTTCTAAGTCTCCAGTCTCGCTTCCAATCAGGTGATGGAAACTGCAAATGCTCAAGGAGATTAAAGCTCTAGGAGTGAAATGTTTCTTACTGATTGCTTATTGTTAGCAACCCTTTGATTTTGGTGCTAAAATGGGTCCATACTTTCTGTCTCTTTTCATCTTTGTGAAAGAAAATCATCTTTATCTTTTTTGCTTTTTATGTAAGATACACTTTTTTAATACACAGTTAAAAATGGAGATGGGAAAGAAACATTTAGTCAACTCAAGGAAACGACTTGAGATCAGATCTTCCATTCAACACAACTGCTATAAACACCATAAGCTGAGTCACTCTGATGTACATCTTGAAAAGCCACAGATTAACTAGGGTTGTCAGGCCTTACTCTAGCATGTAGATGTAGCTGTTCCAGACTTATAAAATTAATACTAGCGTTTGGGAGTCTGTTTCACTTTGGACAATTCAGTTGCTCTGTCTGACTTCTGTAGCTGCAAACTGTACTTTTTTAGCATGGCAGCTGTGAGAGTAGTATTGATAATTAGAGAAAAAATAGAGGGATGCGTAATTATTACTAAGAAAAATATATATTTTACTACATCTGTGAACTTTCTTGGAAGAATCCTGCTGTACTTGCAAAATATCTTTTCTAAGACAGAGAAGTCATGCTGTATTTACTCACATGGAATGTAACCTCCAAGCATGAGAGCAAAAATCCTTTAATATTGACTTTGGGATCTGCTATTACTCAGCTCTCTTCTAAAAGTCATAACCAAAAATATTCTCTCTCTCTTGAATACAAAATCAAAAATTTCTTAAATACGACTATCTAAATGAGAAGGCAGATTCAGATGAACTTTTCCAGGTTTTATTCGGATATCACTCATGTGGTTGTGGAGGAGAAACTAACAAAATATGTTCAATGCAGACAAAAAAACCCCCAAAACTGAACTTGTAGTGAGTGAGCAGTGAGCAAAGCAGAACCACACAGACATGACTAAAACAATGCAAATGCACAGAAGTTTTGATGTTTTTCTTGCACCCAGTGCCTGTTTGATACAGTGTGATTCTTGAGAGGGCAAGAACAGCTCCTCACCTACTCTAGAATGGAGTAGCCCCAGTAGCTTCAATGGCTCACACCTTCTGGGTTACAACCTTTTCATCTGCCTCGGGCTGTAGTTGCCTATTTCAGAAAGCTATCTCTACAAAAGTTCTGGTTCATTTTGTTTCTCAGTTTATTTATTTATTCTCTATTTCCCAGTGTTTGTCTCCTGTCTGGAATATGATAAAATTAAGCATCCAGTTTTCACACGGGCCATATGAATGCAGTGGCACGGGGGAAGTCCCATGGGAAGGCAGCTTACAGCTCCACGGCAGTACCTCTCCACATTGGTCCCATGTTTCCTTCATGAATCTGTTTGGTTTGGGGGACTAGTTGTTATTAAGGCAATAATATTAGACAAACACCACACTAGGCTTCTGTCACTATGCACTTTGAAATTTTGCCAAACTGTTGTTTCAATTGTTTATTCTAGTAATCCTTCTAAATTTTTCTCATCTGTGCAGAGATTTGTTGATCTCTGTCACCTAAATAGATAATCTCCACAAATGAATTAGAGCTGTTCATTAGGATTCCAGATGACTCACTTTGAAAAGATACTACCTACTTTCAAGGTAGTGTTCTTTGCTGTGTATTAATGGTTTTTTTGACAAAAAGAGGTGTACAATGGCCAGTTCATGTACAGAATAAAAACATAAAAAATTATGTCAGCAAGATGAGAAAGTAGTAGAATGCCAGATCCTGAAAGGCAAATTATTTTTATTTCATTATCAGATATGACTTTTGATTTCAGCATCAGATATTCTTTATTTGCTTCCTTCTTTTAATCTACTTGTTTTTGTATAATGTGGAATCTTTCATGATTAAAACACCTTTAAACAGAGAAAAGCTGCCTTATTCTGATTATTAAAAACGTACAAAAGCTAAATATTGTGTGTCATTTTTACTCAATATAAATTCATCCACTGTCTATCTCCCACCTGCTAATCGTCCTTCATCTCTCTCCCACCTGCTAATCAAAGGTAGACAAAAGGTCTGGTCCTTTCCGTCTTATGTTGTGATGTCTCTTGGTATAATCACAGTTTAAATTGCAGAGTTGGATGACAGGAAAATACATTTTAGAAGGAAAAGTCTTTGCTGAAGAGCACTATGTATACATTGAATAAATGTTAACTGGAAACCATGGGAGTTTAATCCTGTTGCTTTTGCCAGCTTGATTCCGTCAATTTTCTCTCTGAAAGAATAATTATCATAGTAATTACAAAGTAAAGAAAATGAAATATTTACCTACTTTAAATGATCCTTCATGAATTTTAAGAGAAAGATCATTCCTCCCTGTAATTTTTCTGGACAGATCTGATGCTTTCCTTCAGCTGAAAAGACATATTTCTAAAAAGTATTTAAGGACTCAGACCTCATCAATTTTGATTTAAGTTTTATGCCTAAATACCCTTCACACATTCTTCTTAATCTTACTGCTTTTTGCTTTTGACAATAGAAAAACACCATTGTTCCTTAGAAATGGTTGGGGTTAAATAAAGACAAATCAATGCTTAAGGGTCTTATTTTAACACTAAGACATAATAATTTTGCCCTGGTCTTAGACTGTTCTTGGAGATGGTAAATCTATGCATTTTACAATCCTTGCTTGACAAAAAAAGGCTGCCTCAAAGATCTGTGGATATTTTATATCTCTGAAAAATATTAGCAAGAACTGAAAAATTTGAATTTCTGTTCAACCTATAGTCATGGTGTCACTCCAGTGACACTTCTATCCAATAACTGAGAGGGAGAAAGCCTGCTTTGTTTTCTTCTCCATCCCCATAATGTAGGTAAGAGTCTAAAAAATATCTCTGGCAATGCAAGAAACAGGCTGTCAGTGAAAGATAGAGATAACTTTACCACTTCAGTAAAAGTCTCTGCAAGCCTGGAACCATGATACACTGCTATAATTAAAAGAGAACTACAATGGGGGATTAATAAAAGAATTGCCATCTGTCAGTGGGTTTCTTCAAAAAAGAGATCATGTTAAAGGAATGGGAACAGTCAGAATAACCTGAAGGAAGGAAAGCAGACAATGTGCTGCAATAGCACCATCCGTGAAGGAGCAGAGAGGTAGAGACTCAACCTGGCCTGGGAAGGCAGCACCGAAAGACAGGTTGTGCAGTATTTTCTGGTGAGATCCAGAGAGGCACAGTGCTGTTTTGAAGCCTCTGCTTTGCATATAAGAGCACTAAACACAGAAGTCAGTCCTCCAAGATGCAGGATTGGGGGGAATGAAACCAGTCGACTACAAGTTTATACGGTGGGTGAGGGTTCTGCTATCAGGGCTGTGCCCAGAGCTGAGCTCACGACTTCTACAGTTCAGCTTGTATAGCAGTTCATGACTTCTATAGTGCAGCTTGTTGCAGTAGGCACTGAGAACAGACCAAGACACTAGAAGGATGTGTTTGTCTGTAGGGTGATTTAAGAGAGGTTTTGTGTTTAAATATGAAAGCCACACCTCAGACTCACTGTTCAGCCAGATCAAAACTGTATCAGTTTCAGAGCTGACATAGGTCTATAAGATCCTACAATCTGGCCATAGAAAATAGTCCTTATCTTGGAAGTCCAAATTAAACATAGGACATTGAAAACTGAGATAAATGCAGATGCAGTGAAATTAAACACGAGTTAAAGTGACTCAGTTTATATGAGCTGAGGTTTAAAATCCTAATAGGGTTTTTTTTTTTTTTAATTGAATGGTAAAACATATAGATATTCATGTTCACTTATGTTTATTTCAGAAATTATAAATTTCTCAAAATTAATATATAACACATGTACCTACCTTTGTAACATTAAAAGGGACCATGTTTTGTGTTTATAGGATCACAGTATCATAGAAAGGTTTGAGCAAAGATCCTCTAGTTCCAATCCCCCTGCCACAGTCAAGGACACTTCCCGCTAGACCAGGTTGCTCAAAGCTCCATCCTACCTGTCCTTGAACATTGCCAGGGTTGGAACATTTGCAACCTCTTTGGGCAATCTGTTTCACTATGTCTCACCATGCTCACAGTAAAGAATTTCTTTCTAAGATCTAATCTAAACCCACTGTCTTTCAGTTTGAAGTCATTCCCCCTTGTCCTACCACTACAGTTTCTGATGAGGAGTCCCTCTCCAGCTTCCTTGTAGATTCCTTCAGATACTGAAAGGTTGCTATGAGGTCTCCATGCAGCCTTCACTTTTCCAGGCTGAACAGCCCCAATTTTGTCAGGCTGTCTTCATAGGGGAAGACACAGGTTATTGTGGTGCTTTATGAACAAGGAACTTCATGTCATTCTGCAGACTTCTATCAGCAAGAACAGAGAATGAAGGCATAAATTAATATGGAGATCCCTTCCAGCACAGCTTTCTGTCATTGTTATATCAGTTTCTTCATTAAGGGTTGTGCATTTATTGACCAGTGCCAGCCTGTTTAACAGAGATGGGAGCTCTCTGTACCCTTGTGCAGAAGCCTGAGTCTTGGCTGTTGGAATAGGAAGGTTTCACAGATTAAAACAAATAAACAAACAAACAAAAAACCAAAACCCCAACAACAATCCCCTTCCCAAAAATCAAAGCAAAACAAAACCAAAACAAACAAAAAACCCACCACCAACAAAAATAATAAAAAAAAAATATTCAAAACCAGAAAAAACAGCCTCGTTGAGACTGCTGGATCTTCAGTGACAATCAGCTTAACCACAAAGCAGCTTTCATAGAATGGACTGCGAACTTGCCTTGATGGAGGATTGTTTCTTTAACATCTATACATTTAGAAAATACATCTATAGTCCAGACTTCAAACATTAGTAGACCTGAAACTCTCCATCTCTGAGCCAGTCATGTGACTTTATCAGCTTCTAGATGAATATGATGTTTCTACTCCTTGTCTGGCTAAAGACTGTCTGTCCTCATTTGATGGAAACATGTGGTACCTGTTGGGGTTATAAGGCAGAAGGAGCCCTCAGCCTGCAGCTGTGGTGTGCGATTTCTAGTTCAAACACATTATTCTCTGAACTGGGCAAAGTGATACATTTCCTGGCACAAGTGCAGCTCAACAATGTCTCTTGTTTTATGACTTCATACACTGGACATTGCCTCAAGTACTGGCTTATCAACAGACCGGGCAGCAGGGAGACTGAACATGTGCAGGTTGTGCATCTTGGCCTGCCAAGAGTTGCAGATGTGATTGATCTTACTTGCATGTTTCCATTTTAGTCATTATTTCTAGACCATTGTGTTACTGTGAGCCGAAAGCAGCACTCACATAATGTCAAGTTTTTAAAACACAGGAAGAAAAATGCTTCGATTCCCACCCTTTTCTGGAGTTCTCCTCATTCTATTTATTTTATTGGTTTGCAGTTGGTTCTTCTCCATCCATTCCTGTGGAATTTCTTAATGCACCATATCTTTTATTTACAGTATTTACTTCAACTTACTGATTACTTTTAGGCTAGACTTTTCCCTAAGCTTAGGGCAAGAAGCAAAGTCTTCAAGGTCTGGAACACATTAAAAAAATAAGCACTAACAGTTGCAAATTTTAGGGATCCCAAAAGACAGTAAAAAGGTTTAAAAAAATATTTTGGCATTTAGATCCTGTTGAATAACAAGGATTTACCCTAAAATGCCTTTACTAACACAAGAAATCATTTTTGAAACTAGCTATAGAGTTGTGTATGAGCCTGTGGTGAAGACAAGGTTGTGAAAATTATCAGTATTGTTCTCCATGTTGGGCTGAATCAGAGACATTCTGTAAAATATTATGTGCCTTGATTTCTGTGCTGAAAAAACTAGAAATATCTTTAAGTATTTCCAAACTTTCCTCTGGCATGCTTAAAAAAGCTGCTAATCCTTCACTAAGGAAAACTCAAGTGGGACTCTGATTATGAGCATGGCCTTGAGATACTGCAAACCCACTATTTTAACTTGCATTAAAAAAATGAGCGAAAAAAGCTTTCCATGCAGCAGATCCTTCTCAAAAATAACACCATGTCCAAAATATCTAAGTATTTCCTATGTTCAGTTTCAAATGTGCAAAGATTAGTGCAGGAGACCAAATGGGAAGATTCACTAGTAGCTGGACTTTCTCCCAGAGTTACCAAAACCCTCAACCAATTGGCATTCCTGAGTTCGACATTTATTCTTTATTTGTATGTCTGTCACTAGATGGCAGAGTCAGTATTGTTAGTAAAAATCCACAAAGAAATCTACTCCCCAGCATGAAATAAAAAATAGACCTATTTATCCATGCAAGGGACAATGAGATTGACCATGGTAAAACCAGAAGATTGAAAAGAGCTATGAGCAGTGGTTAAGCAGTTTATTTGTTATATTTTGCTGCTGTCCAGTACAATATCAATATGTCCTGAACAGATTATTCTGTTTTTGTTACACTGATTACATCTAGCTGTTAAACTCAGGGTGCTGCAAAGAATCTCTGCATAATATCTGTCTTCAGGTCCCACATCCAGTACAACAGGAGTTTGCTATTAGATATCAGGCCTCATTATCCATTATCAGAATAATTTGCTATGTCTGTCTTTGAAGACTGAGAGTGAGATCTGCTAGGTCAGTATTTGATTGTTGAAAGACTCTACATCAAATGCTTCCCAGACTTTTCTTTTGAAATCAGTAGAAGTCTAAATCTGCAGCAAAATTATGCAATGTGTCTGTGTTGTAAAGAAATCTTACCTTCCTACTTATCTAATAAAACCCCCCAAAAACCAAACAACCTTTTTTGTCTCCATTCTTGGCATTAGTTTCTAATTTTCTCACCTGCCATGTTTTTGATGGCGAATATATTATAAAAACTATAATTTTTTTACCCCAGATACTGGCGGTTGTAGCGCCTGAATCCCGACATGCAAAGAATAGTGCAGAGATTTATTTTGTCCACAAGGTGGTAGTAAGACCACACGCCTGGAGAAAAGCAGCCTAAATTTCCGTTCTAGTTTATACCAAAAGTTACCAGAACTAATCGGGTGGCAGGTGATCGTCAATGCGCAATTCAGCCTTCAGATGAGTTTTATCAACTTTAGTGTTTCACCGCCACATAAAATCAGTTTTCATCTTCTGAATCTGTGTCAGCAACCTGTGAAATTCAGACGTCTGATTCAGACATGTTTTTATCTTTTTGGTTTTGTGTTTTGTTTGTTTTATGAAAAGAAAAGGAAAAAAAGAAAAAGAGAAAAACAAACCACCAGATATTAAATGAATCACTGAAAAGTTTGCAATAAACAAAAATATTAGGACCTTAGAAATGTCCACTGTTCTCTTTCCATTGGTTGCCTTCTTTAAATTCATATAGAAATAAATTCATAAAGAAATGTAGTGATAAAAGAATAATCAACAGACAAAATGAACTTTCAAGTTATAAACTCAAATATTATCTCTGAGACACGCAGGGTTTCACTGGTAAAAGCAAATATCCATAAATATTATTTAGAATGTTTCATATCTATGTCTGTTGAAAAAGTCTGCTTATATTTAAAGGATGCAGGATAAAGGGAAACACACTGTATTTTAGGCAACTATAGTCTGGGTTTAGGGCTTGTGTTTAGGACTGGTTCAGGTATCTGAAACTCCTGCAATATATTCTGTGAAAATAATGAACCATCCTCGGATATGATGATGCAAGAAGGAGCCAAGGATATTGCATACACTGCAGAAGTATGTCACTTTTCAGGGACAGGCCTCAAGTGTATCAAGAAGTAGTTGCCGTACGTTTTAAGGACCATTTTTAAAGTACTTTGACATCTGTCACATTTTGAGAATTGTCTTGTGAAGACAGACATGATGTTTCAAGCAGAAGGGAAGGCTCAGGTTAAACTGCCTGTAAATACTTTGGCTTGAAAGCCTGGAGCAGAGCATTCACTGTGCCAGCATCTCTGGATTAGAGTCCTTGGCTGTTTCTTAAATCAATATTCCCATATCTGAACTCCCAGAAAGAACAGCTTCAGTGTACTAAAATTGTCATGAACTTATCTTTCTCCCAGTCTTCTGTCATTAGGACTGTATTTTAAAATCTGTTTAAAGTCTGAAGTATTTCAGAGGTTTGTATGTATCTGGATGACATAATAATAACCACACTTCTGGATCAGATGAGGAGTTTATCACTATTCTGGAGCTCTTTGGCTTTTTTAGTATAACTGAATAGAAGAGGTCAGAAGCCCTTTCATAATGTTTGTGAAAAACATTATCTGACAAATCCAAAACTGAATAGAACAAAGAGAATTAAAATGACAAAGTATTTTAAGACTAAAATAATAGATCTATCTTGTCTTCTTAAATTTTATTCTGTTCAAAACTCTGCTTGCTAATCTTTTATGCTGTCCTAAATTTCAGAAGGGAAACAAAGGTTTTCAAGAGGATGAAAGTAGCACATTACTGGTTTTATTTGCCATATCATGAAAATGAGGCGACGAGTTTTGCCCCTGGTGAAATTATAAATAAATAAATAAATAAAACCAGGGAAAAGTGCTTTTTGAATTTGTCATTCTCCCAGGAAAACTTTACTGCTGCACATTCTGACTCTTGCCTTGTCTTGCCTGGGACAACAGGACCCAGCTACAGGAGTGGTCTCCCAGCACTCCTGTTAGCTTCTGTTTGCTCTCTGAACAGCTGTTTGTGGGTGCTCTCCTGTCTGAGAACAGCAACACTGCCCCTGATGTTCCACTTTGTAACTAGTTTGGAAAATGCAAAATATTAAACATTCTTTTCTTTGCTATAACTGTGTCTGGCAAAAAATGAGATCTTGTATTTACATAGTTTGAAAACACGGATATAAAGGGACTTAAATAAAAAATTAAAATTAACTTGCAATTTCTAAAGCCTCATGCCATCCACAGGACAGTTTTGGAGGGGTAGAGATGTGGGAACTCACAGCAATGATTGGAGGGGTACATTTGCTGAAGGGCAAGCTGGCTGGCTCTCAAGCAGACACTTCAGCTCTGATAAGAAAATAGAGTCCCCAGGACGAGCAACATGCTTGCCAGGCCTTCTATTTAGAGACTGAGACCAGCTTCAGATCAGAAGTGAACATGTGGAACCCACATGTGTTTACAAGTTAGCTGGGGCCTAGGAGAGCCTCTGGCTATTTATCCACGTGTCTGTCAGTACCCTGCCTTCCTGCACACTGGATGTCAGGGTGCAATCCTTCTCTTGTGCTTCTGAGTGCTCATATTTTTCTTTCGGTTTGTGTTTTTATGGGGAGAAAAATAATAACAATTTTTTAAAAAAAGCACAACAAAAACAACAAAGAAACCCACCTCTCAACACCGTCTTATTGCAGTTAATATATGTGCTATGGTTGTTGGAATCACTTCATTTCTATCACTGTTAGTGCTTTTACTGTCACACAGAGGCACATAAGTAAGAACATTCCTGTCACACTGACCCACTTTCTTCTACGTTTTAGCTACTATCATACCTGTAGTCAGAGACAGGGACAGTAGCCTTTGTTCATAAGAGGAAATCAATGTGGATATGGATAAGCTATTCCACGTTTGGGATGGAAAACTCTTCCTGCATGGCACAGTAACGTGCTGTGAAGACATGCCTTTTTCCAGGAAATTTGACCTTTTTATAAATGTAATGGTATAAGTATGTACTCAGTGACTGAACAATACTCAGTTGTGTACAGGCAGGTAACTCAGGTCTGGGAGACCTCTGTGTAGGAGAGGTTTCAGTAGGGCATAGGCAAGAGATTGGATGTGATTGGGATGGGATCATCAAGGTAATATTCCTCACACGTTCAGTGCACTAATTTGAAAGTGATGACATCAGCTGCTAGAGCTTGTGCCTTCTGTGGCTGAGTGGCTTTAAACACCCTCTCTATAAATGCTTTGCATAAGGACTGCTGCAGGCTGAAGTACAACCTGAAGGAGCAGCAAATGAGGCTTGTAACAGTTTTTAGATAGATGGGATTGGAGACTGATTTTAAAAAGTCCTTAAAAAATACTGTTGTTCTGATGCCATTAAAACATTTAAGATTACAAAGGGCTCATACATTAGTTTTGGCATTCTGATTGTGGTTCCTCACACCACGGGGTAAGACCAGACTTTGGAAGACTTGTGTGATATCTTTTCCAGATTAAGTGATTCCTTCTCTTCTTTCCTCAAACTCCTCACAAAGTATCTTTGTTATTACTCTCTTGTTAAAAAAATAATAAATCAACCATCAAAGATGGAAGAAGCAAGGCAAATAATTTTCTTTCCTTATACTGCTTTTTTCCTAAGTGGGACTTCTCTATTTGAGTTCTTCACGTTGATAGTTGAAGAAAATGTATCTTTAAATGTCATGTCCCAGCTCTGTAATTGCCAAAAGTTAATATAATTAGGGAATATTCAATATGAAAGAACTGACCGAATCAGTGGCTTCTTCTCACAAAACTGTGACCTTAGGATTTTTTATGCATATAAACACATAGGTAGCAGAAGAGACAATTAACATATGGATGGCTATGTGGCACTAATCTCCATTTCAAGTAAGTAACCCCTTGAAGGAGAAAGAAAAATAAAATTGTAGTCAACTACTTTTGAGGTCTCATTGCTCTCCTATATCCTTTTAATTTCCTCCTACTTCAATTTTTACTGTTTTTTTTTTCTTCTTTCAACAACTTTTTCATTTCTAAACTCACAAGTAGAATCATTTATTTTAATAATGTATTTTCTTTAGCTTCTAGTTGAATACCATTTGCAATGTTCCCAAGCCTTGCTAGCTACAGAAGCATTACAGCAATGGTTTGATTATTTCCTTCTCAGTATTTATTTGAGACAAAAGTTCTCTGACAAATCTCAGATTCTCTACATTTGTTTCAGAAAAGGACCATATGTCATGAATACTAAGCAGTCAGGTACTCCTACTGAATTAGTCCCTAACCACTATTTAATCTTGTTGACAAACTCTGAACATTTCTGACCAGACTGATTGCACTACCAGCAAATAATATCTTTGATGTTCCTTCCTTGTAGACGTCCCAGTTCCTGTTCTTCCTAATGAAACGAAACAGCCGTCATACACTACAGATGTACTTGCAAAGGACTTCCACAAAGCATTGTCCTGTAGCACACAATAATCCTCATCTGAGGAGAGACAAAGGATCTGGAATGTACAGTTTTTATGAGACTTTTAAATATGGAAAAATAATTGGGAAAGTGTGCTTTGACAGGAACACTTAAACAAAGCTTTTCAGGGAAAAGATTTTTGTTTCCAAAAGTAACAGATATGTTCTGTGTGACTGAGTTTCCTGACAGTGTCTTCTACTGAGGATGGTATAAAGGACATTTGAATTCACAGGATATTCATTGATGGGAGGAGACTGAGCACACCAAAGAAGAAGATTCTTTCCTACCAAACATTTCTTTTTAGTAAGTCTGAAATATTGATGCTTTTCAAGTTACTGAGGTGAAGAGGGGTGAACCACAATAGTTCCAAACTAGTAAAAAAATCCCAACTTCTAGGGGTTGGCCACAGGAAAAACAACATGAAATCCCCCTCTATTACTATAGTTTCGTAGCAACTCACACAATTTTTCAAGTATTTATCTTAAGAACACCCTGCTAGCAACAGAACAAACTGAGACATACAAAAATGTGACCATGAAAGCAGGAGAAATCATGGCAGGGCAGGAAAGGCTTTTGGTTTCTGCACTTCCTGTCCTCATTAACTACAGCATTTGTCCCTTCTTGAGGGGCAAAACATAAAACAAGAGAGGTCTGCCTATAAAGAAAGGAACAATTTTTCTCTTTAACTCAAAAGATTCCAACATGATGATGGATTAAATCAAACAGATTAGACAGATACGCAAACTTTTGCAAGTTGGTAAGACTGAAAATACCATAGTAGCATAGCTGCAGCTGTGTCTGCAGCAGGGGGGATTGCCTCATCTCTCAAAACCCTCAAATCAAACTTCCATAAGAAGCAGAAGACCATATTAGGTGGTTAAATGATGAAAATATTCACAGCAGAAGATGAGACAATGAACCACAGCAATACTGAAGTGTTTTGTGACGGAAGGACACCACCCTTTGTACCCTTGAAGTATATATTAATAGTTTTCAACATCTGTTACCCATCTTCTTGGTGGTAGGATATAAATGGACTGGTTTTAGCTTCTTTTTGTACTGGCTAGACCTACATCTCCAGGGCCACTGTGAACTCTGCTCTTGCACTACTTTCACTGTAATTATTCTTGGGTACCTGTAATTAAAACCATCTGAGAAAGCTACAGAGTAGAGGCATCTCAGAAACACAGGCAATTAAAACAGTGACTACATATGATGAGTCATAGGGATGACTCTGAAATTTTGGCAAACAAACCTGTACCTTTAAATTTCAACCTCTCTTCACATTCTTTGCTAGTAATTTTTCAATAGACCTCTAATGAGTTAAAAATAAATGAATGACTTTCTTATGATCTGTTCTTGACATTCATACAAATACATCCCAGAACATTAGAGTAACTTTCCCATGTCAGTCTTCAAGTAATTTTAGAGGGTGCTGACAGTGCTCAGACTTCAAGGTTTGTTAGGAACCAGCAGGATGCATGGAACTGGATTTGGCACCTGAAGATGCAGATAGATATTCATTAGAATCTTTCTAAGTAACTGTGTGTTCAACTCCCCCAGTTTCCCATGAATTAATTATCTGATTATCAAAGAAAATCTCAGTAGTTGCTCACCCCTAGGGCATTTCTAAGGCTGCCATTCCAGACATAAGTCTTGATGTCAGAAGGTCTGCAGTTGCCATGTATTGTGGAAAAAACCGATATTTTCAACTTGAGAAATGTAATGTTCTGCTGCCAATTATATACCCAGTCTGAGTTGCTGACAGTTTCCTTTTCCTTTCACACTTAGGCAACATCTCTGGTCACAGAAAATGAAGCAAAGGCCTCAGGAAAGAAACAGAGAAATTTATTTTGAGGGAGAAAAAAATGAAGCTCCCAGCCAACTCTCTGATACCTGGTCTATTGAGATTTACAGAAGATCTTCTGGGTCTGAATTATGAGGGAATTTTCTGGGCCAGAATGAATTTCTGAAGATCATTATCTACACAAAGTAAAACAAACAAAAGAAAACAGAAACCAGGATTATAAAATACTGCATTTATTTTCTCCCTCTTCAGAAATCGCTTTTCAGTCAGGGATGGTGATTCTTTATCATATAGGAGAGCCATAGTCATCCTAGTAGGAGTAACTGGAGACACGGGGAGAAAAAGTAGGCAGAGATCTGAAACCACTAAAAAAAAAATAAAAAATTGGAGCTATAAAATATGGTAGAGGGAAAAACACTGGAATGGAGAAGAAGACTAAGACACATAATTAATTAGTAATGCACTATGACATGAAAAGATCTTGGGCTTTAGAAAACAGTGGTAGGTCCATGAAGTTGGGTTTGTGTGCTTACTAAGCGTATTTTGGGGTGATAAAGAACTTGCCCACAGGATATTTAGTGTGGATGTGGGGTGTTTCTTTGGTGAGGGAAGTTTCCTTCCTTCAAAATATTTTGCTTCTTCAGTCTTGGATCTAACGAGAACCAAATGGTCCCTGGATGTAATTATTTCATAAGATCTGTTGAAGAGACACCAGAACTTTCACCTGCTGTAATCTTAGCTCAAATACAGTTTTCAAGAAGGAGGAAGATTGCAGCATCCTAAAGCCTTCTGGAATAAAATCTTTCAATTTATAGATAATAAATCACTTAAAGCTGAAAACCACACAGAAGTAACATGTCATTGAGCCTTTTTAAAAACATTTTCTCTTGGTCTACCACATGTATAAATAGAGTTGAATAAAAATGATTTGTCTTGTTAATAATGAGACTAAAAGCACCAGTAGCAGGGTAATAATATATGCTTTCAGAAAAGTCGTGTTAATGTTCTTTAAAATACTTCCCATCATTCTGACAATGGAAAGCTGTGTCTTTTGTTTGTTATACTGGAGGAATGAAATATTAAAGCAGAAAGCCTTCTATATTTTTAAAGGACAGATTTATTTGCTAATAGAGGTAAAGGACTGCGTGTTTGAAGGAGTGTGGAGAACACTTTCAGGGAAGTGCTGCCATGGTGGAAGGTGCTAATGTCTTACTCATAGGGGAATACTGATTTAAATACCCATTCCAAGATGAAACCATAATGTTATAATTTAACATAAAGGGCCATGACAGATATGCCAGGGTATGGAGAGTCCTCTCTTTTTTTTTTTTTCTTTTTTTTTTTTTTTTTGGCTAGGGGCTATTCTGCTCTTAATTTCTCTTCCAGAGTCCAGAGTAGCTTTTCAGAAGTTGTGTTCACAGCCAGACTCACCTTTCCAGAAAAGGCTGGGAGCAGGGATTTTTAAATTGCAAAATTATAAGTGCCAAGGAAAAGGAAAGAGCTGGTAAACCAGTTACAACTGTAAAAGAAACACAAAGGAAAAGGCTGCCTCTTCCAAGAATGACACAATTTGCTTTGATGGAAGTGTCTGCAAAAGTGAAAGATTCTTACCTATAACTGCTTCCCCTATAAAAGCACTTATATTTGAAAAAAAGAAAAATCCTCTGAAAAAAATAGAAAAAACCATTAGAGAAAAGAGAAGGAATTATATTATGAGAGATAAAAGATGGGAAGACTGTTAAGAAGCATCTCTGAGGAAAACCTTTCCTCCTCTATCTCATACTGCAGCCAAGTAGCTTAATAGCATTTTGGATGCTTTCTTTTACAGACATCCCAAAGTTTATCTATATGAAAATTTTTCCATAGATACTTAATGACAACTCATGCATCAGAGATGCCCTTATGTCTTATGAATACATTGAGAACAAAGTCAAATGATGCATTCTAATTATCTTGCACAGACTTCTGGTCTTCACAATGAAAAGATCTTATTGAAAACCAAAGAAAAGTACCACAAAAAGTCTTTCAGCAAGGGTATTTTGCTGCCTATACCTCTAGGGTAAACTCTGTGATGTTGTGGTATCCTACCAGGGTTGAAGAGCCTAAAGTATTGCTCAGGCATTTCTCACGTCGTACATCTCCCAGAACTTACTTCAGAAATTTAAGAAATAGTCAAGGTTATTTTTCCATGTCAGGGCATAATGAGGTGTGTTACTCAGCCAAGACTTTTAGGAAATGAGACTGAAAAGCAATGAGCCATGCTTAAGACACCAAGCACATTGGCAATGCTCTTTAGAAGGAAGTCAGACCTTTTCCTGGTAGACTCAAGGTACACAAGAGATCAAACCAACATCCTTGTTCGGCTGCCTTCCTTCTGACAGTTCCCAAGCTGCTTCATCGTGCACTAAATCTAACATTAATTGAGTGTAAGTCCATGCAAGAATGCTAATTAAAACAATGTACCTATCACATACTCTTATGCCTTCCAGGCAGCAAGGACACAGGAGACAGCTGCTGTCAGAGTATGGGAGGATAAGAGGCAATTGACCCTGCAGTTGTTAGGTTAATTCACAAAGGGAAATCTCTTGCACAACTAGTGTTTCATCTGTTCTTGCATAAAAACAACTCTACCAGAAGCATTCTCTTTATATAAGCTATTAGGATACAGTCATGAAGTCTAATTACTTAAACAAGGAGTTCTACAGGCATAGAAATTAAGGACGTCTTGTGCTCCATATATTTCTGCAGCATTCCTGACTGACTTCAGAGTCAAAGAAAGCACAGGGCTCCATCTGAAACTTTTCCTGTGTCTGGGACCTGCTTAAAAAAATCTTCCCATGTGGGAGAGGCAAGAACATGAACATCTCCTTTTTACCTCCATTAGACATAACATGTAGCTTCACTTGCTGTAGCTGGTCATCCATTTTCAAAAAAACAGGTAGAAGCTGAATTATATCTGATGCTTCTACTCCCCTTTAATAAATTCCTTTAATAAAGTATTGATTTCACTGGGAGGAGAAAGGAAGTGTAAAATTAGGAATACACATGGACAGACATACTCACAGCAAAAGCCTTATGTTGTCATAGTGAAGTTAAAAACCCCACCTGAGGTGTCAGATAAGATAATTTTCATTACATAAATCAGACTGTTGACTTTACTGCAAGGGTTTTTTTCTCTAATAAGTAAACCCACAAAATCCTGCAGGAACCCACCAAAAAATGAGTTTTATTCGGTGTACAGAAGAAAACATGTAGGTCTTAATATAATGGTTGAGTGGCTTTTAACATCCATTATTCCTTGACTGAGGAAGAAATGATGCTACACCCCTCAAAGGTTCCTTCCAAGCAACATGACATAAGTTTCAATTACTGGTTGAAGAGAGCTTAAGCCACACTGTCTGGATTTGAGTATGAATCTGAACCCCCTAAAGGTGCTCATGCCTGAGGTTTTGGTTGATTTGTTATATAGATAAAATGGCCACCCATGTGTATTTTTCTAGATCCCAGCCTAAAGTTTATACTTAAAAGTGGTAAAAATTTTGGGGTAAGACTTAAAAAAGTCTTGATCAACTCAAAGTTACATTTTTCAAATATGCTTTATTTTGCTTAGGGGGAAAATTCATGAGTTTCTGAAATTAACAGAAGAGTTTAACCCAGACCTTTGGATTAAAATCTTAATCAATGCTTGTTAAAATTAAGGATATTTTGCTCCTCATAACATTATATGGCAACATCCCAAATGAACTTATCATCTAAACCTGCCCACCAGCATCTCTTGCCTCTACTGCACATGGAAGAGTCAAGAACGGATTTTCATGAAAAGAATTTTTTAAAAACTGGCTTATTTATGCAAATATTCACAGCTGATAAGCAGTGTATTTTGTCTGAACACTGTATACCTTCTGGAATACCTGAAGCTGATTTAGTTTAGTAATCAAGTAATTGGCAAGGAACATAAATTAAATTAATACCGTTCTGTTAAGGCATTTCCAGAAGTTATGCTCCATGATACAAATTCATGCAGCGATTACTGACTTTAATCTATTGTTCCCCCAAAGGTAGTTTACACTCTTATGTTGGAGCATGAAGGGAAAAGCACATTGATAATATGATCTGATGCATCAGTAATGCTGTCTGTAGATGGTTGTTCTTCAACTGCTGTTAGAGCACTTCGCTCCTAATTGGGCAGTTGCCTCTCATGGCTGAGTAACTTACACACCATGAGAAGAGCTGAATATCTTCTGTGTTAGTCCAAAGGCTGGTAGCTTAGATAAGAAGGAATAAAAGTTAGATTAAATGCTGCATTTTTTAACTTCCATGGCTCCTATAATTTGACTGAAGATTCATGGCATTAAGCTATGTTTCCCCCCTTTTCTTTAAAGCATTAGATCTCAGATTTATGAGAAGTTTCAGCTTCATTTTTTTAAATGGTCTTTTACTTCTGATTTGTTTAAAATTTTAGATTTGTAGTGTAGAAGCAGTCTACTACCTGATAAAATTTTATCATCCTTATTTTGTGCTGTCTTTTTAATATGTTTGAGGCTCAAAAATAAGTTATTATTTAGAGCTCCTGGGTGTCTCGATACAGTTATATATTTACACAGAGGAAGAGCAAAGTAGCTTACAGGGGTATGACTGAATTGTTGTTAGACTAAACTTTTTTAATTTGGGCAACAGAATGCTCTTGAGCCTGAACCCTCATGTTTTTATGATAGAACTCAGATCCGTGGTCCTCTTCCTGAGTGCCATGTGATAGAAACACAAAGGAACAAAAAGATTTCTGGTAACAAATGGAGGAAAGGAATCAGTCCACTTTAGGAAGATTTTCAGTCTCATTACTGGTAAATAGTAGAGTATTTCATAGCAGGAAATGTCCAAGGCTGTGTTAACCTGTGGATTACTTATTCCTGATTTTCAAAATTGCTGCAGCAAGTGAAAACATTTTTAAGGCATCTGTAAGCTTACCTAGGAAACTAATCTGGCATAGACACTGAGAGATTAGACAAAATAAAGCCACCTAGTTCCCACAAGTTTGCTATTGCATTAATTGCCCTGTGGATGGAGCAGAGACAGGGCTTGTATCTGCATTCTAAAGGAAAAGAAAACATAAGGAAAAGAGAGACTCAGTCTTGGCATGACTGTATCAGCCCATAAAGTGATATGAAACAGCACAACATGTCAATATATCTTCAAAGTGCAAGCGAAAAATAGACAATCCAAACGGATATTCAGACAGTAAGGGGGAAGGGGCAGGAAAGATGTTCTGCTCATAAGAAGAGATCTAGGCTTTTGAGAAACAGCTGTGTGGTCTGATTTCACCTCTCATTCAGAATAGAAATGAAAGTTTTCTTAAGTACATGGAGGAAAAGTCATCCAGAGAACTATGTTTTATGACATCCCAAATTCAGCTAGCACGTTTTATGCTAATAGAGGCGTTCAGTGATTTGTCATGGAATCTTCTGCCACTTTGAAGTTACTACATGAATCGCTCTTTACCCTTCAAACATTTTGCCAACTGTCCTTTATGGCTTAATATTAAAAACAACATTTGCAGTGGAGGAAAACCCTTTTCAATGAAGTACTGCTTTGCTCTTCTTTTTTTGAGAGTATCTGTACATGAAACAGAGGTTGTTACTCTTTCCTGTAGTTGGTATTGGGAGACTAATCTGTTTAGGACCATAAAGACCTACCTACAATTACTTCTCAGCCTAAGCCACAGGTTTCTCATTCACATCCAGCTTATGCCTCAGAGCCTGTACCAAAGCAGTGAAACACATATAAAACAAAAAGATTTCCTGGATGGGATTTCTGAGCCAAAAGAAACTTCTATGCAAAACTGAATCTACATTTGGAAAAAATTAGAGTACAGACAAGACAGCCGGCAGATAGGGTTATTAAATCTGAGCAAATCCTGGCATTGCCATAACTACTTTAACCTGTTAACCAAAAAAAACACAAAAACCCCCAAACCAAATCAAATCAAAACCCCCCAAACAAACAAGAACCTCCCTTCCCCCCCTGCCCCTCCCCCCCAAACCAAAACCAAAATAAAAACAAACAAACTAAAAAATAGTCTGGCCAATTAAGAATGTAGTTTTTTCTTCTCAGTTAATTAACTGAACAGTATTTCAGGTGACTCAAATGTCTTCAAATGACTGACCAGGTTGAGACAATAGCAATAGGGGAATCAAAACTTTGGTGGAAAGGAGAAGGTCGGTGGAATAGCTCATCAAACCAACGCAGGGGTGGCAGTAATTCTCATATACCTGTGGTCAGTCTCTAGAGAACCTCTCTGGGATACATTGGCCAGAGGTTCAGAGCCCCTTTCCTCCCAGTTTGCAACTGGCAATGAATTTTCTGCCTCTTACATTTCAGATTTATGTCCAAGACACTGCTATAGGCCTTCTTATAAACTCCTTGAGTAGTGAATAGCCCAGAAAGTGGAAGTGGACTCTACTGTCTAACAGTTCCATGCTCAGGAAGGGTGTAGTCGTAGCTCCAGTTAGGTAGAGGTGTTTGGATCTTTGTTTCCAGCATTCCGGCTGAACATACACAAATCTAAAAAAGTTCATTCTACATAAAATTACTTGAAAAAACCACAAAATAATTCTGCAGTATTTTTATTTCTGGTTGATTCAATCCAGTTTTATAGTGTTTATTTGTGGATGTGCCACCAACCTGAAACATCAGCTGCTTGTAAACCTTGGTCTTTGCTGATAGTTTAACCATAATTGCTGATCTTAAGAAAAAAAACCTTTTCTCTTAATAAGGCCATACCTGTAGGCATGAAAGACTTTCTCTTTAGTTACTTATCTGTCAGCAGCCTATGTAGATTATATGACTGCCAAGGCTGGCGTTAACAATGCTTAAATGTTTTTTTCTTGGCTGCAAATATCAGCAGTATACATCAATTAGTTAACTTGAGAGATTATTTTAAATATATGTCAATTAGTTAACTTGAGAGATTTTAAATATTAAGAATAAAAAGACTTTTTAAAATTTATTCTAGTTCCTGTAAAAGAGGGCCCATGTTTCAAAGACTACTTTTTTGAACTATGGACTTAGATTTTGGGAAATTATTGGAATAAGACATGACTTGTGAAAACGGGCTTATTCACTCATAGTTTTTAAAAGTGCATTTGCCACAAGGTGGCAAACTATGTCTGCAGGTTTAAATTGACAACAAGATTGGGAAGGTGTCAAGACAACTCAAAAAATCTTTTATTTCCTATGCTCAAATAGAAAAGAGTACCATATCAATACCTGGTGTATCACTACTATGTGTGGGGAGGAGGAAAATTTGTTCTTGTGAAACAGGACAGCATGCAGGGCGAATAGAGGTGTTCATCATGCTAATGCTTTTAGCTCACCTCTTAACTCACAGAATGGGCGTTTAAATAAACCTTCCAGATCTTCCTGAGACAATACTCGAAATTTATCAGAAGGAAAGTATGAGCTTGTGGAAGCAGCTGCTATACTCATGAATAGCAGTTAACACAGTTACAGGGCTTGGCTTGGTGGAACAAAGTTCTGCATGGGGGTCAAAATTTGTCAACCTAATAGGACATTTTGAATGATTTTTCCATGAGGACTGGACTTGTTTGACATACAAAAACACACACAGAATATGTGTAAAAATCTCTTTTAAAAGACACAGACAAAAGAGAATTCCACAGCTAGATGATCCTAAATATGCATATTGCAAAGTATAAAGTTAGAAGTTAATTTTATTTTTTGCATGTGCATTAAAAAGAATAAGGACAAAGTAGATGGTACTATTACTAGAATATCAAGGAAAAAAAACCCAAACCAAAACAACAAAAAGCAAACTTCTAGTCTTTAACAAAACACTTTTACAATAGCAATAGATATTTCATATGTGTAGCTTTTCTTCTAGACAAATCTGTAAAGAAAGAAGAATTCTGGAAGATTTCATTTCTGACTTTTATTGCTTCATTGCAGCTGCATTAAGTACTATGCTAGTGCTTGATGAGTTTCTGATTGTAACCATCTAGATCAGCTCATGCATCTGCAAATAGAAATGCAGATAACCCACTGTTTTGAAACAAAGAACAAGTGCAGTTTGAAGAAAACTTTGTGGCATTTTATCAAGATATAACTTAACATTCCTAAAGTGACCTGTTGGGTGTTTAAAGAAAACAAGTCAACCCAAAAAGAAAAAAACAAAACAAAACAAAAAAAACACTGAATTTTCAGTACTCCTGGGAGGGCAGATGCTTCCTGGTATGATTGGTAGGACACTATTAAGGAAAACTAGAATGTGTATGGAAAGGAAGAAACTGGCTGTTTGAGCCTGAGTTTTAGGTGAGGGTCTTACAGTACCTCTTCAGAGGTGATGAAGGAAAAGACTGAGATGATTATTTCTTCCTCTCCTGAGATTCTGCATTTAACTTTTTCCTATCAGGTCAAGCCATATCATGTGCAAAAGCTGCTTCAGCCGTCCAAAGTGAATAGTTAAGGGAGCAAAGCCTGACCCAGCAGGAATTATGTTAGGCTGCCCTCTCGATATGGAGTTAAGTGACAGACCTGCTCTAATGGCTCGACAAATGATCCATGCAGAAGGAGTCTTTAAGCAGTTGTTGACAGTTAGTGGATCTTTCCTTCTCATTTTTGAGGTATTCCAGTGCTAATGGTAAAAACAGGAGAAAGAAAAAATGCTCATCTCTATCCATTCCACAGAGACTCTTTCTTTATCTGCCACGTCAAAGCTTCATAAAATTTACAAACCCTCACTGACACTAAGGAGTTAATGTCTAGGACGAAATCCAGCTTTGGGTCTCCCAGACTTTGTACTTAAGACTGGAAACTTAAAAATAATTAATTTAGCAGTGGATTAGTGTCATCATGCTCTTGATAAAGATTCACAGTCCTCCTTGGAAAGGCAAGTTGGGTTTACTATAGGAATGTACTTTTTGTAAGGAAGACTTTACCCTGTGACACAGATTTTCAGGTTGAAGTGCTTAGAACTCTTGTCTGTGCCTCTGGAGTTTGGTGGCTAAAAGAAAAATCAATGTCCTAATAGATGACAGATACTGAGTTACTGTTCTAAACAGCTGTGTGACACATCTGCACACAAGGACAGCTGACTGCAGGGATCCTTCACTACTGATGAATACCTCAGTAGTGCCAGCAGGCAGGAGTTGCTGTGTTAGACTGTACTCACAATATAGCCAATAAAGTCTGAAACCCAGGACAGGCTTTCTTGCACAAGGAGATCAATAAGGTATCGACACAGAGTGTGGACCACATGGCTGGAATGTGACTTTATAAATATGAATGGCAGAAACCGAGCTTTCAGGTAACAAATACCTTTGTTAGAGGGAATACAATGTCCTGGACAACTGCATATGGATGTTTTCCACTTGCATGTGTCATTAGAGTTAGATAATCAATGATGTGACCTGACCAGGAGGTTCAGCTTGTAATCCAGGTACAGCTAGCACTGAGCAGCAGCTGTTGCCATTAACCTGTGAGAGAGCACATAGTACAGTAAGTTGTGAATAAGAAGGTGGTAGAAACAAAGAACTGAGATTACTGTGTTAATAATAAGCTAATAATCAATTATTTAGAGAGGGGAAAAAACAGCTAGAAAACTTATAAAGTCTGAGGAAAAGATATTCAGATGATGATCTGCAACACTAAGGATCAGTTTATTTCAAGGAATGGCAGTACTTAACCCCTCTGCACTTTCCTGGTGTCAGTGCAGCCAGCAGACACTGCTCAAGTGACTGTACTGCTGGTTGTGAATATATCTTATGCTATGTCGTGCCATGTATCATTACCTATGCCAAGGTAAGCCATAGCTTTTCCTCACAACATACTTGTTCTAGTCTATTCCTACATGCACTAGTTAATAAATAATTGTGGTGTGCGTTTAAGTGCCGTGCCTGATTCTGCCCTCAAGTGTCTCCACACTTGAGAAAAGTAGCCAGACTGAAACTGATCCAAATATTTGAGATCTCTAAAAGACCATTGGAGGTTAAGACATATATGAAAAATGACTGTGATCTTCACTGAGTTAAACAGATAGGCAAATGCTTGGAGACCTGTCTTCTAAATCTTCAGTTTTCTTTTCTTTAGTTTTAGCTACTGTCTTTTTTTTTTTTTTTTGCTGCATATATATATATTGAGAGATATAAAGTTACATCTTGTCAATTCTGTTTCTCCTTGATTGTCATCAGAGAGATTTTCTTGGGTAGCATGTGAAATTTCTTTTTGTGAAAATTTAAATTAGTGTTTAAATACAACACTGCTGATTGTGCTGTTTTCAGGAAACTTCTTTAATTAAGAACCTTCTTCAACACCTCGCAGTCACACCATATTCATTGGTTTACTCTGAATTTACCCAAACAACACATAAAGGCTAATATGGACCAACATCCATTTGACTGACAGTGAAGTTTAAATTGCACTTGTAAAATGTTCGATGTTCTACCTTGTTCTAACTGGTTTTGTCATCTTCAAATGTTATTGTTACCAAAAAGCATTAAGCTGAGGCTTCAAAATTTTTACAAGTTATTCTTTCATCTCAGCTGACTTATTCATGCCAAATAACTGTCCCAGATCAAGTAGATGTTGAAAGAGGAGAATGTGTGCTGGGAGGAAGATCTGCCTCGTGTTCAGTTCATTGTGGGCAGAGACCCATCAATCAGGCACAGCCCTGGAGAGACCCCTCAAAGTAGATAAACTAAGTACCAGACACACCCAAGACCTGCACTTCCAGTAAAGAATTTATTTTCCTACATAATATAAAATAATGTACTTATCTGTTTTTTTTAAAAAAAAAGTTCAGAGTTGCATGTTAAGATTCTAACACTGAGGGAAATAAGAAATGTGATTTTGATCTTCTGTTTATTTGTAGGCAAGAATTTTGTATGAAGCATTGCTAAACTCAAGTGCGAAGGTCAAACAGCAGAATGAATTCATATTTTCTGTTTATAACTGCAATTTAGCCAAGAAATATTCTATTAGAGCATATAGTGTATAATGTCTAGTATAAAGAAGACCAGCTGAGTCTAGTTATTAGATTTTTTTCTATTTCTATTCTTTGTTTTTCTGTGCAGTAATTTTACTTCTATATCTGTAACATGGATATACCATTAATTCTGCATCCATAATAATCCTGTTCTCATAGACTGTTTTCCCTTAAGAACAACTTACACAAGGTACCACTATTGATGTCTTTTTGCATGGATGAAGAACTTTGGCATTACATATCTTAGAAATACCTCTTCAGAAATACATCTTACACATATGAACTCATTTTCTTCTCTGCTCTTCACAATTGGCCTGCCCAGTCCTTTGATCAAATCTCTAAGAGAACGTAACACCTTTTACTACAGCAACTGGTACACCTGGGGGCAAAATGGTCAGTTGATTAAAGAAATCTTTCCTTAGGTTGACAGTGAATAAGCTGACTGAATAAATCTGATGTTTGTTTAGAGAAAATGAGTTTATTTTACATTTGGCTGAATTTACTGTAGGTTACGGTAAATTCCTATACCAACAACCTCAGAAAGCATCAGCACCTGGAATAAAGTATAAGTTAATGCACATGTAGACATCTTCTAAAATATCTTCAGGCATTTAGGTCCTGAATAACATTTAATGTCTGTGAAATGAGGGTATCCAAGTTCTATTTTCAGAACTAGCTGAGATCACTTAGGTTATTTTGCTGGGTAATATATAGAAAAACTTGGAGTTATTTCCATATGCTTAAAGGCTGAATCTGATCCTTCACCTCAAAACTACTTGAAAATTCTTTCTTGGGGGAGATTTTTAGGGAATAAGTGATTAATAAATCAAGATGCTAAGTACTACCAGCTCCTACAAAGGTTAGAAGTGCCTTAGTTCTGTACCTCCTAACCCAGAGTGTCAATTATTCCACTTCTAAGCTTCTGCTTTATTTCTGTGTTTTAAACAATACTGGACTTTTATTGCTTTTGGCAATGTCTTTGATATAACACAGTCCATAATTTTGCACACAAAAGGGATTTTGACATGAAAATTGTAATATCTTTGGATCAGTCTTCAGGAAAACCAGAGGAGTATTAGTCTTTTATTTTTTGTTTTCTCTACCAATTATATATCTAAATTCTTCCATGAAGAATGTCTTGACAGAATAGATAAAAAAGATTCATTCTCTGTGCAGTGGTGGAAGATTATAAAATACCTTAGAAATAGAGTTTAAAACCACAAAAATATTTTCTTTGTTAACAATTGGTTCCCTTGTTTTCCCTTTCATTCACAAGCATGATCTTGAAGAAATAGACTTTTTTGAGAAATGTGGAAGAAAAACAAAATCCTCTTAAAAATTCTGCAGAGCCAGCTCCTAACAAAGCCTGAGCACTGATGGGTAGCACTTTCTGAACTGTCCCCCAAGATTCACTGTTCTGCGGTCAGAAGCTCTTGATCCCATCAGTGTTTTTTAAGGGGCTTTTTTAAAAGTGTTTTCAGTTAAGGGAGCAAATAAGATAATATGATGACGCATAGAAAAAAGAGTTTGGTTGACAATGCATTGACTTGGCATTTGGTTAACTGTTGTTTCGCAGCATGTCTTAGTCTTTTTATAATCTATTAGATTAAAACAGTTTTATTTTATTACAACAGGGACTCTAATAATTCCACTGCTCTGGAGTTAGTCTTATAAATAAGATCAAAAATCTATTATATTTATTACAATGTAATCAGTATAAATAGAGACAGCTCTTGCCCTAATAAGTTTAAAATAGGAGATGAAAGAAATATTTTGCTGCAATATTGAAGACTATGTGTTTTGATGTTCAGACAAACCATGCAGAACTACCTTGTATGTAGGGCTAAAATTGTATTCATAATTGGGCACTGGACCTAAGTGATCTTTTAGGTGTCCATATCAGGCAGCACTGGCTGGTGACATTATTTAGGGACATATCTGTCCTTCAGCATATTTGTGATTCCAAACAAAGCCAATGGACATCATTGTGTAAAGAGAAATTGTGAAGCCTCTACTATTTAATACAGTCCAGAAAATTTTGTTTCTCTACATTCCCTTAAACTCGATGAGTGAAATAAGAACAAGGAGGAAAACTAAACTGCAGAAAAGGCAGCCCTGCTTCTGAATAGAGAAACAGGTCAGCCCTCAGCAGAAGTGTTGGAGGTCATGTTTTGTGAAACAAATCTCATGTTGATCCTTGATGTAAAAAGAAGACTTTTGCTACATCCTTCCCTTCAAATAAAGCTGAGTGTGCCTAAAGTGCTCGCCAAAGGGACTAATCACCTGCAGAAAGGCTGAGAATAGCAACATGGCAAAGAGGTGTATTCAAGTTCTGCCTCCCCAAGCAATCTAAAGACATGTTCTGTTAGGTCTGTGACTTGTTCAAACATCATTGATGGCAGAACAGTGATCAGATATTGTATCAAATCAGAATTCCAGTGGGGATCAAAAATGTGTATCCATAGGGATCAGAGAGGTGTACCTGGGCAGAGAGACAAATCTGAAATGGAGTCAGCATGGAACAGCTGTCAGAAGAATGAACAAATGTTCCAAAATTATTCCTGTTTTGCTTATACATGTTTAAAAGGGAAATTAATATATTCTGAAATACTATATCCAAAGTGGTTTGGAGAGGGAAATGGGAGAAAAGGTCAGCCAATGTTGTATTGTTTAGATTCATATCAGATCTATCAACTTAGGGATAAGCATAGTCACACACCTTTAGTGGTTTCATATCTACAGAAGCATGTGTCTTGTGACTTTCCTGCTTGAAGGAATTAAACCTTTGTTTTGAACTCTCACAGTAATCTACATCTTTAAGTTTCAAGACCACAAATATTATGTTGCCATGGATGCTAGCCTCACATACTGCAGGAGCTTTTCAGTACAATTTCAACAAAATCATGAAAGATAAGTGTTTCTTTTATTTATTATCTTTTCTCAAAGAAGAGTCTACCTGTGGCAGGTACAGACCTGATCACTCAGCTGTTTTCTCCAGCAGCAGGAACAGTGCTATACTGTTGATTTGAGAAGTCAGTTCCACAGAGGTGTGGCTCATGACTGACATCTGGTTTTCAAAACTTCAGGTCAGTAAGGGAAACAAATTAAGTATGCTAAACCTCTGTTTAAAGGATTTAATATATTAGTAAAACAACAAGAAAAAAAGATGGAAAGAGGACCAGTGAGCCACCCAGCTCTGTGTAAACAGAGGTACTGGACCTAGATGCAGAAAAGATACGCAGGGCCACAAGAGACTTTTCAAAATCTTCATCTATATTTCAAAGACAGAAGACAGTGAAGAGCCATATCCAAATTCCACTGAGGTCATTGGAAAGTTGTGTGTTTACTTTGATGAGATTGGATCTAGCCTGAAAAACCAAGCTGGTTTCCTCATATTACATGACAAATGTTGCTCAAGAGAAAGGAAAAGTGCAGATAGACTGAGGTGTGTAGGCTATGCTTGGCCAGCTGGCATGAATACATTGCTGATGATCTTCCTGTGCAGATGGTTGGTTTGGATGTCTGAAAGTTATTAGATTTCCACTAGTCCACAAAAAAATTAAAAGATATCTGAGGTACAGTTTGGAGCCAGTCAGACTGATGCTCCTGGATCATTGTGGTTCCTATCCAAGGCATCAGAGAATTTGTCTTTTGAAATATTCTGGAAAATAAAGACCTGTTCCTCCAGGAACCATGTGAGACATTACTTCAGCCAACCTACTCCAGCATTCAAAACAAGAGTGATCTTTCTAGCCTCTTGCATTTGCCCCAGAGACATTCTGACCTAAAGCCCATCCTCTAGCTCAGGGCCTAGCTAGCAAGGTTAATTAGACTTCTGGAGAGCACTTATAGGTTCTCTGCCTGCACTGATTATGCAAGTGTCCCAAAAAGATACAACTGGGTTCAGGAGTCTTTGTATGGCAGTGGTTGCTGATGTTTGTCCCTCCCAAGTCTGGTATGACCTGCCTCTCTCTCTGCCGGAAAAGTGATTCCCTTCTAACACAGGTTTCTTAATCAACTCCACTGGCTTCTGCATAGCATTTCCTTTCTCATGAGCAAAGCAATCTAACTTCCTGTTTCTTCTGTTGAATAGTGAAGTGAACTTGTCCATATCTGGAATCAGAGCAATTGAAGGTTAATTGAAAAGAAACAAGAAAAAAAACCCAAAAAACCAATCAAAAAACAACAACAACAAAAATCACACCAACCAACCCCCGAAAAGAATGTTTTTAAAGTGTATCTGTCCAATATAACAATAATAGTAATTTTTTTTTTAATCTAGTGTCTTGACATTATTTCATAGTTGAAAGAGGTAATGAAAAATACATAATTTTCTCTTTATTTAGGGTTGTGTTTTCTCTAGGTAATCTGAAGTTCATGGAAACATCATGTTTTTGTTTTCTAGCATGAGCCATTTGATGAGGAGAAGGACCATGACCAGGGTTAGGGCTAATTGACAAGAAAGCCGAGAGTTTTGAAAATGTTATAATCTGGAAGAAGACTCTGAAGTTAATAGGCAAGAGGATTTCTAGCACAGGAAATGGAGAAAATGTAATGAACAATGAGTAGAGGAATTGTTGAAAAATATGTTTAAGAGCTGACAAGAAGGGTGGAGTTGGGTGAACTGGTGGGAGAAAAATCTTATCAGCCAAAAAGAAAACTTTGAAGTTACCTTCAAAAGCTGTTTTCAATATTTCCTTTTTCTTATTATCAGCAAGTCTTGGTGAAAAAGAAACTTGAACTTTTTAATTGGGAGAGAGTAAAATAGATAGCCTGATATAATTTGTGCAAACGATGACTGCAGTGTAACACTTTTACAGGCAACAGCAAGGCTAATGTCTTTAAGCCAGCTAAATCATGAAATGTTTATCTAACTTTCAAGACCCCTGCAACTATCATAATTTCTTTTTGTGATTTCTCTCTTACCATTCCTTTTCTTTAGATGTCCTGTTGATGTTTCAGAGTTGACTTTAATGTCCTCCCAAAGGAAATAGCTGAAAGATCCAATATGGTTTCTTCTTTAGAAGCCAAGAATGTTTTAGCTCTTTTAACATTTTTTTTTTTTTGCATGGAAATAGGAATAAATGACACATGGAAACTGCTTCATATCACTGTTAACAATTTGATGTTACTTTACTGAAATACTTTATTTATATAAGAATGAAGTTTTAAATAAAGATACATCTCTTATAAAAGGTATTTATATGTAATACTCATTGTTTGCCAACAGCTGTGGATTGTGAACCATGGAAAATATTTAGAACATTCTACTAGAGCTGTAGGTACTATTTCGTTTCTCTAAGCTTGCTTTGCATCTGATTGGCAAAATTCCATTCTGTTTTTTAAAGCAGAAGCCTAATAAAAGAAATGTAAAGAATATTGGTTTAACTTCACTTCTTTCTGATGTTCTAGGGGCATTTGCACACACTGGTGTTAAGAAACAGTGGAACAGACACACAAGAGTATGTTGGTGACAAAATAGGTAAGAAGTTTGTTTTCCTGATCAATCCCTCAGCAGTCAGTAATACACCCAGGGGACAGGTTCATTACATGTGAATTTGATCAAGCTGCTGTTAAAGTTGGATTCTGGACAAACTGAACTGCCTGTTGAGTGAACGACTCGACATCAAAGAGGAGCTTCCATATTATGCTGTTTTCTCAGCTCTACCCAATCTCTTTGTTCTGAGCCATAGCCTTATTTACATGTATTCAAAATCAAATGGGAAAATGAAATCTCCAGCAACAAAAATGAAGTGTTTTCCCCTGTTAAAATATGTAAAAATATCTGTTTTCTTTCTTTTCTGAAGCCTTCTGTCTCTTATATTACATCTTGGAATACTAATTTCTTTTTATTTTTTTTTTATTGCTGTTTTCTTTTCCTCTCATTTTACCAGTAGAATATTTGACTGCTTGGACCTGGATAAAGACCTTTCCAAGACAGCCTAGATCACTGTCATGATGCCATGTTTCACTAATAACTAGTCTACTAATATTAACAGATGTAGTGGTCAGAGCACTGCATGTTCCAAACTATCTTCAAGAAGCAGGGCAAATTACTGCAACCTGAATTTCATATATGTAAAAGTAAACATTTGCAAAGATCTGAGATGGTTATTTTAGTCATATTGCTCTCACTGTGGTGAGTGTAATGCAGATGTGTTCTGAAAGGTCAGTGTTTTTACTGGCATTATAAAGATCCATCTTTATAGGACCCTGGTGTTAAGGTTCCTTGTGTTGTAGTAAATTTAGCCTTTGCTTGACTTTCTGTCAAATTTGGGGAGAATTTGTCTATTCTGACCATTCTTCAGAGGAACTGTTGGAAGACACCGGATGCTTTCAGTAATTAACTGCTTTAGCCCTTTTCTTTGCTTGCCATGAGGGCAAGTTGTCATCCTGAATGAACACAAGAACCACGTTTTAGCTTACAGAGTCAATCAAGGCAGCCACCTGGTTTTGTCCCTCCAAATGCTCAAGGCTGTGCTGACTTACATCTGACTTACCATCATACTGTCTGGGAGTGAAAGGACTTCTGTCTGTGGATAAGAAAGATGGATTTTTATAATAACATTGAAGTTAAGTCTGAATAGGATTGCTTTATGTGGTTTGTGTGGTTATTTGTCAGACTAATAGCTCCTCTCTGATGGGAAATGTGCTTCATGGTCTGCTTTAAGATGTCATGGTTATTTAATGAAATCATATTCATAGCAGCACTGCAGCATGCTATTATAACAAACTTCAAGCTTTAACAGTGGCTATGCTGAGGCCTAACAGCTTGGAATTGTCCATCCAGCTCACTGCTGGAGGTAACTGTGTAAGAAGTGGAGAGAAGAAAATAAATATATGGCAGAAAACTTTTGAAATATTGCACTGGAATGACTTCTTGCACCTCAGCTACTCAAAATAGTTTGTGTTTATAAATGCAGCTGTGTGGTACTCCAATATAGCCATCATCTTTTGTGTTTTGTGGGGGATGAAAACTCAATGACCTGGGAGTGGAAAGATCACAAGCAAAATGAAGAGTCAGGCTCAGCCATGAGAAAAGGTAAAGGAATATAAGATTTTGTCATTGAGCACACTGAAAGGACCTCGGGAGTTTAATTAGTTTCAGTTTCCTCCATTTCAGGGGAACAAGAAGCAGTAGAAATGTGTGAGAATTAAATAGGAAGCTAGGAAATTTCCTCTACTTTAGGCACTGATTCCTTGAGAATTCAGGTATGGATTTTGAAAGTATTCAACAGTATAATGAATATTTTTATTTTTTTTACAAGAAATCAGTATAATTTATGCACAAGTTACTTTTGAAATCTCACTGAGTGACTGGCCACATAAATATTTCTTGAAATTCAGTGAGTTACTAATAAGCGAGTCCAAGTTTGCATGGGACTAAAGCTTGGGGAAAAAAACAATTAAGTTATGAAACTTTCTTTTCTGTCTCGTGAAACTTTCTTTTCTGTCTCTTATGGGTGATTTTTTTTTTTTAATTTTGTTGGAACTACAAACAACTGCACTAAAATTAGTTAGCTAAATGGAATGCAATAATGCACTTTAATAACTTGAAATTCTCTTTGCTTACTAATGGAAAATTACTAAAACCCCCGTGCATGGTTGTTCTAGAGGACTTATTAGTTTTCAAAGTTTGGGCACCAATGGTTAAGTTAATAAATCCTATCTAAATTAATAAATCCTTGTACTTACCTTGTGATGATGATTAAACCCCATTTCATGTACATTTCCAGGACAACTTGGCATAGGGTGACTCTGCCTCACCTGTTTGCATCTTTGAAATGGCTATGTCTGACTTACTGTCTACTTTAATACTCTTAGGAAATCAACCAGCACACAGTGAAGTAGTTACTGTCAAAACCTGAAAATTAAATAGAGGCAGAAATCAAGGAAATAGCCTTGCTTAAGCTGAAGGTTTTTAATATAATTGAGCTTTCTGGTATTCACAAGATACTTTATTATCTTGCAATATATTGGGTTATTACTGGCAAGCCACAGCGCTCAGGCCTTCATTTGGAAGTGCTGAACATCAAATGCTTAATTGGCTCAATCCAAAGACTGGATTTATAGCTGAGGTGAAAATGACTTCTTAAGTTTCCTAAGGCTAAATTCATTGCATCCAGATTTCACTGCTTAAACACAGTGCAGTGTGTAGTAACTCTGGGTTTCTTCAGTGCATAAAAGAGAAAAAAGGCTGGAAGGTTAATGCAGCTCTTTGGTGAGCTGTTTCAAGGCTCAGGTCTGGACAAATATCCTAACAAGATCACACTCCTAGGATGTCTCTCTGAAAATAAGTCAAAAGAAACTGATTCCTTTCTGTTATGACTTATAAGTAAATCCTTCAAAATTCTTTCAGTGCAGTTTTAAATAGTTCAAGTCATTGTCCATCCATCACTTTCCTTTAGATGACTTTTTATAGTTGGATTGGGATTTTCCTAGATGTGGAAATACTTGTTAGAAATACTTTTCCATGCACTTTCTCTTTGATATAAAGCAGTCAGTAACCGTATGTCACCATTCACTTCATATAGTTTATCCCACATGTTGAAATGGGTACAGAGAAACCACGATTTGGTCTTAAGTATAACAGTGTGAAGACAACATCCACAGTTTCAAAATAGTTTTCTCTTTCAGCAGTTTTTACTGTGCATGCACGAACAGGTGCATAGACACACACACATTCATGTATAGAAAATCACAAAACAGTGCAGAATGCCAAATTTCTCTATGTTTTCTCTACATTGTACAGCTCTAGCCTTAGAATTCAGCTTAGGAACTACTTATGAGTCCTGTGATTGTTATACAAAGCAGTGAAAATATTCACTGAATTCTTTGTAAGGAAATGAAACTGAATTGTTTACAAGGAAATGGCAAGTGAATTTAAACTTAAAAATTCTAGCTTGCTAAGATGCACCTGATGTTGTCTAAAGAGCTTTGATTGACATTATATAATTCCTGTAGCTAATTAAAAGCTTTATCTTTTTATGCTTGCATGCTAGAGTTTGGCCAAATAAGTGAAAGGGCAGGATGGTTAACTTAGGCTACAAGACTGTGTGGCAGAAGAAATGGTGGCTGAACAGCTTCAACAATGTCAATGATAAAATTTGATGAGTGGTCCATAATATGTGTCCCACACCTCCAGGCTACGTGTCACAGCAGAGTTCTTTGCTCCTCACTTACTCGAGGGAGGGCTAATGCATCCAAGCAGAGCTCATTTCACTGATGTTCCAGCCAGCAACAATGGACTCACAAGCTGCTGACGGAGCACAGAACTGGTGATCACCATTCTGCATCTTACAAACCCAAATGGAAAGTAAGAAGAGTAGTTTTGTGAACCGTGGAACACATAGAGGAAAACTGAGACTCTCTGAGACATTTTTATTGAACATCAAAGGGCTCAGGTTATGATGCTTTAAATTTAGGAGTCACTAGGTTGTTCATGGTCTAATCTAAGCACTGGCATCAGCGGCTGAGGAAACATCACTACTATCTAATCTTTGTTGTAACTTTTGCAAAGAGCAAGAGCACACATGAACAAGTTAGGAAAATACTATTCCAGACCTATGTCTGTAGTGTACACCATGTTGTTATAAGGTCATTTGTCAAGCTTCAACAACAGGCTTAAAGGCTTTGGCCTCCATCTGGCACCTTTCCATTTCTCGGAGGCCTGTGTTGGCCCCCTACAAGGTTTGGATACAAAGCCAAGCTGCTTTCCACCTGGGCAGGGTTACATCTTCATTTGGTGATAAGTTATCCTTAGTGCTTTTAAATGAGTCCAGAAAAAACACAAACACGTTTTCAAGTTCAGGATTCAAATCAACATGGATAAAACAGAAATTTATGCTCGGTGATGAAAAATTAAATTATTTGATGTCTCTACACTGGACAATGATAGAGTAGATTTTGTCCAAAGAACTTGTACTCCAAAGACGGCAGGACTTGCTTGCTGTTTATATTTTATTATTCATCATTCTTATCATCAATGCATGTGTTTGCAATTTAAAAGTGCAAGTCTAAGTATATTATTCTACCTGTCTTATTAAGGGAAAATAGTGACTTTCTTTACTGATCAATTTGGATAAAAATTGCAGGCTTTTGTAAGTACATTCAAAGAAATCTTTTTCTGACAATGTCCTACAATAAGATATAATTTATATGACAATAACTGAAATAAAATAGAAGTATTTAGTTGTTTTATATACCATCAATACCCTGTGATACTCCATTGGTGTTGGGCATTTGTGTTTGGCAACTGAACAGACACTTGCTCTGGATGTAGAACAGACTAATTAATTCACCTTGTGTGTTTGGTCCTCAAAGAAGAAGACCCAAGGCACTCAGAATGAGAACTTACAGAGATTTTCGTAAGTCCAAATCATGATTTAAGAAGTCCTGCATAGGCAAGAAAAGGATTTGTCTGAGTTACCTATTTATACCTCCCTGCCCCCCTACCCATTCAGGTGTACCAGGATCATGCATGGCGACTCCAAGGGAACTTGGAGCTATGACAGCTGGAAGATCAAGGGTTCAAGGTAACCATCTCACAGCATTTTTGCTTTCAGTCTGTCCTGGTCTCCAGTTATAAGCAAATACAATATGTGTTGTCAGGATGACAAGCTGCAAATAAATTGAATGTACCACAGAAAACTAGAATTACTCAGCAGGATCTTTCTTTTTTTCTTTTTTCTTTTTCTTTTTTTTTTTAATAAGAGAAATGTGGGCCTTTTTATCCTAAAACTGTAACTAGTTCTGCAAGAGCTTATTACAGGGGTAAAAGTTGAGTGACTACTGTCATTCTCTATTTCCTGATATCTAGTTGTTTCCCTCTTCAGCCACATGGAGCAGCTTAAAATTGTAATTGGAAGAGTCTGCTAAGAAACAACTTAGCAGAACTGCTTAACAGAAAGCTTGTGCATTTCTCCTTAACAACTTGAAGAAGAATTATTTTATCATTTTTTTTGGAAAATCTTCCACATGCAGATACCAGAGGTTCATTATTTTTGCATGTCTCCAATTCACTATATTCATACCTAATTTATTTGAGTAGATTTGAGCTTAATTTTTCCCTATTGGGAGCAAAAAATAAAAAATGCAGTATTTTTATTTTTAAATTATGGAAATAATTTTTTTATTTAAATTATATTTAATTTCCAAAGCAGATGAACTTTGGAGTATAGCATGTATATCTTATTTAATAAAAAAAACCGGGGGATAAAAATTTTCAATGCAAATTTCAATCTCTTTTTCATATGTTTAAAATTATTATTTTTCATGAAGATACTTAATTTTCAAAATCCAGCTTAGAAAATAAAAGATCAAAACTGGAGTTCAGAATACGACAAGAGAAAGTGGAGTATGACATCTAAAATTTAAAATTATGTGCTATTAAATGCCAGAAAGCGAATGACAAAGTTTTTAAGAAGTTCCTATTTTGTAGAGGCCTTCATTGGTCTACAAAGAAATCAGCACAAAGAATTCCAACAGACCCTTTTGGGGGAATAAATAGAAAATATTTGGCATTTGAATTACCTGAGTATGACCCAAACAGAAGGAAGCAGATTTGACCATGGTTTGTTATTATTTCCTGTCCACCATGAGTGTAGGGAAGGTTGTTTCCTCCAAATGACCAAACTGCTACTTAAATCCCAAACATTGCATGTTACATGTAGGTACTTCAGTGTCCACAGGCAAAGTCCTTAGCCTCCCTAAATATTTTTGCTTTGCACATGTCCTCATTGCCTGAGTTTTTTGCCACTGATCAAGGCCCTGTCATGATTCACAAGAGAGTCAGTGGAACATGCTTACCTTGTTCTCTGGCTGCAGTGAAGCATCACTGAGACCACACTCAGCCTTTTTAACCTCTCCCTCCTCCCAGCATGATGACCAGGGGAAGGAAGAGGAGCTCTGCTTTTCCTCAGGAGCCTTGCAGTGAAGCACTCCTCTCTGACTTCAAAGACCTTCCCTGCCCTCTATTTACCACATTCCAGAAAAGTGCCAGAATATTCTGGGCTGGAAGCCCTTTAAATCCTTCCTGTGCTGGCTTTCACATTTTGCATAAAATGATTAAATATGCATTGGAGCTGGCCCTGGAGTTAGAGTTTTGGGCTTTTTTTTTATCTGTGCTGAAGAGTCCTCGACATATTTCTCTCTGACTCTCTTGTCCTCTATTTCTTTTCCTTCATACTAAATTCGGCTATGCAAAATGGGTGATCTTTCACAGGAGAACCTGTTCAACATCAGTACCAAAATACTTTGTATCTTCCACCTAGGATCCCATTAGGCATATGGACTCAAGTCCCTGCAAAGAAAGGATAGCTCTGAACAGGCATTGTGGGAATCAGTTGTCATTATGTCAAAACAAACCACAAAAAGTTTTCTGATACAATGAAATCTCTAATATTAGTGGGAGGCTACAATGTCTAGATAGTAGAGAATTGGGATAATACCATTTTAAAGAAGACATCAGGCATAAAACCAGAGGAAGACACAGCTGAAATCCAGTGCAGGCATCTGCATGGTTTGAGAAGAGTTGCTGGAGTAAAGCTGAGATTGTTTTCACTCATCTTAGAGTCAATAAGCTTCTGCACCATCCTTAAAATGTTTTGGGAGAGCTGAGGTTCTGGCTTACATGACCAGCTCATGCCTTATAGGGTTTTTTAACTCAAGCTCAGCAAAATCATGCAAACTGTGTACTGAGTCTGGGGTCAGCAGTTTCTGGAGCACAATAGCTGCTATGGAGAAGTTGTCTATGAAGTGATAAACCTTATTTGATGTAATTTGGCTTTATATTGAGACAGCCTCTGTCTCCACATCCAG
This sequence comes from Acropternis orthonyx, assembly GCA_035583155.1. Taxonomy (NCBI): domain Eukaryota; kingdom Metazoa; phylum Chordata; class Aves; order Passeriformes; family Rhinocryptidae; genus Acropternis; species Acropternis orthonyx. Next base: position 7,193,917 of record JAWWEU010000040.1, read on the forward strand.
GGCATGGCTAATCCAGCACCTGTGCAAGCAGACTGCAGAGCACTGAAAACTCCAGGCTGGGAAATAACACATAGGATAAAGAGATGCCACGATTCAATTGGGGAAAATGGTTATATATGAAAAATGATGGAGAGGATAGTGGTGTTCACCTTCTACAGTCTGGGGTCATGTGAAATGCTGCATAAAATTCTAGCTGTAGATTTTATCACTACTCATTTAGGATGTAATCTGTCCAGTTCAAAAGGCAGATTCTCTGAAACAGTGAAAAAGGAGCACACTTCACTTCATGAGAGAATGCACAAGAGACAAAGGAGCTGTTCTGGCTACCTCTTTATTTTGGAAGCCAATGTGAAACAAAGAAAAGGAGTCCTAAATCCTACCCTGCCCTACATTACAGCCTTGTCTGTTGGGTTGTGCTGCCATGGTTTGCTTACTCAGGTTTCATTTGGTGCAACCAAATCATCTTTTGTCTGATTAAATTTTCTTATTATTTTTATTTTTTTCCAATGCAAGCAAAGTAACTGTAGACACTCAGACAGTAATGCTGGGTAGTAGCAATTTTGCAGTAATGCATAAATTCAAAAAGCCTAATTCATGTTCAGTAATTTCCATCTCAGGATGTGTGTGGTAGTATTCCCAAGCACAAAGTTCATCTGTGGTTTCCTTAATAAAAATATGATCTGCCATTTATTAAGAGATATTTCAGGGAACTCCTAGGTTGTGAGGCTGCAAGAACACAAATCCCCTTTAAAATGCAGAGGAGGGTGAGTTCCTCAGGGTCTCTTGGTCTAAGTGGCACCCAAATCCCATTGATTAAACCCCTCTCCACCTCCTGGCAGTGTAGACTTGGTCTGAGAATAATGTGATGGTCATATATCCTGCTTGAAAGAACGTTTATTGGAGCCAGATAAGGAATATTCCTTTGGCCCTGATTCAGATGGATTTGAAAAGTATGATTTTTCTTGGAAGAAAACTGAATCCCTTGACTGTTTTCTCCTGCCACCACAGCACAGCTACTGATTTACAGCAGCATGAGGTCTACTTTTCCGTCTACATAATATTTGGAGAAAGCTTATGGCAACAGAATGTGTAAATGAGTGTAAGCAGAATGTGTTTGTATTTCCGTCCTGGTTGTCTGTGGAGAGGTGATCTTGACAGTATCTGTTTTGTGTTGAACGCTGCACATCAGGGGTCCTTTACACTGATGTTTGCACGGCAGGTGACAGCTACTATTTGCCTACTGGGAGTACACTTCACAGTTTGCACCATCTGGGAGCAAGAAAACACAGTAACTCTGATCTCCCCTGGAGTAAAGCAGGCACCAGAATTGGTACCTCAGTGGATATTTACCAGAGGAAGCCAACTTTGAAACCTGGATGACTCTCCTGATAAATGGTGCTGGGGAGATGCTGTGAATCAATGTGTTTGCGTAGCCTAGCCTTACTCTTCCCTACCTGGCACAGAAATTTTCTTCCTGGGCTGCTCTCAAGATTTCTCTGCCTTCCCAGTTATAAGTCTAGGCTTTCGAGAGCAATGTGTGGGTCAGTATCTTGCCAAGTCAATTCTCTGCTCTTGGACTTTCCCCAATCTACTGTTCATTTCTGTAATTACATGTGTAGCCCCAGGAATCAAAGTGATAAAAGATACAGCAACAGCAACAACAGAAAAATATATTAATGAACTTCAGGATTAATGACTATTCACTAATTCTGTTGTGGGTTTTGTTCTTGGGTTTTTTCCACCACATAAAACTCTGCTACATTTTTCATATTTACCCATTTCTTCTTTCCATGCCAGTGGTCAGGGACTGACAACATGCTCTGCTAGTCAGAGCAAATGGCTTTTGAAATTTTATATGTTTCATATTTGAAGCATTCCAAACTTTCACAGGGGAAGAATTATAAGGCTCCCTTTCAACTACTTGTAATTTATTACTACTTTCATGAAAGGATTAAATGCATTTGCTACAAGCCCACTCTTGCATTCAGGATAGCCCAAACCTCTATCAATTTTAGTGTGAATTTTTGCAAACTTTTCTTGTGATGCATCACAGAATCAGAATATTCTGAGTTGGAAGGGACCCACAAGGATCATCAAGTCCAACTCTTAGTCCTGCACAGGACCATCCCCAGCAGTCACACCATGTGCCTGAGAGTGTTGTCCAAACACTTCTTGAACTCTGCCAGGCTTGGTGCTGTGACCACTTCCCTGGGGAGCCTGTTCCAGTGCCCAACCACCCTCTGGGGGAAGAACCTTTTGCTACTATCCAACCTATACTGTCCCTGACACAACACAGTGTTGTTTGATGGGTCTTCAGAACAACACTTAGATATTTCACCAGAATCCAATTTAACCATACACTTAGTGAATAAAACTTGACCATACACATGAATGTTATTATTCTTCACAGAAATGTTGAAATCTGGTACAGCATATATTGGTCTCCACTATAAGTCTTTTTGCAACAAGCAGTAGCATGCAGTTATCTGGTATTAACATTATAGACATGTTAAACTGTTTATTCCAACAAATCATATCATTACATAAGCACATACCATTAATTAAACATATTTTACTGATGGAGAAGATTATTATCACTCTGGATAGATTTTATCTAGATAATTTCTTTCACTCTTACATGGTAGCAGTTTTCTACATTGAGTCTGTGTTCCCTCAGTATCCATCTCAAACATCCATCACTTTGTCTGCTACATTAAAGAAAAAATAAAAAAAAAAAGAATGAAAGAACCGAACAAAACAACAAACCTCCATAAAATCATTATCACACTTCTCTGTTTTTTGCTTTCTGCAGACAATTC
>JAWWEU010000040.1:7196745-7221060 GCA_035583155.1 Acropternis orthonyx
ACTTGCCCCCCCCCCCCCCCCCCCCCTCTGGCAAGCCAAGTTCCCTTAGCTGTTTGATCATCACTCTCAGTCATATTTCTCAAATTTTCAGTTGCACCTCTGACTTTTTTCTGAACTCTTTCTAGTTATTTAAACTTGCTTCTTAGAGCAGAGGCACTCTAATAAGACACAATATCCCTAGAGCAGTAAATACAGCAAACAGAGAGGTAATGGAAGCTTCCTACTCACTTTCCTTGATTCTCATTATTCTTTTTTTACGGGCATGAAGAAAAACCTGGAATCATGATCAGCTATATATCCACAGTGCCAACCCTTCATTTTCATGGTCATTGCACCCCAGGAAGCATTCACAGATTTTAAATGCATTGCCTAGAAGTTTATTATGAGATATATACATTTTTATTGTTGGTATTAAAGACCCTATTAACGAGTTCTCTTCATTATTCTGAAGGTATTTAGGAACTGTGTGTTTTCAAGACTGTTGATAAAAATATTGGATGGTAATTTAATCTGAACCATAAAAAAATCATCTGGAAACACACCCACTTGATAATCCCTCATTGAGGAGTGTATCTGGAGATTTAACAGCTAGCAAGGTTTTAATCCTCATAATATGTCATATGTTGATTTTATAATATACCCTTTTTGTAGAATGTTGTGTGATAACAGTCAAATACCCTGCACAATGTGTAAGTATATTACATCGTTTACCTTTATCAACAGGAATGTGTAATATCATTGAAAGATACTTTGACAGGAATTGTTTTTATAAACCCACGTTGACTGACTTTAACTAAATTACCCAACTTTAGATTTTGAGCAGTAAAGCCCTGTATCAGCCATTCTGTTATTTTGCCCTATGTCTATGTCAAACTGTCAGGAATATAATTACCAGATTGTCCTACTTATCCATTTAAAATATTGGCACAACATTCCCTTTTCCAGTTCTCTGGGATACTCCAATATGCCAAGACTCATGCAACCAAAATATTATTATTGTTGTTGCTGTTATTAAAAGGAAAACAGAAACACCATTACCCAGAGATTTCCTCACCTTGCTCGTGTAAAACTCTGAAACTTTATCCTGACCTAGCTACTAAATTAACTCTCCCAAACTGCCCTCTTTCTGTAGGTAATCTTGGACTGAAAAGAGTAGCTTATTCTGTTTTTACAGTGATTTAAGCAGTTATAAAGAATTTTTTTCAAACGAACTATAAAACTAATTTTGTCAATTCACAGACAGCACAAGCAGTCTAAGACAAGTAGTGTATATTTGGCCATAAAGACCAACACCATTTTTCTATGTTCAGAAAAAATATAAACCTCAGTATTCCTAAAAATGCTTTTAGTATCGCAGTTGAACCTAAGTTATATGTTGGATACAATCCTCATCACTCCCATAATTTTTTCAACCAGATTGTCTAAAGTTATTGGAATATACTATTCCCTGCCTGTCTGTGGAAAAATGTGTTTCCTTTCACATAAAATCCTGCTTGACTTACAGAACAGTGATTCATACCTAGTTCTCACCAAACAACATGAAGCTGGCACATGATTATCAAGTACACTCCTCAAGGAACTGGGAAAGTCTCACTGGTTTCTTAGACTAATTAGATAAAAAGCAACCAAAAAGATAGACTGTAGATCTCATGTGGTACCACACACAAGGATTCAGCAGGCTTCAGGTGTAGCATTCCCCCAACCTGCTGTAGAAATCCACTGTGTAGAAATCCACTTGAGCTAATTGCCAGTGCTAAGGAGAAGTCATCTGACTCCAATTATCCATGTCATATCAATCAGATGAACTGCACCGTGGAACAGGTTGTGCACATGCACCTTGCAGATGTCCAGAGTTAGTTTGTATGATTTCAGCTTGTGTGCCCAGTTCGGCATTCAGATGCTTCTTGTGTGAGTAGTGATCAGTATATGATAATCATGATATAGAACATGGATGCTGGCTCTGTTATCACCAATTTTCTGTTTAGAAACAACAGGTCTATTTTAGACCTTGCAAGGAATACATGAAAGCGCCTGTCCACAAAAATTTCCCAAATTAGACTACATTGAGGATGTCTGTTTTGGTGGGTTGAGCAACGTTTTCGGAGGGGAAGAAGGTGCCACACAAATGGTCTCAGAAACACCAGTGCTTCATTTGCTGTGGGTTTACTTTAGGTTTGTCTCCACTGCCCCTGCTGAGGTTTGCATCACTTCCTGATGGCTGTTCATCTGCAGCATAGAACAAGATCCAGGCTTTGGGTTTTATGTTCATATTTAACAGCAGAGCAGTAAACAATTAAACACAGTTATGCACTACCAGGTAAATAATTTAGATTTGCCATATATTCTTCAAAAGAGAAGATAACAACTCTGATATATCGAATGACTTCTCAGAATAATTTTTTTCTTTATCATTTAAGGCTTTGTTATTTTATTCAAAAGCTTTTTAAACTTGTAATGAACTTGAGATGGTGTTATTTCCTTAAGTGATATTGTGAAAATCAAGGGTTGCAAATATTTTCAGCTTCCATGTTTCTTAAATGACATCAGTCTTACTTTAAAAAGAAACAGGACTGCAAATGATCTCATGTGTAAAATTAAATCAATGATTAAACTTTTCAAGTGAGTCTTATTCATTCAAAAATATTTGTACAGTCCCTATTCACAAGCTTGCTTTGTTATTTTTTAAGCTATCTAAAAATCATGTGTAATTACTGCTATGTTTTTTAATATAACAGACACATTTCTAGCCTCACCTGCCTGTACAACATCTTTCTTTATATTCCCTTCAGACTTTTCTGTGAAAAGAAAGCTAATGACTTGTCTGTCTTCATTCATTCAAAGAGTTTTTGTTCATCAACTCTGCAGAGGAAGGAAGTGTTTTCTAGTAATTGAGGACCAGATCCAAATCTAGCTAAAATGAAGAGTAGAGTTAGTTCAGGAATTTTTTGATGCAATGTTTTCATCAGGAAATTCCAATTCATTAACACTTTTCAAAGGAGCATGCTGGTTTTGATAAAAACTTCGTTAGGAAAACCTTCTCATATGCAGTGCACAATTTTTGGTTGAAACCAGAAACAGACACACTTTAATCCAAGCTACTAAGATGCCAGAGGCTAGAGCAAACACTCAGAATCACAGAATATGCAGAGTTGGAAGGGACCCACACGGATCAGAGTCCAGCTCTTAGCCCTGCACAGGACTGTCCCCAAGAGTCACACCATGTGCCCAAGAGTATCATCCAAATGCTTCTTGAACTCTGTCAGGCTTGGTGCAGTGACCACTTCCCTGGAGAGCCTGTTTCAGTACCTAACCACACTCTGGATGAAGAACCTTTTTCTAATATCCAACCTAAACCTCCCCCGACACAACTTCAGGCCAGTCCCTTGTATTCTGTCACTGGTCACCACAGAGAAGAGATCAGTGCCTGCCCCTCCTTTTCCCCTCGAGGAAGTTGTAACTGCAATGAGATCTCCGCTCAGTCTCCTCTTCTCCAGGCTGAACAGACCAAGTGCCCTTAGCCATTCCTCATAGGGCTTCTCCTCAAGGCCCTTCACCATCCTCACTGCCCTCCTCTGGACAGTCTCTAATAACTTAATACCATTCTAATATTGTGGTGCTCAAAACTGCACACAATATTCAAGATGAGGCTGCCCCAGTGCAGAGCAGAGTGGGACAATCCCCTCCCTTGACCGGCTGGTGATGCTTTGCCTGATGCCCCTCAGGGCAGGGTTGACCCTCCTGGCTGCCAGGGCACTGCTGACTCATATTCAACTTGCCATTGATCAGAACCCCCAGATTCCTTTCTGTGGCACTGCTTTCCAGGATCTCATTCCCCAGTTTGTCTGTACATCCAGGTCTGCCCCATGCCAGGTGCAGAATCCAGCACTTTCCCTTGTTGAACATGATGTAATTGGTGATTACTCAGTCCTCTGATTTGTCCAGGTCTCTCTGCAGGGCCTCCCTTCCTTTGAGGGAGTCAACCAGTTTGAGCTCCTCCCAGTTTTGTATCATGTCCCTTCCAGTCCTGCGTCCCAGTAATTTATGAAGATATTGAAGTGCACATGGCCCAAAATGGAGCCCTGTGGAACCCCACTAGTGACAGGTCACCAGTCTAATGTTACCCCATTTACTATTGCCCTCTGTACTCAACCCATGAGCCCGTTGCTAATCCACCATGTGATGTGTTTATCCAGCTGTTTCCTGGACATTTTGTCCGGAAGGATACTTGGTGTTTGTAAGCACCAGATTCAAATTCTTCCTTTGCAATAGACAGGGCAGATATTTGAGCTTGAATTTCTCTCATCCTTCAGAAAAGCACATGGGCCAGCAGCTATTCTTTCTGTTCTTTCTTGCTGTTCCTTACTTCCCTTCCAGTGTGAAGAGAATCATAGCCAACATCTCTAACCACACTTTAACCTTGCTCCAGGAGAGATGGTCCTTCATCTGTGTCTGGCTCATGTTCAAGTTTCAGTACTCATGGGCAGATCCATGATCTACCAGCTCCAGATCTTGATTCTGTCTAGATAGAGAGCTGTTGCTGTGACTTTTTGTGTTTCTATTTGAAAATAATTTTAATTTCAGCATTTTCAGCATCTATTATCACATCAAACAGTTTCCTCTAAAAGATTCCCTTTGTTGCATTGTCATTTGGTCTGTCTATCCCTTAATATCTCATCATCATTTTTTACAGAATAATGGAGAAGATTTTTAAAAAACACCAAACAGAAGTTCACTGAGAGTAACTGAGCAATGGAAGAGCAATAGTTCATAGGAAGGAAATGCAAGAGCGTAATCAGGTTTGGGAGAAAAAGAGCACAGAAAAGGAATGTGCAGATCAGAACTCAGGGGTGAAAGGGTTAACAGAAGCACTTCTGCAGTTTGGGAAACAAGTCTGAAATTATTAAACATGCCAGAACAGGCAGGATTTTTTATGATATAAAAATAGATTATTTTCCTTTGATTATCCTAATAGAAGTTTTAATTTCTAAAGAAATTAGGTCATCAAGTCAATTCTTAGTAAATATATCATGGTACCATTCCTCTGCCCTTCACTAGCTCCCTTTTACAAGAGTCTTCACCTTGTAAACTTGCAGGCATAGAAGGCATGTTTAAACATGTTCTCCAGCACTTCACAAGTCTGACTATCAAAGGCTTCATTTTGCAGTTGACATCTGCCAGAAACTTCAGGTGTCCCTTGTGATTTTATGGAAGTGCAGATGAGGGGCATCTAGTCACAAAGGCTGAACACAAACCTTAGCATAACAGTGCTTATTTGGAACACTGGGGCTTTGTTCAGAAGTTAAGCCTTACCTCTTTAAAATAGGGCTGTTGACTTTTCCCTTTCTTACATATATCTTTTTTGAAGTTCCTTCAAAGCAGCACAGAGACAGGAATGTCTATTTCTTTTTCTTTTTTTGTATTTGTTTCAAAGAGTCTCATTAAACTTATGAAGTTACAATGTAGACCCTACAACATAATGGTGAGATGCCTTGCTATACTTCAGTACAATTAACCACTCACTCTACAGATTCTCCCAACCCCCAGGGGCTGTGCTCAGGGAAACCTTAACAAAGAGGAGACTGAAGCAGATTTCTGTGTGACATTAAAGTTGAGTGAAGGAGCTTAACAAAAAGCCAAGGTAAAGCAAAGTAGATGGCAGATGAATGAATGGCTGAACCTCTGCTTTTGTGAACCCTTAGGGCTTTCTTAGTTTGTTTTGAATCTCTGCTGATCAACACTTTTCTGGCTTCTGTCTTTTCTGCTGTCTGATAGATGGCAGACAGTTTCAGATGAACCAAGCACATAGTGTTTAGGTCAGGTTTGGACTGAGTGGATTTAAGTCAATTTGTACCAGTCCAGTACAACTGCCCAGCTGACCTTTCAGACAACAAACCCAAAATTTAGAGGAAGCATTGCCTTAAACTTGCCAATTCTGCTACATGGAAGTTAAAATACCATTTTCTATTAATTTACTGATCTTGAATTCCCCTAAAAGGATGAGTTGGATGTTTACATTATTTCAACATCCTTTCCTTTTGCCTCCAGGCACACAACTTTCTTTGCTTGGACTCATCCAAAGCATTGCTCATCATGCCTATACTTCTACAAGGTAACGCTTCTCTTTTGCTCCATTGCTGTCTCTCCCTTTGCTACCAAGTCTGGCAGAAGCCACTTGTCTTCAATTTTAAGGTCTTTTACAGGTTTCTCACTTTATTTCTCTTTCATTGCCTAAATGATAACTCCGTGCCCATTCAGTGTTGTTTTTTTTTTCATTATTTACTTGCTCTCTGGTGGGGACCTTCATGTTTCTTCTAATTTCCATGAACCTCGACTGATGCCAAGCTTATTTCTGACACAATGCTTTATGACACTGGAAAAAGTTTTGGTAAAGTAAGTTGTCTGGGAACATGCCACATGACTGAAGTACAGCTGATATCCAGAACAATTTGTATGTCCTGCAGCACTTTCTTTACCTCAGGGTCCAGTGGGAAAAAGGAAAATGGACCAGGCTAGTAACTAAATGGATGGTTCAGATGTCCTGAACAGATCCTGTACAGTTTAGGGTCAGGGTTTGTCTCTTTGTTTTCTTCCTGTAGAGCACTTATTACAGTGTTTTGTGATGGCAATGGAATATTATGAAAATAAAAGCCATCATACTATAAAAACTTCAAATGTCACAAATGCATCCTTTCCTATTATATCGGCTTTCTAAAGCTGGTGCCAGAGCTCTCCAGAAGCAGCTGAAACACTGACTTGTACTTTTGCAGGTGTAATTGCTTACTAGAGGTACACAAAACTGTATATAAAGCTACTGGGCCTTGGTATGATCAGCTATCTTAATTTTTCCTGAAAAATCTCCCATTTAAGAACTACAGACTTTCATGTTACCTAATTTTATCTGCTTGAAATTTAGAAGCTGTGTGTTTGCTGTTAATTTGCACTCCCACCATAGTCAGTGGAGGGGGTTACTCATCTCTAAACAGCAATTGTTCCATTTCAGCATTGGTGGGATAAATGCCTCTACACATGCCAATACCTCTCCACTAACTTTACCAATTAATGAAAAAAGTGCTGAGATGGAGGCTAGTAGTTTGACCAATACAAATAGTTGTATAAGAAGCAGTTCAATGTAGGAGGGTCCCAAGAACCAAAGTTAAAGGCTGTTGAAGATGTTCCAAATTCTGTTACCTGAGTAAGTCTGAGCTTCCCCATTTTTATGTCCATTGTTAACCCACATTTTCATTTTCATTTTTGCTATGACTAGAAATATGTAAAAGCACATTCTCAAGCAGCAAAAAGTAATATGGGCTTAATACTTTTAAATATTTGTCCAAGTGTAAGGTAAAATGTATAAATGTCTGAAAAGAGCACAGAAAATTTGAAATAGTATCTCTGACTGGGCTTCTTAAACTAAAAAATCATGCCAAATCCAACAGCAAAACATAAACCTTGGATTATACCACCAAGGAAGAACCATTAAGGTAAGAGTTATCACAGGCTCTTGGAATATCAAGTTGATCTGCAAAAAACACATGAAGATGAAATAATACAATTTCCACTGACTCATAATTAAAAACACTGATGCAGTCACCCTATCTAAACTTTGGGTAACATGAGAGGTGTTCGCTGGCTAAACCAAACCATCAATTTATTACTACATATACAGATTTTGCTGCAGTGATGCACATCAGCTAATGTTGGATTAGTAGTGCTCACTACACAGTTCATATAGCTGGCATAGGTAATAGGGTGCCTTTCCAAAAGATAACATGTCAAGACAAATCTACCATTTAAATTATCTGAATAGGAAATGTACAGTCAGTAGCACTTGGCCTTTCATATGCTAAACCCTTGACATAATCCCAAAGACAATAAAACTGTCAGAATATTCCTTCCACTCACTTTTAATAGGATATACATTAATTAAAACAAACAATGTGTGATCGAATGCAGAACTTGCTCAAATGTGCTCATGTATTGAATTTCAGAGATGAGAATTCCTCTATATTTCTGCTTTGCACTCAAACATCAGATTTCTAAGTCTTAATTTATAATGAGGGCATGTAGATGGATGACTTCTCCCTGCACTTCAGAAAGTACTGACTATACACCACAGTCAGCTTCAGGTCTTCAGTCTACTTTAATTTTTTCCAAAACTAAGAGAATTAATCATCCATTTCTCTCTGGCTGGAGCTATGCCACTGAGCCTTCTTCACTCTCTAGAAGTGTCTCCTCTACGAAGCATTTGATTAATGGTCACAAAATCACAATTCTAGTAGAAAATACATCATATATGCATCATACAGGTACCCTTCCCCAGCTGAATTCTTTATATCCTTGTAGGAATTAGAGAGGACTTTATAAATAAAATATTGTTACCAGATGATATTTATAATACGTTTTCCATCAGCTAAAGAGAAGGGAGAGAAAAGATTCAGCTTAAAAAGTGAATACTTCCCATCTCTTCTCTTTCCCTTCTCCTGTGAAAAAAGCTACTACCTAGGTCACCCACACTGTCATGAGTAATAGCATTTCTACTGCCAATGTAGATTTTTTTCCCATTTGATTGCACAAGCCAGGAGGGCTGAAAGTTCAAGTGTTGGTTTCCTGAAGATCCTTTGTAAAAAACTTATTGACCTAGAGAGCAAAATTGTGAAATTCAAAAAGTTGATTGCTTCCTTTCCTTTCTTTTTTTTTGTGTCTCTTTCAATGAAAGAGAACTAAATTTACATTCACATTTCATCTTTATAATATAGACAGTGCTTAGTATTTGCCATTTTTGGTGATGATACATTCAAGCTGTTTGCTATCTAAATTTCATTGAATAAAAAAAGTACTGAATAAAAAAGAGCTTTCTTTTTTAACCTGTAAACCAATGTAGAATATTCTTAACCCAGGAACTCTTATACCAACTGGCATTTAGCTCCATAATTAAAGTTGCTCCATTTGTTCTGTTGGTTGAAAGCATATTTTTTTTGAATGTGAACCATAAAGTTTCATCATACAATGAACTCAAGGGTCAAGATAATTGTCTTAAATTTAGTGAAGTTTATCCATTACCAGAGGTGTCCCAGGGAACTGTACTCTATTAAATCCAAAAAACCCCCTTGCAGAAGTCAGTGACCTCAATATAGCAAAGAAGCATTTCTGACTTTTTTCTGCCGTTTTTTCCCCCCAAATAAATGTTTCTGAAGATTTTGGCAGTCTAAACTCATACAGACTATTGTCACAATAGATAAAGAAAGACCTAAACTCAAACCTGTTCCCCAATAAAAATCTAAACTAGTTCATCTTTTTTGTATTTTTATTTGCAAATATATTTTAAGCCAAAGACAAAATTATTCTAGTTGAGGTCAAAGCTACAATGGAAGCATTTCTTCCACATTTTAACATCTCTTCTTACCCATGTCATCCGGGATAGAGGAAAGCCTACACCTTTTGATTCTCTCCACATCCCCAATTCTCTACAAAGCATCACTGAACATAACAGAGGTTTAGGATGGCTTTATTTTTGATTTTCCTTGTTTCTGAGCTTGGGATTTTGTGTCTTTCCTAACCTTGAGCTTACACAAAAAAGACAACATGGAGGTATATAAAGTAAGAGCAACATATTATGCTCTCTAATTTCTTGGTTTTCCCTACTGTACAATTGTGTCTTCCCTGTTTCTCTTCCTCTCCGGTACTACAGTAAGGCTAGAACCAAAAAGAGCTTAGATTTGCTCTCAGAATGGAATCCAGATTGCTGTGCTAGGTGCCAAGGTTTTCTTTGCAACAGCAAGAAAATAGAAAAAGATTATGCTAAGCTTCAGAAAAGTAACCCAGCCAGTCCCTTGAGCAAACCTAGTTGATTGGGAGATCTAGGCAACAGGAAATATATTAGAAATACAAGCGGTCTGTTTTCTGAAATTTTACCTCTCTCTGGAGCTTAAGTGCATTACTCCCAGTTTTTGTGGTTGCATATTTAGTAGTAAGCAAAATAAGCCACAAACCATTCAGTGATCCTAGGATTAACTGGCATATGACATTTCAGCTAAACCCTCTTCCCCACCACAAAAGAGTAGCCACAACAGTACAATCTATTGGTCTCTCTTAGCTCCTGAATCAGATCTGGGCATTGTTCACAGAAGTGTTCCTTGGCCTGAGCCAAAAATTCAGCTGCTCCTGCCAGGGATTTGGCTGTGTGAGTTATTTTATGACAGCACATGGGCACAATGGCTTTGTCACTGTAGACCTAAGTTTTGGGGTATCTTCATCCCCTCAAAATAGAGGAAGCATAAGCATTGGGTCTGCTCTCAAATAATTAATTGTTGTGTTACTTATTAAGGGGAGGGACACCTCGACTTGTCTCATATCCTCTTGTTTGGAACTCCAGGTGTCTGAAGTGTGATTACTAAATTTTTGCTGTCTAGTTCCTTTGTTGTACACACATGGTAAGCCATGGAAGCTCCTTTTCTCCACTTTTCTGTAATGAGACCTTTGAAAATGCCATTTTATATCAGCCTGATTTTTCATAGGCTGAACTGAGCATTCTCATCTTCAAAGCTTGAGTTTATATCTCTCTTCTCCTCTATCTGAACTTTTCCTGGGACAGATCCAAATAAGTATCTTATATATTTAGGTCTTTGGTTGTTTTAGGAATTTGCTGTGTTATTTGCTCCCTGTTGTCCTTCCAACTGTACTGAAGTCCAAAGAGGGAGATTAAACAAATATTAATTACTGTTACTGTTACCATCCCCAAGGTAGCAATATGGAATATTTAGCATTTATATGTAACATTTTATTTAAGTAGGGAAAAAGGTAACCAATTGCTGTGAATAGAGTAATCCCACATGAAGTTGGAAGAGGCCACAGCTCACCTGCACCTGTTGCTTTGTTCTCTATTGATAATCCTAAACTCAGGGATTGGGATGTTTTCTTACAAGCATGCAAATTAAAGTTAAGAAGTTCTTTCATACCTTGAATTGAAACCTTGAGGATATACAAACATTATCTAGTCCCATATAACTTGCAGAAATATGATCATCAAGGAGTTCACTTGAGCAGAGATTCACAACAGCTAAACAGCAAAGCAAACTGGCTCTTCTATCAGCATCCACAATTGCGACAACCCAGGTTCCCCATGGAGAAGATTTCGCCAGTGGCTGCTTAACATCAAATATCCAGGCAGGGAGATAAAATAATTAAAAGCAATGTAAAATCATCAGTAATATGGAGAAGGCAATGGTTATTCACTGATCTTCAGCACAAAAATGAGGGCCTGTCAAATGAAGCTAGAGATTTAATAGAAACAAAAGGAGATGGTTCTCTGACAGTGGGTAGCAATTCTGCAAAAATCTTTGCCAAAGGATGTTAAATACACAAGAAGTCTGTGTGGATTCAATAAAAATCAGTCACATATTTAGAAGAGAAATCTCTTGGAAGTTACCAAACAGAAAAACCGCACTAGGCTTTGAAAATTCCTTATGCTCAAAAGAGCAGGAAGACTTAAAAATATGATAAAAGAAGGATCCTATATTTTTGGCTGCCTGCTTCCTCTTCCCTGGCATCTGCTTACAAACACTGGTCCTCGGGTTTGGTTGTTGGAAGTGCACCAGCCAACTGGTGATGAAACTTGAGAGACCTCAAATGTTCTTCTTTCAAAGGGCTTCAGAGAAACTCAGGGGAGGGAGGAGCCCACTCTGCAGGTGCTGGAAATGCCACACTGCATCTGGGAGGCCTTGGGTGTACCCAGAGCCCTTGATTGCTGCCGCACATGACTGCACAGAGGGTTAGTCTGGGTACTGGTGGCTGGGGAGGTAACACTGGAACGGGTGGGGTTTTGAGCTATTTGAGGACTGCTGCTGTTGTGAGAGATCATATCGTACTCTCTGCAGCTGTAGGGGCTCCCAGAACCATTCTGATCATGGCATAGAGGTCTTTTTCTTCTTATTATGAGGCAGGATGCAGGGAAAATTTGTACAGGGTGAGTTCTAGGGATAATGATCTGCCATCAGCATACCCCATCCATGGAGCAGCGGGGGGGGGGGATTCATGCTCCTCATTGCACAGCCATTCTACTATTCAATTTAATTCATGTTCATGCCAATTTTATAAATTATTCCCTTTAGGATGAGACTTTCTGTGAAAACTATCCAGAATGAAGTCCTAAGCTTAATGAACAGGTAAACAATGTCCAAATTGTGTTCACTAGTGTTTATAGTAGTGGAGGTGATGTTATAGACTCCAGCACAGTCTGTACTGAGCATTTCAATAACACATCAGAGAAAAGATGGCTCCTGCATGCTCAGGTCAGCCAATAACTGTCCACATGAAGAGAAGAACAATAGCTTAGTCATCTTTCTTAAGCCTGTTGCTGATGCAGGACATATAGTCAAGGATCAGCTTCCAATATATGGCCTGTGCCAAGACTGAATCAGCAGGGAGAGGATGCAGTTCTGTAAGGGCTGGACATGACATTGCCTTAAACCCTTGTTTTGCATCCTGGCCCCTAAGGCTCCCGGGAAAAGTGGAGATGAACCTCTCATTTGAATTAGTGCAGCTGTGCATATGCTTTTGATAGAAATTGACATAGATACTGAAATTCAGGCTCCCTATTCCCAGCCCTTTCTCCAAGGCTAGAGATATGTTTGCACTTTTCCTCCTTCTCTCTGATTCTAGGCTAAATGGCTCAGATGAGATAGACAAAGCAATGCCTGCTTAGTGCATCCAGAGTAGTATTTACATGCAAGGATCCAGTTGCTCTGTGATATCAGGGATAAAACACTTTCAGGTAGAAGTTTCAGAGCCTGGAAAATTTAATCCATTACATTTAGCTGCTGAAGGTCTTCTGGCATCTTCAGAAGAAGGTAGTAACTGCACAGGAGTTTTAAGAAAATGCTGATTTTTGCCCAGTGGTTTCCACTGCAGCAGATGAGAACATTCAGAGCTGTGCTTGACCTTTAGAATGAGCTATTCCTCTGTACCACAGGAAATCCCTTGACAAGCTGTTCCAGCAAGGGGCTGGGAATGACAACAGCAGCCAAAAGGGAGGAGAGCTATAGAAAGGTGAGGCAGGGAGCACACTGAAACAACCCTGAGGGGTCACTGAACATGAAGTGTGCTTTATGTCACTTTGTCAAAATTATCTCCCCATGGGATGGCTGTCTCCTGGTGTACAGATATTATTGCTATGGAGGGGACAGCCTACTCTAAATCCTCAAGTAGGGGAGGTTAAAGTAGAATAGATCATATTGTAAGACTGGGGTTAAAATAGAATAGATCATATTGTAAGTCTTCCTGTCCCAAGGGCAGCTTAGCATATGTCTGGAAAATAAAAACTTTTAAAATAATTTATTTTCAAAGGTTTGTCCTCATCTGTCCAGCACATTGTAGATATATATTTGCCTTGAGCAACAGCTTCCTTGATTTGCCCATGAATTGCATTTATATGTACTTTTCTAACACAGCAATTTTCACAAGGATGAAGGCCCATCCTCATCAGACTGTCACTCTGGTAGGACAGAAACATTTCAGTTAATTTGCCGACTTCAGAACTGACTTAAGAAACAGTAAGTACACTAAAAATGTAGCCTCAGTCTCTGGTATCATAGCAGCTCTGATACGTACATACTATTTCCCCTAACTTGGAAATCCATGAGAATTTTCTAGTCTTTAGTAAGAGCAGCATAGTTTACAACATATCTGTCTCAGTGTAGATAGTCAGACTTTTGGGCTTAAGTCTTCCTATATTTTATAGTTCAGTTATGTATCCTATTCAGCTATCCTGAAGCACAATGCAATGTGTCTCTATTGTTTATGCTAATGTTATCTAGAACACAATGAAACTGCAATTGTATTCATTGGGAGGAGCAAGGTCCATTTATATAATTAAAAATCTAACATAGTCTATAATTTTGCAAGTAATTGGGTTTTACACATTGAAATTTTGTTTTCATTTTGGTCTTTGGTTCTTCTTATAGATATACAGTTGTTTACTTAAAACTGGAGCATAGATAGTGGATGATAATTTAAGAATACTTTCTTGATAAGCAGTTTGAACAAAGTTTCTACAAAATTTGCTAGGATTATAACATTCAGGTCTCTTGAGATGGCTTAGAGTTCAACTGGAGTAAAACTCACAAAATAGACCATAACTGAAATCATTCTTACTGATGAGCAAAGTTTGGATGCCAACATTTATACTTGATTTACTACAGAAATCTTGAGGTCATTATTTACTTTATAGGATTGTATGTGATGTACATTATAAGTGAGGTGTTGCTTGTACCTGTTTAAAAGTTATGAGGGCATTTATAGTGATGAAAAACACTGTTATTTTTTGTAAGTTATAAAACACAATCAAGTGGAAGCAAAATAGTTGCAGACTAAGGCAACAAAATCTAAATAAATAAGTGCTGATTAAACAATTAGAGATCTATTATGCCCTGGCAAAACAGGGAGAGGAAAAGTATCTCTAAAGGTCATATAAGTACAAGTTCTCCACTGGTAGCACTAAGTACATAACATTTGGAAAGGCCTGTGGAGCTCTAGAGGTTATTTCAGCAAATAATTTTCATTTATGTATCTGCAAAAGCCATCAGCAGCGGCAGAACGTCAGGCAGCCTGGAGCAGATTTACTCTCCTGGTTACTCTTGGTAAGCAGCAGAGCTACTGCTGCATTCTGATGTGGCTGCACAGCAGCCCCTCAATCACAGCAGGTTTTCATTCGTGAAGGGAGTGTGAAAATGGAGGGAAAAGGCATTCCCTGATTTATTAAACTCAAGGCTCATAGTCAGGATGGACTTCTTATGACAGTTACATGTGCCTTAAGAGTTTAGGTTAATCTAGCCAGTCTGTGAATTTGTGACAATATGGACTATGGTTTACCATTAGAGCTAATTTTTGGCTCGTTTAAGTTCTTAACATTACCAAATATTACTAAACAGAAAGTCTTTTTGTGCCCCTGTTTTTCATAGTGTATATCGGAATATCAGTCTACTAGGAGGCAGTATCCTCAGTAATGTCAAGTGGTTTGTCCCCAATTAATTTTCTCTAAGCTAATTTCACACCAGTTCAGACGTTTGTCCACTGATTTTGCTTGAGCAGACATAAAGCAGACATGAACTAACAGAGCACAAGGGAGTCCTTTAGACTGACAAATAATGTGTTATCAGAAAATGAAAAACTTGTTCTAATTATTGTCCCTCTGATGTTTAAAAATACATTGATTTTATTAATTTGTAAGTTAAGACAGTCTCTTTTGAGAATTTTCATTAATGTTGATTCTTACAGTGTTCCCACATCAACAGTTCCTTATCAGAGTTTTATAGTATCCATGTCCTGCTTTCTGTTCAGTAATCCCCTTTATTCTTTGAGATTATCTTTTTACTCAGAGTGACTTTATGCCTGATTTATAGCTTGTTTACGAGGATCTCCTTAGTTACACATATGTTGGTGTAAACTTTTGGATGAAATTTCCAGGCAATCCTCTTGGGGCTAGAATTCACCACACCTTTTTGCTGAGTGGTGGCCTCCTTTGCAATCGCTGCCAGCTCCTCACATGTTTTAAACTTGTCGTGGGTCATGTTACAGCAGCCAAGAAGTCAGTCCCAGAAATGATTCCTACACCATTACTTGTGATGTAACCTACTGCTATTGTATAAAACTGGCAATCATATCTTTGCTGTTGAAAGAAGCAGTAAAGTCAGAACAGCATATACCACTAAATTATTAAAAATAGACTTATAGTGGTTTTAGATCAGATAAAGACTGTGTTGGACTGTTTTTTGATAAAATAGAACAGAATATAAGAAATCACTTTTATAAGCTGCAGACATGCAGGTTTCACTGCAGATAAGGAAGGAAATTATTTTCCTTTGGCTGTACACACTGAATAAGTATTTCATTGAGTCACAAATTGTCCCTACTCTGAGCATTTTTGTTAGGAAGAGGTTGAAAACAAGTTGTCAACATCTTATTGATTGAAGACCAAAAAACTCAGAGATCTGTGCTGGATTTCTGAGAACACAACAACCTGCAGAGAAATGCACAGACTCACCTTGAATTCTTGCTTTGGTTGTACACCCAAGCACCTAATGTGCAATTACAGAAAGGGCCTGAGGAAATCTTCATGATTCCAGGTGCCTCTCCAGAAGTACAAAGTCCTGTGTCATGTCCACTCTGTGGCGACTCAGACTACAAGATGATTATGTACAAACAACTGAACAGAACCTACAGTTCTCACAAACAACGTAGTATGAAACACATTAGCGTCTAGGGTAAGGAGTGAATAAAACATTACACCTGGAATATTGTGAATTTAGACTCTCCTGACTTAAAAGCAGACACTAACCTGAAAATATTGAGATGACCTGTAATTATCAACAGCTCTCCTATGATTTCTCTTAGCTATACAGATGTAAACCAGAGGATACTAAAGCTGAATGCTGCAAGCTGTACTGGCAAAGCTCTTAGGCTCAGAATTTGACAGATCTTTTGTTTTTAAAACCCATTTGCAAAATCCAAGGGTTTTTTAAAAGGTTTATTTTTCCCTCAAGGAGTCTAAGCAATTGGTGCCAACAGGCCAGCTGTCAAGTCCCAGTATTATATATCTGTGTGGAGGAAAGTTGGATTAATGGAAAAATTCATAAGAAAGCATTTCAATGTTGAGATTTTCAAATCCTTTGTGTTGATAATAAGGGGATGGGAAGAAATAATTTGAAATGATTGATGTCTGGTTCTGGTTTCTCAAAGCTGTCTTAACCGGACTAATTCTAAGACATGCCACACAGCTATGGCTTTGTGATAAAGGACATTTTTAACTCTTATGTACTCCAGAATTGGTGATGTATTGATTGTATGTCACTATCAATCTTTAATAATACAGAAAAATAACAATAAAGCCATTTTAAAATCAAGATGAATACATAGTATCTCTTCATATGGATTTCATTAAACCCATATAAAAAGGGCAAATGAGATTTTGAATGCTAATGATTCACTGGAGAATAGAGAATTTAAATGAGATGGATTAAAAGGAGTAACTATCTAGAACATCTGCTAATTTACCAGTCTTAAAATAAATTTATGACAACAGCAACATGTGCAGTCAAATCTGCCACGTATCAGTTATTTATTAAGTGCAGTTGAAGAGTTTGGATAACTGCTTTACAAGAAATAGCTATTTTCCAAAGAGATACTTTATTGAAGGATCAGACAATTTCCCATATTAGACTAATACTCGCGTTCTTCACTCATTGAGATCTTAAACTTAAGTTGGCAGTAATTGGAGGATTAGTTGTGCAGTTACAATTATTTGTTCATTTTTTTAAAGTAAAACTACTTTTTTACCCAGTGTGATATATAAACTCCTCCTCTGTAAGTCAGAACATCAAGACTTTGCTCAGTGTATTGTCTTCAGCCTTTTTTTCAACCGACAACTTCCAAAGGACTTGCTCTCACCTGCCTCTGGGCAGGAATAACCCCAGGCATCAGCACAAGGCGACAAACCAGCTGGAAAGGAGCTTTTCCAGGGAGGACCTGGGAGTCCCACCGAGACACCAGGTTAACCATTCACCAGCACTGTGCCCCTGTGGAAAAGGCTGGTGGTATCCTAGGCTGCATTAGACAAAGTATTGCCAGAAGATCAAGAGAGCTGATTCTTCACCTCAGCTCACTGTTGACAAGACACATCTGGGGTGTTGGATTCCACCCTGTGCTCCCCAGTGCAAGACAGACATGGACTTACTGGAGCCTGCAAAGGGCTATGAAAAGGATTAAGGTACTAGAGGCTGAGAGAGCTAGGAATGTTTAGCCTCGAGAAGAAAAGGCTCCAGGGGATCCTATCAATGCATGTAAATAACTCATGGGGGGAAGAGAGTTGGAAAGAAGAGGGAGGAAAACTCTTCCCAGTGGTGTGCAGCGCAGAGACAAGAGGCTATGGTCACAGAGTGAAATAAAGGAAATTTCATCTGAAAACAAACAAACAAAGAAACCTAACCTTTTTCTTTGAGAGCGGTTGAACTCTGGAACAAAATGTTCGGAGAAACTGTGGAGTCTCCATTCTTGAAAATACTCAGACCCGTACTAGACACAGGCCGGAGCAACCTTTTTTGAGCAGGCTGTTGGACAAGATGCTCTCCAGAATTCACTTCCAATCTCAACCAGTTCTGTGATTCTTTTAGTTTCACTAACAACAGATACATGTTATCCTTTAAAGGCTGGAAGGGAAAAAACATTCTTCTCTTTGCTTCCAATATGACAGCAAAATGTTTTTCCAGTGATACATGAGGTTCACAAGTTTACACAGCAATGACAATTTTTTAAAAAATGGGGTCTGCAGATATTTAGGCAGCTAAATAGCCAGGTACATTTTAAAAAATGTTGAGTTTGTCTTCCCAAAGTGCTATGAAAATTAGGCCAGTATTGGTTTTGCACTTGGAAATCCCATGTGTATCAGGTGGTCCCTTCACAGCTGAACTCTTGTGCATTTTTACATAAACTCCTTTTCTGGTCCTGTTTCCCTGTTAGCCTGAGAGCCAGGCAATCATTTGCATCACTGAAGTGAAACACTTTTTTTCAACTTTCTTCAGGAAAAAAAAAGCAAATGGGTAAAAATTAATCAGACTTTAAAGGCAGAAGAAGCAAAAAGAAGTCTGGAGAAAGAATTAACAGTCTGAAATGGAATTTGGACTGAAAAACTTGTTTGTTAACTAGGACCAGTGACAAAATCCTTACTGTCTCTTCCCTCCAAGGTGTCTTTGTTATGTTGCTATAAATTTAAAATGCATTCTCCTATTTGTTTGTTTTGGCAGGACTGAGCAGAGTTGTTCATTAATTGTGATCCAGAAAAATGGGAGTTCCTACAAATATGTTTTCTGAGATGAGCCTTCGTTGGAGTTGGGATCCTGGTCAAATTTGCTTCATGCCACCACTTTCTTTGGAAAAAAAAATGTGTCTACCAGAAAGATATTGATCAGAGTTTATGCCATACCTTAATGGTGAGAGCACTGTCTGTAGAATATGCAGAGCTTGGTTTCATTTCCTGTTCTGTCTGAAAGGGTCCAAATTCAGAAATTCTCCATCCTAGGAAAGTTCCTTAATGCTGTGGCTGAGCTGGGAACAGTCAGACACTCTTGCATCCCTCCTTTTATTATTATGCTATTAAGCAAAGGAATGAAAGATTTATGAGCTCAGCAAGCAAAACAGTAAAAGAAGTTTAGTCTTTCAGTTGAAAATGAAGACTTTTATTTTGTTTCCTGCCTTGGTCCCTGTTTAAACATTTTACATTAAGCAGTTGTTAAACAGAATACAGAAATGGGAGCCCAAAACATCTTTTGTTCAACAGGGCTGGATCCTTCTTTTAAAGCACTGAGGAGGAGGAGGTCATGGTGCCAAGGGTTAGTTTGCTTCCTGACACGTACAAAACCTGGTTTCCACGTCTGTTTTAGCATTAGGGATTCAAAACTCCTTTCCAGAACACTGCCCTACCCACAGTGGCAGATTAGCTATTTTGGAAGGGGATAACCGTTGTTTTCCAGTTGGCCCAGTGTGCAATTGACAGGCCAAAGATAAGCACAAGTGAAATGGAAGTTATTTGTATTGCAAATTTGGGGCACAGAGAAGACTTAATTTCTAAACTCTTCTTTCTTTGTTGTTTTTTTTTTCCCCATTCCAACGACTGTTTAATGTAAACTGCATAAACAGCTAACAGAGCAGGAAATTAAACTCAGATGTAAATTGAAATCATCCGTGAAAAAAACTGTGAAACCATAAGGTCCTCCTATTTTTTGGAGAGTTGCATGAACACTCACCTGTTAGGAAAATGCTGTCATAAAGATGGCATGGTATGATTTAAAAGAGATTAGTTTTATTTTTAATCCCCCCCCCCAAATTTTCATGGCACTGAGATTTCCAGTGAATACAAGCAGCTCCGTCCTAGCTCTGCACACCACAGACTGGATGGTGGCAGAGCACTCAGGTACAAGCTTGTGATTGCTGGTTTTGATAGGCTACTCCTGAGAATCTTTCCTTTTACTGTGTAGGTACTGGATTGCTCTAATGACATACCTCATTCTCCCATGTTCTGTACTCTAAAGTTTGGTACCCAATTCAGGGCGCTGTGGTTTAGCTCCTTGAGGCCAACACCCAGCAGTGAGGCAATGTGATGCCCAACTTGGAGGTGTCTCCTCCCTTCACTAGCCCAGGCTCCAAACTCTGCATCTGTTTTCTTGCCTAGAGGATGATTCTAATCAGAGTTATTTGTGTATTTTTAATACATATGCACAATTCTTTGAAGACTTCTAAATGTTGACTTACAGAAAACTCATTTTTTAATCCCACAGTAAATCTCCTGGCCCTCATTAAAATGAATAACATGCATTTATATTGGTATAATTCATTTTGTATTAAATACAGCTACAGCAAGAGCTATATCTGTAATACATCTTACAAGGTAAAGATCAACATAAATGAATCTTATGTGCTGTACCATTAGCAAATCACTGATGCTTTCTCCAGGTTGAAGCAGCCATCTCAAGAGGGGAAAAATATTTCTAGAATGACAGTAGATTAGTTCAACAGTAAACATGCAGTAATGAATTCCTGGATTAGAAGAACATGCTCTTCTGCTGTAGAAATTGGCCAAGGTAGTTGGGAAAAGTATTTGAATGTAGTCAGAAAATATCTCAAATGGCACCGGAATCTAATAAATGCAGACAGTTTTCAATCCTTTCTTCATTGCTCTGTGTATGTGAAGTAGAAAAGGATTTAAAAGAAATTGATGTGCAACAGAAGTGAGAGTGTCTTGAAAGTACAACTTCTCAGGAACCTGACTCCATTCTCATGGTTACCAGATGGTTATCTCCTCGTCTAGCTGAAACCAGTCCATCTAAGGCATATCAATGTATCACACATAGTAATTAAAACAAGCACAACTTAAGGGAGACAAACTGAAAACCCTGACAGATCCTCAGCTGGATTAAATCAGTATAGATCCACTGATGTCAACAGGCTTTTGCCAACTTACACAAGCTGAGAATCATGTACTGTGTGTCAGCATTTGATCCAAGCCCAGCTTGAACTCATTGCAGCAAAGGTGTGAGGTGAAGAAGATGTTTCTGAAAAGCCACTCTATTCCCTTTATCCCAGACCATCTTGGTGTTGAAGTGGCTCCTTGCCTAGTTTAGGAAGCAGTGCTGGCTGCTTAGGTATCTCCTCTGGCTTCTGCAGTGCAGCAGCTTTCAGGTCAGCAGTACAGGGAGAGCCTCAGAGGAAAGAACCAGAGTGAGGAGGTGGAAAAGCTGAAGGAAAGAACCAGCAGGCAGTTACAGAAGGAAAATTGAATGCTACTGCAAGCTTTGCCACCAAGTTTCCTATAAACAGTGGACAAATCTGGATGGCTTCAAATTATTACCCCGTATTTTTCCAAGTCATCAGCTGACTTCTGAGTGTCAGTGTTTGACATTCCATCTGAGTCATTACAGAATTTAAACTTCGCCATTCATCCATTCATTTTCCTGGTCTATTGCCTCTGTAACAGCACCAGAACAGCTCTACAACTCATTGCAGCGTCTTTTTGGATCTCCAATCTCCATCACAATTACTTTCATTCTTGGGGGGAAAAGAACACAAACCCAAACCCAGATTTCTTAGCTCTTCCCTCCTCAAAGGTCATTGATGTCTGGGTTGGCAGAATGTTTTTAATTAATGATCACCATCTTCTGATGTCAGAACAAACTATCTGATTCTTGTTAATTTCCCCCACACACATTTACAAGGAGTCTTTGTGGTCACAGAACAGATCTATTTATTTCACAACCTTTTCCTTCAAAACTGTTCCATTTTTCTACAGATCTTTCTCCATCTTTCCTTTCCATTCATTTTATTTTTTTCTTTTAGTTACCAGTATTAGTGTGATTTGTTTGTGTCACTGTTCTTCTGTGCCACCTTCATTTTTGTTTCCCCTGGTAAATGGGGTGAAACAAATGGACCCACAGTCTAGTGTGGAAAATTAAAGTTTATTTCTGCTTTTTAGATCATGCATAATTTTTTTCTGAGATTCATGACAGCAAAAAAAGGGACTTCATCCTTGACCCATTTGATTTGTTTTAACCTTTCCAGTGAGAGACTGTAAAAGACAAAAAAAAAAAAAAAAAAAAAAAAAAAAAAAAAAAAAAAAAAAAAAAAAATCAACTGTCTGCTTCCGTCAGGAGAATTCTAAAATCAAATAAATAATTATTTATAATTTCTTCTTTAGCAGAAATCAGTCTAGCTATACTATTTTTTCTTGCATTTTATTTCCAAAAGTTGAGGGACTGTACATTTATCCCACACATACAAAATCATGACAATTTTTCCTCTTCTTCTGGTCATTGTCAGTATTCTGTGACAATTTATATTAACTTCCTATTCTTATCTTAAATTCTGTTATTTTATTACCAGGAGCATTAATCTGTGTGACTGTTTTGAGTGACCAAAAACTGTCCATTGCTTATTATCCAGCAATATTGCAGATTAATAACTGTGTCTTCAACAGATAGATGGAAACAATGATGAGAGATAGAAAATGATGTAAGGATTTATATCAAGCAGCACTGCAGTCTGACTCTCTTCTGTTGTGTTTATGGCCAGCAGTGCAATATCCAGATCTCACACACAGTTTGCATTAAAGTTGGTGAGAGATATTTCAGTGGAGACAACCATGAGGGCACGTATTACCCCAATGTGTTTGACACATGCACAGCTTTGCACCAGCCATGGTAGAACGCTCTCACACGATATCTCACCAGGTTGTCTTTCAGTACTCAGAGAAGGGCCAGCTTTTCAGTCTGTGTAAATTAATAAATCTTTATTGACAGAGAATTTGAATGATTTTGTCTTGGCTGGCCCTCAGGTTGCTACAAGGGGCACACTTTCCTTCAAAACAGATACCTTTTTTTTCAGTGGTTATGATGCTCCTGGGAAAAAGAGAGAGAGACAAAAGATGAAAATGAAACCAAACATCTTTAGACTTAATTCTGGATTTTGATTCTATCGACATTACTCAAGGTTATTGGAAAATTCAAGATAATTCAGACTTCTACAGGGGAAGATTTGTCTTGTGTAAAACTCCTGACACTGTTTTCCATAGACTCATACTTTTATATCCTACAGACTACACCCTTTATTCCAAAAGGGATTTCAGTAAAGATGTTTTCTACATATACCTGCTATTTTCCTTATAGTATTCTGACATTCTGCTTGCCATTGAGTGTGCCCCCTTGCAGTCAGTGGAGTTTGCACTGGAAAACTCTTAACGGAATATGACCATGAATTTACCCCGGTATTTATTTCACAAAAACATGTAATTAGAGAAGAAAGAAACACTAAAGACACAGAAAATGAAAATACTTGTGGCTCACTTTTTTTCCCAATTGCTACATATTACATATTGAAATATGTTTGAACTGTTTTACGGTTTTGCTCAGAGATGATATGCACTGATAGTTTGCAAGGGGAGAGAAGGTAGAAGGAAAGACATGCCAAAGATATGCTGAAATAAAAATATTTCCAGACTGGAGTTTCCTTATTTTTTTAGCATTAGTCCTAGAAAAATATGTATTTTGGCTAGCAGGTTTCACTTCAACCTACTTCAAGGGCAACCTTTAGTATGATCACAAGCAGCCAAATACAAGCTGTTATAATGCTACTGATGACACTGGTTTACATCTCTGTTGAATCTGGTCCATGATAACTAAATCATTGTGCAATTAATGGAAGAAAAAATTAAGGAATAAAGTCACTAAACTAAATATGATGTTAAGCCAGATGAAGAAATGTAAAAAAAAAGTATCTAACATTGGTTTAAAAGACTTGAATTGGTGACAGTTTTCCACTTTTAACAACTGGAAACAAGATGTATTTCTCACTTCTTTGAAATATAGTGGGGATTTTTCACTTCATCTCATATACTGCTAACACATATAAGCCATGCTAAGTATTTATTTCTGTAATGTATATAACAGCACATGAATGTAATTTTCTTGTGAATCACTAGTGTTAAAAAGGTTATTTTTTCATAGATTTAATGAATTTATAAATCTATACATATTTTTATATGAGACAACCAGCAAGCATATATTACTTTGAAAATCCTGCATTGGGCCTTCTGTTCCTTAATAAGTCTTTGCAAATAATCTCTCTCATACCTTAACCATGTCAACTTTTACTTTCAGGTATGTGCACTCACTGTAGGGGAAAACAGCTTTCTGTAAAAGTGTCTTGTCAGGCTTGAGGGAATGCCCCCTGCTCCCACCCACACTCCTGGGGCTGACTTGTAGCCCCTTGATGCAGCAGAGA
>JAWWEU010000040.1:7221160-7237665 GCA_035583155.1 Acropternis orthonyx
CCTCTCTGCTTCTTTTGGTCCTTGATAGAATTTCAGCAGTGATGATTCCGGTTCTAGAGAAGGTTTTTCCATCCTTCGTAGCTTAGTCCATTTCCCACAGTGTCTGTATACTTGTCTGAGTATTTTCCTGAAAAAAATACACTACAGGCAGAAATGCAAACATCTGGGGAAATGGGTGTTTTGCATTTGTTTTGCATGCCTGGGGCCATGTCCTATTGTCAGGCACCCAGGTCTGTTATACCGTGTAGTGCTGAACAAGAGCTACTGTGCAGGTCCATAAACGTCACAAATCATATCAGAGATCAAACCTGGTCCCAAACCCTTGAGCTGTGTTTTCACTAACACCCCATAGTCCATTCTTTCTATCTGGCTATTTTGAGTTTCAGTGGTGATGTAGTTTTCCAAAAGACCAGATGGAATTTATTATGATTTAAACTATTATAGCATTGCAAAAATATGACCTTTTTTAAGATTATGCTGCTTCCTTAACTGTTTGCAGCATCAATTCTGTCTTTCTTATGACTGTAAAGTTAAAACTGAACATTTTAGTCTCAAAGTAGAAAAAGAAGTTTAAGAATATATTGATATACCTGATGCCCCTAAGATTTGCAGACAACTTCATTTTGGCTCTCAGTGCAGTGCCCCTGTATCTTTGATACAGCTGTTTGGTCTCTTGATTTTTATGTTATGACAGTTAAAAATTTACTATCTGTCATGGAAGTGGTATGTTTGTTGATTTGATAATATAAAAATTAGGATCATAAGCTTTCTTGGGGTGTCTACCTGGAAACTGTTGGAGGCACAAAATCATAGAATCATTAAGATTAGAAAACACCTCTAAGATTGAGTCCAACCTTTAACCCAGCACTGCCAAGTCCACCACTAAAACATGTCCACAAGTGCCACATCTACATGTTTTTTGAACATTACCAGTAATGGTGACTCCCAGGGTAGGCTATTCCACCCTTTCAGCGAAGACATTTTTCCTGGTATTCAATCTAAACATTCCCTGGCACAACTTGAGATAATTTCTTCTTGTCTTGTCTCCTGTTACCTGGGAGAGGAGATGGACCCCACCTGGCTGCAACCTCCTTTCAGGGAGTTGTGGAGAATTATAAGATCTACCCTGAGCCTCTTTTTTTTCTCCAGTCTAAACAGCCCCAGTACCCTCAGCTGCTCCACATAACACTAAATAAAAACTAAATTACTTTTGAAGTTGGGCCAAGTCTAAATACTTATTCTTCACTCATTTAGGAATTTCCTGCCAAGGGTTAACTAAAGACTATATGACATGTAAATGCAAATTTAATGAGTTAGCACTGAAACTATCACTTTTTCCTAGGCAAGAATTAGGATGTATTATTAAAGTGATAAATGATCCTTCTGTGTTGTCCACAATCCTAAACCTAACAGCAAAGTATCCAAAGAGTTAGCATTCCAAGCAGAATAGAATCTTCAGCTGTTCCAGAGAAACAGAATTATGTCATACTTGCAGTTGTGCAGAAGTCATGGGACATGGAGGTATTTAATGTAAGTGAAGGAGAGTGAGTTAGATCCTCAGCTACTGTGAATCAGTGCTATTGCACAGAGCTGATTAGATTAGGCAATTAACAGCACTTGGTGTTATACTCAAGAGACTGATAATCAGAATTGATTAAAGAACTGGGGCTTTACATTTAAAACTAGTTTTCATCTCATGTAAATTTGATATAGAGGCCCATAGATAAGCAAGTCGACTTAGGAGTAGCTGTCTTAGTAAGTAATTTTATAACATGTCTCCTCTTCCTTTGATTATCCAAAGTGCCTGTGCACTTAAATTAAATCACATTGGTCTTTTCGAACACTACAACAAGGTGAAATAAGTTATCTCCCAAAAGCTTTAAATTTGTGAGAGGCCTGTGAAGTAGACTGATAGCCTAAATTCAGCACCTATGAAAAAAGAATCAAAACTAGGAAAAAAAAATCCTGCAAGTCAAGAGAAGGGTGACAAGGAAGAAAACTATTGAAAGTCTTCCCAAAATAGGCATTTTCCAAAAATTCTGACATTTCTACTAAGGGCTGTCTGAAATTTTAAGTCAAACTTTTTCAATTGTTTGAAGTAAGAAGTGTATTTTTAGTTTCATTTAAAGTGTTTTCCATGTTTAAGTTATTTTTGAAGCTCTTTTTTCCTCAGTTTTCTTCATTTCCAAGCAAAATATTTTGTTATCTTGGAGTAGTATGATTTCATTGAGACAACCTTGTAAAAAAGTATTCTGATATTTCAGAATTTCCCCCTGTTCCCTCCAACTTCTATTTCCTTTTCAGCTTTGTCAGTCACCCATGTTTTTTCCCATTATTGTTGCTGACATGCAGAAAATAAGAGGTTATTTTAACAAATCTCTGTATTTGAGTTTCACAGAAGCTCCACATAATGGGGTGACTTTAATATCTGAGTTTTGAAAAAAAGGTAATAATAATCCAGGTTAAACTTTAACTATAAAGAAAAATCAGAGAAATTGTAAATACACACACACACAGAGTATAGAGGTGTTATTGTTGTCATCACACAACCTTTTTGCTCTGACTTTTAATGATAAATGGAGAATTCATGCAGAGAAGCCCTATTTTGTCTGAGAGGCCTGGATGAGTTAAAAGGGTCCCAGCCCTGGCACTCCTGTCCCTCAGCACAGGTTAGTGGTTGATGCCATGACCTGAGAAAGATAATTTGAAGGGGTTTTTGGGGTCTCTGCACTGCTATCCATTATCCAGACCTGTTTTAAAATGCA
The DNA here is from genome assembly GCA_035583155.1 of Acropternis orthonyx. NCBI lineage: Eukaryota > Metazoa > Chordata > Aves > Passeriformes > Rhinocryptidae > Acropternis > Acropternis orthonyx. The sequence goes on from JAWWEU010000040.1 coordinate 7,223,926, forward strand.
TTTATGCATGTATGTATTGCAAGCAGATTTCCAAATTAGATTACTTTTTTTTTCTTCCCCCTCTAAGTTACTTGGAACAACTTGCCACTTAAAGGAGCGTTTGTTAATTACTTTAAAAATTAACACCTTCCTTCTTCTGAAAAACTATATTTAGTCTGGTTTTCTCAGCCTCCTATATATTGGATCTTTTTAAAAACCTGATAACCAGATTACTTGAGAAACTGGAATGTTTCCAAGACAGCCGTGTCAAGTTTCTTGGTAAACAGTCTGTACATTGTATATATTTGTGAAAAATACATTATTTACTTTATAAAGTCTTCTGATCTTCCATAAATCTCTGCTCACAGAGTAAATTTTAAGGCACTGTTTCCCACTTCTTAAGATCTGGCATATTCATCTCTGTAATGCCACACATGAAGCTACACAGAAAAAGGTTCATGAGGGATGTCTTTGAAGTGCAGCCATTGGACATCAGATGGACTTGCTTTTCAAAGTGAGAAATACAGACCATGACTTTATTTTCTACAAGAAAGAAATTCAGTACTTTGTTTAGAGTTTATCCTGACATGAGCACACACTTGTCAGTCATCACTGAAAAATCACCTTTACAGGAACAGGAAAAAAATGGTGAAAATAGTGAAATTCTATTCTTGTATATGATTTGAAGTTTGGGGGATAATTTTTTTAGTCATATTTAGTGGTGGTGGTTTTGTTTTTGTTTGGTTTTTTTTTTTGTGTGTGTGTTTTTTTTGTTGGTTTTTTTTTGGGGGGGGTTGGTTTGGCTTTTTAAAATTATGCTATTTGACTGAAACACTGTAAATAGAAATGGTCCTATACTTAGCCCACTCTTGGTGCTCAGTTAATGCACGTGGGTAGTTGCAGATAAACCAAGCATGCTGTGCCCTTGAGCCTGAGCTGAACAGGCAGATCGCAAGCCAGCTTATATCTGAAAGCTGCCAAACTGCATGAGTGCAATGAGCTAGTAAGCCCTGGATATGAAGATCATTTTGCTTGATTTGAATGTATGCGCAAGATTTAGTCCCATTCTGTGGTACTTGTCTCTTCAGGTGAAGATCACTTTACCATCCAAATGACTATCTTCACCAAACTGCAGGGAGCTATAATAGAATTATTCTTCTTCCATCATGAGACTAGATGTCATGATGTAGCTTGACAGTGCCTTTGTGACAGAACCAGAAGCTGAAGCCAAATCTCCCATATAGTCCTCAAATCTTGTCACGATACGGGGTATCATGAGAAATTTCACTGAAGTCAAATTGTTTTTCTTCTAAATACATAGAACAGGCTGAAAAATGAGGTATGAGACCCTAAGATTTCCCACTGTTCAGCAGGTATTTGCCCACTCTGCAATGTCATTTGGGCTTAAAAATAGCATCCTTTAAATAGAGCACCTCTGTTCTGGAAGAACCATGTTTTTAGCTTCTGATGTAAAACACCTCAAGGTTGGCATAAATTCAAAATCACACTTAGATCCAGAGCCAAATTTTGTACTGTTCCTCAATAAGCTAAGCCAAGGACCCCTCTCCCAACATCTGTGGATATTGGGGTATTTGAAATACAACTCCAAATTCCAACTTAAGCCACGCTCTAATGTAAACAAAGTTAATGGCTTGTCAGTGTGGGGCTGTAAAACAATGTGGGTACTGTCATAATATTGATGTAAGGAAACTTTAAATATATACCCATTTTTCTGAATATAACAGTGGCTTTTGCTCTTAGGGAAAAGTCATTAAATCAGTATGTCCAGGTTATGTAGCAGCCAGAGAAAATATACAATTGTGGCAGCCAAGAAATTACAGGGAAAAGAAATTGTGCCTTGACCCATTGACCGCAGTGCCAAACAGTGACTGCCATTTAGTGTTGTATCACCTGGGTTTTATACCCACGTGCTACAGCTCACAGGCAACTGTGGTTGTATGGAAACAGGAGAAACATGTGTTTGACCTGCAGCACTCAAGGGACAACTGGAGTATGAACCAGCCAGACAGTTTGCTGTTTTTGAAAGAGTAAAGAAAACAAAAAAAAGCAATACTGTACTGGAATATATAATCTGTTTTTGGTTTGTACCAAGAAGTTGTCAGCAACATTAATTGTTGAATCAAGGTCAGTTTTAAAGTCTCAGGTGGAATTTTTCAGGTGGTATCCTACAAACTCACAGTGTGGTTATTGTCGTTCACCTGAAATCTTGGCAAACAAATACAGAAATTCATGAGGATTGCTTTCTAATACAACATAAAATAATTTGTTTTGAACTGACTAAATTATTTCCAAATACTGGAAAGTAAGCTGAATTTTCTTTACAACGATCTGTACAAGCTGAGCATATATAATTATTTCATCCCATAGCTGTAATCAATTCTTTTATCTCCTGAATTAATTTATGTCAATAGTCTTTTATTTCCTCCAAATTTTCCAACAGTTTGTAATACTGAAGTGCCAAAATTGTATTTTATATTCAGTAATCCTTTTGCATCTTTATTTTACATTTCTAATCTACAGGAATCACTACAACATATATTTCTAGTGTGAAATTTTGGCCAAAGAACTTTTTTTCAAACACAGCAACAGCTACACGATGTAGAACTTGTGGACACATAATAATTTTTCTGAGTTTTCAAGAGGTGTGCTCCGAGCCCTTGTTCCATCTGTACCGCTATTTTGATTTATACCAGTAAATAATCTCACTCTCCTTGTCTGTGTTACATTAAACTCAAAGTTGTACATGATGGGATGAGTTCAGACAAAGATTTGGACCGATTTTAGAGCTTTGGAGAGATAAAGCATTAATACTTTCCAAAACTTTAGCAATGATTTGGATTTGGGTAAGGGCTCATGTCTGATTATGTTTAAATATTTTGACATGCGTGGTATTCTGGTTTATAAGATAGATCATAAGACCTTCATTTGTGCTGTTAGTCTACGCTATGGGAACAAATGACATGTTTCACCCATACTGAAGAAATTCAGGATGAATAGATCACAGAGCAAATCATGTTAATATATAACACATCCACACAAATATTACAATTAAGAATTTACAGATGTGACTCAGGAATAGGCGCTAATTACATGAGAGGTAAATTTTATTAAACCCAAGATTCCAAATTAGTCACTAAGATGAGTTTTCAGCTTTCTAGGCTGCTGTGAGAAAATAACATGGTAACATATAACCATGATAGAAAACTGTATTTTTAGTAAGGTTGAAAGGAGTGGTGCTAAAGGTTGAACAGCTTTTCTCCATCTCACAAAATTGAGGCTGAACAGTCTACACTGACCTTATTCCTGCTGAACTGGGATTCTCTGAGGCCTCTGGGCTTCTTCAGTGTCACCAGCTGTGTTTCTTTCTAGGTGCTCCCTTGTGACATCTGCCCTGATGTGCATCTTGATTTGTATCCTGAAACTGGTTCAGCAAAGTAGGTGTCTAACCTCCCCTTCGTCTGCAGTCAGTGCTAAAGAAAATCCACAGAACTTAAAGTCCCTTGCAAAACTGTCCCAGAGTGCCACAAAACAAGCAAGTAGCAAAGTTCAGCAAGGTAAGGGATAGGAAGGATTTAGCCAATGCCACTGTTTTACCAGCATGCCAGTGGACACTGCAAGGAAAAACTGACAAAAAGGAAGTTGATCACCTTCATCATTGCTTTCTTCAAGAAGTCTGATATATTTTTATCTTATTTGTACATTGTTGCTTAGCAGCAGATGGAGGAGTATCTCTAGTCTAGAACTTGCCCTAGAAGTTCAGTGTCTTGCCACTTACTTGAATGTTGACTGAAGTGCTCAGTCTTTAAATGTTGTACTCTGGCTTATCTTCCTGAAGATGACCACAGAGAAAATGCACTAAATATGAGGTGATATTAAAAGTAATATTTCAGTTATTATGTGAAACTCACAATGTTTTTGTTTTTTTAAATCTGTAACTGTATTATAAAAATTACTTATTTAATCTTGACCAACATTTTATAGAATCATAGAATGGTTTGGGTTGTGAGGGACCTTAAAGATCACCCAGTTCCAATCCCCTCCTACAAGTAGGGATGCCACCCACTAGATCAGATTTCTCAGCATCCCATCCGACCTGGCCTACTGAGTTTACTGAGTATAGATAATCTCTGCATCACAGTTTGTGTTACCCATTAGAAAACACAGGAAATACCAGGCTAGACTAGATCCATATTCTTCAGCTCTTCCTGCTGATCATGTACTTTATTGGGATTCCTGAGAATTTGCAAGAACTCCTGGATGAGAAGTGATGAGCAAATCTACCTTTCTTCTTTCTCACCCTTACCCTACATTCCTACATTCTAATACTTAGAAACTGTCTTAATCCATATCACAAAGGGACAGATGTAACAATTAGCCTTCAAAAGGGCATTGCTGTATTTATATCTTGCAAAACCAAACATGAAACCCAGAGAAAAAAGGCCTAATTCTAACTCTGGCTGCTAAATTTGATTCTGCTTTTATAAATCATTACTTTGTTTAAACATTGTCAGTTGTCAGATATTCTTATGTGTCATTAAATTGTAACACATATAGTTAGAGCACAGAATCATGTTTTATGTACATGTCTTTAAAATTAATGAATTATGAATAAACTTCCTAATTGCACTGAAGTACAGATGGAAGCAATCTTCATGAAATTATAAATAATCACCATGCTGCTGATTGCAACAAGTGGAATTTAAGCTTGCCAAGCAGTCTTAGAAGTTTAATTAAATGCACTAAAAAAGCAATTTGATGCTTTAAAAGCCAATCTGTTGTATGGCACTGAAGCAAATCAAAACTTCAGTTAGGTTTGCAAACCAGTCTTTGCTGCTGACCTTAGAAATGCCAACATTCCCAGTTTACAAATTTTATGCTTTGCAAGTTTCAGTGCCTCAAATAAATATAGGACTTGACTTTTGGAAATATTATTTAGGTGAAGACATATAGATAAGCAAGAACGATTTTCAGGCATTACAAATTCACATGCTTAACACGACTAGTAATTTTATATAGTACTGAGAGAAGAGACCCTCTGTACAGTAAGAAAGAGTAAGATGTCCCAGATGTCGTCAGACAAGTTTAGAGTTTATGGAGTGTAGAGAAATATAAAGGAGCTTATGTTTAAGGTTGTCCCTTGACCCTTCATGACCTTCTGGATCTGTGAATCCACTCTCAGAATAACTAGAGCAAGAAGAAAATTTTGGCAGAATCTTGGCTCCATAGGTCTCCAGTGAACTATCAACCCTGCTCAGATATGTGTAACCTGGTACTTTGCTCCTGGTGGACAATTTCTTCCTTAGTGTGTTCTTCAAGTACTGTAGCTGAACAGTGCAAGACAAATGTAGTGCTTGGCTTGGTAACTGAAGCTCAAATCCCTAAAAAAAATTATATTCTATTCATTCTTAGATACTTGAGTTAGGACATAAATGAAGCTGAAGTACAAAGGCTGAAAACTGCGATATGAATAAACTTCATGTCAATGCATCCAAATCCCACACTTCTGTGGTGAATCTCTGCTTGGATTCTAGAGTCTGTTTCTACTTCAGGTTTAGCTAGAAACACCCCTAACCTGAGAAATTCAGATAATATTTTGGGTTTAATAACGTATGTGTCTGGAGCCTTTTCACAGGGCTGGGTATCCTGTGCGGGTTTTTCTTCCAGTCTGGAAGGGGACAGATTTTTTTTGATAGGTGTTTGTGCAGAACATTTAGAACTTTAGAACATCTCAAGTCAGGATATCTTGAATCAACCAGGAAAGTGAGCTGATGCCTTAGTGTTTACTTTCTATCTAAACCTAATCAATATGGAGGCAAACAGATACTCCCCCATCTGAGCCTTTGAGTGAGGGCCTATGGCCCATTAACGTGCCTCTAATGCATAGAAAGATGATGATTCTTACAACATCCACCTGAGACAAGCCCTAATGTGTGGACATTGGATCAGTAAGTAATTACAGGGGTAGCTTTTAATATAATAATGCACCACTTAGACCACTCTCACAGGAAGTGAGGAAACTGATTTCCCTTCCTTCCTCAGACAGGATCAGACCCATATTTCCTCATTCCCAGGAGGGTGAATGACAACCAGAATTTATGTCAAGAGGGTTAATGTGGGAGGGCAGAGGCACTTCCTACCTCTCCAATGGGGAAATGGATACAAGATTTACTGTCCTCAAGACTGAGTTAGAAGAAAATAAATAAAAAGTAACTGTGTCATTTAATGGTTAGGGCTTCTTAAGGAAAAGGAACTCACAGGTTTTGTTTCCTCAGTTAAAGGCCTATTTTGTGTTTTCCAGTAAATACTAATTGAAGAAAATTAGACTAGAAGTCAAAATTTCACATTGTCAATGGAGCGTCCCTCTTCACAGTGTCAACTGCCTTTTTTTTTCTTTTTTCTTTTTTTTTTTTTACCCTTGCTTTATGCTAAGCAGAAGGTGTAAAAAAGTTTTGGTGTAATGTTACTAATACAGAAAAATAAAATATCCCAAAAGAGAAGGCTCAGGAGAGACCTTCTCACTCTCTACAACTACCTGAAAGGAGGTTGTAGCCTGGTGGGGATCAATCTCTTCTCCCAGGTAACAAGGAGGAGAGGAAATGGCCTGAAGTTGGACCAGGGAAAGTTTAGATTGGATGTTACAGAAAAATTCTTCACTGAAAGGGTGGTCAAGCATTGGAACAAGCTGCCCAGGGAAGTGGTGGAATAGCAATCCCTGGATGTGTGCAAAAGGTGAGTGGATATGGCACCTGGGGGCATGGTTTAGTGGTGAACACAGTGCCACTGGGTTAATGGTTGAACTTACTGATTTTAGACATCTCTTCCAGCCTTAATGATTCTATGATTCTATATCTTTTCCACTGAGAAAGATTTGGTGTCTGGATGGCTGAGAAATTAGAAATGCTGATCAATTTTTTTTTTCAGGGAAATTGAGGATTGAAGTTTATATCCTTGATTGTGTCTTTAAAACTGCAGTCTGTCTTTTTACAGGGACACCTGGAAATGGTTAAATATGTATTTAGAAAAGGAATAATGTAGTTTGAAAAGACTGTTAATGTCTTCTGGTACCTCCCCAGTTCACTCCAAAATTGAAATCTGCACATACATAGGCACCATCTGACGCACACCTTAGGTTTTCGTGTTAAACATTGATTCTGTAGCTGGCTATGGTATATCCAAAGGGCTTTTGGATGCAGGAGAAAAAAAAAGTCACAATTGCTTTAAAAGATCATATTTTCACATCTGCCTTGCAGGATATTTGGCAATTTCTTTTCTCTGTAGAAGTGGCTACATAATGAAAGTACCAAGTTACTTTGATCTAAAAAATCTCTGGGGGATTTAATAATTTATATCAGAATTTAACAGCACAGTGGAAACCCTTTTTATATACTGGAGTAATTTTACTTCTCTTTTGTCAGATCAGCTCTACTTGAAACAGAGACTTGCTATTAATGGAACTGAACTATATTTCAATGTCTCAGATATTTTGGTGGTTTTCATTCTACCATATTTCACTCTGGTCCCAGTTCAGCAGAGATCTTAAACACATTCTTAAATCTAGTAATTTCAATGGGACTGAAGACCATGTGTAGATGTTTTATAAAAATTGGGCCAGATTATGGGCTGTTTTTATGATACTTTTGATGAAGAGTAATATGTTGAGACAGATCCTTTTTCTTTCATTTTCTGTAGTAACTTACTCCACTGCTTGAATGCGGAATAAGGCACAAATATGAAGGCTAGAAGAAAATCTTGTGTTTTTCCTCTGCATAAAGATACAGTAATAGGATTCACACATATCTGACCAAATCTATATAACAAATGCCCTCTTTTAAGATGGACATCTATGTTCTCTTTAGTGTTGGTGGGAATGTTTACAGTTCAATTCACTCCTTCCTGACACAGACAGCTGAAACAGTCCAAACTTCTGTGCTCCAGGAGTGTCTGTTGCTGCTATCTGACTAAGAAGAGGACTTTCACATAGGCATTTACATAGTAGATATCTGTTTGATGGATGAGGTGATAGGCATCCTGTGGGGCATTTAGAGTGGATGGAAGAAGGCCTATCAGATCAAGGTCCTCCATATCTACCATCTTGTCTCTGAGACTCAGCAGTAGAAGACATGTAGGCAAAGAGGAAAGAAATGAAGGCATATCCTGAATATCTCAGTCTAGCAAATTTTTCAGTAATCAGTGGTTTCAGAACTCCCTGATTCAAATTTCATTCTGGCAAGTCATGTTTAGTAACACCAGTTGATTAATTTTCCATTAATTTGTTCCTTTTTACATCCATACATATTTTTTGCCTCCATGAAATCCTGTGGCCATGAGATCTATAATGTAATTATATGTTATGTGGGAAAAAATGCTCCACTTTGGTGTATAACTTACTTCTTAATGCTTTCATTATATGTCTGCTAGTTCTTGTGCTTTGACATGGAGTGAATATTCACTCTGTTCACGTTCTGTATATAGTTTATGACTTAAAGCCCTCTGTCATTTCCCCCTATCAGTCATCTTTTTCCCAAGCTTAAGAATCCTAATGTATTTGCTCTTTCCTCATATGGAAAACATTCGGATCTAGCCATTACTGATGTGAACGGGATTTTCAGAATCAGAATTTAAGTGGCTTTAGTATAAAGAAAGTTAACAATGACTGGAGAACTAGACTTCATTAGAACCAATCCTCACTCTAACAGTGTGATATGCCATAAACACCACATGAATATTGAATGCTTATTAATAATTGTGGAGTCTATTATATCAAATTTATGTTGCTATTGTGGATGAATTTTATATAAAACAAATTGAAACTGGTTATTATTTTGGCTATTTGGAAAAAAAAATCCCTCAGGGGAAGGAAAAAAGAAAAAAAGAACACACTAGGTTACTTCTTTTATCTCCATTTTTACATACGAGACTCTTCATGTAGGAATGAAGACCATGCTGACTCTTCTTCTCTGTATTAACAGTTACAAATCAGCCAATATCTGATGGCCATTTGGTTGTCTTCATCATTGTGAGGGGATTGTATTGTGACATGAATTGGTGGACTCAGTCCAATTCCTAATTGAAAGAGTCATTAATTTATGATGACAGGAGAGAGCAAAATATTGAACATACATGAAGGTACTTCATCTCCCTTAAGATATTTTTGTGACTCTAAAACCAGATTTTATACTGGATTTGTTCCTGTTATTTATTACCAGTATTAGTTTACTCCCTAGAAGCTCACATCAAAATGAAGTCCCTTTGCAGAATAATGTATTGGTTTCCAACATATTTTATGCACACATCATTCAGTAAGAAGTGTGTCTTCCAAAGCAAAACAAAACAATGTGTTTTGCATGATTCACTATGCTTTGCTGCAAGAAATACAAAATAATTGAGCAAGACTGCAGTAACACTCCAATACTTTGTTATGGTTTTTAGCTGTACTCAGCAGAATAAAATGACCCTGGTTTGCAAACTCCCAAACTGCATTTTCAAAGGTGAAATTACACATTGAAAGGTTTCTGTAGAGAATATAACTCTGAAGGCTGACATTTTAAATCAGTAGAGGTATCAGCAAAGATACAATGATTGAATAATAAATGCCTTTTTCGATATGATGTGCGATGGGTTCAAGTTCCTGCAATTTTGCTCTCAGTGGTTGTGTTAGAGAGCAACATATTCACAAGTTATCATTTGCATGTTTAAAGCCCTGTGCTTGTCAGCTGTATAAAGAAGGGAAGAACATTATTCCCTTCACTAAAGAATTCATGATATAGGCAAGAGATGGAAACAGGAAGGTGGGGATTCAGGTGAACAGACTGGCAGGCCAGCTATGGTCTTGGTGCACTGGCAAGGAAATCCCTGTCAGGGAATGCTTCAACTTTACTTTGGTGTTCAATGATTTAGCAGAGCCCTATTCTGCTGAGCTGCTCTGTCTCATATTGGAGCAATCTTCACCCATGCCTCTGCAGTCTGCATGAGAGCAATTACCAGCTCCATGGCCATATAAAGCCCAGAAGAGTAATCTGTGACAGATTTGATGACAGCAGGGGAAATACTCCTGAGAATTGTAATTATAAGGGCTAACTGCAGACCCAGATAGCTCTCAGCTGATGAACAGGAACAGTCCAAGAGTCAATGGCTACTCAAGGTTCAAAGATTAGAACATGCTCTGATTTAAGAGCCTATTTTTGTGGGCAAGGCTGTGAACTCTTTACTGCTGTTGAAGACATCCATCAGCCCTTTGACATTAGTGGGACTAATTTCTGGTTAGAAGGGCAGCCATCTGGCTCAGTGACACTGATAAATTTCTGCTAGTGTATCACCATTTTTTCAAGCATACACAGGAAAAAAAATAAAGGTATGAAACATCTAGGATATCTCTGCTAATTGCATCCAAATTCTGTATGCAAGGATGTATAAGAATCGAATACGGTTCTGAGAATTTGCCTCTCCAGGGTCATTTATTTCCTATTGTCAGCTTATTTCAGCCTGGATGCATTTCTGTATCCTGGCCCTAATGCTGTTGTTGTCTGGTGTGATTCCCATGGATCAGTCTATGTTACAAATAAGCATAATGAACTAGAAGAATCTGTCTATTTCCTCAAGAAGAGAAGCTAAGCTAATGTGTATTGTAGAAAAGGTCACCTTTAAGCATGTTGCATTTATTTGTCACATCCTTTCAGACCAGTCTTTTCTACTCTGTCTTAAACTCAGTGCAAGTAAAAGGAAACTTCCTTTAAACACAGTAGCTCGGTTCACAAATTCATGGGTGGTGAATGTTCCTTTTTTGCCTTAGTTTTATGTACTGTAATTAAACACCTTCTAAATGCCTCAGTAAATAACATAGATTAATGCAACTGTTCTGCAGGTGAACTGATATAACTGCTCTGCACATGGGCATGGTAATATTTCCTGTGACTACTTGGCTTTCCAGCCTGATTAGCACACAAGGATTGGCCTTCTTTTGAGGTACCAAGACAAGTGTATCACAGCAAAATGAGAGTATTCTCTTGGCTAAACATTTTACCCAGTTCAGTCTGGGATTTTTAAGTACATCCCTTTGGTGACAGAATAGAAATTTGTCCTCGTGTTTCCTGGGCTTTTCTGGAGTACCACCTGCCACAAGGAGATGATCAAATTAGTGAAAGTCTGGCCTCGGCTGGGAAGTACAGCAAGGGTCATTCCAGATTTGTTCAGTAGAAACCGGATTATATTTATCTCTCATCTGAGATTAGATGGCAATAATCAAGAGGCAATAAAAACTTGGGTTTAATTTAAACATATGACTTATCCTGTAGCTACTCTACCCTCTTTCTCTGCAATGCCACCAAGGACAGCAATTCAGCAGCCAGACAGTCCCTTCTATCCATGATAAAGTCATTCATAAAAATGTAGTCCTAAACAGAAAAATTAACATTCTCAAGTTTATTGCTGAAACACACCCTCTAGTTCAAAATTTTTACATTCATTGCACTCATAAGAAAAAAGATGGTTTTGGTGTCTATCTGTCAGACTAGGAAAACTAAAAAATAGAGCTTTCACAAGTAATTCCTGTAATTGTGCGATTCATGGATTAAATTATTAATGCTCTGTAATAAGGTAACAGCGTCTGGTCTAATTTAATGAAATTTTCTTCTCCAAATTTTGAAGTGGGTACTTTTGAAAGAAATATGTTAATTTTTGCCTCTGACTGCTGTATTTAATAACCATGCTTTTGTCTTATGTGTTAAAGAGGGGAATTAAGAACTCTGGACCAGACAAGCCTAGTTTTCTGTGCTTTGAGCTAGAAGCTCATCACAGTTCATCCTGACTATGAAGTGGCCCAGAAGAGGGCCTAAGACATATCAACCAACGTTTTAGTTCAGTGGGGAGGGTTGCACATACTTTGAGTATGGAATATAAAAAAGTATTCACATTTTCATATGCTGTAAAATAAAGGCTGTATTACTTTATAACATTACACAAGCATGGTGTCATGAGATGAAGCAGAATAACTCCCAGGCCTGTTTCTTCAGTAGTGGTTGTGTTTTGGTTCAGTCCCCAAGGTTTCTGGCTTATCAGATGCAGACAAAGTGAAAAGAAACAGTATCAGTGAAAACTGTTATAGATCCACACATCGCATGATGCAGTGTGGAATGAGACTGAAATGTGTTCTTTAATAATGAATACTAAAGTCAACATTTATAATAGTAACAGGAGATACTGAGTTTTCTTTCCATTTGAGGGTCAAGAGTTAATGTCATATCTCAACTAAGGAGCTTAGACATACAGTGCCCCATTTATTACCACTTCAGTGTGTCAGTCGGACTCCGGCAGGCAGTGTCAGTACCTGACACAGTTTCATGAGGAATGGATTATTTAAAAAGACTTGACCACTTCTGTATTAAAGTTTGATAACATTATTTACGAGGTAAACTGCAACATCTCTCACACTAAATGTCTACTGGCTGACTGAAACATTTGCTGTGAATGACACAACCTTTATTTGCCTTGTATCCAATGCTCATTTTAGTTATGGAAAGAACAGAGCTGAAAAATGCTGTCCTTTGTAGCATTTACTAAGACAAGGACCTTCTTTCTGTCCTGAACCCACAATATTCCAAATCAATAAGCTAATCAGCAAAGTCTGTTTGTTCATCTCTATGCTTGTGTGCATGTGTTTATGAGAAGATTGACATTTGACCATGAGTTTTTGCCAAATACAGGCTTGTAATGTCAAGACCAGCTGGGGAAATAAGCAGAGAAGTGTGCAGAGAGGACCATGTGGATTACTGTGCATACACCTCTCATGGAGGTAAAAATATGACCTTAAATGAAACAAGAGGCTCCCATGACTGTCTTTCCCTATTTGTTTTCCACCATCTGCACAGTATCAGTGTTTTATTCAGTATTTAGTGTGAAATTAAGGTTTTTTTCTAGATTACTTCTGAGTTTCTCAGTTAATGTTAAGCCTCAGTTGACAAAGGCATCAGTTGCATGCTCAGTAGTGAGTATTGACTCACATCTTATGCTCTTTAATATTCCCTGTTTCTTCTAGCATAGATCTGGAAGTCATGGATTAACCAGAATTGCTACATTACCCAAATGGCTGTTACTCAAAATGCCTTTGAAATTACAAGAAATCTGGAACTGAGGCACTTCCAGATGGTTTTCTAATACAATGATGTAAGAAAACACTGAAAACAGGTCAAATCTCCACTTATGTCTTGTAAACCACTGCTAGTAAATATATTCAGCATATTCAGATGGTTCTCTGTGATTGCTAAGACAAACACAGGTTTCTACACATCTTATTCAGACTTGAGACAGCGCCTTAAAGAAGTGAAAACGTTTAAAAACTTGGTATAGGTACCTAATTTAAGACTTTTCAGAACTCTCCATTGAACAAAGTACAGAAGTTTGACATTAAAATCACTGAGCCATCCCAGTAGACATCTAAGTTTGTGGTAGTCTTCAGAGATTCTATTGTGAACTTTTTCACCTGTTTATACTCTCAAGAGAGGCATCTCTTCTCTACTCTAAGGTAAGGAAACATAGAAGTTCACAGACAGTAACTTGGTGAGGGTATCTGTTCCTATTGCATGACTTCTGGTGGGGAGGAAACCACCCTCTTTTTTGGAGTGTGTCACAGAACACAGCTTGATTTCTCTGAGTTGGGGCCAAAATTCTCTTTCTTTCTTTCTTTCTTTCTTTTCTTTCTTTCTTTCTTTCTTTCTTTCTTTCTTTCTTTCTTTCTTTCTTTCTTTC
>JAWWEU010000040.1:7237765-7247866 GCA_035583155.1 Acropternis orthonyx
CTTCCTTCCTTCCTTCCTTCCTTCCTTCCTTCCTTCCTTTCCTTCCTTTCCTTCCTTTCCTTCCTTTCCTTCCTTTCCTTCCTTCCTTCCTTTCCTTCCTTCCTTCCTTTCCTTCCTTCCTTTCCTTCCTTCCTTTCTTTCCTTTCTTTCTTTCCTTCCTTTCTTTCCTTTCTTTCCTTTCTTTCTTCTCTCCCTGCTCTCCTCCTTCCTTCCCCCCACATGGTGTCTGCTTTCAAGATTACTTCAATAGCCAGCATTGTAACATACAGAGATGGATTTCCACAAAATTAATTTCAGCACTTGGATAGGAACTGATTATGAATCTTTGTAGTCCTAGAGATGAAGTTATTAAGAAAGAACTCAGTGGAATGCAGCCAAGGCTCTTAGTAACAACTTTGCAGTGATGGCGTAACAGAATATGGTAAGAGTAAGAGAAATGACAGAACGTAATTATTTCATACCATTTGTTAGTTTCTGCAGACAATGAAAGAACACAGTGGCACATGCTAAATCAAAACAGGCCTCCAAACAAAGTAACAAAACTACATGTGTGATCCAGCACGATTTTGAGGTGAAAGGTATTTGGATGTCAATTGTCACAAATTTATTTGAAATACACATACTAATGTGGTGATTTCTATGATGTTTGAAAGAACCATTTAAAGTTCTTCACATGTAGTAATGCAATATAGGTAATAGAATTTTTAAAATTGCAACAGTGCAGCAGTGGATGTGAAAAACTTATGAAATTATGTACTTCATTATAACTATATATAAAATGGACTGATAATTTTCCAGAATATTTTCATTAGAAATATTTTTGCTTCACTTCCCCCCCTCCCTCCCTATTTTGAGGGGGGAAATAGCAGTAGAAATTGGAGAGTGATAACTTCCTTAATTAAACTAAGCTTTGCATTATGCACAGTTTCTTATGGTGCTTAGTTAACATTATCCACAGCATTCCCATCAATATAATTTATCCCAATACAGGTGTTACGAGGTTAAGTTTGTTCTAAAAACACCCATTGTTTTTTTCAAATCAGTATTTAATCTTCAGAAACAGCATTTATTAGTTACAAAGACCCCCATGTATATGTCTAGGTTTTTAACCATAAGCACTTTCAGCTGAATGTAAAATAAAGAAAAGATTTGGACAAGGTACATTTCAAGATGGATTAATTTATTCCCTTTTCTCTAACTCAGTAGTCTACTGCGTAAGACTACCACTTGGAATCTGGGATACAAAGGCTCAGTTTACTCATCTATCTGATTTACACTAGGGATTTCCAACACATCCCAGGAGAGGAATCTTAAACACAGAAAAACAGATCTATTGAAGGATTCATAATCTGTAATTTCTGCAGCCCTGAAGATGAGATAATTAGATAAGGCATAAAAAATGATCTGGTAAACAGCTGAGACCATTCTCTCTTTGAAGTTGGTTATATCTACAGATACAGATAAATGTGTTGTTGAAAGCAGATATTTCTTATTCTTTTCTACTTATACTATGTGCATATGTCCCATATTCTTCTAGCTGTGTGACCTAAGCAGTTGGCAATAATCCTTCTCTTGGATATTTAAGAGTTTTGTATAAAGTCAAACTGCTTCACAGGGAAGAATCATGGGAGACTATCAGGCATTATTTCATAGAATCATAGAATGGACCTTAAAAATAATCTATTCCCAACCCCATCTGCCCTGGGCAGGGACACGTCCCATTAGATCAGGTTGCTCAAGGCCTGACACAAACTGGATTCCATTATCCATTTCTTTGCATTATCCATTTCTGGTGAAAGGATTTAATTTATGTTGCAGCTTACATCTATGCTACCCAATAGAGTGTTACCTAGAGAAATCATTTTTGTTAAAACCAAAAAAAAGACATTATAACAAACTTATACTAAAGTCATCAAACTCTTCTTTTAAGTTGGAGCAGCTTCAAGACAAGTCCTTTTACTCAGATGTCTCTGAATCACAGTCCCTATCAGAGTTGCTGAAGTGACCTTAGATAACTCAGGTAGAAATGGGTTTGCTTCTTGACATAGCATTGAGAGTGGTGTCAATTCACATGAATAACTATAGTTCTCTGAAGTTTAGATTTCTATGTCTGTGTGAATTTTCCTATGCTCTATTTATATTCAGTGAAGAGAAATAGAAACTGTTGTGGCCCAAGTTATCTCATCTACTGAAATATTTTAGATGGATTGTTAAGATACTCCTTTTTTTTTTGTCCAGTTACTGTGAAGAGAGCATCTGTTTAATAGCAGATGCTTACATTGTTCACAGGAGAGAAGAATCTCACCTTAGTTGTCTGTCACTTGCTTAACACTTCTTACATACACACATTGTACTGGTCCTGAGTGTCTAAATGCACCAGACAGAATTCATTGATGTACTGGGGACTGAATAGCACAGAGGAAATTTGTAGATGTGAAAGAGTTAAAGTGACAGTATGAATTTGATATTATGAGCTGATAAAGCAAAAAACGTGAATAAAACACCAGAATTGCAGAGAGAGAAAAGGTTCATATGTGCTGACATGCCTGTCCTGGCATAGTTTAGCTTAATCCACCCTGCTTGCTTTTTTCACCCTATTCTTCAATTCTCCCTTCCAGAAACAGATTTAGGTATCCCTTTATCTCTGTGAGACTGTACTTCAGTTAGCTTCACTAGTAACTTATTCCATATGCCTCTTTCTCTGAGAGTGAAGCAACCCTGCCCAAGTCCCTGTTTGCTCATTGTTACCTAATATTTCAATTTAGTCCCTTACTTTTCCTCTCTAAGTAATAATAACAAAAGCCCACCCTTTGAGCTTGCTTTATATTTTCATTCATCTCCCTTTCTTAACACTGAAAATTTCAACTACACCACTTTCCACACTTTTTCATCGAGAATAAGACCAGTTCCCACAGATTTTCTTTTATATATATATATATATTATTATATATATATTATATATATATTATATATATATAATTGTATGTAAGTATATATATATGTATATATATATATGTAAAATCAAAACTTTGAGATTAAAAATTTCTTATTTTCTTTTTTCCTATATCACAGAGAAAGAACTTTATCCTGCAAAACACAGTCTTTAGTCAGGTGATTAATCAAATTAATCCAATATAGCAGACAACATGTAAGAGTTTCTAAATGATAACTTAGAGAAAAAGAACATAGTCTCATGTCAGGTAGTCATAACACACACTGAATTCTTCAAGTCATATTGCCAGGAATATGGAATATTACAGTACAAGCAGAACCAACAGCAAATGAGAAAGGAAAGGTCTGAAAAGCTTTGACATTTCTTATTGGAAGGAAAATGTGTTTTAAACATTTTTGCCATTAGTGCTGTTGCTAGTGGTAAAAAATCAGATTTTCTTATCTAGAGAAATATAATGAAATAATAAAGCAGGGGTATCAGAATAACCTTTTTTTTTTTTTTTTTTTCACTTACAAAGTCCATATATATTATAACTATTTTTGTATACCTTCAAAGAGGATTAAAACTGAAGAGATAAAAGTGAAAAAGCGGAGTGGAATAAGAAACTTATTACTGACTGATTCTCTTCCGTCTTACACTGAGCTTTGGTTTACTCTGGCATCTCTCCAGTCAGTTGCTGTTGATTTATACCTTCATTTGTGAACTTCAAGCTCTGAGAACAGGCTGCTGTTATGGTTAATACACTAGACTCAGATTAAAAAAATCTGACCTTAATTCCTGGTATTGCCAAAACTGTCCTAAGGAAGAACCTAAGAAAGATGTTTCTGAAAGCAGATGCATGATTTGGCAGCTTCATAACCATTTTACTAAGTTGTTTAGATACTTTCACTGATCAGTTTTCCTTGAAAGAGGATTCTTGACTGTGTTCACAAAGAGATTTATAGGTCTGCATCTTTAGATGCTAAAATGAACACTTAATTTTTCATGGACCACCTTTTCAACTGCTCCTAAATTTGCAAGTCCTGTAGGTCCATTTCCTCCTTTTTAGCATGGTATGTCACAATCATCTTTAGAATAAGAATCAGAATCTGCCTCAACTTCCTTTGTCCTCTCATCTCTCTTATGTTCAACTGCACACACAAAGACCTTCTGCCCAGTAGGGTTGAATCTACTTAGTGTTCTTCAATGTACGTGGAATATGAGATTCTGCACACTATATTGATGAAGACTTTGCAGTCCAAGGTTCTTCTACGAATACATAGCTTGGGGATTAGGACACTTATGAGGAAAGTAGAAAGGCTGACTTTTTTTTTAGCTATAAAGAGTTTGAACTTAACTTGCCCGACTCTTTTTTTCAGTTGAAACTGCTCCACTTTATGCAGAATAATTACATATTAACTGGGCCCAAGACCATGACTTGATTTACTTCTAGCCCTTGCTCTACAAACTAGTTAATATAAACCAGGGAATTTTTTAACTAGAAAAAGAAATACTTTTGCTCAGGTGAGTTCTGTAACTGGGGAAAAAAAAAGAAAAAAGAGAAAATATAGATTTCTTCTGTAATGACCTAATTAATATTTAAATATTCCATGCAAAATACAGCTTTTTTTGACAGGAAAGAAAGGTGTTTTTTAATATCTGGTTCACATCAAGTATTTTCCAGGAGAGTAGCACAGTGGATTTGAATTACTGTAAGTAGTGTGAAATAGGTTAATTTCAGGAAAAAAAATATCCCCAAGAGTCAAGCATAAAATAGGTGGGTAGAGAGTGGGGAGGGTGGGTGTCCTACAATCCTACAAACTCACTTTTCTGTAGCTGTACTTTGAAATAAAAAATGTGAATAAGATCCAGACTGTCCAGTGAGAAGTTGATGCTTTTCAATCCAAAGCAGAAGGAGACCTTAGAGACCAGGGTAAGGTTGCAATGTCAATGGAGGAGTTTTTTTCTATTTCCTAGAGGCCTTAGTATGTAGCCACAAACTAAGAGATCTCAAATAATAGGGCATATTAAGGGTGTTTAGATTCTAGAGGTGGTATATTTTATATATATGACCTCCCAATGGAATTCACAGCGTCTGAATTAGTTACATCAACTTTCCACAAAATGAAGAGCAAAAAATAAGCACCTGAAAACAGAAAGCTAAAATTTTGAGTGAATAAGTGCCTATAGTCAAAACGGAAACGCTTAGGAGAAGATAAGAATTACTTAAGTAGTAAATCCTTCCATGCAAAAAGAAAAGAAACCACTTTCCCATCATAGTAAATAACTCAGCACACAGAGCATCCTGTCATTAGATTAGATAGCTCAAATTCAAAACTGACTTAAAGGATTTGAACCTATAAAACATACCTTCACTGTCTAAATCTTCAAACAATAAACCTCACTGAGGTGTAGCTCTTGTTGAAACATGAATAAAAATAATGACTAAGAGAAGAAGAGAATAACTCTCATGCAGGTGACTGTCATACTTTCTTGAGAGACAGATTTAATTCCCAAATTTAGTACGTACTTGAAAACTTCACAAGAGGTGAAAATGTTTCAGAAAAACCAGGTGCTTGCCTCTTGGTATTATAGGCCAAAGGACAGGGCATCTCTGGGAGGAGGGAGAGGACTGGAGACCTTGCTTGTAGCAGTGTGTGACACGGATGCACAACTCTGTGCCCTGCCTGAGCCACTCAGTCGTTTAGCAGACTAAAGCAGAGTGTGTCATGGACCACAGCTCAGCACCAACATATCTTCAAGACATTCACCCTTAGGAGTTTACCTTCAAGACCCAATGTAGAGAGCAATTAATTGCATGCAGGAGTTACTTTTTTTCTTCTATTCAGTATGGAGAAACCAGGGATATGGAGTTGAGTATCATCTATGTCTTTGTGAAGCTCTCTGCATCTTATAAAATAGTGATGATGCTTTGTCCTACTTTTGTCTCTTCCAGTTTAAGTTCCTTCGGCCCTGTACTACCCAGCAGTAGTCTTGTGGCATTTCCCAAGCCTGAGGCACTTGACAATTATTTTATTGTAATCAAAATACTAACAATAAGATCATATTGGATCAGTATTCCTCTCAATTTTTGACTGGTTTAGGCTGCCTGTGAGGCCTAAATTGTATCATTAACAAATTTTCTATCAGATATTTTACCCAATTTTGCAACAGCTGTTAAAATGTGATTATATGTTATAAGCTGCTTCTGTTATAAAATGGCTCTATAATGTTTTCTTAGAAAAAAAAATCCTAGTTTACTTTCCTTGATTTCATTGCACCATGATTGATATTTAATACCTCTGTTTTCCATTGTCAGCAAGGCCCACTACATCCAAGTGTTTGTTTTAATGACCAGAATTTTATGAACAGTACAAAAAGCTCACAACAAGCTGGTATTCATTACTAGAAACATAGACTTCTAGGATTAAATGTATAGTTTAAAAGCTCACTGATATTTTCACCACGAATGTGTTCACTGTTGGATGTCCAGTTAGTTTTTTAAATTTAACCCAGCCATCAGAAATTAATGCTTGCTTTTCTGAACTTAATCTGCTTTATAAACTACAGAGGATACACACACACACATCCACATTCTATCATCTTACACAACGTGCAAATGATATGTGACATAACATTGCACAGCCTGTTGCTTTAAATCAATATTGTCAAACTCTAAGAGTTCAAACCAATGGCTTACAGGGATTCCAGGAACACATATAGTGTATTGGTTTTTTTTTTTACTTCTGCTTCTGAGCTCAGTTTCAAGCTTTTCTCAGTGATGGAGAAAAATAACAAGGATGTTCTGTATCATCAAAAAAAGTAATTGACAATGTCTTTTCACTGACATAATGCAATAATGCAACATTTCATGGTCCAAGATAGACACGGTCACACATGCATACATAAATATAAATGTAAACATACATATAAATGTCTACATTTGAACCTGTTAAGCAGCTCCATACAATGAAATAGTCCTATAAATAAAAACTTTTCATCAAGAATAAATATATATAACTGTGCTGAATCCAACACAACTATATCAGGTGACACTAAATAAAAATTTGGCCCAAATCTTCTCAGCTTGTCTTACACAATTTAGTAGTCTGTCTTGTTATGTCAGCAGCTAAGTTTCAACTTATGGAAATGATTACTAATTCTACCACTATGATGAAAATATTTAGGTTGAATATTGTTAATTCTTGTAAACCTGAGGTGGCAAGAAGCAATAGCTACTCATATTTCCCTTTAAATGAATTCTCTTAGTAATGAAGTAGCATGGATTGAATTAATGTATAAGTAATGGAAGTGAACAGAATCAATAGAATAATCAGTGTAGGAACAGCTGGTGTTTTAAGGGCATTTGTTAAACTCTTGAGGAGATTGGTGTAACTCTATAAAAGGCAAAACCAAATTTTCCTTCCAAAATATAAAAAAACCCCAAGTTATATATTGAAGGAAAAAATTACCTGACTTGAAATAAACACTGGGTTTTTGTTTAGATTTTAGAATATAATTTAGCAACTAAATACTTCTTTTGGGGAAAAAAATAAGTTAGCATGTAAAAATAAAAAAAAAACGCAAAACCAAAACTCACCTCTGTTTTCCATTCATTCTCAAATATTTTGAGGTTAAACCCAATTCTCTCTCTTTTTTTCCCTTCTTTTTTTTTTTTTTTTGTCTGATACAATATTTTATTGCACGCCTTTGTCTTATGCAGCTGCTGATGCCTTTCAAATTGTGTTCCTTTTTCTACAGACTATAGGCATAAATATTTCAAGAGACATATAACATATGAGAAGACAGTATTTACCAAAACCATGTAGGTTTCCCTAAAGTAAACCTAGATGCTAATCTGAGTTGAAATTTATCAGTGGTTTTGATTTGACAAAAATTCTGAGAGGGTTTGACTCCAGGCTGAGTGAAGAACCACTTAATCACAGAGTCATATTGCCTGTGACCTGGGCATAGGTCAATTTCATTTGAAGATCAATTAGCTTCATTTGACATAATTAAGATCCATAGCATTTGGCCAAGTAATGACGTTAAGGTTTGTAAGCTAGGAACACAAGGCTCAGTAATCACTATCTTTAATGACCTTCCTGGAGAAGGCTTTAAACACCATGAGGATCAGAATTTAATATTCATGGGTGCTCTTAGTCGACCAACAGGGGACTTTGGCCTAGGCTGCATTTATCAGTGCGGTTCATTAGCATTGATAGCAACGTTTGATTTAAATTGCACACAGGTATAAATAACTACCAAAGAGGAATGTGGGCCAGTGAGTTTCAAGCTGTATTTTTCTTCCTCTCCTCAATATGAAATCCTCAAACATATGTTTCCCGACCAGGATCGTATTCTTTTAGAACTTTAGATCAACATGTTTCCACTAATTCTAGTCAATCTGCTTTAGACTTTTTCTTCATTTGTCTGGAAAGCATCCAATATATGACATGATTTCTGTTTCCTCTGCATCAGTTATTCTTATGCTAAGCGGATATATGAAAAGCACAGCAAATTTCCCTATATCACTTACTCATTTACAGTCTTTTACCCTCCCACACTGCCTGCTGTGCTCAAAATCACGTGTCTTCAGCTACATAGTTAGTTAAATAGGTCTCCTTTAATCTTAAAGTATTTCAAATGTAAATCTTGAAGAGCATGATATTGCACCCATTGAAGTCTTTCCAATGTGTAAAGATGGCCCAACTACAAAGAAATATCACCAAGGGAATTCTGTTTCAGTGGGGGAGATGAAGGCATTGAACTAAAGGCTGGATAAAGATGACAATATTTTATGAGTGACTGTGTTCAAATGTAGATGGCAATGTTGTACTTTTTCTGCCACTGGTGGATCTCAGACAGTCAATCTCTGCGAGACCAGAAACTTGATTTTACCATTGTGTCCTTCTTTGTCAGAATAATCAAAATGAAATTATTTTTAACATTCTCAAGAGGCCATAAGCAATACACTAAAGATCTTTTGCCTCTACAAAGCTTTCTGTGGAGATTCCCCATTGCCTTAGACGTGGTAGAATGAGACTCTGGGGCGCTCACCTTGCACACAGAAATTATAGACACAGGGAGTAAATGAATGGGGCTGTATGGTCTGGAGACCCAACCCAGTGAATGTTTCCCTGTAGACCTTTGTAAACCAAAAACCATCAACATCCCTAAAACCAAGAGCTGGCACTGGTTGTTGCTATTATTAATGTTGGGTAGGGGTTTTAAACAGAAAAACGGTAGGTTAATATTGGATATTAGAGTGTTGAGGCACTGGAACAGGTTTCCCAGAGAAGCTGTCGATGTCCCATCCCTGAAAGTGTTCAAGGCCAGATACAACTGGGCTTTGAGCAACCTGGACTAGTAGATTACCCTGCCCATGGAACTAGATGATCTTGGTCCAGTCCAGCCCAGTCTTAAGAGAAAGTAATGTATATCATGAAACATGGTATTTTCTGAAGAACAGACACTGCTGCTCACAGCTTGAGAAATGTAGGAGGTTTCAATGGTCCTTTCAGTAATTAATGCCACTTAGGAGAGTTCCATGGTAGTACTAAGGTTTCACTCATTTAAGTTGATATTAATTTTCAATCCCATGAAATATTTTCACGTATTTTTCAAGCTAAAATATAAAAGCCCAAAGGAAACACTAGTATGTATTATATAACTGATAATCCGTAGATGTGTTTAACAAGAATTGTAAGCAACTGGAGTTATTCATAACCTTTTACTCCTGCTCTTTATCTAGCTTAACTTCTGAGAGAAAAGTAATATTTTGAACCACTGATTCACAGTTGATGGATTTGTTTTCCACATTTTGCTGTTACGGTAGATTTGGAAATTGAAACCTTGCAAGTGAAATAATTTCATGTCACTGTTGGTATTCTCATATACCTCTTTCCCACAGGTTTGATGGTGTTGCTTTCAGTTTAATGTCATGCAACAAATATTTTATGAAATATAGAACATTTCTGTGGTTTTATTAGGGGATATTTTAAAAAATACAGCTCTGCAGCATTTCCTGAAGGATTTAACCTTGATTCTCTTTACTGAACAACTAATACTTATCACAAACCTGAAATGTATTACAACAAAAATATTAAACTGCGGAATAATCACAGATATGTTATTTTTTAAGAGAAAATTTTTACAAATCAACACAG
>JAWWEU010000040.1:7247966-7289074 GCA_035583155.1 Acropternis orthonyx
GCCCCAGACACTTTCTTTAAAGAACTGTTGCAAAAAAACACCATGTCCTGGACCCTGTATTTGCTTATAGAAAACTGGAAGCCAGCATGTTAATCTGGTCATAATTTTTAACCCTCATTTTAAAACAAAATCTTCTGAGGAGAAACGAAGTTGAGCATTCAATTCCATATAACAAAATAAATCTAAAAGGACAACAACTAAAAAATGTATTTTAGATTAAAAAATAACAAAACTAAACAAAAAAACCAACACAGAAATTCTCATTCATGGTATAGCAAATGAATTCCTCTAATCCCAGAATATAAAGATGAATCTGAATTACAGAGTCATGTTAGGCCAGAAGGAACCTCCAGAGTTATACAATCCAACTCTTTGCTCAAAAAAGGTTTAGTTAAAGCAGGTGCCAGGACCTTGATCTCTTAAGTGTTTAATATCTCAAAGTACAGAGTCTGTACAAACTAGTGTTTTTTTCCAATGTTTGACCATCTTCCTCATTGAAAATAAAATTGTCTTCCTCATTGAAAATAAAATCATAACATGAGAAGAATTTCTGTTTTGAAGCTTGTGTTCACTGTCTCTTATCCTTCACTCATGCACCCATAAGATTATGTACATCATCTCCTTAGATATTTTTAGACTTATTTTCTTAAGATTAAATAAGCTAATACCCTCCCTAGAGGTCACATTTCATTATTAGTTACACTTCTGTGTTAAAGTCTCTTATACACAAGAAGTATAAACCCTACTTATACAAGCTTTAGTGCAAAAGGAAGCAAACAGGAACTGCAGTATCTGTAATTTACACCGAATTAAACTGACCTATTTTCTTGGATCATGAGTTCAGCTGATGTCAAGACAGCCTGAAGCTCAGACATTTTTAGAATGATACAAGTTTCATAGTCCTTGGTCTCTACATAGCCACACCCAGAACTCTTCAGCAACCCGAGCTTTGATAATTTTTGGAAAAATAAATAAAACTATGATAGAAAATCAATAATTAATTAATTGGGGGAAAAAATCCTAAAAGTAACTCACAACAACAACAAGAAGCTTGCAAAATAAAAATGCAAGTAAAGCTTTGAAATAAACTTCAGCCACTGCGGCCGTTTGAAACCTGCTGAGAAAAGCGCTTTGCACATATTACAAGTGCAAACTTCCAGTTAAGAAATATAATTCTCACCCAGAAATTCCTACTGAGAACTAATACTAATGTCAAAGGTTAGTACTCAGCAGTTGTGATGCTGTCCTCTGCTACAGGTGTTCCCATATGAAATTGCTCTAAACGCCTGAGTTTTCTGCTGTGCTGTGCATAAGACTTTTTTATTTCATAATATGTCTAGGTGAGTCTTGTAAATCTCTTTTCATATTTCCCTTTATTTTCTGCCAAAATAAATCCATACAGTCAGTGTCAACACAACTGTAATCTCAGTGATTTCTTGTTGGCTATTTCATGTTCTGTTAACTGATAAAGCAACACCCAGTAAAAAGGAGATTACTCAGACCACAAAGCTGTTATGGTTAGTTATTGAAAACAGAAAACATCATTATCTGCATCTTTTCGTTGTGCCATCAAATAGAAACAAATACACTGGAGACAACCAAATGATCGTGTTTTTACAATTTTCCCTTAAAATTTGGAAATTTCACAGGTAAGTTGCATTAGGAACTCATATGTACTTCTTAAAGAAATATAATCTTATTGGAATGTGCTTCAGGGTTCTTGGGTTCATGCACCTATGAGGAAAAGGCAAATCCTGTACAAATTAAAGAAAGTTTTAGAAGGGATTTGGGAAAGATCTGGTGCAAAGAGGTAAAATGTCAGCAAAATCAATGCAGATAAGATAACCAACAGCAGTAGATCTGGTCAGAATTTTTTCCTATAAGAATTCCAATAACTTTTTAAAGATCAAATTATTCTGTTCTCCTGGAATTGTATGGAAAATGTTGTGACATTTAGATAAATTTCTTGGAGAGATTTTCAGTATTTTCTGGTTTGAATAGGCTGTGAAGCTCATAAAAACCCTTCCTCTGAGCCAAATGTAGTAAATTTAGAAATACAAACACGTAAGTGATCTTCATTTTCTTTATCCTCAGTGAAAAACTTTCATCTCAATTGACTCTGAGTTCTGATTAATTTCTTTATACTGGAAATGACATCTGTCCATCTGTCCTACACTTATTCTTGGAAAATGTACACACACACACACACACATATATATATATATAGTATATATTTCAAGAAGTGACTGAAGAGGTTCAGGTTTAGCAAATAATTAAATCACTCAAAAAACCGACCTGTGATCACCAGAGTTATGGTTTCTCATTAACTTGGACCGCAGTTTAAGGATATTGCACTGAAGCTGTAGACTCACTAAAGCCAGTGGGATTGTTGCCATTGTTTTCCACAGCTTTGGGATTTCAAACTTCCTTTGAATATGTCTTGTAAAACATTTCATCTGAAACTATTTCTATTAGGTTGAAATTCTCCCTTCTTTATCAGGATATGATAATTATCTTTTGCTTGGGCTTCAGACTGTTTTTGGAATAAATGCTCAGAATTGCATTCTATTGCTCCTCATAGGTGGCATGACAATAACTGATTTTCTCACTGGCTGCTCTCCATGCATTAAATTAATGCTGTTGCAATAGAACAATTGGAAATAAAGCCCAGTATTATCCAAGAACCTAAGGGAAGAAGTATTCAGCCTGCCTTGAAGTCAACAGCAATTGTATACTTGATTCCTTAGGTTTTTTTGACTATTTCATGCCTCCAGTTGATAAGAAAATAAAGCTTTTTGGCCTTCTTTATGAAAAAATATTCTATAAATCCCAGTGTACCTTCCATTGCAAAGGAGCTCTTCCATTCTCATTTTCTAAGTTCCTTAATTTCATCCACATGCCTCTCACCAGTGTCTGGGGCCAGACTGAGGAGTGAGATGTGTGTCTAAATGTATTTCTGGAAACAGACTGCAGAACCTATCAGGTTTTAAAACTTGATTGCCCATCAGCTGCTCTCTGCAATTGTTTGCTTATTTTCTAACCTTAACAGAATACAGAGAGGCTCAAAGCTGAGGTTACAATGTGTGCATTTTAACTCTTTCTCTCCTTTTTTAATTTCACATTATTTTTACAAATCATTCCTCAGCATCTGTAAGATAGGAACTTAGCCCTGAATTTCTGCAATTGGGAATTCCCTGAAGTGCTTCAAATTCAGCAATGCTTACACACATGAAAAGGTTACAACAATACCATAACATCAGGGTCCTGTAGTCTGTTAGGACTTTTCCATTCTGTTCCTGATTGTATCTGCATGTTGATATAGCAACTTGCCCTTCACTACAGATGGCAGGGAGAAAACCCTCCAGTGGAGCAGCTTTTTGTCAAAAAACACTGTTCCACCAAAATAAGAATGTTCTGTGAAAGTGTTTCCATTCTGAATTTGTTTCATTCCAAGGGAAAAATGGAGGGAGGGATGCACTAAAAAAGAGGTAGATTCCTCCTTGTCTTAACATTTGATTCTTTTTTTTTCTTTTTTTTTTTTGTTTGTTTTGTTTTGTTTTTTATTTGTTTTGTTTGTTTGTTTTTGTTTTGTTGTTTTTTTTTTCCTGGAGACAGTGACAATATCCTCTTGGGTGTAAAAGTAGCATCAGCATTAGGAATCCACGTTTGGTCTACTCCTCTTAGGCAAGATATCAAGGCACTAAGTTGTAGATGAGGCTCATGATCCCACTGACCCCAGGGTCCTTGCCTACAGCAGTTGCTGCAGTGGTCTGGCTTCAGCAAAAGGGTGGAGAGGACATAGGCTCTGCTGAGTGGTTTGGGCACTTGCTTGTGTAAAAGTAACTGTAGGTTTGTGTAACTAAAAGTGAATTTGTGGAGTGTGAATGTTAGCCCTTAAGTAATTTTGAGTATCCTCTCTTAAAAGCACATGGGCTCAACTTTCAGATATTTCATTTAGCCATGCACAAAATTGAAGAAAACCTTTCCTTTAGACTAAAATGTTATTTAGTGGAAATATATTTTGCAAAGTGACAAAAGAGAAAAAAAAGATACTTCTTGCTCTCTAGCGTTAGATGGTATTAGAGTTGCAAATAGATATAGATTTTAACAGGTCCCAGTAAGAAATCAATATTTACCTCCCTTTTTCATGTTTTCGTTTTGATGCATTAGTTAAAAAATGAATCACCAATCCTTCAGCTAAATATGGTTTGTTCCAGGTTATTATTTTTGAAAATAATGCAATTTTATCTTTCATCTAGTGTGTCAAATAATATATAACAATGTTTCACACTGTAATCTATTAATCCATGACCCTCATGCATTTTAGCATAAAAAGAATTGTTTATGCATAATTTTTTGTGGTGTAATTTTTTCTACTTGGAACATTGTTGCATCGTTAAGACAAAAAGTCTGATTAAAACAAACATATGGGAGACTCAGAGCAGATAATTGCCCAAAGATCTCTAAATAGAAATGTTATGCACCTCCAGTTCTAAGTTACTGACAACATGTGTTTAACAAAAATTTGAAAAACATGTTTTTACTCTTGATTATACTGATCCATGAACTGTTGTCAACTGACTGAATGTCCTGGGATAATACTGATGTCCTGTACGTTTTTGGCGTGTAAGAATCTCATTTGTAGTGACTTGAAATTGAATCAAGCATGTCAAATGGAACTAGAGCGCCTGTACCATATTTCCAAAGTTTAAGAGAGCAGACATTCTCTTTTCAAGCTTAATTAATATAGTACTCCACTAAATGCCTCCTGGTCATTGAAAACATCTTCCCAAATACATACATTTTTATAAGAATCTGAGCAAGAGCAGATACTGACAGCAAATATTTTAAAAGGATCTAAGAAAAAATTCCGAATGTGTAAACTCTGAAGAAAAATGGTTCATAGCAGTGGGTTCTGCCTTAAATTTCTGATAGTTTTTCTTGTTTTTTTAAAGGGAGGGGGAAAAAAAAGGAGGCAGGACACATACTCTGCCCCAAAACAAAAATAAACAAACAAAAAGGGTAAATATCTGATGTCACCCAAGATGATCAGATGTTGTTGATTATCCTGCCCTCTGAAGATTCAGGGGGAAAAAAAGCAGAATCAACTCTTGTCTTCACAGCCATTATTTCAATCCACCAGTGCGTATTAGGTTATGGTAATTCAGATAGTAAAACTCTGCAGCTTTTCTGTCAAACCCAGCAATATCATTGCACATTGAAGGAGAGTCCTTAAAGGGACTTCGTCAAAACAAAAGGTTGATTATGCCCTTATAATGGGGAAAATAACATTATGAAGGTACATTCTAAATATCAAGAAATCCCTTAGGAAATTTCTCCAGGGCATAGCTTGTGATTTTTGACCAGGTCAACAGTGTATAATGAGCTATGATAGGAAATTTTTCTATCAAGGGTAGAGGCATGGAAAAGGGCCAAAGCTGTCTGGTTTTAGCATTCTGATTTAATTTTATTTTTAAATTAGAGACACGTGACCTCTGTGAGTATCATACACTTTTAATAATAAAAATTTTGAGGAACCATCATGTGAAAATCATAGGGAAAAATAATATATTTCATTTTTCCTGTGGTTACAGAACGTTAAAAACATCAAGGCCTTGTGTCAAGGCATTCTTTCAAAACCTGCCATTGGTTCCTATAGCATCTGTATTTAAAGCTGGAATTTTGAAAACACCTGGAAAAATAAATCATGAAATTGTAAAAATAAAGGTTTAAAATGGAGACTGACCTAAACTACAGTGAAATATTTTTCCTTCCCCTGCAAAAAAATGTAAGTGTGATTGGGTTTTGAGTCTCCCAAAGCTCATACAATCCCTTTTTATTGTTAAATTTTTTCAGACCTCAAAGCTGCTCTAATACCAGTTGAACCTGTTTGAACTCCACACCCAACAGAGCCTTTGGCAGATGCTTGACTTTCAGCTTACATAAGTGACTATACCTAATAATTAGTTTGTTATTTTACCTCTACATCCTAAAAATAGTCTACACTATGTCAAATAGTGGTAAAATCAATTTCTTCTCTTTCTATGGCTTTTGCTTTGTGTACTCAGTTTTGCCTCAAACTCCATCTTTACATGCAGATGAGAAGTGAACTTCCAGCCCTTGGTGGCGGTGACAATACACAGTTATCATACTTCAAACAACATGGGAATGTAAAAGTAGGTGTCCTTGGGGTAGCTGACACTTCCATTATACTTTTGCTCCTAAATTTTGGTCATGACTCACTTTCTTAATACAAGTAGTCTGAATAAACTGCTAGAATTGAGTAGGACTGCCCACTCAGGGAATGCTTAAATGAGTGAAGTGTTAGACTAATAATTTGCAGGATTAAAATGCCTTTTTTGAGTGTTATTCTACCGATTTTGGAATACATAATGTCTTCCATAAAATTCCATCCAAGTTTGTTCTGGGTTTTTTGTTTGTTTGGGTTTTTTTGTTTGATTTTTTTTAAATTACAATTTCATATATAGTAAATAAGATTTTTTTTTCTTGATTCCTCTCTCCGAAATAAGTTTTCAAATGTAGTTTTAAATTCCATAGCAGTTCAGAAGAAAAGTGCACCACACATTCCCACAAACTTGGATAAAAATTCAAACAATTAAAAAAAAATTTTAAAAGTCACATCCAAACTTTCTGTCACGGTCCTACATGCTTAAATCTATGCAGTAGAAGTCATCTGCTTGTACTGACCATGGTTTATTTCAGGGAATTATTCACATGTATAAAATCTGGGGAGACATAAATTATCCCATAATCCAGGGCTGTTGTGCTGCTTGGGTAAGGTGAAACATGATGGGCTTGTACAAATCATGTCAATATTTGAATTTGAAATGCCACAATATTTTCAATTTCCAGTTACAGTTCTTGAAGAAAGAGCATAGGATGATTCTGACAAAGTAACACAAAGTGGATAAAGAGGAAACAAATTTGCTTAGAAATAAACTGCAAAATATATGTGCTTTGTATTTGTATTTACATGCACTTACATCAACAATTATGGTTAAGTACATATAACATGCATACATTGATTTGTTATCCATTCAAAACTTAAAAATATATGCTTTTGGGCATATAGCCATATAAAGGTGTTTCTTGTAGCAGTCAGCTACTGACAATCAGTAATGAAGGCAAAAAAGATGCCCTTTTTTAATTGTTTATATTTTACTTTCTCCTAAGACTTTTTTCCTTTTCTGTATTTTTTTAAGTCATTTTATTCAACCATAAGCTGTCTGCTAATATTTAAACAGGATAGAGGCATTTACAAGATGACCAGTGTGCCAAATCAAATAACCAGGGGAGAAGAATATGTTAGAAGAGAAATCTGTTTTTACATTTAGAATATATTCAAAATGTTTGAAGGGAAGCAGAGCAATCTCCCGCAGTTTTGTCTCAACAGAACATACTGTGTCACCAGTAAGGCTGTGTCCAAAAGCAATAGTTTTACCTGTCTCTTCTTCCAATTTTCTTCCTCAGTTTTCCTCTTCCTTGAAATGGTTCATGGAGAAACCAGAATTGTTATAAATCAATGAGTTTGAAGCAAACACTCAGATCAGCTCCATACTGTGTCTTCCTCCGAGAGCACACAGCACACTGAGCACCTCTGAAAGCCGACTTGCTTCCTCTGGTGCATCACTAGAGGATGAATTCCTTTGAAAATCAGCCTGCCATGATAGGGATGCTTCGGAGAATTTGACCTCAAGTGTATGGAATTGTAATAAAACTTTGCAAAGCAACGATCACCAGAAAAGCTTGTTCATTCATTTGTTCTGTCAGGAAAAGTGCCCAGCAACATTAGTCCCTTGGTGTACAGGTTCCATCTTTATAAGAACATTGTGACACTTTGTCCTTAAATGTGCTCTTTCTAAAATTACAAAAAAACCCACCCCAAACCAAACAAACAAATAAAAAAAAAGATCCATCCCATTAAAAAATCCAATATTTATATGAATTATTAATATTATTTCAAAAGGAACAGTTATTTTAGAAAATCCTTTATGTTGGCTTCCTTCTTCAAGAAGCATTCCAAAATAATCTGACAATATTATTTTTTTAGATTGTGTCTACTAGTAACAAGTATTTCGAGTTGTATTCTAAAATGAGTGACACACACTCACCTCTGTTCAAACGCATCCATACCTGCATAAGAGAGTGATGACCTTGTATGATAAAATCACTGTATTTCTTTATGTATGTTGGAGGAGGGTCCTTTGTTTCTGTTTCATATGTATTTGCCACAAGGTATAATGATGGCATTTTTGACAAATACCTCTACAGGTAAACATGGTTTTAATCTTGGCATATTTACATTAAATGAATTTTACATTTAATGGACACTTTCCTTCTCATTATTACTTTTCTGCTATTTAGTTTGGCTTCCATTTGCCTCTTGATTCTGTTTTCAGACAACTCAGTTATGACAGAGATAATCACTCAAACTGATGAGCAGGAAGGTGGCGTGAACAAACTGTGTGTTGAAGTTTAATAAAAAGTATTTCAGAAGACAAATTTGTTTAGAGATCAGGATTGCCCTCATATGAGCTTGTAACTTCTGATAGCACACATCACATGCTTGAGACGATGCATTATTAATAATTATTCATTATATTAATGATTTATTAAGCTGTATTATTTTGAGTATCGCTATTTGTTACTCCATCTCTTCCCCAAATATTTCCCTGCCTTAATTCTTTGACATTATAACCAGCATCTATAGGACTCTGCTTATCTCTGTTAATCTATGTAGCTTTTAAAAGAACACACCTTTAAAATATAAAAAAGTGAAAAAACTCTAAAGAACATGCTAGTGTAGCTCCTGGGGACTGAACTACATTGATTGCTTTGCTTCCCTGCATCTCTCTGAACACAGAGCAAAGTTCCAGGAAACCTTTCTCTAGGCACTCACATACCTGAAAGGAGCCTTTCTTCCTAAAGTTTGGATTCTTCTTGGGTTTTGCCTGATTGTTATCTTTCTGCTTTTCATTTTTTTTCAAGTGGTTATTTGTCCTTTTATGGTAATTTTCATTCTGAGATTGAATGTGTGGTTTCATTAGTTGAAATACCTACCTTTCTTTAATAGAAAGTTGTGTGTTTTTTTGGTTTTTTTTTAATAAGCAGAAATATAAAAAATTCAACAGATTATAATCATAATTTCACTTTTTTAATATTGCTTTCAGCATCCATGGAGCTTTTCATTGAAGTTTATGTTAGTCCATAAATAAACCCATACAACAAAAACACCTTACAATTGGTGATTTTACTTTTATCCAGGTAGCATGAAGGTTTGTAGCCTTGTTGCAACAAGTTCACTGATGTGGGGCAGGGGTTAGCTTAGCTGGAAAAAATACAAGGTCCTTACAGGTGCTACAGCAAACATGGCTGGCAGTTCTGTGGTTGGCAATTTTCCTTCTTGTGTATTGCATAAAAGCTTCCTTAGGGTCTTACGAAAAACATGAGACATCCTACTGATGAGTCCAGTTCTTAGTAGTGAGAATCTAGTCCATTATACTTTTTGGGAGAAGAGTTAAGATATATGTTATCTTATTTCCTTTTGAACTGAACATCCTGACTCAGTCAACTGATTTCTAGTTTCAACTTCTGTGTTCTAAGGACAGATTAATGATAATAATCTACATAAAATGTGCACATGAATTCATGTTGAATATTAATTTTTCTTTTTTTCAAAATTATGAGGAACTAAAGAATCACAATCTTTCATATATTCAATTATTTTGGAAAAAAATCCAGCAAGTTCCTTGGGTGCAAAGGTAATGCATAAAAGTACATCAAGCACTGACATCAGTGGTCCTTTCAATGATTAAATATTAACAATGTGCTGAGTATGAATCAGCTCCTAAAAGCATGTCTCAAATTATGATTTGCTGACACTTGTATACACTGTTGACCATCTCATTTCTTGTGTGCTTAGCAAAAATGATTTTCAGTTTGCCAGCTACTCAAAAGATCACGACATGGCTTTGTGCTTTTCTGAAGTGAAAGACACATCATCTTTCATCAGTTTTTTCATAATCTTTGCATCAGTAGCCCACAAAGTCCTATGTTTTGCCTCTTAATGTTGACTTACATCACAACTATATTTGGTGGGTGCATTTCTGCCATCTAGTTTTGTATTTTATTATACTTTCCACTTCTTTAAATTCTCCCTTTTCTTGATAAATACACTTTATAAATTAAATCAACATGGCTTGATCCAGCACATATTAAAATGCCATTTGAATCAGTTCCAAATTCAGGTGCTTATAAAAACAAATTTGAGGAGCAACTGTAATTCCAATCCCTCCTATGTTATGTGAGCAATTTAAAATTATGGAAATACTTCCAATTTTATAGGCAATTTGAAATGGGAAACAACCAGAGTTCTGGGCATGTGCTGTATATATGGGGATTTTGCAAATAGAAATGCTTTTAAAGTTAATTTCCATGTGCACCCAGTTACCTGGTTCTGTACATGTTCCAAATGAAAATTGCACATTTATATTTTAAAATTCAAAATGCTGTCTTTATTGGACTTCTAGCCAATAAAGAGAACATCTGTACTATAACTGCAATCTGTCTGTTCAATTTGTACTAAACTCATGGATCATATAATGGATTCCTATATTTACTATTCTTTCCATATAATAGAACACATTTTCAAGGGAGAGGAAGAGAGGAGACTAAATACCCATTGGCTCCTTAGGCAATATAACGTTACAATAAAATATCTAATCTTCTATCTATGCCTATATATTGCTATAAATAAGCACAGAAAATCCTGACCTGTAGACAGATGAGTTTCTATGTGTCATTTTGTTTCCTTTGTTCCTTGCACACATGCACGTAATGTTGTTTGGTCATATCTTTTTCCTGCCAGAGTTACTCTGTTATTTACAGCAGATGAAAATTAGGTTCAGCTGTGGATATCAATGGTAGAACTTCACTTTAACAATGTTGCTGTTTATTCCTACATTAAATGAGCAATTATTTCCTAGTTTACACCTTAAGCACGCCTGCAAAATATGAAAAATTGTGTTATACAAAATTAGGAAACATTTCCTTTATAGCTAGAATAAATCTTTAGCAAACTAAAACTATCTTTAGTCAGTATGTCTTATACAAACCTGTTGTAATAATACCTGTCACTGAGAATAATTGTTGCAGATAATCAGTAATGCAGCAAAGGCAAATTAGATCTTCTCAACGTGTACCATGTAGGCTTATCCTTACATTTTTAGAAGTTTCTAATCAATATCAGGCAACTAAATCAAATCTGAAAAATAAATTAGTAAGAATCTAGACCCTTCCATGAGGAAGCTCTGGGTATACTGTGTATAAAAAGACATGGAAGAAAAGGTTGTTAAAAGCTTGTGTTTGCAGACTTCTGTCTGGTGTAGACCACAAAAGCTCCATGGATGGATCCCACGTGCCCAGTGTCACCAGAGGATATCAGCACTTACCAGCAGCTGAGGCTGCTGGAAAGAGAAGATCCAGAGCATCCATGATAGTAGAAGACTATAAATTCACCTCTACATGACCAGGCAGAAATTTGGCAAGGCAAATGCTTATGATAACACTGAAAGGGTAGCACAGGGAAGAGTGGTTCATGTTTTTCAGAAAGTTATCTGTTAGAAGATAAAGCATAAGATATAGGTTTTGTCTAAATCAAAATGGAGCTAAGTGTCTAAGGGGAAAAATTGAAGCTGAAAATTACAGAGAGACCGAAGGTGTGGAGAGTCACAGTGTGCAGGATTTTACATTCTTTAATGGCAAAGATTAAAAGATTTAGTCCTAGGTAAAAGGGAGTCAGTAAAATTTCCTTGAAGAAAAATATGTTCAAAAGATGACTAAAAAAATTCATAAATGAAAACTGATTAAGAGCTAATAATTTTGAAGATATTTTCTTCTACACAAGAAGTTTGTAAGCAACAAAAACGAGGTTAAACTGTTGTTTTAAAGGAATGCTTTTTAGAAGCAACCCTCCATTTTCTTCCTGTCTTTAAATTTTTCCCTAGGCATCCATCACTGACTGCTGAGAGAATATGAGACTGGAAAGACTATTGCCAAAATCTACAGCTGTAGCAAATGCAGAATACCAGAAAGTTCAATATCAAACAAGCATACCGCAAACCAGAATGCAAATAATTGTTAATATACATAAATTCATGTTATTGTAGCTCAGAAAACTGTCTGAAAATTACCGTGCTTTTGACCTAGTCATGCCTACTGTGAAATGTCTCATTTGATGTGAGTCCTTCCAAAAAGAGATGTCAGGGAGGTGGACAGAGGCTCCTGCCACAGCAAGCAGATCATATTGGGTAGGCACTTCAGAGCAGTTGGGATTTTTTTGCATTTTCAGTGGGTCAAACATTAATAATGCACTGTTTTGTGTTTCTGTGACTCATATCACATTATATTATTATAAGATAATATTAATTCCCACACAAAACACAGAGTATATGGGCTGTATGAGATGGAGCCTCTCCCCTTATTTGTCAGTGTCATAAAAGCCTAATTTTAGTAGATGTAGCCTGAATTTCTGTCTCACCATTCTCAGCTTTGTGTGTCTGGGACTCAGCTTCCTTCCATTCAGCTCAGAACTCTGAACCTTTGAAAGGTTCAGAGGTTTGTATTCTTCTGTCAATACTTCTTGAATTATGAATTAATGGGCACAAGTGTAAATAAAAAGAAAGAAATCTTTTTTTTTTAATGACTTGGTATTTTCTGTTTGTTCGTCAACTTCTTCATTAGATATTCCATCATAACCTCAGAGTAGCTACTTATGTTCTCTGGGATAATGGCATTCAGCTAGTTGTGCAACCATCCAGCAATTTCATCATTTCACTGTCACTAGAAATATTTTAAATAGGCTTTATTATTTTCTTATTATTTCACACAGATCTTTTCTGATACCAATTTACAGTCAGTTTTTGTATTTCAAAACTGAAGTCTCAAATACGAATTAAAAGAATATATTTGAAAAGCACATCCATTAGTTATGGCTATGGTATTCCACATTTCTCAAAGGCAAGTTCTGCTTCAGAATGCAATAATACACTGGGCTCCCCCTGTACTTGACACTGGTGAGGTCACACCTCAAGTACTGTGTCCAGTTCTGGGCCACTCAATTCAGGAGATACCAGGGTGGGTCCAGAGAAGGGCAACAAAGCTGGGAAAGGGTCTGGAGCACAATTCCTATGAGGAGTGGCTGAGGGAGCTGGGGTTGTTTAGTCTAGGGAAACAGAGCTCTAGAGGGTAACTTCTTGATCTCTACAGCCACCTGAAAGGAGGTTGTAGCCAGATGAAGGTCAGTCTCTTGTCCCAGGCAACAGAAGGAGAGGACAGTCTTAAGCTGCACCAGGGGACATTTATGTTGGACATTAGGAAAAAACTTTTCACAGAGAGGGTGATTAAATATTGGAATGGACTGCCCAGGGAGGTAGTGGAGTCACCGTCCATGAAGGTGCTTAAGGAAAGATTGGACACAGAACGCAGCATCCTAGTCTAGCTGAGAAGGTGGTGTTCAGCCATAGACTGGACTTGATGTAGGTATTTTCCAACATAATTGATTATGGGACTTTGTGATTCTGTGAATTATGACAGTCTTATCAGCAAGATTTTTACCAATATTTCTCACTATGCCTCAAATACTTCTCCAGATCTCCAAGAATTCAGTGCATTTGCAGTTCAACCTACAAAGATGTTCATCAAGAGTCCTGGGTGTGATGAAACAGAAAAGGTGAAAAGAAGTGTCAGACAAAAATGGCTCACAAAATAGATAGTAGAAGTAAAACCAGATGTATAATGTAACTGTTTTGGTTCCCTTTAGGTATAATGAAGCTGCTGAAGCTGCCAGTGTTTCTGTGCTGACTTCAGAGGAAGACCAGATGATGAGTTAAGGCAAATGTACTAACATTTGAACAGCTAAAATTAAGGGTGAGTTAAATGCCACCTACATGCTAATGAAGGAAATGTGAACAAGTTTATGAATTGTTAAAACCGCAGTCAGTCTGGAGATGGTAAGGTCTTGATGAAAGAAGGGAAAAGCAAGAAAGAACACTTTGGCGATTTATTCAACCACCCCATTCCAGACAGCCCTGCTGTGCATGATCAGGATGATTCATGCAGTCAGTCTCTATGCCAAGGAAAACAGCTCTATGCAATCTGAAATGAAAATGGGCCGTCATGAAATTGAGGAACAGCACATTTCTCTGGGGTGGATAATATTCATGCAAAACTACAGAGGCACAAAGGAGACTAAGACATTTGGTAGATTATTCATCATTGTTTCTTTCAGAAGTGAGTTGCATGGGTGCCTTTCAAGTGCTGAAGCAAGAACAATCATGTAGTGTCGATATTTGAAAAAATATCCCAGTAACTTGGACATATAGTCCCACTGGATTTTGCTGAGCTCTAAGTGCAGACTATTTATTTAATCACACCAGCAGAGGAAAACACAAATCTACCAAATAATGCAGCGAAAGAGCATTCTTGGCACAGTGACCGGGATTTGTCTGTCATGGAGGGAAGAAAGTTGATTGCACAGCATAGGCAAGAACACACTGGGCAGTGACTGTATGAGATGTAAAGATATAAACAGGAGAGGCACAGATTGCTGAGAAAGGTTAGAACAGCACTGATCAGCCAGTGAATATTCCTATGAATACCAGAAGAGATATATATCAGCAGTAGCACAGGCACATGGTGTGATTCTTGGGTTTGCTCTGTGCAGGGCCAGGAATTGGACTCAATGATCCTCATGGGTCTCTTCCAACTCAGCATATTTTATAATTCTATGATCCTGTGAATAGCAGGTGTATTGAACACATGCTGCTCGAATGGACTTACAGCTAGGACCATGCTTATGTACAAAATAAACACGTACTTGTCAGAGAGCCTGAACTTTATTGTAGAAACTGCTGCAATAAGATTAACTCAATTAATGGCTATGCAGACCTGCTACAATCTACACTGAGCTAAAACACATGTGTCTGGGTGACCTTGAGTCCAAACATCTGCAAATCTCTTTGCATTTTATTCAATCTATTTATTATGTTTTTATCCTATTTATTTTGATTGGGTGGCATTTGCTCTTGCACAGATCCCCAGGTATTTTAGAAACAGAAGTAATATATACACAAATGTTTCATTATTATTACTATTACCAGCATCTGTAGGTCCAGGAAGTGGCTTGCAGAAGTTTCCCAGATGTTAAGCAGAGTTTATATCAGTGAGCAATGAGCAGGAGAAATGGGATAGAACTAAAGTGATGTTAAAGAAGCAACTGCAGAGTGAAAGGGAAAATCTCAGAACCATCCAAGGAATAGATTTCACACCTTCTGAATCTGCAATAGACCTTTCTACCACTGGGGAGAGTGGCATGATGAAGAAGGATGTGAATTAACTCTTGATTACTATCTTAAATTTTTACTGTCACCAGCCGATCTAAGTCTTATTAACATAATTAGGGAGAAGGAGGAAATAAGGGCACATTTGTTGGATTTAGAGGCAGTTCCTAAAGCTTCCACACATGATTTCTGCTCTGCTGAAATATTGTTTCCTCTCAACACATTTGAGGTGACTGTTTCACTTGGAGTCCATGTCTAAGAGGCCTATTTTTAGCAGTGAGATTAGAAACTGATTTAACTTGAAAGGATGATTGTCACTTAATAACACAGACAAAACCTTTCACATAAAACTCAGTTTATGGGATGACAGCACAGTGAAATGAGAAAGGTGTGACTAGATATGAGGGAAAAGGAGAGGAATATTTGGAGACATGGCTTCAAAGCTGTCTTCCAATGAGTTTTTGGGGCCTGCTCTGGAGTTACCATCAGTGTCTTTTGGAGACTAAAACTGGAGATTCTGTATTCACCATGACCTAAAAAGGATTTCAGACACTTTTCTTGAACATGGGTTGACAGTTCAGAAGTTTTCTAAAATTAGTCTTTTCTCTCCCATCAATAATTTTTTTAGTCAGCTGGTTTCCCTCTGTCCTTTGCCTTCTGAAATTTATTGATGACTGCAAACAAATCATGTGCCTGGGGCAGGAAGAGATTCACAAATGTGCCTCATTTTGCACATGTCATTAGTTTGAATGGGATATCTCATATGCTCATCACATTTAGATCCTCTTCTTGGTGACTTCGTGTTAACTTACTAAAGTTTTGAGCCTTCTTCCAGTGGGGTGGTATTTTTACCCTGCTCTTCTTTGACCAAATCACACAGTAATGGTTTTGTTAGTTCTGACTTCAAAACCTAATTCTGTCTTTATGAAAACCATTCCTTTTCTAAATAAATTTTCCTTTGAGATTAAACAAATCTCTATTAACATCCTGTGATTCAGTTTGTACGGAAATCCACTTAAAAACTACCCAAAACCCTGTCCAGAAAGTAGCTAAAAAAGCACAAGTAACTACTTCCTTCTTACACTATAATTCCTTCTCTTCTTACCAGAAATCCTTTCAAAAATGTAATGCATTCTGAAAAAAAAAAAAAAGAAATTTGAGTGTTCTTTACAAGTAGAGAAATGGATAATGCAAGAAACAGAGGAAAATAAGCTGAATTTAGTTGGATTTCTCCATATCTTTTTAATCAACATTTATTCATACTTGGAAAACCACTTCCCTTTTGAATGCTTCCCTAACATGAAGGCCAGAAACTTTCATCAACATTTTACAAGCGTGACTGGAGCTAAACGGCATGCTTTTACTGGATGGCATGAAGTCAGTTCAAGCTTCAAGGAGATAAGTATTGCAGCTGAATGTGTTGATGCAAAATTACAATGAAAGGAGAAACAATTTGTAATCATACTCAGAGATAAATCAAAAATGTGAGCAGGTTGGTGCTTTAATTCAGAGCTGAATGTTCCTAAGTAATTTGGGGGATTGTTTGGTATTTTGAATGTTTGCCATGAAAGCCCCAACATCGGCTTGGAGAAACACTTTGTATGAAGTTATTCCTCTGCAAACCTTGAGTTATTTAGGTTGTGATTTTCATTTAAGAGCAAATGTACAGGGTCAGATTAAATATTCATCTAGTGCAATCTCCTCTCTCTGCCATGTCAGTCAGTGGACGTGACGGGGCAGTACACAGTATGAACAGAGGAAGGATATAATGACACTTTGCAATTACGGTCCTTCAGCTTCCAAGGATATATCTGAGCTGCAAGACTTTCTCTGCCAGAAATTGTAACCTTGTGGTTTCAGGAACATTACAGAAACAAGTCCAAAATCTGTAATTATTGATTCCAGCTTTTTTTTTTTTTCCTTTTTTAAAATACTTTCCACAATCCCCAAACTATTGGAAATATGCACACCATTTTTTTCATACTTGATCATGGAATGCATAGATATTTCTCTCTTGTGACATGATATGTCACAGGAATGCTCTCCCTTGGAAATCTCTGCAATTTCAGGTTTCTAGCAGAAGCTGCAGTACTTCAAATACATATATATAAAAAAAGAATGTGTGGTTTGGAACAGTGCCTACCTTACTGCAAGAAGGAATTATCAGAAATCTCACAGGAAAAATTATTCCTTTGATATTTCTCCCTTCATTTGTAATAAGAGTCAGGCACTTTGTACTTTTCTTAGAGAGTTCATACGTAAGGGACAAAGTTTATTCCTACTCTCATAACAATTCTGGTTTAGATTAAATTAAGATAAATAGAAATAATAAAAGGATCAAACTTTATACCAAGGTACTTTTCTACTTTTATTTATGTAGAATAATAAGTTACATGCATATATTTATTTATAGATAAACAGTGTGAACATGAGGCCACTATGATGAAAATATGTAGGTAGTATAGACAACATATTAGACACAGTTGTGTTTTTAACTCATGTTGACATGCAAATTAATGCAGGACCTGGCTCTGCAAGCGAATAAGTCAAGATTCCTGCCAGGTCCCTGACTCTTACATTCTGGAAGCCAAATCCCCAGAGTCCTCAGTCCTCCCTCCAGATGCAGAGTATAACTGTCAGCCAGATAAACATGCATTACTAGAAGGTTTTTAGGTTTGTATCTAGGTATAATTTTGTATTTTATATGGAATTAGTGTCTGAAATAGGCACACAGGAAGGACCACAGAAAGAAATTTACCATAGTGATTCCTCTGGCTCTGAGAGGCGGTGGTGCAGTACAGCTCACATCCACATTCTCCTGAGGAACAAGGACTTCTGAACAGTCTAAGCACTATCTAGGAGAAGGCACAGATCAAAACCAAGCCAAAGCCTAGTCTGGCACACTGCAGAGATGAGTGTATACAAGTCCCTGAGCCCTGATCATGCAGCACTTAAGGGCTTTCTGACAGGCAGTAGCAACTCAGACTCCTCTAGTTTCTGACAACTTTATGAAAAAGAGCTGTAAGTGAAGATCAGAAAAAAATTGTTTATGTTATAACCAGCCCTACTGGAAGGCTTGTGTGTGCAAGGGCTGCAAGGCCATTATTTGAATTTATGCAGTTTAAGAAAGTTTCACAACTAACCTTGGAAAATAGTGTAGACCTTGTCGTCACTTTGTTTTCTTTTAGTATAGAAGTGGGTGGCTATATTTGTTGTGGAAAGCTTGTAAAAGTAAACAGTGCAATTATTTTAATCTCTTAATATGTTTGGAATTACAGCTCATGGCTGTTCAAAATATTCTAGTCACTGAGGTTT
This sequence comes from Acropternis orthonyx, assembly GCA_035583155.1. Lineage (NCBI taxonomy): Eukaryota > Metazoa > Chordata > Aves > Passeriformes > Rhinocryptidae > Acropternis > Acropternis orthonyx. Next base: position 7,266,641 of record JAWWEU010000040.1, read on the forward strand.
GCATAACACATATGCCATAGAGTCAGCAAATGTCTACCATATGAGCAACAAATACGAAACGATAAAATAAATTCAAAGGAAGACCTTTCCAACCCTGGATACCCAAGAGATAGGGGAAGCAAAAGTGACAGCTGTCTTCAGCAAGAGAAAATCTATTCAAATATTGTTTTTCAAAGGATTCCTCTAAGTACGGAAGATTTATTTTACCGTGGGCATGCCAGAAATGCCATGATGTTAGAAAAAATATTGGAAGAGTTATCTGAGACCCAAAACTCTGCCATAACATGAGTCAGTTATTAAAAAACAAATAAATGGATACTTCAGTCCTCAGGCACACAAAGGAAAGTAAAGTAGGAACGTTTTTCCACATTTTCTCCTTTTGTCTAGGGTGTATTGATTTTCTACATTATTCAAAAAAAAATGGATTAGAGCCAGACCATATTCATATTGCATAATGATTTACTCATTCCCATTACTGAGAGTACTTCTGGTTTAAAAATGCCATTCCCAGGTAGTTAGGTATGGTAATTTTAATAGTTGTGATTAGAAAAAACCACAATTCTTTAAAAAGCAAAACATCTTGTTGGTGTTTTTCATTAAAATTATATATATCCTAAGCCATATTATTCCATTTGTTTATTATGTGGGATATGGCAAAGGTACTGAAGTATGAGAGCCTTCCCTCTTGGTATCTTAGCTCAGAGCTAGGATTGCTGCTCACTCTTTCAGTCCACTAGAGAGGATTCAGTAAAATATTACTTAGAAAAATGTGTGTGCTAAGATCAAGATGATAATTATGACATCTACTTGCTCCCAGCCATAAAAGTGAAATTAACATTTTTTTAAGGTGGTGTTTCTCCATGTGATCAAACTCACTTCCTAAAACATAGTTCATGTACACTGTATCTTTGACCATATGTGTAGAGCTGGATCCCATCAAATGCCCGTTTCTGGTCTCTGAATATATTCTCAAAAAGCTCTGATATCACTCTCTAGTCTACTCTTGGTCCCCTGGTCAGTCATCTTGCACAGATACAAGCTCTTCTGTGCTATTTTTCAGTATCAACCCACTTGTCTATTAATTTCCATTGAAACTTTCTTTTTCATCTTTGCTTGAAACCGGCTTTGTGATTTAATACAACATCAATAAAAAAATATTTTCCTGATAGATTTCTGAGCTTCACCACAAGAAAACATGCACAAAATTAAAATGAAGAATTTTAACACAGAACAAAAGAGGCAGTCACAACTGTCATGTAACAAATAATTTTCCAGAAAGCACCGCAAGACTTTTGAAAAGCCATCAGGATTTTTCTCTTGTTGATCGTGATTACTGTGTTTAGAAAGCACAAAGAATGAACTGAATATCACATCAAGCACTAAGCAAGTAGCCTCCAAAGAAGGCTAAATAGAGATCACCATCTATAAATTTACAACACAGCACGAGAGTACAAATTCCAGAAAGGAGTTGTTGAAATACAGCATTAAACTCCTTTATAAATCATTTTTAGTAGGGCTTTTACAGGTAATTAAGCAGAGGAAAAAGCCATAGCAACTCGGATTAGATTTGGGACTGTATTTTACAATCTATTGTGTAATTCCTTAGTCTACATGAAAAATTTCTGCTTGAAATTTATATTCCAAGTGAGAATAATATAGTCCATAAGTGAAGAATAGCAGGAATAACTTGATGAATGGAAGCAAAGATATGATTGTTCTCCCTGAAGTTTAGGATATAAATTTGAAAGAGTAAATATGAACAAAAATATCTTTTTTTTTTTTTCAGTCTAACACAGAAATAAGCATGAACCACAAATGGCTGAAAAAATATTATATTGCATATGATACTTGTTTAAAATAATACTTGATTAATTCAGTAGAACAAAGCCTCAGTCTCTTTAAGTAAAATATATAGACTTAGTAGATCATTCCCAAGGAGAGAAAAGCTGAGACTCAAAAAAAGCAGGAACCAAGCTAATGAAAGCATGACTGCAAGAAAGTTTCCTCAAAATAAGTGTTAATTTAATTTAAACTTGAACAATCAAACTATCAGAGATTATCAGATATCTATGGTTTTATACTCTGCTTGCCCTCATAGGAACTGACCATGTGTTGGAAGGCTGGGTAGTCAATTCTTTGGGGTCTTGTTTGGGAAGAGAAAATAGAAATATGAAAATATTTTTATAATAATTGTTTAGAACATGTCTATTGGCTGTTCTAAAAGATTTAAATATAACATGACAAGATCAAATTACAAAGGAAGAATTCATCTCTATCAGACCTAGAGAGTATAAACATCCGTGTTTTATCAACTAATTAAAAAGGAAAAAAAAATGAGATTGAGGAGAAAGTAATAAAACTGACACAACATTATGAAGGCTGTACCTGAAGATGTGTTAAGCATGTCCTGAATTTCAGCTAACAAAGTTATTCTAACTTTAACTCACTTCAGCTCACTTCACTACTGTTTTTAAACTGAATTTAGAATATTCTTTTGCATTAATGATATTTATATGAAACAATATAACATAAAACAATAAAAAAACCCCAATGGCATTCTCATCAGGAGTATTCAATGCGAGCAAACCATGCTGTGCTGCTGATCCATTTGCATTTTTCCTGGACTAAGATTTGTCTGTACAGGGATGGTCTAAGCAAACACTTTTGCATATGAATGACTTCAGAAGTAGAGTCAAGATGCAACTAACAAATACATTTTCAGCCAAAGCAGCTGGAAATGGTGTAGGCCTTCAGAAATTCATCCACTGAGAAACATTGGGAAGCAGAGTTCAACTTTAATAGCTGAACTCCACTTCTGTAATGGGACCTGGGTTTGTCATGGTGCCTTTTGAAAGATGGAGATCATGTGGGGCCAAGAGGGAAAGGAGGAGCCCAAACACATCAGAGACTTGATGCAAATCCTGAGGCCAACTCCTAAAGACAGATTAAGTCAACAGCAAGCCTTCCTGTGGTTTCAGTGGCCCCCAGATGTATATTTGAACTTTTGCAGGCCTAGCAGGTCTAAACCAAAGCTCTTGAGTTTCGGTTATGATTCTTCTGGCAAAAGCTGCTGTTAAGTCTATTCAACAACTGAAATGAGACACTGCTAAAATCTCCTTGGCAAGTAAGTAGTACACTGGAGCTGCCTTTCTAAACCATCCACAACTGCAGTTCATAAAGATCACTTCTTAATTCTATTCACTGGGAGATGAAAAGAGGGGAAGTCTGACTGGAGCTGAATATTGTAGAAGGCAATTTTAGTCTTAAGAAAGCAAGGAGGTAATTTTAGAAGTCCAATAGCTTCTAAAATGTACACATATATGTGCACTTACGGACACATATATGCATATAGCCAGTATATATACATACAAATACATATATACATCATGTGCATCTGTGCACATATAAATCTCCATCTACATATCTAAGATTATAAAAATATTTTCCCAATTTGTAACAAGTTTCTTTTCTCTGAAAACAAACCATTAAGCACTCTGCAAGTGTGCCAAGTGCTGCTTTAAATAAAAAGAGAACCACTGACATTGTTTCCAGTCTGCCAAAGTAAACCCACCCCGGCTGCTGAGATGGAGACCAATGGGACATATGTGTGTGATAACCTCATTCCAGAGTAAATCCAGCTGCAATGCTAAGGTGTAATCTGAATAATAAAAATGTTTCATTAACTGTAAATCAAAACACATTTTATGCCTGGAAGGTAATTTTAAGCTTTCTTCTTCTTCCTACTCCCTTCCTGTATCCTTCATTACAATATAATCAATTAGGAATGAGCTTGAACAAAAACTGGGAAGCCAAGAAGCTCTGAACACCAAACAAAATTTGAAATTGTGTGTATCCAGTCAGCAGAGGATTACATATTTCTGGCAGAATTTTAATAAGCTCACTTAAAGTGTATTTTCACCAAAGGATATGTTTCACATGAGTGGAATGGCTTTTGTCCTTGACTTGATTAGTAGTAGCTTTCTATGTGATCTCCTACCATATCCTACTTGCAAAGTAATGTGTTATGTCTTTAATCTCCTGCAAAATGGTTTATGCTACAACGTTTAATATATATTTGCAGTTAGCAAGAATGCTATCGTCAGCAAACACAATTGGGCTGGAAAGCAACAATGCATTAAGCTGTGATAAATTAATCACTTGGAAACTTGTGAACATGTCCTAAGGAACTTATGGTTGCCCCTTAGAACAGTAATTTTTCCACTCTGTCACTTTAATGGCTTTAGCCTCTCAGCCCTACTGCGACCAAAGCAAATTCACTTTTCTTTTGTTCTTTTTTTTTTCTTTTCCCTAAAAAGAGAAGTTAAGGCACTGAGAGGAATGGTTACATAGGTCTGAAAAGAAAACTAAGGCTTAATCTTCTCAGTCTTATGTGGAGTCATTAACTGCTGGACAATTCTTCCTCTTCAGTTATTTTCAGTCACAAGTTTTTAGGCATTTGGGAGGATGAGGAGGGTGTGGAGCTGTATTAACACTAGGAATAAAGAAGACCAGACTGAGATAAAATAAGAGTTGGCTGAGATCCTTCCTCAAACCTCAAAGCCCTTCTGAGGTTTGAAAAAGTTTAGTACACTCCTTTTATTTTCTTCATCCGCTTCAATGGCACTTTCTGATACTGGGGGAGGAACAGAACAGTGAAAATATTATGTGAAAAGCTGTGGTTTGAGCACATTTTGCCAAGTGTACAGTCCTTTTAGTTGAGGACTTTTTTCAAGACTTTTTTATTAAGCTTCTATAAACAGACCAAGCAATACCAACAAAGTACACTCAGATATCATAGATATCTGAGCATCAGTCCTAAAGAATGCTGTGGTATGTGGATTAGACAGAGCTCCCTGGGCTCCAGATCTGCAATCACGCCCTTTGGATGGACCCTGGCATTGCACAATGGCTTCAGGAAGGCTCTAAGGAGCCCATGAACGGAAGTGATACTACCTAGTTGTCAAACATACAGAAAAAACTGTAGGACGGTAAAAAAGGAGGCAAAAATTCCCTACCAATGAAATCTCTCTATTTTAATGTTGTTCTTTCAAATATAATTTCTGACAGTCATAGAAACACCAGAACCACTTCTGGGATGTCTGAATTAATCAGACTTTGGTTATACATTTGTCAGATTATTGGAAAATATTTTCAAGAACACATACATCCATGTGCATTTGTATTGTTGTCATCAATCTCCTGGAAATTCAGAAATTGGGGGAATATCTCCTTGCAGTGCTCAAGTGAAATCATGCTTTAAGACCATAACACCTGACACTGCAGAAATCTCCTAAACTGTTATGACAATTTTTTTCCAGGCTTTTGCAATAAACTGGACTCCTTTTATTACTTTGAGGTTTTAAAGAATTCCTGCATGTGTTCAAAGTCTTCCAGAGTCACTGTGAGTTTTAGGAATATCTGAGAGCTGCAATTTTTAACCTAGCCAGTTCACCTTTTAGTATCTATAAATGGCAATCACTAGTGAGAGTTTGTGATTGAAAGATCCTGGCAGTATTTGGTCTAGATGAAATGAGTTACTGCTATCATCCGACCATCTAGAAACCTCAGCAATTCAATTAACACTAATTGAAATGGTAATTGATAATGTCAGTTCAAAGGCTGCTGAACAAATGAGCCTTAAATCCCAACTGTACCCTTATCTCCAGTATTTAGATTTATATCCTGGAAATGCTTATTGACACAGAAATGCATTTGTTGGCAACTTCATTGGAAAAATTACTGGAAGTGTATCAAGTAAAACTGGAAGAAGTATAAAACTGGAAGAAGGACTCCTGAATGTACTACAACGTATAACTCTGCCCTGGTAGGAAGGAAATTAAAATGCTCAGATCCTGTTATTTAATTCCAGGATTCATTTTCCCTATGTTTATAGCATAAGCTTCTACTTCTTATCTAAGGTTTTAATTCAGGAGTCTAGTATAGAGCCATTTTTGATGACTCATGAAATCCTGCCTCATGCCCAGCTGCTGCTCCAGAAGGTCACAGGCTTTCTGAGAGTCCTATGTAATTTTCTGCCAGCTACAGATGCATTTTTGGGATGCCATGGAGCAGCTGACACAGTAGTGGATACCAACGTTGAAGCAAATGAGTCATGTTCATGGTGCCTAGACTCTTTTTAGTGGAGCAGAATTCTTCATTCAAGGAAGCAGAAACCCAGTTTCTATCTGTACTGGTGAGAGGCTGCCCACATGTAGATAAGCAGTGCAATGGAAGATGCCTTAGGACACCTGGCCTGGCCTCCGTCTGCCCCAGGAGAGCACAGGTCTCTCATAATGCACATCCCTCAGCAAATATCACAGATGATTCAGGGCCCCTCAAAGGGCACAGGACACCTATGTGTGGACAGCTGAAATGAGCCCATATATCTCTGAACTTGGAGGTATATATCATGTTTAGTGTTAGGAGAAGTTAATCCTGTCATTTATTGCCCTACTTAGGAGCATCTTCTGGATTTTTTCTGTGATTCAATACCAGCAATCCATGCAAAAGAGAGGAACTCAGATTTCTATACTGTGGATACAGCACTCCCACTCAGCTTTGAAATTGAGAATGTAGGAATGAGAATCACGCTAGTACATGCGGATCTCAGCAGTTTAAGACTCTAACCCTAACCTCTAACCTTGTACTAGAGGGTTATTTAAGCAACTGACTTGGCTGGATTATTGACATAAATCTGTCTTTGAAATACCCATCCAGAGCTATCATGGTAAACTTAGACAGGACAAATAAATAAGGGCACAGAGAACATAGGATCAAATCTTCAGCTGAAGAGAATTCAGCAAGTGCCTGGCTAAATATCAATCCTTTTAATGGAAAACTGTCTAGCAGAAAACCCATTTCCACAGTTACTGAAGGGTTGTATGCACACATGACACCTGGTGTGCTCCAGAGGGAAGCCATAGGACTAATGATTTTCCTCAACTTGTAATTTATTGAGGCTGTGGTCCAGAAAGACACGTAAGCATCTGAGTATCTTTCATCGTTGCTGTAAAAGGGAATAAGTCTTCAATATTGCAAGACCTTAAAGATCTTATTCTAGTTTGTCAGAAAACTACTTTGTCTGGCTGATCTAAAAAGCTGCTCTACCCAGCTGGAAAACGCCCTGCACTTTCATGTCCTATATCATTCCACTGCTCTATTTATTTTGCCCATTAATGAAAATGCTTTTAGAGTGGATTAGATATAATCAAAATATTATGATCTCCCCACCTTCAAGGTTTGGCAGAACATAAAACACAGGCCAGTATAGCTGACCAGCCAAGGAAGAGATTATCTGTGATAGATAGTGTCATGTTGCTATTGCAAAATAATTCCATGCATGTGTGAGTGGCTGGAGGGAATGCATTAGAGAAATAAACTTGCAAAGAAAATGGGATATGTTTGTAAACATATAAACAGAATGCTCATCCAGAAGTTACACAACCTAACCACTGCCTATGAATATCACTTGAAAACCTACTAATATACACAAAATAAACTTAAAAATGAGGATTTAATGATAAAATGACAACACATTTCCTAAATGAGTCCAATGAGAATATAATGGTCACCAAAGGTGACAATTTATGAATGAACGGAAATGCAAACTATTTTGAGATGGCAGCAACTTCAGATGTAAGACTTATTTTGACCCATTGCTCCCATAAGCTATGAGCAGTTCCATATTTCCCACATAACAACAGACAGGATTTTTCTTGTGAATATAAACTACAAGCTTACAGTGTAACATTTGTATTATGGATCATTATGATGATCAAAGCATCATAACACACTGAAGGAATCTAAATATGAACAGTGCCATATAAAAATAAATGAGAACAGAGTGTATATTCATATGGTTTCTTCTCCAGAGACAAACAAGGGATTAAGTAACTTAATGGATGATGATGAAAAGACAAAGCACTGCAGTAAAATAAGTCCTGCTGTAAATACACACAACCCCACTGACAACCAAATCTGTTCTTGTCCTGAACCATATTTAGGATGGGAGGTCTTCATCCCCACACTGCATTCATTACTTCTGTCTCACACATTGCTCCATTGCTTTCACTAAATGGAGCATATCATTTTCTTAAATAAGTGCCTGATCATAAAAAATCCTACCCTATGCATATATAGAGCATGGCATGAGAAAAACAGCTTCCTATTCTGATTCATGCCTTTGATTTCACCAGCCCTATTTCTGTCAATAATCACATTTAAAACACATTAATTTTAACTCCCCAAAGCACTGAATTTATATGAGTGAACAAGCTCCTGTTATCAAAACAGAGTCCTGATGTAGCTCCACAGTTAAGGTGACATAACACACCTGATCGCATCTCTTGAGAGAAGACAGCAAATAGATTGCAGGCTCAGACAGCAAAGCTAGAAATGTGAAGTTCTTTGGGATCTGGCTTTACTGCGGATTTCTTTCCTGGAGCTGTAACACAAAATCAAGCCTGTTTCCAAGGTTTAAGAAATTACAATACTCAGGTACCCTATGACACCAGAGTTCTTACAATGGTCCAGTGTTACAAGAAAAAGTCATCAGAGACTCTACTGACACATTCCCGGGTTCTCATTCCCCAACTATCAACACCAGTTTCCTCTTTTGAGTACTGAAATTCCTGCCTGGAATATTTGTCTGGATTCCCTTTCTACAAAACACCTGGGTGCAAACAAGAAGTTACCACAATACCGACATTTCTGGGAGATTGGCACATTTGCTGTGTTCAGTATAAATTGAAAATGAAAAATTTCTGGTGGGTCAAAATAAGGTTAAGGTTTTGTTTACTTATGAAACCATTTTTCCATGACTACATATTTTTTATCATAGATTTGATTATGTCAGCATCATAGTTTATCACTAATTGGTAGATCATGATATAACTGTTATTTCCTGCTAGGGATTAGGAATTTTGAAAGTATGCCCATCTCTTTATTTCTGTCCAAAGAAGTTTCATCAACCTCCAAAGCACTTGTTGCAGATATATGGGGAGGAAATCCATTTGGTCAGAGTGTCAGGAGGAGACAGTGTTGATAGATTCCTTCATTTGATTGGATGCTTGCAGCAGCCTTCACAAGCCACAGTAGGTTCCTCCAAAAGATGGCATTTCACTCCTGAGGAACAAGTTGCCTACTCCCATACAAATCTAAGTTAAATTGATGTGGAAGTAATTGAGATTCCTCCATGCATTTTAGAAAGAGTTGGATTAGACGTATGACCCATCTCTGCTCTGATTTCACAGTATGTAGAAATACCCATATGAGCAATAATGAGTACAAATCCAAATGACTACCTAAAACCAAGCCAGATTGAATAAAACTCAACCTTACTCTCCTGTGCATCTTTATCCCATCTGTTTTGGGATAGAATTACTGTGTTTGCTTCATGGATGCATAAGAAAGGCATTCAGATAAATGGACAGACATTAAAACTTGCATGAAGTGTATGCAAAATAAAAATATAACCTTTACTACTGTTAATCCTGCATTTAACTGAATTAACTGAAGCATGGAACTAGAGTTAGGAGAGGAGTATATAGCAGGAAAAAAAAAAGTCAATATATATGCATTTAAATGTGGGAGAGGGTAGAAACATATGGTTAATAAAGACAATGTGACATTCCTTTCTCTCCAATTCAGAGTAAATAAAACAACCATACTTTCTTTCCAGCAAATCAATCAAACCACACCACAAGTACGATGATACCCTATTGTTTCTTATGGCTTCCAGAATGAATGTGAAGTTATGTGTGTTTTGCTTGGCACAATTGAATCTTCTGCTCAAATCCCACCAGCCAAGCCCCAAGCTTTATCTTTCTCTGTCAGAATCCCTTGCAAATCATTATTTTTCATTTGAAGGATTCCTCTGAAACCTTTCCTGCATTTCTCATTCCCAGCATCTGAAGCGATGTGGTGTGTTTTTGGAGCATGAGGAAATGCTATCTGTTTTCAGCTCCCTTGCTGTCTACATCCAGCAACCACTACCATTTTAAAAGAAAAGTTGGAATATTTTCCTCAACATCCTTCTCCTGCTGACTTTAACTGCAAGGGAGGCATGGGAATGTCTATAGTGAAGTGCAGGCAAAGACCAGGATCAAGGACATGGCTGAAGTGCAGCTTCTGGGATAAGGAAGCAATAGGTGAGGCTTCTTATTGTTTTCTCACACATTTTTCTGTGTTTACAAAAGTTTGATCCAAGGTTACATGCCTTCATCATATCAGACCTGACCTTGAACATAGGCAGCTAAATCCCTAGGAGGAAGAAAAGCGGTTGCTGATCCTGTCAATTCACTTGAAGACTTGTCACCTCCTTGACCAATGATGCTGTTTACTTGTCTCTAAAAATGTCCTTCTCAGAACGCTCCAGAATGGACACTGGATGGCAACAGCTCTCATTTTCCTCAATGGGGATAGGTGATCATTGGTCCTGCACAGCTCAGTGGCTGTGGATCAGCTCTATGAGCTGTGTGCCAGGCTTTTCTGGATTTTTCATGTACCTACATTGGTGTTAAAGCGAAATTGAGATTTGGCTCTGCAAGTCACAAAATCACAGAATACGCTCTTTGGAAGGCACCCACAAGGATCATCAAGTCCAACTCTTAGCCCTGCACAGGGTACCCCAAGAGTCACACCATGTGCCTAAGAATATTGTCCAAATGCTTATTGAACTCTGTCAGGTTTGGTGTTGTGACCACTTCCCTGAGGAGTCTGTTCCAGCACCCAACCCTCCTCTTGGTGAAGAACTTTTTTTCTAATATCCAACCTAAATCTTCCCTGACACAACTTCAGGCCATTCCCTCAGGTCCTGTCACTGGTCACCACAGAGAAGACATCAGTGCCTGCACCTCTGTTTCCCCTCAAGAGGAAGTTGTAACTGCAATGAGGTCTCCCCTCAGTCTCCACTTCTCCAGGCTGAACAGACCAACTGCCCTCAGCCCTTCAGTATCTTCCTTGCCCTCCCCTGGTCATTCTGTAATAGCTTTGTCATGCCCAGACAACCTAAAATGGCATTTAGGATACAACCCAGCATCTATTGTGCTATCAAAGCTCCAAAATCAAGGAACACAGAGTACCCTTATTCCAAGGATGTCAGATCTTATACATTTAGAGCAGAAGGGCACAATCTTTACCTGAACTGCTTATCATAAGTGATCTGCTTACTAATAATTTCTGTGTTGAATTTCTATGCCATTGCAAATTCTTACCTCCATTTCCATAGGTGATTTAGACACACCCTTGTGAAACCAAATGGTGGAATTCATTTCTGTAAATATTAATTTATAAAATCTTATTATTCAAAAACTAATAAAATTATCACATGAATAGGAAACAAAGGCCAATCTGGATCCATAAAGTCATCCAATTTCCACTTTTCTGTTCTTTAATTAACATTTGTGCAAAAAGAATGAGATCTACCCAGTGATTACACACTGAGCAGTCTGTCCTTCTTAAAACATTTATTTTCTTCCAGTTCAGTAGTTAACCTATGTTTAAACCACCAACATTGCTTTATACACTGTTGTCAAGCTCCTGACTTCTCTGCTCTGCTTCAGCCATGTATAGAAACAAACAATACAGAAATGGACTTGTCAATGCAATTGGTCTGTCACTGATGTTACAATAAAATAATGCTAAAGGCTAGGGAAACAGACTATTTGCAGAAATGATGATTAAATGTTTGTGAGATGGCAGGAGAGTTTGTGAGATAGTTAGTTCTGGCAGAGAAACTCTTGGGATTTTGTGGGCTTTCTTTAAAATTTATCAGCAATGGATGCAGTCACTGCACTTGAATGAGTCTTCTAGTGCCTTAAAATATTTGGTGTCACAATACGTTCATTTCAACTACATTAATTGCATCCAAACATTTCTGTTTGGTCCCATTGGAAAAGCAAGATTGCTGAGAGTCTTCTGTATGCTCATTTCTTCTTCCAATTTCTTATTTGCTTGAGGCAAATGATTTTCCGAGAACCTGGTATGTGATTAAAGATGGAATTATTCTTCCCAGAAAAAGCAATAATACCATCTAACAGTATTGTATTCCCTCTTCTTAATTAAGGCTCTATGCTTATGTTGTTCATTGACAGTAACCAACATACACATAATTATGCATAATTATACCACAAGTTCATTAGGGTCTGTGCATATATATGTGTTTGTCATTTGGAGCTCATACCCATCCACGCCGGACAAGCCATTTCAGTGAAATGAAACTAGTCTTAAAGAATGAAATGTAATAGGCTATGGGTAATGGCAATTGAACATTTTAGAGAAATTGGACTTTACGGAGATCATCATTTTTCCACACTAATTACAGAGCACAAATGTTCTTAATATAAGTTTGGGAAATGTACAGCAACAACTGAGGTACAAATTTGTTATGTAGACAATGCTGAAGTTCTGCTCCTAATATTACTGGATATAAACTGTAGTTAGTTTGAATAGTGTAACCTTGGATGTCACACTGGGATTTAGCATGACTGTTGAACAGAAAAGTTTCTGCAAACAACAACAACAAAAAACAAAAGCATGAAGTTTAATGACTAGGGCCTAGAGTTCATGAGAGTCTTTACAGTGATGCCTAATTTAAAGTGTCCTGTGCAGCTGCATCTGTCAGGGCACATCTTTAACAAAAAGCTCTAGAGACTCAACAGCATAGATTTTGCCTCAATTTAAACATTTAACAGAGACATTTAAGAAAAGAGTGTGGTCATTGTAGACTCTTCATTAGAATTAATGAGGACAGATAGAGACCTGCAGAAGGAGAATAGGTTTTTAAGTAGATTGAAAAATAAACCTGGCTTGTGCATGGAGCTGAAACATTCTCTGAAATGCACAGCTTTCTCTTGCCTATTGACTGGCACCTGAAGTGGAGAGGAAGGAATCCAGACTCCAGAGTACCACTTCTGCCTGTTTATCCTCTCCAGCTTAAATATTTCAGAGACTCTGTCAATTGTGAATTTTGTTTATGCTCTCTGGCAAGCAGGCAGTTTGGATCCTGCTCCCTCCTTGGTCTGGAGAACTGCAACCCATTTCTCTGAAAAGTGACCTAATCACCTAGAACTGAGACTGCAAGCAGTCACTGTCTACTCCTCCTGCTGAGAATATATCTCTGTGCAGACACTAATGCAGAAAATAAATTAAAAAAAAAAAAAAAAAAAAAAAAAAAAAAAAAAAAAAAAAAAAAAAAAAAAAAGATGAGAGAGTGAGAGAAAAGAAAGACAACTGACTTTAGCTGAGGTGCAGCAGCATTAGCCTGTACTGTGTTGGGGACAATATCTTGAAGTTAATCCAGGAGTTTTAAGAATCTCATTGCCACCCAAATGCTGATGTTTTACACCCATTTCCTTTATGTATCTGGTACTTAAATATGCAGTTGTGTCTGAATATTCACATGGTACAGGAAGCATTGGGAAAAATCATCACTTAGGTCATGGTGCACCATGCTGAATAAAAGCTATGAAAAATTACTTTAGACATTAGTCATAGGTGTATTATAGTTCAGTGTGATGGATTTATCTAAATTCAGCCAGAGTTGGGAAAAGAAAGTCTTCCAATTAATTTTATTTGTGTTCTTATGTGATTCTCTTGTTCTAAGAAAAACATCTTGGTAAGACAAATCTTAATGACTTGAATTTTGTCACTTTTAGAGGGATCTTTTACTATTAAAATTTCAGCAACATTTATAAAAGGAAGAGAGAAACTTGATAGATAAATTTCAGCAGTACCATGCAAGGTCCTGTTTCCAAATTACAAATAAATATTCATTCAGGGTAGGACCTTGAATTGTAGCTAGTTATAAACTTCCCATAAAGAAATATAAATGAGAACTGGTTTCCCTTTAGGAACTTTCCAGGATATGCCAGCTGCTATTAGCTATCTCCACAAAACATATAAGGAATGCTAGGGAAAAGCCTTAAGTATGATCCTAATAATTAATTTAATTTTCTGGTATTTATTAAATGTTGCTCTGCTACTGAAACACGAGCTTTCAAGATAATGTATCTTCTTTAATTTAAAAACTGCATTTTATAAAGCTGATTCTGAATAATGCTGCTGCACTTAAGATATCCATCCTTTAGGGTAATGATTTCTAAGAGCAGGAGATGAAACACTGTCAAAGCAGAGTCTTGCAGAGATTCCCCAAGGTTTCTGAGAACTGTCTTGGCTGGTTGAATGAGCTACTCTGAGTGTTGGTAATTCACGGATCTAAAGGGAAGTCTGTAAGATAGTAGCTAATATTAGCCAAGTCAGCTCTGTGGTATCCTTATGTTTGAGCGATGAGAGTCCCAAGAGGGTTCATAACGTCTGCCTAGAACTCCAACAAGGTTAACTCTGCCCAATGCTTGCTCAGCTTTTGTCAGATGAATCATGACATAATGGCAAACTAAGTATTCTACTTCCACAGCTTTATGTGCAGATCACAGAGTTCAGCTATAAAACTATAATCTATTTCCAGACACTTAACATTTATTTTTCCTTCCATACTCACGAATTATAGTCATAACAAAGAAAGCTCAGTTTACTCTGCTATTATTCCATGGCATCCTGATGATGTGAAACAAAAGCAAGCAAGGTTTTACTGTCTGATACAAGGTGTCCAACATCCCTTTAAGCATCTCCGGGTACATACACTTCTTGTGGATTGTATAAACCCATCTAGTAAAACTGCTTCTTGAATGAGACTAAAGAGTAAAGCTCAACAGAAAATGTACTTTTGTCAGAGTGAAATGGAATTCATGTCTGATTATGCTGTCTTTCTAAAAAATCATCGCCATGATATGCTCTTGGGAATCTCTGCAAGGCTTTCCAGTCCATATGAAAATAAGCTATTGAAGTTAGAATAATAAACAGTTAATTAACTAGTCCTTCTGTATGGTAGCTACTGGATACTGAAATAATAAAGAATTCTCACAAGTCATATTATCAACTTTACTGTTTTTTGGATTTTTTTTTTTGGTTTGGGGGTTTATTTGGGGTTTTTTTGGTGTTTTTTCTTTTTTGTTCCTTTCTTTAAGGAGACCCTTGTGATTTTTTTAAAAACAAACTCAGTAATACAGAAGCACAGATGGGCAGATTATTGTCCATAGTGCTTAATTCATGCTTAGCTCACAGAATTACCCAGTAACTGTTTGCCCTCAATATTTTTTAGATGAGCAAGAAATCACTAAGTGGATTTCAGAAAAATGTTCAAAACAGTTTGGGGTGTTTTGTTTAGTTTTTTGAGCCACAATTCATATTAAAATTTCACTAGGATAGTTTTTGAAGACAAAAGGCATTAAAAAATTGCTTATGACCACTGCTAAATCAGGGGTGAACTGTTTTTAACTGTTTTTAATCTACATTGAGATTCAGATTGTGCTCATCAGGTTTCAATGCTCAAATTTATGCACAAACAAATGGAGAATTCCACAGGTACATTCATCTTGTGTATTCTCAAAACTTGTCTGCAGACAGGTCAAGTCATCTTTTAGAAGTGCCTATATCTTTGGACTGATGAAAAAGCAAACTTTAGGGGATAATTTATTCCAGAAATCTATTTCAACTCATGAAAGTACTGCCAAAATGAATCCCATTCTGAAGGGGAAAAGAAAGATTTCTAAATGTCCTTGTGTGTTTCCGTTCAGAAGTTTCAATATTTTTTGTACCAATTAGCTATACCTGAGGATTTTCTGGACTTCAAAACCAAAAACATTAACATGCTCAATTCTGAGTCTAACACAGGATGTGTACTCCTGTCTTTGGGATGTAATTCTGGAAATTCAAACTCCCACACACATATGAGCTGCACTTACCTTCAGCATCTCAGTAATCTCAGTGAAGCCAAAATTAATTGTGACTTCATGCAGAATTTGGAATTTGTAACATTGGTCCCCTAGAGATCACCATGACTACCCCGTGCTCAAAGGAAGGTTAAATATTCAAGGCTGTGTCCAGTCCAATTTTGAATATGTCCAAGAATTTAGACTCTATAGCCCTTCTGGGTAACCTTAAATATCTATTGTTTAATTTTCTAGGTTTCTTAACCTTATTATTTTAATGCTATTTTGCAGGAATAACTACTTCTTTGGTAATTAGATTCAGAGATGTGCCTGCAGCTACTGCAGATGTATCAAAATTAGTTTTAAACTATCCACTTTGGGCCTTGGTGGTAATGCAATACCAACAGAAGAGGGCTGTTAGAATGAAATAGTCTGACTTTTTGATTTCTGCAATCATGATCTCCTCTGTGCTACAGAAGCATGGTTCATCAATATAGTTGGCACTGGCAAAGTATTGGAAATATTTACACACTAACAGAATTCAGCCAATAGTTGAAACGCTGTAAAAATTGTGAGGAGTGTTGTTGTATTGTGAGAGCTAAATGCTGCATATGTTGCTTTTATTATAGTCATGGTTTTTTTGGTGAACTGAGATGTTAGAGTAAATCTGTCAGTCCTCAGTCTGCACATTCATGCTCTCCAATAAACTGTAATATCTTCCTCAGCACGACTCTCCTCCCGTATGTAACACAACAACAACTATCCAGCTACTCCAAATCTGAGGCATTTTCCTGTGAACTGCTTCCCCAGCACTGAGCTGATCGCTGTCAAATGACTGTGTTGCTGAGTTCCTGAGTTTTCTCAAGCAGGAGAAGCTGGACAATCATTTTCTTTATATGATCATGTGTAGCAAGGACAAGCTGTCCTAAAAAGAAAGAGCAAAAGTGACTTAGGAAAAATAAAAAGCAAAAAACAAACTGCATTAAAAATAAGAGGAGCAAGAAAAAACATGAGTCGTTTAATGGAGTGATAACAGGCATTGACATGTGATCTACTAGAGTTGGGCTGTCTTTTTAGCCAGTGGAGGGAATGCTGCATTTCTAAAGTTCAGTTCAGACTGAAGCATACACCTGGAACAGGTTAGGCAAATTATGTTAGCAATTTCTCCCCACTGACTGCAAATGGAGCCCAGGGTGACCAGCTCAGGTATTGACAGCTATTAGTGTAAATGCTTAGAGTTAGGTGACACAAATCCCACCCTAACTGTCTGCAAGAGGATGTCTTTTCCAATCCTCTTTTTCTGTCTCTCTTTCTCTCTCTGGGGTAAGATGGAATTTCTGGGAAATCTGGGTTGTCATAAGAAAGGAAGTTACAATTACAGCAAAAAGCTTTGGGTGTATAAAGAGCCCATGAACATTTAGGCTTCAAAACACCCGTAACAGCATCAACAAAAATGGATTGCTTTTATTTCCTAGTACTAAAAAGATAATTATTTTCATTTTGTTATACCTAGAACCAGACTGTTGGCTTAATCCTCTCAGAAATCTGTATTGCCTTTTACAGATGGAAATAACAAGCAAACCATGCTGTACCGAGAATCTTATCATTAATTCCCTTTACTTGAAGAGAGGGAAACTAAATGTGGCATTAAAATCTACATTGTATTACCACTATGCAGAGGCAACATGAGCACAGGAAATGCCTGAGGAAACCTGTATCCCATCCTCACTGCACAGAAACAACAGGGCAATGAGCCCAATGTTGTTCTCAGTCATACAGGATAACACAAGCCAGTTTAGTTCAAAGATAAGAGATGTCCCAGGTACCCTGCATGAGAGAAAGGCTTATATAAAGAACAGAAGTGAGTTAACTTTCAGTTGACTTCTGGGGGATTGAGTTTTTCCCTTTCAGGTCATTCTGGAAATAGAGTTCTGTAAATTTAGCCTTTGTGAAGATATGTATGGTCCTACATTGAGGACTGCAGATGTATTTCCCTTTTCCAGGATCAATTAAAAGTTATGAATCAAGCAAGAAAGTAAAGCTACATGCAGCAAAGGGTACATGCTGTGTTGCTACAACTTCCCAGCAAAGAGGTAGGTGAGTAATAAAGCTGTAATCCAGTAGTGATGCTGAGGCAGAGCAAAGCACTAGCTTGCTCTCCTTCAATGAGGTCATTTCATAAGGTAGATTGAGTTTATTAAGAATAGAAGTAACATTTTATTTTTCTCTTTAACATTGTAAGTGCTCATGTTAAAGTCTTAAAAAATCTGTCCTTCCAAATCAGCTTGCTGAGAACTACACAATACTATATATACTGTGTTAACAAGCCATCTGACCTCTTTAAATATGTGCCTATGTAGTCTAATAATATTAAAGAAAGGGATTCAAATACAAATGATAGACTGTTTCATATCTATGCAGAGAGAGAATCCAGTCACTAAGGATGTGGGATATGGGGAAAGACACATGGCTGTGTAGGTCTGGATTAGAAAACAGTTTCCAAATGCTTCTGTGTTTGGTGCTGTGGAATTTACTGGCTTTGTTCTTGTAAACTCATAGGAGAGCTGGTAGGGAAGGAATATAAAACTGTTTGAACCCCCAGCAATACCAGGTGTACAGGATTAAACTAAAACCCTTAAAAAGTTCATATCAAGCAAAATCTATGAAGCATATAACTCTGCACTATTCTTCCCTGGGTAAAAATTCAGTGAAAGGGGAAAAAAAATGAATGCAGTGTGTAAGTACAGAAGGTTTACAGTTTTCCCTTCTGTATTTGACATTTAAATTGCATGGACGTGGGCCAATGACTGGAAGAGTAGAAGTTACATGGGACAAAATATGCATTGGCACAGAGCTTTGTGTTCAGGCTTGCTTGCATAGCTCCTGCTGTTGTTACAGAAAGCTCTGGATATCCTGTTGTAAGACTCATGTACTTTAGCAATCCATACTGTAAAGACCTTTACTGAAACAAAATAATAACTTTCTTCTATTAATGACTTTTCTAAATACCCTTTTCCTGCCATACAAAATTATTTGAAAAATACTTGTGTTGCAACTTCAAACCAAAGAAAATTGGATATATATGTAAACAAACCTACTTTTTTTTCCCCTTAGATTCCCTTTCTGTACAACTACAGTATTAAATGCCTTAAAACCATTGCTCCAGCTGACTGATTAGTATGCCATTTCCATATTTTATATTAATAACAGAAACAAAAATATTTTATCCTTCTTTTGCTGACCACAAGCTGAATACTAGTTTACCATTACGAAGGTTTGTTAATGTTTTATTGTTATGAAGTTGAAAATATCCTCCTTTTTGTAAATTGGAGTAGCCATGATTGTATCCATTCTACTTTTTTCATTCTTTACCATCTTCCTAGGTATGCACTTTCCTGTTCCAGTATCATTAGGCAGTTTTGTAGTTTGATTCTGATCATGTGGCTGAGTGTATGTGTACACGTCAATCCTCCAATTACAATGATAATAAATATTGTGATCACGGTTAGACACGGACAAAAGAGACACCTGGCAAAAAGAAGTACTTTATCTCTCATTTTTTATTCAGCAAGAAAACAGTAGGACTAATTTCTGTTCTTTCTGGAAAGTAAACAAAGATTCTGATTTGAAGACAAACTGCACTTGGGGTAGGATTCAACCACAAATTCAGATTCGTAACTGAAGGGTTACAGCTAGGCTTCTATATGTGGTATATAAGTCTTTGTTGAAATCCATGTAGTTCTTGTCAATACAGTCAAGAGAGCTGAAGAGAGAGGGATGTCACCTTTATTTCCAACTTTATTAGTCTATCTTCACCAATACTTTTCATGCATCTTTGCTCCCCTTCTTTGCACTCTGTTGTCCTAGACATCTTACCAGTAGTGATGCAAGGTAGCGACAGTTTTGCAGCAGATTGGATGTACCAACACATGAAGATAGCAACACCACCTCAGCTACTGCTACCACTTTTCTCTTCCTTCCACTTTTGTTCCTGCTACATCAGTCCTCTTATTGTCCCCATCCATTACAAAGCTGATGTAATGGTGCAGAGGAGCTGAACTGAGGAGTCAGAGCTGTGAGAAAATCAGAACATCGAGGTCCTACATCACCCACAAGTTTTACCTGGAGGGACGCAGCCAGGTTCTGGACCACACTGCAGTAGTCATTGTACAAACAGAAGTAGCTCACCCCTCACTCAAAATGGCTTTACTTTACTCCTGTTTTCCATCAGGAGCAGTCCTGACTCATGCCATGTTTGAGTCATGTCAAGGCATTTCTGAAAGAGTGAAATTGTCACAAACCAAATGATTGTCAAGGTTGTGAAAAATGAAGCATTATTTGTAGCTACAGCACAGTGCTTCCACTGGTTTATTTTCTATCATAGATGCCCCTTGACAGAACAAGGCACATATATGCACACTTTAATGTGCACCCGAATTGGTCTGTGAAAGGAGGGTTTTTTTTAGGGTGAGGGAAATTAATTGGTTCAATGAAAAATGTATTCAGAGGATGGGTTTGCGTTGTTTTCTTCATTCTTGTCTGCTGTCAAATTGGAGAGAAGTAAGAAAGAGGAAAGTACACTGTTTTTGAAAAAAAAAAAAAGAAAAAGAAATCTGGCTTAAAAGAACTTTTTGGGGAAAAAAACACCAAAAGAAAATGCAACCATTTTTTCAAAAATAATCAAATGAAATATTTCTTTCATCCTTTCTTGTAACTGAAATTATTTGCTACAGCAGTATTCATTCATTTAATTGCTACTAAATTACATTCATGGAAGTTGTTCTATATGTCTAAAAAAGCCAACAGAAACAATTTTAGTAATTAATGGTTACCATTAAAATGTCTTCTGGGAAATTATTTTCTTGAGTTCTCATGGTTGTCTGTGGTAATGTGGAAGAGTGTCTGGTGCATGTGGGAATCCAGGTATTAAGACTCCTGTCAAAATTCCAAACAAAATTAATCAGTTCACTAAAACCCATAGGTATTTCATATGCAAAATAATTATTTTCAAATTTTTGATGGCTTTACATTTTCTGTACAAATATATTTTTCAAAGATGGATAGCAGCACCCGTACCAAGTTCCACTTTAATCTTATATCATTGGGAAACATGAAGTTTCCCTCCCATCTGCTTCATTGGAAGTTTTGAAAATTCTACTTCCTGAGAGGATTTTGTCTGGGAATTGTGGCTTGGTATATGTTAATTTAAGTTCTTGTTAGTGCTCCGTGGGGCCAAATCACTGTCAAGTCCTATAAGTTTCCCTGTTATTTGTAGAGGATATGTACATAATCTAGTTTCACCTGGGGTAAAGATGACGCTATTTATTGCTGTTTCTAAAGTATTCTGGGTGCTCGGAGCTAAGTCATGCAAAAACAAAACATGAGAACCGAAATTTTGAAATCTTTCCAGTATGTGTTTCATAGAGAGAGATGAGACCAAAAAAAAAAGGAAAACCTTATTGTTTAACTTGTTGGGGTTTTTTTCATACAATTCTATAACATTCTCCTTATTTTAGAATGATCCTTAACTTCGTATCCTGAATGTGCTAGGTAGTGCTACATAGGGGTACTTTTATTGCTCTAATTTTAATTTCAAACAGTTTACAGATGTCTATTGAAAATTATATTCTGATTTAAAAAAAATCTTGACAGGCAATATTGAGGTAAACACTTTTATATCTCTCCCTGATTTTTTTTCTCATTTTTTTACTAGCATGGTCTGAATCTCCTGCACAGACTGAGGAATATCAAAGTCCAGAAATCCTGTCATTTAAGGTTGGCCTTAAACCCTGATTTGGCTGAGATAAAATTAACAGTGATTAAACTTTCAGCATGCTGAACACTGCTCTCCTCTTCCTGGCTTTTGGCTTGTCTGAAATTTGCTGCAATGACAACCCTCCTGTTACTCTCATGCTTGTTTGATCTCACCTTTTCAGATTTCCAGAAGACTGCTCAAACAAATCACCACAGATCTTTGCACCTTTTGCATCCATTGTTATACAAGTGACAGAAAAACAGAAAAGATATGATATCAATCTACATGTGCAAAAAACAGGAGCTGTAATGGTCAGTTTCTCTTAGCCTGTGTCCAAACTGATAGTCATGCCAAAGAGCTCTCTTGGCCCAGCTGCCGTGAACTGGCCTGTGCTTATCTATTCCTGTGTCAGTCATTGGGGCACTAAGACTCCAACTGTACTGCTTATCAGAAACCATGCAACAAATAACCAATCACAACAATAGGTCAAGAAACATCTGCTTTTCTTTTGTCAAAATGTAAGAATTTTTAGCATATTTCACACTCCTGACTGATCTGGGAGAGCACAAGGGAGACCCTCAGAAGACCAGAGCATGCCGAAAGTCACATCAGGTACAGGTGGAATACATAGAGTATGAACTCTGGCAGAGGCCAATCATGCTATATACCTTGTCTAGGTTTCCTTACCAAGAAAACTAGATTTGCTCCAACACAGAGACCATTTGCATTCTCTTATGGTGTGTATGGATGCTAAGATAATGATTCAGCGTAAAAAGGCATGAATTGATGTTATGGATTTAAAAATCTTGGAATTTTTCTTTCATCTACCAACCCTGCACCTCAGAGGGATTACCTTCTCTCTCCTCTTCAACCCTGGAACCTGGAAAGAGACTGCATGCCCCATAGAAAAGA
>JAWWEU010000040.1:7289431-7338150 GCA_035583155.1 Acropternis orthonyx
CCTCTGTACCCTTGTACTTATTGTGATCTTTTTACTAAACTGTAATTCTGACTTGTAATCTGTTTTTGAGTTAGATTATTCCTCCTGCTGGTTTACCTTTAAACCAGTACAGTTGCTTATCAATGTAGAAGCATCTTTGGTCTTCCCTTTTGTTGCACTGGACTGACAAAGAAAACTATCTGATGCGTTACAATCACCTTCACAGAATCACAGAATGATTGAGGTTGGAAGCGATTTTTGGAGACCATCTTCTCCACCCCCTCCTGCTCAAGCAGGGCCACCTAGAGTCAGTTCCCAGGGCAGTTTTTTTAATGTCTTCAAGAACAGAGATTCTACAACCTCCTTGAGCAGCATATTCCCATGCTTGGTTACCCTTACAATAAATAAAAAGTGTTTCCCAGTGTTCAGATGACACCTCTTGTATTTCATTTTGTACCCATAGTCTCTGGTCCTGTCACTGGGCACTGCTGAAAAGATCCTGGCTCCTTCTTCTTTGTATCGTCCCTTCAGTTATTTATATACATCAACAAGATCCCCTGAGCCTTCTCTTCTCCATGCTAAACACTACCAGCTCTCTCAGCCTTTCCTCATAAGTGAGGTGCTCCTTGCTTTCGTATAATCAAAATGAAAAACACAAAGAACTGCAATTCACTAAGCATATGTCATGAGATTTTTTTGGCTTAAAAACATTGCTACATTTGTAGAACAGCCAAACACCAAAGGATAGTAGTTTTTAATTTGTCCAATTCATTTTTCCAGTAGTTCGAGTGTATGAACAAGCTGAAAATCATCTTTTAAAAGGTTCAGACAAGGACTCAGCACTGTATGTTGTCTGTCTCATTTCAACAGAAACCTCTCCTAGAACTTCCCTCTAGCTACATCTTGCTGCTCTAGTCATTATTTTTTATAATCTAGTATTTCAATACAGGAGGGAAACACAGTGATTTTTATCCTTCGTTATTAAAACACACATGGGATCTGTATTAGACGCAGACAGCCTGGCCTTTATTGTTCACTCTGCTTTGTGCCATTAAGAGAAACCCTTTGCTGTCTGGTGTTTCGCTATGTCAGTTTGGGCTGTGTTTATTTTTCCCTTCTCACAGTAATAACAACTGAATATTTAGCCAGAAACATACAAAGCAGTTGCAGACCTACTTTACAAAAGGAGGTCATTGCTCAGAAGAAGTCAGCAGTGGGACATACTGAGGCCATTCACCCATTCACAGCATACAATAAAATGGGCTTCTCTTAGGTATTCCCTATTCTGCTTCAACAGACATACTTTGTATTAGGGTCTTCTTGACAGACTATTGATAATGCTGTTTAGATTAGGAGATTTGGAAGGTTAAAGAAAAGATGGTGTGATTTTAGTGTTACTTGTTGTAACATATTTATGTGGTAAATCGAGAAGCAGGTGTGTGAGTGGGAGTAGCTTGTTGCCACTCCTTGTGTAAGCTGTGGTGGGGGAGAAGAGATCAATAAATTAATCTCACTAATGTCTGTGGTCTTTTGTAGGGCCAGAAAATCCAGCCAGACACAGCTATAATGCATCACAGGTACCTCCTAGTTTGTGCCCTGGAATTCAAGTCAGACTGTGGTTAAACGGTAAAATAAAGCTTTCCTCTGCTAGCAGACATTTAACCACTCTACAATAACTTTGTCCCAGAGGGCAGCTTGGCAAAATGCTATTAATAAAGGAGTGTAGCAACGTGGAGAGCTCCTGGCACAGCTTCTGAATGCTGGCTGGTGTTACACAGTTGTAACTGGAGCTGTTTGTAAATGTTGTGGTACAGCTCTGCTCCTTTAGAAAGCTAAATCTGAAATCTTCTGGTCACAACATTTGTTGAACATCTTCCACCAAACGCAGTGTCTTGACTTCTTGCCATCTGCTGCATCCAGTGTCTGACACAGCTCCAGGCATGGATTCCTATGCCAGGAAATCGATCTGGGATCTTGGGTTGCTGGAAGTATTGTATCTCTGGGTCTGTGGCATTGTGCCAAGGGAAACATCAGGGACAAGAGGAACTCCAGGGACTCTGGTGGCTGGAACACACCAACTGGGAGATGTTTAGGCATAGACAACTACAAGCAGTTTGCAAAGGCATCAGGATAAGGGGATAACATCATCAGCTCCAGGGGAAAAACCAGGGCATTTGTGGATTTTCCTGTCTGGACTGGGTATAGGTAAAATTGCACCTAGACAGGAGGTTGTGTACCCTTTTCTGCTTGAAAAGGAACTTGTACTTTATATGCATGCAAATATCTGCATTTTCAGCAAGATTCCATTCAGAATAGTGGACCTATCTATCATTCAGTCACTGCTAAACATCTTTCAACTGCCTTTGGTTCAAGGCCATCAAGTGTAGCACTAGTTTGAATGGCAGCCTGATTCCCCAACATGATCAGACTTGTTGGGAGTTAGCTAGAGGAAAAAAGGGCAGAAAAGTCACTGGTTCCACTCTGTCTGTAACCTGAGTGAGCTTTTCTGTCATTACTAAAACAACGAATTTTCTTGCAGTTAGAATGAGGGCAAAATTGTGAAGGAAAAGATAGACAACAAAATACACAATACACAACCTGATAGAAAAGACATACCAAGGACATTTCTACTCCAGGAGGTTTAAATTTCTGATTCTTTGAATTCTCTGCATGCTCTGACTCTGGCTGCCATCTTTAGGCACCGTACACTTCAGGAATTTTATCAGTTGGGTTTAGAAAGAAACATTGCTTTTTCAAGGTAATTGTCTACATTGTACAGAGCAGCAAATCTCTCCCAGTCACACCTGCATTATAATTCCTGTATTAGCTACAGCATACATATCTCTGGGATATTATTCATATGTTGAAGATTTCACATGTTAGATAACTTGCCACACCTTCCATCAAACTCCTGCAGTGGTGAATTATTTATATTGCTAAGAAGGCATGCCTGTGAGAATTTCTAGTCTGAATTTGCCTAGGATTTACTTCTGTCTGCTAGATCTCACATGTACTATTTCTGATCTAACATACTGTCAGAAATCTCTCCCTCCACAACACCTTGCAATACCAAATCTCAAACCAGCAAAATATCAAAGGGAAAGGGCCCTTTAACTCTTTGTGGTACATGTAACTTGCACTCTGATCTTTTTTCTACCTTCATTCATCAGTCTGAAACCCCTCCAGCCAAAGTTGTCCAGGAACAACTCTCATGAGCCTTCCCTGACTTCCACTGCAAGAGAGGGGCAAAACACCACCACCACCACCCCCAATGTGAAAATTAATCCTCTGGACATGTTTTTCTGTTCAACTCATCTGCAGGGGGAGCCTGGTGAACTTGGGAGTCCAGGCAGCTTTTATAAAGCTGATTATAAGCGTGATGGATCCCTTTTTACATGACACAGGTTGTTCAAAAGGACAACTAGTACTTAGATACCACAGAGATTGGCACTCTCAAATGAAAATATAGGGAATGAGTCCAGCATGCCTAAAAACCTTGTTTTCTAGTTGTCAGCTGTGACATTTTAAAGCACCAGCACTGTATGTGCACTAGAAAGGCTCATGGGAACCCTGACATTTCTGACTGTAACATAAGTAAGTGATCCATTGATGATTCGGCTTTACTAGGATTCATTTAACTTTTCATCTCAAATCTGTCCAGGCCCCTACATCAGTCAGAGGTTCCTAGTTCAGCTGAGCAACAGCATCTCAGGGTGAGTCCATGGCATTGTGTGGGCTGACCACAGCCACTGAGACATGTGTGCCCACTCGTGGTGGCTAAATGAAGGAAATGTTGGCACTGTCAGACTAAGGGTCCAGATGTTTGCCTACCACCCTAAGGAGTCCAAGATAGGAACGGAAGGAAAGGGACCCGACAGGATCCACAAAACCAGGCAGTGACCTTATTGTGTTTATAGTGGAGAGCAAATGAAAAAGGAGAAAAACAAAGCAGAAGCCTTATTATGAGCACACTTTTCAGTGTTGTACATGGTGAATACTAGATGTGGTGAGGAGCTCTCTGTTGGCATTTTGATAAAGGGTTTGGTATGGTCTCAGTGTGTCTTTCTATATCTCTTAGAACACAAAAAATGTTGCCTCTGATCTCTTCTTAAGAATCATTATAAGATCAGTCTTCAGTGAAGTACTGTGTGCATGAGAATGACCAGGGATGTCCAGGGCAAAGTGGAGTTCAGACAAGAGTGGGTAGCTGAAAGGAAGTGCCTGATTCCAAAATCTTGGAGAAGCAAGCCAAAAACTTGATGGATCCAGACCATAGCTAAAGAAAATCTGCTTATTGTCACCACCTGCAACTAATTTAAATTCTGAAGGACTGCTGGGACCTCAAGGCAACCCATCAACTATAGCTATGCTTAATCAAGACACAGAAATGCTATTCTTTTGCTGTAGGTGCTTTTCACTTTATTAAGCAAAAGGTAGCATCAAGAGAGGCATCTGTCGGAATCCATGGACTGCAAAGCAGAATGGACTAGAGATTGTACAGAGGCCCCTACAGATGCAGCTGACCAGAGGCTGAAAATACTTAAACTGATGATTAAGTATCTACAGAGGAGCCAGATGTCTGCATTTTGTTCTCATCCAAGATAAAACATCCTGCATTTTAGGTAAGCATCCTGATTACTGCACTATTGCATTCAACTACAAAAATCTCTTCCCCTTCCTCAAGTTTCTGAAATGCCCTTTTGTGTCTAGCATTAAACATAGCATTTGCTTTCAGCATCTCCAAATTTATTACTATTTCTTGAATGAACAAAGTCCAGTTTACAAACTGCATTAGTTCCCCAAACCCACATACTGAGTAAATAAATAATTTTTGGAGGAAAGGAGAGGAGAGCTGCTCTGCTTTCAAATAAATTGTGGTGGCACAGTCTGGCAATTCCCCTTGGAGCAACCTAATTCACTAGTATTGTGGGTAATCTGTAGGTCAGATTAATTTTTCTACAGTTACTCAGATTTTTGGTTGTGGGAGTACTGTGACTGCTGCTTTACTTTTTTCATGCTGCTATTTTATTGATGTTATATCTTTTTTCTTTCAGTCACCAGTTTTCTGTTATTATATTTAGATAGTCAATGTTCCTGAACTTTTACTCAGAGTGTTTAGCATAATGCGCTCTTATTTCCAATATCTAGATATATCCTAATATATTGAGATCCTCAGCACAGCTGTCAAAAGCTCTTTTTGTATTAGTAGCAATAAAAAAAAAAAAAAATTATGGTGAAAATAAGACTACCAAGGCTTTCCCAAATGAAAAGACAGTAAGTTTGTTTCTGTGCTTAGAGATGTTTTTCCACCTGCAGATGGGAAACTGGAATCATTGTCAAAACCCAGCGACAACATTACCCTGCAAATGCAGTTTGCTGTGCAGTAGAATCATAGAATTATTTAGATTGGAAAAGACCCCTGAGATCGTCAAGTCCAACTGTTAACCCATAACTGCCAAGTCCACCTCTAAACCATGTCTCTAAGTGCCACATCTGCACATCTTTTAAATAACTCCAGGGATGATGACTCAGCCACTTCCCTGGGCAGCCTGTGCCAGTGATTGACAAACATTTCAGTGAAGAAATTTTTCCAAATATCCAATCTAAACCCCTATAAGTACTTTAAGGTTGTGGTGGTGGCTACTATAGGAAAAAATATTTATAGCTGAGAGATGGATAATATGATCAGTGTAAGCTGTTTTTATTACTCACCACATGGTCCCATACTCTGAAGCACAGCAGTATTTTAGGAGCCCTGCTTGGACTGATACTGGGCTGCAATTTTTGCGTAAGGTCTGCTCTCTGAGATTTGCTGCATGCTCCAGGCTGGAGCTGGCAGGCTGTAAACACCAGAGTTCAGGCAGAGAATGAATTTTTGTCTCTGAGTCACCAGGACAGAGTGGGTGACCACAAAACCCTGTGTCCACCCAAGCATAGTGCTGAGTCAGGAGTCACATCCAGCAGCAACTCATGGCACGGGCTTTCCACATCCCCATAGTGCTGAGTCTTAGCAGAAAGCTGAAAGAAGGGGACCTGAGTGAAGCCACAGGAGCAGACTTCTCCAGCCGGCACAAACCCTCTGTGTGACACAAACAGGGAGGGCAGAAATTACCAGTAGGATTTTAGATGCATTAGTTTACTTCAGGCACTTACTGTGGGAAAAATGCATGCCAGGGGAGTAGTAAGCACAAACACACAAAACGTGCTCTAGTTTGCTTTGTAAAATTAATCTCTAAGCACAAACATACCAGAGCTATTAGAAATTGTAAACCTTGTAGTGTGCAGGGTTTTTCCAGCCTGTTTATAGCCCTCCTCTCATTGGCAAGTGCAGAGAGATATGAAAATCCACAGTTTAAATCATGAAATGAGTCACAAAAAAGGCAGAGACACTGGCTGGTGCAGCTTTTGGTTTCAGGGAGAACAGCTTGGTTGCTTGCATATTGAACAAATACTGCTTCTTTCCTCCTTTCCAGACCATGATTTGCTCCCAATCCTTTGCCATGCCTTAACCTGTTGCCTCTGAAAAAAAAAGTTAATAAAAATAAATAAATATCCAGCTTTTAACTTGGATTCATTCCTACCTCTCAAGCAGACACCTGAGAAAATGAGTGGGTGAAGCATGGGCAGAAGGAAGAAATGTCAGAAAGAGGGGACGAGGTGGCAGATATTGAAGTCATAGGGGTAGCAGAGGAAAACTCCCGTGGAATACCAGTCTAGATGGCCCAATATTTCAATCACTCCAAAAGACTGTTCTTTGCACTAGTGGGAGGTACTGGGATTCTTGGTAAGAGGCCAATGTATCTTTGCATCAACTATTGCACATACTTACAGCAAAAAAGCTGGTTCATGCCCTGATCTGGTCAGAACTGTGGACTATATAATCAGTCCTGCTTTTTGGATGCTGCAACAGTAGTTTAAGATACCACTGCCTCCTTCTGTATTTTATGAACTCTCTCATCAAGCTGGGTATCCTTCCCACATCAGTAAATGCCACACAAACATTGCTTACACTGCTTATTACAACTCTCAACGCCACTCGGCCCATTTTCCTCCTACCTGATCTTTTACCACATCTCAGTTATAGAAATTATGAATACTAGGTCATGGGTAGTCACAGACAGCATTAGATATTTGCTAGACAGCTTCAGTGTATTTGCTAGATCTGCCAGAGGACATCAGAGTGTGTCTCAAAAACAAGACAAAATGACAGGGCTTTACTTGGCCTAGAAGAAAAATATTCTGCAAGCACTAGGGAGTGTTTAGAGTTGAGAGACATCCAAAATATGAATCCAAGATTGTGTATAGTATTTTAGCCATGTCTTTAGAAATGATGCTTTACATTTGGAAATCATGAAGACTGTGTATAATCAGTGTTATACTGCATCATTAATTTCATTCCTGTACGGTGTGTGTTGTATATCTAATGTAGGTGTGGGTAATGAGAAGAAACTTCAGGAAGCAGGTCCTATTTACAGATCAAGATACTCAGTTTTGAAGTCTGAATGTAGATTTTGGACATTCCCTCTCACCGGTAGTGGTCTAGTACACACTGGCCAAGAAACTATGCAGCTCTCTACAAAGTACACCTTTTTGATCAGGTGATATGCTCTATTAGCAGCACTAAGCTGGATACTCACAGGAAGCTAATGCCATCTATGGTGATCCAGGGATCTTACATGGTCAACTAGTGTCCCTGCAGGGTTTGCAGGTGTCCCTTAGTGGCACATGTCTTTTCTGCTTCTGTCTTGAACACCATTTAGCACCTCATGTGGTAAAAGATAACCAGATTTAGGCAGCTGAATCCTATCCCAAGCATCTGTTTCATTCTGAAAGCTGTCACAGAATGAGACAATACATCAGTAAAGTGAAAAACTCCAGTGAAGTCTAGGGGGTGCACATTCATGCTCACCGGCAGAGTCTGTTGTAGGTGTGGGGACCACAATCAGTACACAGTCCATGCCTTTAGGAGTTCACAACCCAGCACTGTCATGCATAAATCCAATGAATAGTCCTGCCTGTATGTTGCAAGACCAGGTGGAACTGTGAGTAGTGAACCAGAGCTGCTTGTGGTTAACAAAATTCTTACAGTAACTCTGGGAAGCTTACATTGGAGCATACATTGATGCCTAGCTGAATGTTTCCACATAAGAGCCAAGAGGAGCTGCCTCTTTGCTGCCAACACCAGGATCAAGTACACATTAATTTTTATGTATTTTGTGTGTACATTGGCTCAGGGCCACGGTTATACCTGAGGTGTAGATAAAAGTCACCACTTACATCTGCTCTGGAGGTGTAAACGTCTTCAGTTAGCTGAATACTCTGCTAACACGATGTGGAATTAAGGGTGATCCTTATGGCAGACAGCACAGGCAGGCAGACTGTGTTATAAGGTGTGATGCACGGGCTGTCTAAACACATGGTAAAGGTGGTCCCTGTGTCAGTAAGTATACTTTTTCCAGGAAAAGTTGGGAGATAACAGCTACATAATAAATACTGTGGGCAAGATGACCAGAGCAAAGAAAGTGAAATCAGTCATCCCTGTACATACTTGGAACTACAGCTCTCCTTTCACCTGAAGGTTTTGTAGATGTCTGCAGCTTTATTTTCACATGTGTGTTTAGGGGTGTCTGCATTTTTTATAAAATATGTGGTTGAATTCTTAGCTCTAATGAGACCTCCGTACTCAGTTTTCTGCTCAGTCTCCAGGGATTCACTGCAATAGCTGTTACTTTGCTAGTGTACCTTAAACAGATGACTTGGCAATGACTCTCTGCATCCTACCTGGAGAGTCTGGGACACTGTTCAGAAAGAAGTTAAAATTTTGTGTGTTAAGAAGGAACATCTGTTCATAGTTTGGTTAGGATATTTGGATGAGAAAGAGGAGTCCTATCTATGAATCTCTGTCAATATGATGTATTTTTACTTATTCGAGGACTTAGGTGCAAGAAAAAACAAACAAACACAAAAAAACTTCAAACTGATGACTCAGTTTTCACTCTTCAAGTTTTTAGAAGGCCTTGGTTAACTTCAGCTGAAATCTTTTCCTCAGCCTCTCTGGACAGGCCACATGACATATTCCGGTGGCAGGAAAGGACTATACACTGTGATATTTCCTCTGCATGAGACTTAGACTTAGTCTACCTATGTGCAGTATAATCAATTTGTATATGCAATAGGCGTAATTTCTCTCAAGCTTGCTGGGTTTGCTACAGGTTTTACATGGCTACTCACACAGTCACTCTCCATTTGTGCCACCCTCTGCCTTAGCAGCCCATTTGGAAATACTTAATTCATCTAGCATTTTCAAAAGTATGCTTGCAGCACCAAAACATTGATAAGGCTCTCTCCCAGATATTTTATTTTTCATCAGAAGTTCTGGGAACTCTCCAGCACTGTCCTACCAAGGCTGGAGCATATATGGGCCATTTCTATGTCCACTCTGCTGCCTGGTCCTTATATCTCCCAAAATTTAAGGAAGGAGGAACACACTTGCCACCTAGATACTAAATGAGAAGGAAAGCAGCAGCCAACATCTGTAAAGCAGTCAGAAACAGCTTGCTAACATGGACCAGCACACCTTTGATTCTGGGGCCACCAAACCTTAACCTGAGAGCAATATATCCCAGGCAGAGGTATTTAAAAATGTGAACTTGAGACAAGGTATGATATAAGGCCCAGATCATTTTTATGCCAAGTACATAGTGTAGACAGAGATACAGAGTTAAGAAAGTAGAAAAATTTAAGCTGCTGTCATTTACACACACAAAATTCAACATGGCCACCATTTAAAGTACATTGTTTTCCAAGGTCTCTATATTTTCCTGAAGAATGAGTACATATGTCATGTAGTAATTTACTGAGCCAAGTTGCATACTTGCAAACAATTTATAAGAAAGCTGTGAGAAGATATCAGAGCCTCTCAATAACTGATATTAAGCTGGATTAGTAAACATCCTCGGGCAACATTTACTTATGTATTTTTTTGTGTATTCAGATCATTTGGGAACTTATTACTTGGAAACTAAATCCTTAATGTTGCTAAACTGCAAGACTTTGCAGCTTTTTTTTCTGTACAGAAGCACACAGAAAAATATTTAATTTGTATTTCCTCTGAAAACTAATTCAAAGTGTACTATAGTAATAATAAAAAGGTTTTATTCCAGAACCCACATGATCTCTTTAATATCCCAGTGCAGAATTGCAGCTGAAATGCAGGACAGTATGAATAACTCAGTTCTGGTGTTCCAGCTCATTTCAGTATTTTAATACAACAGTCTCTAAAACAGTGAGGAAAATATGTGTTTCACAGAGCACCTGCTGGGACGATGTGTGAGTCACTGACTGAGAGGTGTTTGGGAATCAGCTATCACATAGCTGCAACCTTAACCACACATCTTATTTCTGTCATCCCCCATCAAGAATATGAGTAATGTGGAAAGAGTCACACAAAGAGAATAAATATACACTTTTGTTCACTTACAGTAAAAGTTGCCATTTTGAACAGAAGAAGCCAGAATATCTCCAAAGTAATTTCATCCCTTGCGTGAGGCACCTTCTGTAACATCAGTAACTGGAATTTATTTACCTTATAAAATTACCTCAGTGCTAAACAAGCACCATTCATCCTGCTATGTTTAAAGTTTTGACAGTGTTTCCAATAAAAGCTTCACTTTTCAAACATATAGAATTCAGCTGTGCAAATCTAGGAGTTGAAATGAAAGTATGCATATAGAATCGCCACTGTGGTGGGACCCCAGACAGAGTAATGTACACAGATGTTGCATGGACATGGTAGCCCTTACATTACAGAAATTGTCTACATGGGCAAAAAGGCAGGAGGATAGAGATGGTTTTCACTCTGCTGGCTCTGCCCAGCATAGGAGGCATACGGAGTCACATGGAATTGGAGCCAGTGCTCTGCTCGATCCCACAGGTCCTAAAAGCCTTCAGGGTACATCTCATCTCCCACCCTGGAAACATTCTACGTTGGGAGCAAGCAGCTGGAGTATTTTTGTCTCTGGGTTGCCCAAGCCCAGCCACACTGCCCTGGAGCAGTGGGCACTCAGGCAGACAGGCGGCTCATGACAACAGCTCTTCAGAATTGCAATTTACAGAGCAAAAGAAATTTGCAGGCAAATCAAAATTGCTGATATTTTAAAATGCTACACCACAAGCAGTGCTGTCCTTTTTCCATTAGCAGCTGACTACTGGGATCTTTTGTCACAGCAACTGCACTGTGTGGCCTCATGACCCCTCCAAGTACATCTTCGTTAGTGTTTTAATTCACATCAGAAGCGTGCATTTGAACCAAGTTGCCTATTGTCCCTAAATATCGTGTTCTTGGTTTGCTTAGAGAAGCAGTCCCAAGGCACAGAAACTGTTTCTTTTCACTAAGCCACAACTGTTTTCCTAAACCAGAAGATACTGTCTGGGAATGCACTAATGCCAAGGAGCTTCCTGGCAGATTACAACTAGTTTGAAGTTTTATCCTGTAGATCCACCCATCTTGGGCTGGATTTCAGAGAAGGAACCCATGTTGATACTTGCAGGTTACATCTCTGATTTCCTGGAGGATTTGGTTTTGCTGGATTGTTTTATTGGTGTTGGTGACAAAGAAGAAAAATCATCATACCATGAAAATCTAAAATTTTCAACTGACAAAAGACATAAAGACATGTAAGGGATATATTTTGATTGATGGTGCTGAAAAACAACATATCAAATTGTATTAAATACCTGTCAAACACAAGCTTTTTTAATTCTATTCTCCTTCAAGGAGCTGATTTTGTTTGTTCTAAAAGATAATCAATGCTTTAGCTACCTGGGAGAAAATAAATTTTAACTTTTCCATATTCTTTCTACACTGTTTCCCTAAATCATGGAAAAATCTCTTCTACCAGTGATTAGGTTACAATAGCGGTAATATTATCTCGATATACATTTCTTAGTATTTGTTCATGTTAAATTAAATCCACTTACAAGTCAATAGCTTGAGAAAGAATAAAAATATTGGAGAGCACTGCAGGTGTCTGATGAGACAGCTCCCTTAGGGAACTGAGCAGCAGTTTGAGAATTGCTGTGCCTGCTGGTGTAAATATGGAAACCATCAGAAAGTTAGGGATACATCAAAGGTCCGATGAAACTTTGTTTGACTAAAGAGAAGTATAATCAAATCTTCACAATCTGCATTTATGTGGTTGTTGTTGGCCATTTAATGACATGTTAACCAAGCACAGCTGACTAAAACGTCACTAATTGGTCAAACATATATAGCCTGTTACTCAGTACAGTATAATATAAAATTTAAAAGCACATATGTTTTAGATCTGTCTTCAGAAGCTGTGTGTGAAGGTTTCTTGTAGGTTACAGCACTGCATAGTTCTAAAGTTTGTAGAGGTGTCACATATGTGAACAAAGTACGATATAGGCCCTGTCATGTGAAATTTTCAAACAAAAATTACTTTTTGTACATTATACATACTCAAAATTAATTGAAAAAGTTTCAGGTTTGACCTCTGTGATGTACAGTCACAAGTTGGCCATACAGGTTAGCTAGCTCTACAAAGGATTACAAGCAGCAGATCAAATCTTTTGAAATTAGGAAAATGAGAAAATGGTAGTCTCCAGACAATAAAAAAACCCACAAATGACTAAAACAAGTGTGTTGCCTAATACAAGACACACTTGAGATAGCCCAAGCCTTATCAAGGCCAGAGTGGGCTGCAGCCCTGTGGCTCACGGAAGATCCTAGCCAAAGGCAGATCATTCTCTCTGAGTTCTCCTCCATGTATGGGAGACTCCAGCCTGTACCATGTGTGGAATGGAGACAAAATTTACAGGTGAGGAAATGAATCCCAAAGTATTTCCCTGGCTTTTCAGCAGTGAGCCTCTCACACAGTCAAGAGTGCAGGGCAATGCTCTCATCCCCAGTCACATCTCTTTTTTTAAGTCCCCTAAGAAACTGGAAATTGGTCTCTTAAAGAAACTCCATCACTGAGGGGAAAATCAACATGATTGTAGTAATTTCTGTGAACTTAAGTTCATCCTAACAGCTGTTGACTTAGAATAAAAGAAATTTTATAATTAATAGTAATATGCCATAGCTGACAGCAGTGCCAAAGTTGATCAAAGTTTTTTAATTGTGTACAGCTCAAACCTAGCAAACTCTGACATTCTTCTTACCAGAGGTTCTTACCTTGCTAGAGGTTCAAATAATAACCAAGTGCCTCTGTGAAAGTAATAGCAAGATTTTTTTTTTTTTTTTTTTTTTTTTTTTTTAAAAAGGCTTCTTTATTTTTTGCCTGAGGATGAAAAGCACTGGGGACACTCCCAAAAAGACTGAGTTGCTTGTTCTTAACACATATTTGCTAGAACAAACCTTCCCACTTGGCTACCTTCCTGTAAGACTGGGTGGACCACCTGGGAATGAAGGTGTGTTTGACATTTAGTGTCACCGTGAAGGGCTGGTGAAGTTGCCTTTTTCTAACTAGTAGAGAAAACACATTTTTCAGAGTTAGTTCACTCACTGTTACCATATGTAGAAGGGAAATGATGGGGTGCTGACTAACGCTGTGGGGAAGCTTGGAAAATCCTCTGAAAACTGAAATAGGAGACTATCTTAGGCATTTCCTTCACCTCTGTCTCTTAGGCGTTTTCTCTTCCCATCTTCTTAGTCTACAATTGCTTCTGTGTTCTGCCTTCTATGTTGCTTATTTTGGGCTTCTGCTGGAAACTGTCTTGAAACTAGAAAGGGGTTTGTTTTAAGCTAGACAAAACACTGGAAATACATGACTCTAGAGTGACAGGAAAAGAAATAACTACTTGAATTTGGAGTTTTCCAATTTGTAGTTCCCATTCTTTTCCATAAGCTAAAAATGTATTAAGAAACATTTAGAGACTTTTTAAAAATGTACAGCTTTATGCCTTTGTTCTCATAGAAGCCAAAGAGAAATCACCACTGACATTAATGGGACAAAAGTAGGAACACTATTATCTTAAGCAAAGACATTTTAAATTTCCACTTTTGGCACTGAGAGAGAAAAACAAAAAGGAAAGGGCCACAAACACATTATTGTTATTATGATCATAGTTGTAAGTTATAAATTATAATTGTTAGGCATACTTATTCATTTATGTACTTCTTTTTATTTTGTAGATAACCTGCCAATATGTTATCAGAATAATCCCTGAGGGAACAAATTTTCTGCAAAAGCAATGAAATGGAGAGATTACTCCTCACAGAAAGGGAGGAGTGACAAAAGACAGAAGCCTTTCATAGAAAATCACAATAAAATGGATGTTAACATCCCCCTTGGCCAGTTCTATGTCTCTTAACCTTATTTTTCCCCAACATGTTTTCTCTCCCTCCTCCCATGGCTACTTTATAACATCAGAACAACAACTCCTTTCTTCTTCAGGGTAAAAATGTCATTTACTATTGGGAGGAAACTGCTTCTCCTCACAGCTGAAATTTCAATGACATTTTTAATCTGTAAAGTATTGGTACATAACATTTACAGCCACAGTGTGCCATGGGCAATTTAACAACTTATTTACTAACCCTGGGAGTGAAATGTGTGGAGCTTTTAGATGTGTAAGGAACAATGTATCAAGGGCCCCAAAATGCCAGCTTGTATCTAAGAACTGCATTTATATTAATTACATGCTAAAGAACAACGGAGAGCTTACCAGTGTTGCCCATACTGTTTGTCGGGAAGTGGTGGTCTACAACAGCTCACAATGTGCAAAACCTTTTGGGTTCACACAAAACAATTTAGTCCTGTCTGCGAGGACCTCAGCACTCATCTTCTACAGAAGAAATGCCTGTTTCCCCCTTCTGAGGCCATTTCACTGAGGCTGGAATTGTTCTTTCCTGAAAAAGAACAATGCTGAAGTCTACAGAACTGGGTCCAAAAATGGGTACAGCAGATCTGTGTTAGCTGAGCATTACTGACCCCAAAACTGCTGAGCATCAGAGTTGCTTGGAGAGGATGGTAAAGTATCCTCATATCCAAGCTGATGTATACAATGCCATACCATGGGCTGCAGGTGAAGAAGTTTTCTTGGCAGGATGTCCAGCATGTATCCCTCAACACTTGGAAGGAGATTTTCTGTGTAGATTTTACCAGGTTGGTCCAACCAGAAACACCCAGGAATCACTGTTTAAAAACATGATAAGATCTTATGACTTCTTTTTTGTTCTACCGTTTTAAATATAATGTTGATATATATTATTAACTAGTTGGTCACATGGAAATAAATACTTGGATTATGCTCCTGTCTCTCTTTGGGATGTGCATGGAAATTATCAACTGTTTCCCTGCTAAGACAGTAAGAACTGTTTTCTCGTTTGTGTTTGCACAGCTTCTAGCACAACACTGTAACCACAACACTGGTTGTAAAACTAAATTTAATGGAAGACAAAAGCTATAAAATCTTGGAAATACAGAGGCATTAAATAATATACGGTTTTGTAGGTGAAACTTGTCTTTAGAAAGACAGATTATTTTCTTCTTTATTTTTCACCTTTTGAAAAACTATTTTGTCCATAAGCATATTACATCTTTCTCAAACATCTGGTGAATGTCTTTCAAGGATGGCCTAAAACTGTAGAATGGAGAAATACAAATAACATAATTATGGCTTTATTTTGGTCAGCTCTTGAAATTGAAGGATTAGCTGTACAGGCCAGCTGTTAGTCAGGGAGGTGGCTCAAGGTCAGAAGGTTATTCTCTTGACTGCAAAGAAGATCCCTGGATTATAGAGAAGAAAGTTTCAGATAGTAACAAACCGATGTTTTAGCTTAGTGTCTTAAGAAGAGAGAGTTTATGGGATCATTTATGTATACCTACAAGTTTTTTCTCATCCCTTTCCTGACAATACTTTTTGAATCCAGTGACCTGAAGTTCTCAGAGATATTTTGTCCCTTCAAGTGTTGAGGCAGTTGACTAAAGGGTGAGACCATATTTGTTTTCCACTGAATAAAAGACTTTTTTGGAATCTTAGATTCACCAGAAATTTGGGCGAGACATAAGGAGGATGTCTATTAAAGGGAGAACTTCTGTCAAAGCTCACCCTAGAGACCCCAGCTGTGAAGGACTGATCAAGAAGAAAACATTTCCTAAGTAATAAATTTTATTGTAGTGCAGATGCAGTAGTGCAGATAAGAAGTTCATGTGAAATATGCATTAGTGTGTATACGGAGATCGGTGTAGTTTGTTGTAATCTGGCTCTACCTGTCCTTTGAGCTGACAGAGGCAGCCCCAGAGCAAAAGTGTGGTAACCGTGTTAATGCAGAGGTTTCTTTGAGCTGATATCTGCCTTCCAGCAAGCTATTTATTATCTCAAACACAGAACTATATCCTTATATTTGAACTAAATGGGAAGAGAAGGTGAATGCTCAGAAAACAATACCAACAGAGACAGTGATCAAAGCTTTCTTCATTTCAGTTTAAGGAGGATCCTTAACCATAGCTTGCTTATATTGAGTAGAGCTTTTATCCTGCTGTAGGAAAAGGCTGACACTTAAACCAGAAATTATGTGAGCAATGGAAACAATGAAAATGAGCATTTGGGTTTTTTTTCTTTTGAAAATTCTGGTGTCTAACAAGGGGAGAGTTTTGACTGAAATACTGCTTGATGTCAGGCAAGAATTTCTCTGTCTCTCTTCCTCCTCTCCCCTCTGAAGTGTCCCCATAAAGATCCCTTTCTTTCTTGTGTGTTACTTTGTTCACTCACCTTTCCTGTCCTCTTCCCCTGCTCTCCCCAGTGCTCTGCCCTTCCTGGAACTAACTTTCCTCAGAGTCAACTGTAGCCAGCAGCTAAGTTCGTGTTTATCTCCTGTTTTCTGTTTCTCCTGGAGCCATTCCCATTTTTCATCATCTTCCATTTTTTGAGTCTGAAGTGGCCTTGTGGGACATTCTCATCAGGCAAGCCCTATGCATCTCTTCCATGCTGCTTTTGCAGTGATGACTGCTCTAAGACCTACACAAGTACAGGGTGTGACTCTGGCTAACCCCATAACTGCATGACATCGTGTTCATGACTTCACATATTGTGGCATGCTGAGAGCAGGGAGTGAGATCAGGAGGAGGCAGGAAACATCTTTTCCCTCTGGAAAACAGGTTGAAGGAGCAGCAGAAGGAGCCACCAGATTTGGCTTGAAACTAGAACTGAGAGTCCTAGATCTCTTCCTGCCTCCACAGCAGCCAAAGTTTTATCCTGCTGAATTTTCTCTATAAGAACATGTTTTTACCTGTTTCACCAACATAGCTTTGATATGTAGTGCAAACAAATTGTGTAATAGCATAAAACCTCCAGTTTATAAAAAAAAAAAAAAAAAAAAAAAAAAAAAAAAAAAAAAAAAAAGAACTGAGCTAGATCAGTCAAATTCAGTGACTTTGATCCTTGAACAAGGCATTCAAAGCCAGATGCCTGAAGTTAAGTATCTAAAATAAATATGTGGCTGGCTCATTAAAAATGTGGAGCACCTTTCAGTGCTGCTGAAAATCAAACACAAAAGCCAGCCAGAAACAATGCTTGTCACTCCACTAGAAGAAGAAAAAAAACCCCCACCATATCAACCAATCAACAACCCACCACCCAATTTATACAGATCATCAGATTACAACCTTAAAAATATATATATTTACATTTATCCCTGCAATCTAAAATATGGAAGGCCATTAAAGTAGTAAAGCAGCAAACTGAAGAAATAGTATATAGGTTCACAGAAAAATGGCATTCATTTACATCTACTGAGCTTGTCACCTGTGATCTTGAAGGAGATTACAGATTTTAAACTTTACCTTACTTACCAGGCATGCAGAAAAGTCCAGGTGTTAATGGAAGAAAATGTGGAAGTTTGCAAATTGAATTCTTTCTTCTGCTTTCCAGACCCTTGAGGCAGTTTTTACTTTAACAAAAACCCTCAAACCCCCTTTTAGCTCAGGAAGGTGGGTTGCTTGAGACTGTCCCTGAGGGGGTAGTGTCATGCATATCTGAATGACAGATTCCTGGAAAATGGGATACATGAATATCCACACTCCCCCTATCCAAGAGAATAGAAAGGTAAGAGAGTTGACAGAATACAACAGGACCTTTTAATAGGATTATCTCAAAGTTCATTATCAAAACTATCTTCTTTTCTTTTGAGGGTTTTTTAGGGTCTTTGTTAATGTTCCTTTTCATAATGCATAAAGAGGGTTTTCTGTCACTGTTAAAAAAGAATAGATTTGCAGAGACTCTGAAAGCCACCAAACCTGAAGGTGCCACACATAAGGAGAGGCAGAGTTTCCTGAGCTTGGGTTGTGCTTGGATCAGGATTGTCCAACTGAAGTGAATAGCATTCCTGCAAGACAAGTCAATGTCTCTGTTTTCAATGGGCAGTCAGGGAAGAATAAAAATTCTTGGCATGACTTACAGAAGGTTGAAAGAACAGAAATAGAAATAAGAAATCATGTCCTCTCTGTAGAGGTGAGGTACATCTCACCTCATTTCAGCTATCTGGGGGCTAGGAGCTGAGTTTAAATCAGTCATGTCAGTACTCTGTAGTTTATGAAGAGACAGGCAACTACAAAGGACAATTCATCTTCTCCAAGGACAGATGTATATGAGGGATGAAGAGGAAGTCTGTCTTTCATCAGAGACTACTGGGAGAGCCCAGATGATGAGCTGAGGCCAGATGCCTAACATTTAGACAGCTGATGATAAAGAAGATGAATCTGTGACTTTATCAGAAGATGAGAGGTGATTGCACTGCCGTGTGACCTGACAAACAAACTGGTTTCTGAAGAATATGTGCTATCAATTTTTTTAAAACCAAGCTGTTTTCTCTTCTGATAAGAAACACACATCAATATTTGATACTTAAATCTCTGGACAGCCTTTGCATGAATTTCTCCATTAATTTTGGACAATGACTTTTCTGACAGCAGAACTGGAATGTGTCTAGTAAAAATTCCTTAGAAACGATGAGAGAAGGGAGGACCATAACAGACACAAGCTTGCTATTAAATTACATTACACTAAATAACTGCTGCTTTAAGGATCAGGGTGTTATACTGTTGCTCTGAAGTCTCAGTTTTTTAAGTACTTTGCAGGACATGGCAATAATACAATCATAGGTTATGCTGAGTTGGGAAGAACTCATCAGGATCATTTTGTTCAACTCCTAACTCTGCACAGGACATCCCAAGAGTCACACTATGTGCATAAGAGCATTGTCCAAACACTTCTTGAACGCAGACAGGCTTGTTACTGGGACCACTTCACTTGGAATCCTGTTTCAGTGTGAAAAATCTGTTCCTGACATCTAACCTAAATCTTCACTGACTCAGCTTCATTCTGTTTCCATGAGTCCTGTCACTGGTCATGAGAATGAAGACAGTGAGATTCAGCAGTGCTTCATGCAGTCACTGGAATGGATAATTGGGATCAAGGCTCTTATTGACCCCAAAACAGTACTCATGGTGCAACACAATATACCAAGCACTAGAAAGTGTTCTACCATAACCCTAATACAGCTTCAAAGCTAAATCTAAGAACCATAGAATCACAGTATCGTAGAATGTCTTGGGTTGGGAGGGAGCATAAAAATCACCCAATTCCAACTCTCTGCTGTGGGCAGGAAAAAATTTTTACTAGACTAGGTTGCTCAAAGCCCCACGTTAAGGGATGGGCCAGCCACAGCTTCTCTGAACAACCTGTTCCAGTGCCTCATCACCATCACAATAAAGAATTTCTTCCCAATATCTAATATAAACTTAATCTCCTTCAGTTTGGAGCCATGCTGCCTTGTCCTGCTGCTACATGCTCTTGTCTATCCCCATCTTTCTTGTAGGCTCCCTTCAGGTACTGGAAGGCTGCAAACAGGACACCCTGAAGTCTTCTGCTTTCCAGGCTGGAAAATCCCAATTGTCTTAACTTTTCTTGTAGGAGAGATTCTCCATCCCTCTAACGATCTTTGGTGGCTTCCTCTGGGTTTGCTCCAACATGTGGATGTCCTTCCTGTGCTGGAGATCCCAGAGCTGGATGTTTAGGAAGGAGAATGATATAGGCATCTTGAACTACCTAAAAATCCCTTTGTTTGTTCATAGAGTGTGAAGATTCTTATGTGTAGGTCACTCACACCCTAAGATCCCCTAACATAATCCCTTAGTGCTTCTTCGCTATATACAAAGCATCATCCTGCAGCTATGCATAATCTTCCAGTGGACTCCTCTGAAAAGTTTGTTTCTCAGAGGGCATTTAACACACACAGACAAAGTCATTCCATCACCCAGGACAGCTGAGTTAGCCCTGGTAACAATAACATCTCCTTGTTGACTTGTTACATAAACAGAGGGGTGAACCTCTGAGTCCTGAGCCATTCACGAGGTATCCATACTGTATTTGCAACATCTTACTAGCCACAAGGCTCCCTGATAATGACAGTGCTGCTAGATAACATAAAAATACAGGGGCAAATGAACCATGTTGTTCTTGTTGCCCTCTTTAAATCATCCTTGACACCCTTCAGCTTAGCACATACTGGAGCTGTGGAAACTTTAGGACTTTTCTCAGAATCATTCTCTTCCTATCAGCTTTTTCAAATTTGTCTTTCATTCTCAAAGCTAACTGGTTTACTGGATAAGTAAAATTGCATGCATGCTGAGTCTTCTAAACTAGCATGGTAGACACTCGTTTTCAGGAGAAAGTCACGAGTTTTGGGCCAGCAAGTAGTAGAAGGTGACAGTCGAGTATCAGTCTTTTCTGGTTACAACCCTGTGCTCCTGTTTCTATAAGGTAGTTGTAAGTGACCCACCCGGCACACAATGGTTTTTAAGGTACTTCATTCTCCCCAGACTTTCTGTTGGAAAATTTAGTCTCTGCTGTGTTGACATTTTTGATTTCATCTGCAGGAGATCGGGATGTCTAAAAAGGAAGCATTTTGCATTTAACTTGCAGACAATGAAGCCTTTCACTGGGCCTAGCCCTTTTCCTATAAATCTTGTTAGTAAAGGAGAGGAACTGACTTGTCAGTATCTAAGCCATCTACTGCTACTTACAGGTATAACCCGGCAGGTGTGGTGAAGTTTTGGGTTTCCTCCTCTATGCCTGCAGCCATATTATTCTTTACAGGAGACAGACAGGAAATTTATAGCCATGCAATTATTGAATAAGCTGCAATGAGTCCTGGGGAAGCCTCTGTGTAAACGAATCCTTGCAGGAAGAGACAATTCCATCTAATTTTCATGCTAGTCTTCTGCATTGATAATCAAAGCAAGTATATCTACAGTAACATCCTGCTTGTTAATTTACTTGGGAGTGCTTTCATTTTCCTGCCTTCAGTGGAGAAGAACGTCAAAGCTGCATTAAATCTATTGATTCTCATTCATCTGCTTGACAAAGTAAATTCAATTTTTACAGAATATTTCCCATCAAACATGATTAGTCTCATTATAAATAAC
Organism: Acropternis orthonyx; assembly: GCA_035583155.1. Classification (NCBI taxonomy): domain Eukaryota; kingdom Metazoa; phylum Chordata; class Aves; order Passeriformes; family Rhinocryptidae; genus Acropternis; species Acropternis orthonyx. The sequence continues at coordinate 7,310,860 of JAWWEU010000040.1, forward strand.
TGAAACAGCTTCAATCACTTGTCATAATTAACATATTTAATTACATCTTTTTCTCCAACTGGGGCAGCAAAAGCTATTCACTTCAAAGGACAGGGACTGTGACTTCATGAGACAGTAAAAGTATTTATAATACTTTTAATACATGCTCAAAAATTGTGCAATCATATGAAGCAAAACACTGATATAGTCTGTGTTTCTGGTTTACTCACTGTGCTGGTCACTTTGCTCACTTAAGCTTGTTCCAAAATATGTGACTGGCTAACTTAGTTCCAGGAGGTCCACTATTAGCTCTGCTCCTGATGCTGACATCAAAATGGAATTAGCTGCTATATGACTGTATGTCCCTACCTGACCTCATGCATCCTACAAATACCTTGTGTCATCTGCCTGGACTGGAGGAGTCAGATGCAGCCAGGTCATCACTGTAGCAGCCCTCTGCACAGAGGAGCAGTGAATCTAGTCAAAGACAGTTTGGGCCTTTTCTTATAAATGCAGAACACATAAATGGATTTGATTTTTTTTTTTCATAAATATGTATTTGAGGGAATTGTTCTCAGAAAATTTTCTTTTAACATTCTGCAACTAAAAAAAAAGGCTTTTAGAATAAGTGAATTCTGGGCTACAAATTCAGCTAGTAAAACAGATGAGAAAAGTTAGCATTGTAATCAAAATACACACTTTTGATACTTTCAGAACATTTTCACTGTCCCATCCTGTATTTATTTACTGATACTCAAAAAGTTAGAGATCTACTTTTTTCATCGTGATCTGTGAAAGGGGCTCCTTGATTTGTTTGTTTATATTTTTTGAAAAGTCCAAATCTTACCGTTTGAGGAAAACATCCTCTCCCTCAGCGTAGCACTCCCCATCGACTTTAAAAGCCTGTCAAACATCTTTCTGTAGTTCTGATTTATTGAAGCCATGCCAAAGGTGGACAGCACAACTCTGTGCTTACTTGACCAATTCAAATGGGGTGTTTATGGGCAGACACTGTGGCCTAGAGGATGTTATCGCTTTCCCACCCCCTGCCAGGATGGAATCTGACACTTCTCACTTCGTTGATGTTTTCTTCTCCCTTGCCCCTGGCTGTGGCTAAGTGATTGTTTATGGCAGATACTTTAAATCATTATCACCTCCTGGGCCTTTGAGCAGGGATACACAATCTGCTGTTGCATCAAGGAAACTCTTCTCTCAGTACAAAAAAAGGCCAAATGTTTATCTGGTGAGCTGATAGTCAAAGTGTCTCCTCTAATATTTAAAAACAAACAGCAGTGTCCCTTCTCTGTCACAATGAACACCGGCTGGCTGAAGCTGAGCAGTACTCTTGACACTCCACAGTGCAGGACACAGGACTCCTTGGATAGTTATTTGCTGTTTGTTTCCAAAACATTAAAAAAATATCCAGCGAACCTGGAGGATGATAGAATATATGAATAAGCTTCACAAAATATGGCTGTGCTTATGGCACTGCCTTAGCACTTTAAACCCAGGATTGCAGTGTGGTGGTGCCCTCATACCAAGGACAGATTTGCTGCGGTGACCGTGCAGCAGCGACTCCAGCAAACAGCTGGCCAGGGCACCAGGAGGCACTGAGGGCACCAGGAAGGTCACGACCTCTCTGCCCAAGTTGGGAAAGCAAAGCTTGCCGTGGCTCCCAGGGGAAAGACTGGAGTATGAGGGCTGTGATTACTGACTGCCAGCCAACCATGTCCTGGGCTGCATCAAAAGAAGTTATTCTCCCCGTCTACTCTGTTCTTCCAAGACCTCACCTGGAACAGTGTCCAGCTCTGGGGATCCCAACATAAGAAGGACATGGAGCAGCTGGAGTGAGTCCAGAGGAGGCCCCAACGATGCTCAAAGGACTGGAGCACCCCTCCTGTGAAGACATGCTGAGGGAGTTGGGTTTCTTCAGCCTGGAGAAGGGAAGGACCTTATAGCACCTTATAGCAGCTAAAGGAGCTACAAGAGAGCTGGAGAAGGACTCTTTACAAGGGCATATAGTGATAGGACAAGGGGGAGTGCCTTTAAACTGAAAGAGGGTACATTTATATAGATATTATGCAGAAATTCTTCACTGTGAGAGTGGTGAGGCACTGACAAGGTTGCCCAGAGAAGTTGTGGCTGCTCCATCCCTGGAAGTGTTAAAGACCAGGCTGGGTGGGGCTTTGAGCAGTCTGGTCTAGTGGAAGGTGTTCCTTCCTATGGAAGTGGGGTTGGAATGATCTGGTCTTTAAGATCCCTTCCAACCCAAATCATTCTATGACTGATATTATTAAAACAGCCTCTCCCTGAATCATCAGTGACTACAGCTATGACCCTTCCATCTCCCTGGAAAGAAGTGCTCTTCAGGAATGTCTTCCACAAACCCACCCTGGTTCTTGCCTCCTTGTTTGTGCCTCTCACCCTCTTAATTCTCATCCTCAAGGCAGCAACATTCAGCTTTTTTAAGGGGTTGAAAGAGCTTTGTCAGGCTCAGTCAACTGACATTGCAAATCTCACAGCTCACTAAGGGTTTCTAGTAGTTGTCAAGTAGTTTGTTGGCAGAGGAGAGTTCAAAACAAGCAATGAAAGGAACCCTCTCAGTTGACTGGCAATAATTACAGAGCTCCTCTTACACACTGAGGCCAGGAATATATTCTGGAAAGCTTCTATTTTAAAAGGAATTTGAAAACAAAAGTCTCACCTACTGAAAATGCTCAAGTGTGTGCTGAATACGTGCTGAATGGAAATTGGCCCAAAATTCCAAGCCTTGGGACTTTTAGATCACTTTTTACTAAGTGAATGAGAAAAACACAGTCAAATATTACTGTATAGAAATATAAAATGAGAGGGTTTTTTAGAATCCACATGGAATTTCACATTGGAATCAGAATTTAATGATTTGCTTGATAAGGAGCTGGTGTTATTGTAGGAGTAGATGTTTAGGCTTAAATTCTGGTTCAAGTTAAGTTCCTGAGAGCTTTGACACTGACCAGAGATTTTTGGAGCCTTTTTCTGAAGTGGATGCAGAAAGAAGAGATGAATAGGGGACAGTGATTAGGAAAGAAATAAGCAGGTTTCATGGATATTGCCATTCTTCAAAAGGAAGCTTGCTGTTAAAAAACATTAACATAACAGAAATGTAATGGGTTTACATTTCTGGTTAACCGTACAACAGAGCTGTTACCTCATGTCACTGTTCAATATATTGCAGTTTTAGTGCATGAAATCACTCTGACATCTAAACTAATCCAAAACATGGTAGCAGGAGTAAACACAACTAAATAAAAAGATACTGATTGTGGCTTTGAAAAATTCCTAGTTGTACTGCATTGAAAATGTCCAGAGTTGTCAGCACCGCCAAGGCTGACTCTCAGCGTGGGTGCCTAAGAAATGTTTAGAACAGCTAGAGGAGCTTCATCTACAGTTCAAGACAGACACAGTAGCTGTTTTGTCCTTTCTGTTATATTACCCCTTTCACAGTAATTGCCTGACAATGACAGTAGTGGGGAACAGTATAGGAGCATTTTTGTTGACTTTACCCCTGTGAGTAGGAATTAAAGGAATATCTTTCTGTGCACAGCAGCAGTTAAAGGGTAGCATTGTTTTCTGCCTTGGGATATCAAGGACCAGACATGGACTATAGTAACCTAATGAGATTTACATTTTAAACCTTCAAAGAGAGCATGAGTCTGGCCCTTTCCTTATTCTCTTGGCTTTGCATTTAATAACCTCTCCATATTGAATATGTTACCTTTGCACTCATGTCTTTCAGTCAAAGTATTCCTGCTGTCGTGGCTACATCTCCAAGACCTAACCCACAAAGTTAAACTTGAAAGGACATTTAATCACCCTGCTCCGAAACTTTGTGAATCTGACCTGAGCAATCACATTTTCTCTTTCAACTGACTCTGGCTTATTCCTGGATAGATTTCATTCTCCTTGTTTCACCCAAACTGCCTAACCATTATTCTGCATATTTATTTCTCATGGTTTGTAAATAAACTTGTTTTCTACCTCACTGCAGTCTCCAATACAACCTCACATCAGCCTTCTTCTTGTCCACTGTTGTCTATATTTTTTCTTTTTATCTAGTCTGATCAATGTTTACCCAACTTTGCCTTCTTTTTCCACTACCTCAAAATCCCATATAGTCTATTCCTTTTTGTCTTGCCTTGCTTACCTCTCCCTTTAAAAAACTCAGGATATGAATTTCAGATTGTATAGTCATTATCAAGTTTGTTTTCTGATGTCTCCCTTTTGACATTCTAGTGTCAGTTCAAACTTCAATATTTCTAGGGAAGTAGAAGTACCAATTCTTCTTGGTATCTCTTCTGCTTACTTTTCTCCACAGCTGTTGAAAGCTTCACTTCTCCATGTTCACATTCTTGAAGTAATTGGACTTTGTCTTCTTGTGTCTCATGCTTCCAGTCTTCCAGTAATTTCTATCATCTTCGTGTTCAGTAGTGTCAAATTTCTCTCTCTTAAAACTTTTGTTATTCTGCTGTTAATAATCCACACACCTGTGTTATCTCTTGCCTCAAGTAAGGTAGGTTTTAGCATTTCAATTTTTTTCTGGAGTTGTAGGTATTACATTTGTCCATTCCTTGCTTACAATGTCTCCTGGGGATCAAAATATTTTTCATTATTAGACTGTGTGTCACTGTCAGGTTTTTGTCCAATTTGGTTTTTAATTCCAGTATCTGAATAAAACTTTTAAAAAATTACCTGATACTAAATTTTTAAAGCTTTCATTCTGCCTATGCTTTTCCCTCTGGGCATCAAAACTATACGCAGAAGGCTGATTCCAGACTGAGGAGAGAAGAGGTGATTTTACAACATATTCTTTGCTGAGGAGACCAGAGTTATGTAGGATTTGAAACATCCTGAATCAAATATTTAATATTTGAAACAGAGAAAGAGATTTAGAACATTATTTCTTAACACCAACTCTAGTTTGAGAACTTTCTTCCATAAAGTCTTCAGGCTAGGACTCCTTAATGTTGATATCCCCTGTGAAACGTAGTCTACTCTTCAAAATACTTGAGTGCTCAAATAGCAAGAAATTAGGATCTGGCTAGCCAAAATGTGAGATTACAGAGTTCTCTCCCTCAGTTCAATCTTTCTCAGTATGACAGGTAGAGAGGATTTTTAGTGTAAACTGTATTTCAGATTGCCCTAACCATTGAGTTATAGGGATGTAAAAATTAATAGTTAACAAATAAAGACTTATGAGCTCAGTAACTTTTTTCCTAAATTTGACCATACTTTTCGAGTGATCAAAGCACACTGTATATAGTGGTTTTTTGAAACCCAGATAATTCCATCTAATATGACTGAGATACAATCTCAGTTGAGTGACACTTATTTGTAGTAATGTACCCTGATCCATGTAAATCTAAAAAGAATCAGAGGAAGAATATTGAAGGCAATTACTGGCATTTTTATCCTTTTGTTGGAGATCTAGAAGAGATTTCTTTGTTTTAGTTTGTTTTGTTTCCCTGCTTGAGTAACATTATTTAACTGTAATAAAAGGGAGGGGGGGGGAGGGGCGGGGAAGGAGGAGAGGAGGAAGGGGATATATAGAGAGAATAAAAAAGGCCTACATTTGTGGGTTACGAACACAGAGAAATTACGCATTTAAATTTTGCTTCCAGCTGATGAAAACTATGCACAAACCCTGAAGATCTTTCGTTAGCAAGAAGGATTTAGAAAAATGCTTCCCCACTGGAACTTGGTCTCTAATACGGCCAATACTTGATAGCTTTAATTGCCCTAAGGAGGGAGTTCTGCTGTACTCAGACTTTTACTTGAAATATTTACCATCATGGATAGGAGGAAAGGATTATCCCTTCAATTCTACCTTCTAGCTTAATGAGCATTTCTTTTCCACTGACTGTAGTCAGAACTACTTGTTAAAAGACTTTAATACTACAGTGCAATGGAAGGGAACATCAGCTATGCATCTCTGGGGATCACCATTCATACTATCTTAGATCATAACCTAAAATGAGCTGCTGATCTCACCAGTTCTCATTTGTTTGCAGTATAAAACCACCACATGGTTTGGCAGAGAAAGAATTCCCTGTCCAGGGAAAACTGTGGCTTTTGAAGGGTGTAGCAGGTTTAGTATATAACTAAACACAAGGAATACACCAAGATCAGTGTTGTTTAAGCACTGAACTAGTTTGCAGATGGAAAGAATATGATACTTGTGTTTTCTATCACCAGCTACCTTCCTGGCTTGATTATTTTTCCCTTCTTTTTAAGTACTGTGATCCTTTCTAATGAAGGGTTTCAGATTTCCTACCAGTATTGTGGAAACAGTCTAGTGAGACTATCTATGAGCTTGTTGTCTAGATGTTTGCATCGTTTAGTAATAAACACAGCTGACAGTGTTTTAGCTGATCAACTCAAATTAAACCTTCCTTTCCCAGCAAACAAACCTGACCTGAAAGACAGTAACACCTTAGTCTATTGCATGGCCTCTCTATTTTCTGAAATTAATGTTAAATGAATAGGATGTTGAAAAAGGTGGTTTTGGCTTTTGTGAATGTGAAACTTGACTCTGTGCTGAACTGTTGCATGATAATTAACTCCTCACTATTGGTAGTCAACACACAATTACATCTTCTATGTCAGTGTTCAAATTTTGAGGAGGAAGTGTTCAATTAGCATTGTCAAATGAAATTGTAGACATTCACTATATAGAAGGAACCTTTTGTTGATTTAGAGTCAAGCGGTGTCAAAGGCACAGCAGGAAATTGCCATTAGCCAATCTGGACTTTCTCAACATTCAGCCCTACATCCCATAATCATCAGCTTCTGAAGGAGAGTAATTTAGATTGCAAGTCAATCACATCTGTAACTTTGGCCAACCCATCTATGGCATGCATCCACAGATGGGATGAAGATTGCTGACACATTCCTGCTCCTGGACATACTGCTTGATTCCTTTCTTTATCAGATGTGTCAAACAGCACTGGGACACTGCTGTTATTTCAAGGGCAAGAGATTACTGGCTTATCTTTAAAGTTACAACAGCTGTTTCATTTTATGAAGCCTGTATTGCAAATATTCTAGGTTGCATTTGGTAGTTGATATGTATTGTCATGTTCAGGAGATGAAATTGTTAAAAATCAGGATTAATACTCAAATGGAAGACTGAGTCATATGGAACGTTTTTAAGCACATTCATAAAGATGTGTTGAGTATAAGCCTACAATTCACTTCCAAAAAAAGTCAGTATTGGAGCCATGTGTCATGTTCATCCCATTTTTCCACCCCACAAGTGATGCTCTGTGCTGTGGTTGCACGCAACAATTGTGAAGTTGTAAGCGCTGGCTGACATTGTGCAGCAGCTATACCACAGTGGGGGAATGGACTTCCAAATGTCCCCCTCACTCAGCCGTGAGGAAGCTTAGCTCAAAGATATATCTTCTGTAGAAAAACCTTACAGAACTTAATAAAATTTTAGATGATGGTCGTCAGGGTAGACTGTGCCCTTGTTGAATAGAAACTGCAGCTATTTTAGTTTTAATTAACAGGTGGTTAACTTCAGCATTGAAAGGTGCAATAAAGATACAATTGGTTTCTCTTTGAAATTCAGGTTAGTTGTAAGATCAAGAATTAGAATTAAACAAGTTAATTAGTTAAACTCAAACATGCTGATAAAATGTAACTTCATATTTTCACTTTTTCTCTCATTTTTCTTTGTATATGTGTGAAGTGATTCATCTGAGATGTAATTTCTATAACTTTCAAATTGAATTGGACAATTGGAGAAAATAGTACAAATAGTAAATACTTTGTTTTAAAACATAGTTTATCTGGAGGGGGAATTTTGCTGAATAGATAACTATGGAAAGCATCATGAGGTTAATGCTAACTTAAAACAGCACCCTTTCTGTATTTATTGCCTAAAGAAGGCACATCAAGAGATAAAGCTAAATATTCCTTTAGGCTGTAGATACAGAGTTAGCATAGAAGATTGAGTATGCTCCCTCCAATCAAATGCTTTAGTGAGGTTTAGCAAGGCTGCCAAATAAATTCCCTGATCTTAGCCTTGCTATTTTTTACACATGAATTTGCCTTTACATTGGTTTGAATAATTGCTGAATCTAAAGCCAGGCTAATTTTGGCAAAAAAATCCAGAAATCCTGAAAGAACTAATATATAGGGTGATGGAATCATAATTCATCTGACAGATGGAACAAATTGTGGTATGCTCATCTGTACTTGTCCATTGTAAAATCATCCCTGGCTCAAACAAGTAGTTCAAGTCTTGATGGAATACTTTTCAGTTGTCATGTATCAGAAGACCATGTGTTCTTACCTTGAATAGCCATAAAAATTCAGTTTAAATTCAGTTTGAAAGTAGCTGTTGAGTTGCAATTTAGGTTCAATCTACTGGTGACTCTGTTGCAAATCCATGATAACAGAATAATTGATAGTATGTCACACTACTGATGAGATAATGTCATTACTGATCAGCATTTTAGTAACATAGCAAACATCATGATTACTTCTCTACTGGTGACCTAATTTCTCAGTTTTGAAAGATTAATAAATGTTTCACCTTAGAAGATAAACCATATAAAAATAAAACATTTTAAAGGAAGCTGAAGCCATATTTCCACATTTTATGTTATGCAACCTTTGATTATAGTATGAACAGTCAGAAGTTTTCCTAATTGGTAAAAATATAGCTATGCTTGCAGTACAGTAGAAAAGTGGTTATTTGATTTTTATATCTTTAAAAGAAGAGTTGACTTGATATTAGGCGGGTATAAACTCCCTTAAAGATGAGATCAGAATAATGATACAAATGTATTAGTATTCTTAAAAAGAACCAAAATTAAAAACTCTGTTCTATGGGAAAATCCAGTATTTTAGGATAAGTTTTATTGTAAACCTGAGCAAAAACCAGAAAGTCTGAAGTTTGTCCTGGAAAACAAAACGCCAGAAACTCTGCCAAAGATTCTGACATTGAGGGTTTAGCTGCTACCCTGACTCAGGAAGACCTTGATAGTGCTGAAGGAAGTAAGCCTTGGCAACATGGGGAAGAAAGATTTCCCCGCATCTAGATAAGAAGCCCAGAAGACTAAGACAGCCAGGGAGCTCTCCCACAATTACAGATCTATGACACAGACCCGAAAATTTTCCAATCTATCTGCAGAGCAAGGTTGCTGCAGAGTCTAAAGTCTTGTGAACCGGGGAGATGCCAGAGGAAGCAGTCTGAGAACAAGGAAAATAGCTACTGGCAAATTATCAGGCAAGCAGGATACATTTATGAACAGGGTTTACGTCATTCATCTTTCTGATCCAAGTTCCCTGTGACCAAGTTATTCCAAAGAAAAAAATATATAGAGATAGATATTCAGATTGTATAAATAAAGATTCAGAGATATCCTGGGAAGAAAAAGGGTCTACATGAATTCAAATGAAAAATTTCTACTAAAAGTTTTCTTTTTCAGACCTTTCCTTCCGTTTTCTTCCCTTGATTCTTCCTGAGAACAAACTGTAAGAAGTTATGAATTTTTAATTTTTCTCTCTGCTGATGAAAATAAATAAAAGTTGTTGACTTGAGTATCACATGAAACACGTACAAAGGCAGACAGGACAAAGAAATAATTCAAAGGCTTCTTACTTGCTGAGGTGTTGTTAAGTAGGGCTTGAGAATTAGAATGGGGTAGAGTTTTTCATACTGATTTTTTACAATGTATTTGTGTGAAGGATGATAAATGTTTTTCTGGCTGTTTGTAGTAACAAGTTGGAGATCTCTGGATCTGATAAACTCACCTCTCCCTGCTGCAAAAAAGTAGTCACAAATTATTTTTTCTTTTTTTTTTTGTTTTGTTTTGTTTTGTTTGTTTGTTTGTTGTTTTTTGTTTTCTGTTTATTCAATATAGAATTTTATATTAAGGTACAGTTAATTCCTGGTCTTTTTTTTTTCATCATGGACAAGTGTCCAAACAATACAATTATAATTACAACTGGCTGAACACTTTATCTATACTGTTAATGGATTAGGTATTTGAATTAACCATTGACTTTTTCTGATCCAGTCTGGATTTTCTTCTACTGGAGAAGAGGGAACATTTTTTTCTGAAAACTCTTGTACAATCCAAAATATTTTTCAGATCACTTTAGAGCTTTGTCAAATTATTGGAAAGAATATGAAGAAAAGACAATACACAGAGGCTAAGGAGGCAAAGTCAGAAGACCACATGAACAGCCTTGGTAGAGATGGTAACAACTCTGTCATTTTTAGCTCTGCTGTGTGATTTCATTACTGAGAAACTAACACCCCCCTGAAGCTCATCCTAAAAATACTTGTAATAAAACCCCTAAACATAATGTAATTCAAAATCTAATTTTCATGCCTTACTGTGATTTTTGCCATTACAAATTCTGTTAATTTAATTTCTTCAGAATTTCAGATCATGTGACATTACACTCAGAGCAACAATAAAAAATACCACCAGCTGGCTCTTTCTCTTTGTTATGTCCCAGTTAAAAACACCTCTCTTCTTCACTAACACAATGCCACATGCCATGAAATGAGTTTCCTGTCCCAGATTCTTGGTGTCATTCATAAGAATTTAATTAGATCTGCACCTTGGTCATGTAAGCAGCTCAAAGAAGCAAAATGCTATGTTCAGAGGCTCCTGTTTTTAACAGAGGTAAAAGTCATGAGCTGTGCTGTTCAGCACTTTTAAAATTGTCTTGCAAACAAGTAAGAACACTAGACAAACCTTCTAGTTGTTCAAATGTCTTTATTTGTCCCATTATTATCCTGTTTGTATGGCTCCTACTATATGCTTGTTAAAATTGACTCAGATGTAGTCTGGTTCCAAAAGCCTCCTGAATCTGATTACTCTGAAATTGTTTGAGAAGAATTAGTATTCAAGAATAATATGTGTAATATTTTGCTGGCATTAGGCAAGATGAGTGCAAGATTTGTTTGTGGGTGGGTCAGGAAGGGTGGAATGAGAAGTAAGAAATAAAGAAAAAAAGAAAGAACATTTCATCGAGCTTCCCTGTAAGACAAAAGCACAGAATATTTGTTGTACTGGGCTATTAGAAAAGTTCATTACATATTTTTTCTGATCCCTTAGGAAAAGCCTATTACCATCAGTCTTTAAGAGAAATCCCAGTTAGCGATGGATACAAAGATAAAATTCCTCGGCTTTTGCATGAATTTACTGTTTTGTCACATTAATTATTAGAAATGGTGGTTTGTATGCTACAAATTATAGTTCTGATTCAGATTTTCATAAGTGATTAGGCCTCTTCAACTTACTTTCATAAGTGATTAGGCCTCTTCAACTTACTCTCAACCATAAGGGCTGGATGTGCCCTTATCATTCAGGAAGACTTCCAATAAAGTTCAGTTTCATAACCTGTGTTACCCTTTTTTTCCTCCTAGGCTGAGTTTGCCTACCTTCTCTTCAGGTCAATGGATTTCCAGGTGTGGTATAACTCTTAAGAGTGGGATCCTATTAAGTTTTGTTTCAAAATAGGGAGTGATAATTATGAACCTGAAAAATAACCTTTCTAAACCATGACATTTCATATTTCCATAAAATGAAAAAAAAAAATAAATCAGAGAATATATTTTTATCAAATGAAAATTTGTTAAATCTATTGTGGACTCTGATTCAGTTTAACAACAGGATTGCATACACCTGAAAAACAGGTTTGTAAAGGAAAGGCTTCCAGACACTACTTTATAAGAATGATAACACGCGCCACTATGTTGAGGACACAGATAACAAGCCAGTTAAGGATGATTTTCTTTCATTGTAGTCACCTGTAATTTAAAACCATCTCCTGAGTTTCTTTCTTTTTAAGATTCACTGAGAATTTTCTTTCTATGAAAATGTAAATTCACTGTTTTATATTTATTTTTCTCATGAATATACACTTGCTTTGTAGCCACTGTTATTCTCAAGTAAGATTCATTAATCATCTATAAGATGTAGGACAACACGGTCTCAGCTGAAAAGAGTGATGCTCAAAATGCAGAAAGCATGGCCTGCTCTTTCTATCTATATCTATTACTATTTTGACTAATGCAATTTATTATTTGGCTAGGTCTTATTGGTCAGCTTATTAATACTTCTTTCCTTTGATTCTGCTAAGAAACCCATTCATTCTAATCGTTAATGAGACCACCTTTCACCTTCATTCATGTCTTGTGAAGTTATGAGCATCGAAAAAATTGTCAATGAAAATCTTATTTTACTCACCCTACCATTCTCTTTTTTCCCCCTTTCTGTCTTATCTCCTTATTACAAGTGAAACAGTTTATTTAGTACAGTTGTCCTGGAAGCAAAGATAAAATTTTTCTTAACAATTCTGATAGCCATCAGTTGTTCAGCAGACATTACAATACTGTTTTATCTCCTAATTACTCAGGTAGATGAAAGTTGCACTTTCAGGGCTTTCCTGAATTTCAGTGAACTTCTATTTCAGCTGTACATCTGCCCTTTGCTATTAGAGAAGCAAGAAGATGGTAGAAAAATCTTCCATGGAAACCACAATACAGCTTCCTGTCCAACTGTTTTTGAAGTCTCTGATCCTGGAATTTGCCTACATCAGTGGTAAATACAGACAGCTACAGAGTAACAATGAAGCCAGTGAAGGTCTCCTCAAGTCTGTGCATTGTAGTAGATGAGGGTAACGGGAGAACTGAAATAAAATACTTGTAAATCCGGAATATAAAATTGGTATATGAAAGGAAAAGTCTTGGAAAATTTAAGAGTCTGTAGGAATAAAACCTGATGGCAACTTTGTTTCATCACTCTCAAAACTTACAGGAAAAATTTAAAAATTGTTCTCATGAGGTCATAAGAAGGGGAAGGCTTAAATGTGTGAAGTAAAGGAGAAGGTGTTAGGGATGGTATGAGTTTGCTGGATTGAGTGATTTGGCTCCTAAGAAGCTGCGTTGAGTGATGATGAAGGGAAAAGGAAAAATGGGGAATTCCATTCTACTCAATAAAACATTAAGGAAAAGCATTGCATGAACAGCTCATTCATTTGCAGCTTGATTCTTCCCTGCTGAATGTAAGGGCAATAAATACTTTGGGGTTTTCAGAAGAGAATGCACTGAAATTTTTTTTTCCAGGAACTGTTCCATTTTTTTATCAATGACGTTGCATACTGTATGTAAACAGTTACCAGGAAGGGTAAAGTGATAAGAAAAGTTTTAATTCACTTATGGAAAAACTTCATGGACAAGGCTTAGAGAAATTCAGGCTGGTGATGTTATTTTGAACTAACAAGAGAATGTTTCCTTCTTCAAAGACAGAGAAAAGTCACATTGTTGCTCTGCTCACATATTTCCAGAGTTCTGGAAAGAAACCTGCTCTAACAGGATCTAAAATAGCCTCTACTAAAACTGAATAGGGTGGGCTTTTGTTCTGCTACTTCTGAACAGCCCATTCTGGTGAACAAGAACAGAAAGAATTTGCTGTATTCTTTGTGCTCAGATCTTTCTAAGCAAATATCTGTGCATTCAGAAGAAGCCAAATTAACCATTTGGTCTTGACTTGTTCCATCCTTACTTGGAGTGTGGCTTAATAGTATTTGAAGGCCTATGATTGTTGAGTTCAGATCTTCAGCATGGCTATCCTGCCCTTATGACACTCAAAGTTATGAAGGATGGGCATTCACATTGCCACAATGGCCCTTTCTCAGTGATTCTTCCTGCAGAGCACTGTGACTAAGCCAGCCTGAACCTTTTTTCCTCTGCATTTACACCCATGAAACATAACTACAATGGAGAAGATGGAGCCTTTATCTGTCTGTCTGCATGAGATTTGGCCTGTGATTCACAGGACGTGATTCTCCCTTTCCAGTCTGTCCTTCTTCCTGAAGGCTTCCTGCTCAGATTTGATTGATCAGTGAATGCATTTTCCTGATAGGAATTTTTGCTTTTTTTTTGCCCTTTCCATCTCCTTCCTCATTTCTGAAATGAAGGAATAAGGGGGAAGAAATGGACTGTAAAAGAATCACAAAAGCAGAGATTTGCTGAATGACAGCAGCAAACTTAAGGGGCCTTCAGGTAAAAATGGAGTAATTGGACAACAAAATATCATATGACTTCAGGACATGATGTGACAAGCATTCATGTGACATTCAATTATACGTGTCCAAATACTACTCTGTCTTCAACCACTGTTCTTCTGGGACCTCTCTCTGTATCATTTAACTCACAGTGAAAGACGTTTTGTTCCTTCAGGCGTAGGGGGAGTTTGTCAGATATCCTTCAGCTTGAGTTTAGAAGGAGGGGGGACATGGGTTTGCAGCCTGCCTCGGCAGCACTGCCTGTTGTGGCAGGTATGGCAGATCTGTGACATGGACTGCCTACACAGCTGTTCACTTTCCTCTTCTTCCAATGTGGTTTTGATACCTCTGCATCCAGTTCTACTTTCCTCAGCCCATCAATCTTCCTGAACGCACACTCCTTGGCTCCTTGACTTTCAGTGCATTCCAGTAAATGGCTTTTGGTTTTATAGGTGCTCGACATGAGTATTTGTCTTCTTGAAGTCATTTTGGGCCATAGTGCTTCTCTGAAAATATGGACAAGGGAGGGAATTGGGAATAGTGGTCAAAGAATGCAAAATCCATGTGGTGTCTGAGATCTTCGCTGTATGCTGTGTATTTCTTAACCAGGAAACATAGCATCTTCTTTTTCTTCTTTCTGAATCCTCTGTTTAGGCTGGAGGAAATCTCTCTGCAGCACAGGGTTGCATATGGTGTGAGAGTCTCAAACTGCCGTGACTAATGAAGGTGCAGGGGATGGGAATTCTTTTCCAATCACAATGTGAGATCCCCAGCAGCATTTAAAAAAGAATTCTTTAAGTTAGGCTGTTGGAGAACAAGCTGATTAGTGCTGCTCTATTGTGCAAAAATGTCTGAATAGCAGTGTGTATCTAGTATATTTTTAAATGTGCTGCAATTTCAAACTTTATGAAGTATCCAAAACGAGTTTTGTATACATGTAAATACATGCAACACCAAATGGTATATATGAGTTACATTGTGTAGGTGTCTTTACACTGGGTCAGCCACATAGAACATTAATTTTCTTTTTATTTTTTATTTTTTGCCAAAGAATATTCTTTCTTGTACCTCTAGACAGCCTGTAAGTATTTGGTACAACCTTTCTTTTTTTAAAAAAAATTAGATTTACAGAAGTCTCCTGACACATACATACATCATGTCACATAAATCAGTTTTGAATATATCTCTTAAGACAGTTTTTATTCAGACCTAGCTGATGTGGCATAATTATGATAATTGTTCTGTATCTTCAGGAAGGAAAAACCTACGATTTATTCAAAACCATGAAATTTTATTCCTTTTCCTGAGCACCATAAGTCATTAGTAGACTTAAAATATCCATTGGAAGTGCCTACCTCAGGGATATGTGCAGCGTCCTTGTCCTGTCTCTGAACATTGAAAGCTAGCTGGAGTCATGTTAAGGTTTATACACAGACAGAGTAAAACTGTAGAGAGTTTAAGTCAGTGAAATTTACAGCCACTTGAGCAATCTGCATCCCTTCTTTCAATGGAAGAGAAGAGAAAGCTGAATGCTGTCTTGATCAGAAGAAAAAGAAAAGGGAAGATCCGTGGAAAGTCAATAGTAACTGTTGTCTCCTTTCTTGTGAAAACCTTTAAAAGAAGCTTATTTTTATCAGATAAGACACAGAGCATTACAGTCCTGCAGCTGAACAGAGAAAGCACTCTGGGAACTGCACGTACCTCTGCACTGATAGCCTGTATTGTTTGAACCTTTGGCAAAGGAAGGCTCCTCGCCTGTCCAGAGAAGGTGGAAAAAGCACAAGATAGAATTTTTCATGCACAGAGAAAACAAGATCTCTTCTTCCTTTGGGTTTATCTCCAAAAGCCTCAGTTGCATCACCTTTTCCTATTGCAAAATCCTCATAGTGGAGTTGTGTGCATCATGGAATTCAGTCTGCCTCACTTGCCAGCCATTGTACTTGGTTTCTTTCAATTTTTTTTTTCTAATTTGTTTTATACTCTTCTTTTTGTGGCTTTGACTCTGACATAAATGTTGTTTATAGACTTTGGATTTCTTTTTGCTCTAAGCATTGGTTTTAATCAGTATAAGCTTCTGGGAAGTCATAGGTCCAGAAACCAAAATGTACATAGGGATCTGTTCCCACTTCTCAACTAGGAGTCATTTCCTTTGCTCTCTGTACTAATGTTTGTCAGACCTAGGCCAAGAAAGTTGTACAGCTCTTGTATCTGCGCTGTTGACCCCCATAAGATCAGTGAATACGGACAGAGATGTTCTATGTTGTATTCTAGCTAACAAAGTATAGACAGGAAACTAGTAACTTTTTCCAGAGTAGATACAGCCTGTATATCTCATCCATAATCTTTTGAACAAAATATTCCCAACTACAGTCCCAGGTGCCTCCTCCACACTTCAAATTCATACCAGCACTGTGGATTAGACAGTGCAAGCCCACATGCAGCTGCCCCATTAAGTGTTACGGAGTAACACTGATCTGCTGGTGACAACATTTGGTTGTTGATCTGTTCACCCATCACAGTAATTTACAGACAGGGGTATAAATACTGGATCCCCATTTTCATCCCAGTGAATCAAAGCCATTCTAGTGGTGGATAGGAGGAGGGAATTGAAGACAGTCATTGTTTTTGGGAAAGATGTAATGGTGCAGGAATGGAAAACCAGAGGTCATACACCTGCTTGGGAGAGCTTTTGCCAGTGCTCTGGACTTTTCTGAAAGTATCTCATAGACAGTGTTAACACAGCAAAATAAACCTGGAATCCTTTCCCTAAAATTTTTTCATCCTTCAGATACATACTCTTCCAACACATTCTTTGTTACCTCTGTAATATTCCAAGAGAGATAGGATTCATATTGATCACAGCTGTCTGTTTCTTCAAGCTTTCAGAAGCCACATGTTCATCTCCAAAACAAGACTTCTGCCATGACATATTCGTGGGGATTTTTGGGGTGTTTGTACTGATCTGACTGAGAATAATAAGCCCTTTACAGTGCTGTCTTCCTGCATGAAGGGTCTAAGTTTCTAGTGATGTTCTTGCAACTTGTGTACACAATAGCCACTGTAATGACGGACATTGAAAGTCACAGAGATCTGATCTGAAAAGCAGATATGAGTTTTGTTACATGTATGAGTATTTCCACTGCACTGATTGAACTGTTTAGGCATTTGGTGCACTATTCCTATGACAAGACTGCACATACCACGTTGTCTACAGTGTTTCAGTGCACATGGATAAGTAGGTGTTTGAACTCATCCATACTCACAGCTCTTGCTGCAGTTGAAAGTGCTGTATTACCTGCATAGATCATTTAATCAGTTAATTGACAAAGGAAAAATGTTTTAATTATTCAAATATTGGTTTGTGGTGCGTTCTCCTCATCTGTGCAGTTTGTGTCCGAGAAGGGTGACCATTTTGCTGTAGATAATGTAAATGGTACAGTACAGTAAGTGTCAATGTGTAAAACCGTGTGGCTCCACCTGCCTAGATCCCTAGAATCCCTCCCCATGCATGTGGTCCTCATGTTAATGAAGAGAGCATGCTTTTTGAAGAGCAAATACACACATCATAGTTCACATCCTAAAGCATTCAAAACAGTTTTTTGACATGCCAGAGATAAGTAGCATAAGGCACGAATACATACAATACTTGACAAAGTCTCCTACTACTTGATGAGATAGCATAATATAAACATACTCACTCAGCTGTCTTCCACTACACATGTTGAGGCTATCAATAATCACACTTGGTTTGGATTTTTGGGTAATATCCTAAGTTGAATTCAAAGATAAGTATAAGCTGGCACTATACCTTTTTTCCTGTTTTACAAGAAAAGCAGAGCTAATTCAAAAATTTTGAAGCATGTATCTGCAACTATTTTTTGCAACCTCTTTCTCCTCCATTTTTTCAGCTTTTACTCAGAAAAGTACAGAAGAAGAAAGCAGTAGTTTAGATTTTTATATTTACGAGAAAATTGTAAAAAACCCAACATAAAGTGAGTCTCACTTTCTGTTTTTGAAAGAAGTCTGGCTTTGGTCAGTTGCCTTTGAAAAACAAAATAACTACAGAAGCTTGATCAGACTCAGAGGTCATGTTAGACCAAGATTCATAGTTTAAGAATTAAAATGCACGTAACTAGCCAAGAATATTATCACCATTTTAATGAAGTCATAGAATTCTTTAAAAAAATAAATATTGACTGGCAGACTGAGCACATGGAAAATTGCAACTGGCTAAGAAAAGAAGTAAATATATTCTGTGGAGCATTTTAGACCCATAGATCACTTCAGCAATTTAGAAACAGGGATTGTAATAGGGCCCATAATCCTTAGCCAGTGCCTAGCTGGCACTTTTGCTTTCCACATTGCCGATGAAATAGGAAGTAAATGACTAAACCCCACTGAAAATGGCTGTGGGATGTGCACTCATGCTATTATTTTTGCAAGGTCAGACTTCTGATCTACTTGTGCGGCAAAAGATCTCATTCATGACAATGAATACAGATGTAAGAAGATGTTGAATTTCACCTAATTTCTGTATAGAGTAAACCAGAGCAAAACTTGGTTATAAGTGGTATGAAATAATCACTCTAAGAAAACTTTTCCATCTGGATGTATATGCTGCCTTCAAAGAACTACATGTAATTTCCTGGAAATGGACATTGTTTGCAAGACTAATGGATAAAATTGCAAAACCCTTTCATGACATGAAAGTAAAAATAGTAAACCAACCTAAATACTAAACTGCTCTGAGTTGTAGACATGACCAGAGAGAGAAGAAGAATGACATAACCCAGTCCATCTCAAGTCCCTGTTTTGACATCTCAACAGGACTCTGAATCAATTGCATTTTGATACTTCCTAATATGTATCCTGTTGGAATTCCAACTTTCATCTTTATTGCCTACATTTTTATGTGTTTTTATATGTCTTAAAAGGGAATAACTCCCATGAATAAAACAACTTCACTCAAATATTCAGAAAAACACAGTGGGGTGTTGGGTTTCAGTTCTCACCTAGCTCCCAGTATGATTTTAGTGTTAGGGCCTTATTTCTGTATCCAAGGACTGCATTAAAACAGATTTACATCTTGAATTGACTGAATTACACTCCTCCAGTTTAGAAGACATAGCACTGAACATGGAAGACTCTCCTGGGGTTCCTTTGTCCATGTGATTCCACCTCAGCATGAACATACAGCCCTATCTGTGAATATTTGAACTGGTATCAATGTTTCCTTTCTTCAAGATATTTATGAAAAGTATGGATAAGGAATTTGAAGATCCAAAAGCAGAAATCATGGGAATCTGACTACTCCTCATACAAAATAATGTCACATAGATTTGGGTGTTGCAATGTCCTTGATATGGGGTATTGCACCTTTTCCTCTCTATCCAGAATTCCTCCTCTACTGCACGTCCTATTGCTGCTGGCTGAAAAATTCAGCACCTGCAGTCAAATATCTTCCACAACTTTGGAAGAAACAGGAACATGAACAAATGCTGCTGAGGAGAATAAAATAAGCAGAAAACACATACAGATCATAACATGCCCCCTTGCACAAGTGTATTACAATCCTATTTTACTGTGTGAGCCTGTATTTCCTGCAGTACAACTGTTATCCATCAGAGTACAAGATGAGCAGTATTTCATGAGTGAGGCCACTGCATTTTTTTTCACTTGTTACTCTTCAGTATAGCATTATGCTTCCATTATTCCATGCTAGATGAAGTCTGCACAGAGGAATCTTCTTTGTTGTTGTCCCCCTGTTTCTTACTCCAACAGTATTTGAGCACATCTTCAAAAAGAACAAACTCCCTTCTTAGCTTCCAGTTTGAGGCAGAAAAGTGTTATCCACATTTGGCAGAGAAAAAAGAGATTAAGCCACTTTCTTTCTATGATATAGGGACAAAAAACCAAGGGCTCAAAAAATATCCAGCTCTGTCAGATTGCACTCCAGTGCAATTAGTCTCTTGTGTGCTTGGTGGCTTAAATCACAACACATTGTGGCCTCTCTGCAATGAATGTAAGAGCACTAACACTAGCAAACACAACTGGGGGCAATGCACTGCAGGACAGTGCTAAGTTTGGCTCAGCAAGCCAACTGCATGTGAGCATTGTGGAACAAACAGTATAGACCCATCTAGCAAAGCCCCAGCAGTAGGGATAAGATCACTCTGGATTTCAACTGCTTCTTCCCAGCAAAGTGTGTCACTGGGACAGACTCATGCCGGTTTTATTGAACTGTGCAGTGGTACAGGAAAGAAGCGATTCCACTTTGAAGCTCCATTTCCTGGGCAAATATTGGACAGCAGTCTGGAGAAAGGACAGCAGTCTGGAGAAAGAACAGCACTGAAGTGTTAGAATTGACTCTATGATTCAATACTGAGATGGTGACAAAATAGGTAGGAGGGAGACAGATGTTTGGGAGAATGGAGTTTTACCACTTCTGATGTTTGCTGACTCCTTGCAGTGGGGTAGAGCAGCAGCCTGACACTAAATTTTGCCCCTTGTGTTACTCCATCCTCACTACACTCTACTTGCTTCATTTCTACTACAATTCTGATTCACAGGGGAGAATGGGGATGCCTTTCCTTCTTTCAGGCAATGGAAATTTTCTACAAGGAAATACGTTTACTTTCCTACAGCATTGTTATGAAAGACTACTCTGCAAATTCTGACATCTCCCAGTATGATTGCTATCATTTGACCTTGACAGGCTTGAGAAGCTGATATGAAATATATGAAGGTCAACAAGGCCAGTGTAGGGTGCTGCACTTGGGTCAGGGCAATCCCCAGGCTCGGGGATGAACTGATTGAGAGCAACTCTGCTGAGAAGGACTCAGGGCTTCTTGTGGATGAAAAATCGGACATGACCCAGCAATGCACTTTTGTAGCTCAGAAAGCAAATCATAAGAATGGGCTGCATCAAAAGAACTGGGCCAGCAGGTTGAGGGAGGTGGTTCTGTCCCTCTACATTGCTCTGGTGAGACCCCACTTGGAATGCTGCATCCAGATGTGGGGTCCCCAACACAAGAAAGACATTGACCTGCTGGAACTAGTCCAGAGGAGGATCGTGGAAATGGTCTGGGAACTAGAGCACCTTTCTAAGAAGACAGATTGAGAGAGTTGGGGTTGCTCAGCCTGGAAAAGAGAAGGCTCCAGAGACAACTTACTGCAGCCTTTCAATTTATAAACAGGCTTCAAAAGAAAGAGAGAATTTTTAGCAGGGCCTGTAGTGACAGAATAATGGGCAGTAGTTTTAAATTGTAAAAGGTTAGGCTTATTTTGGACACAGGGAAGAAGTTTTTTTAATAACGATTGTGGTGAGACCCTGGCACAAGATACCTGGAGTTGTGGGTGCTCCATCTCTGGAAGAGTTCAAGACCAGGCTGGGCAGGGCTTTTAGCAACCTGATACAGTGAAAACATCTCCTGCCTATGATAGGGTGTTTGGACTAGAAGATCTTTAACGTTCCTTCCAACCCAAATCCTTCTATGATTGATTCTATGATTCTGTGAGCTAAAAACTACTCTAGAAAATCTACTATGCTCATACAAAAGATATATGTCCTTAAAGCTTTGACATATAATTCAGTTTGCACTTATTTTCCAGGAAATCTCTGACCTTCTTATTACGTTTCAAGTGTCTGCCATCCAAATCCTGCAGTCATGATGCATTTGAGACTCAGTGGTAAGTTTCTCTAATAATGCAAAATACACAATTTTCCATTCATCCCCTATTTTTGAAGATTGAATTTTCTAGGGAAAAAAATTATTTAGGACTACTATTTGGACTGAGAAGAAAGAAGTTATTCCAGATGGAAACGTTAAAACAGAGAGGTACAGGGAACTGAAAGAGGTCTTAGAAAAATCTTGTGTAGCTTTAGTGACAGAGGTTGCCTTACATTCTGACTGTAACAAACATGCATTTCATTGCAGCTTCAACTCCAGCTGGGAGCCCAGCTATGCATGTTGTAAAGTAATACAGAGTGAAAAGATAGTTGTGTGGTTAAAAACAAAGTACTGGGTGTCAGGATGGAAATAAACTATTCAGTTTGTTTCTCCCTCCATTTGAATAACTACTTGTAAAATTTGTGCAGTACTTACCTCTTGGAGATCATGGACCCCTAAGTTGCTTTCACGGACGACTATTTTAAGTAGAGTACAAGGTGCTGAAACATCATTTGAGGCACTGACAAGAGTATTCCCTGTCTGCCTTTAGCACAATTCTAAATATTTGAGATGGTAACAAGTTTTAGCCAGTATAAGTGGTATAATCAAAAAGGTGTTTAAATATGCTGTTTTGACCATCGATAGGCTTTTGGGTTTGGTTTTGATTGTTTATTTGTTTGTTGTTTTTTATCAAAATTTAAGCTACTGAAAGTCTAAATTGAACTTAGCAAAAGTCTTCCTGTGTTTTCTGTATTACCCGCAAGGTAGACTATCTTCCTCCAAAAGGACATTCTGAATCCCTAAACTAGATTGTTCTTTTAAACTGGTTTTCAGAACACTGTTTGTGACTATGCAGGGGCTAGAGAATAATTTAATATGGGATGCACCAGGTTTCAATGCCTGAGAAGTAAGTCTTTGCCTGAACTCGTCGTTTAGACTCAGTGGGGAGAAATCAGCATTTCAGAGTACAAAATATGCTTTTCTCACAAACAATGCATAATTGTCCAGGCAGCCATAAACAGAATTTTTAGAGCTGATATTAAGTAAACCTTTCCATTGAAGAAGTTTCAAGTTTTATTCCTAATGTTTAAATACCTCTTTCTTTTCTGTCTTCTACCTGTCCTGCTATGAAGCAGATGTACTGTTTATCCTTAGCATTTAAACACCAATACCTTGATTTTCAACACACCTTGAACCAAAGATTATCCCCAAAACATAAGTTTTGGCAGGATACAATTTGGTCTGTCTCTCACTCTGCAGTGACAACACTTTTGTTGAACCAACTTCTTGGGTTCAGGATTTAATTTCAAGGTAGGAATGCCAAACCCAAAAAGCCCAGCACTCAGGGCAATCTGCCTGATTCAGAAGAGGAACATGAGGCTTGGTTCTTTTAATGCCAGATGAAAACCTTATCCTCCACATTGTTGGCAGCTCTTCTCTGGGCCTCACTTTTTGCTCTACCTCCCACTCTCCTTTCCTTCATCTCTGAAAAAGTTTTGCCAGATTTGAATTTGATTTCCTTCTCCATCAGAACAGAAACACATTTTACAGCCTAAAATCTGTGAAAAAAACAGAAGCTTTGTTTCCAGGGCAGTCTGCTTTTAGGAATCCTTAGTATCAGCAGGGCAGTACAATCAGGTCAAAAGCCCCTGTTTAAAAAGAGAAAAATATGCATTGCAGCAAGAATTAAATAAGAAAAAAAATATATTTAGAAAATGGAAATCAAGCTAGTCTTTCAAAGCAATTTAAAAAAAGTTATTTCATTTTGTTTTCTGGCTTCATTCAGTTTTCTGTTTCTATGTGTTCCAATTACATTTTTGTAAAGAGATGTATTATTGCTTTCTTTTTGCTGTAGATACTGCTTTGTGGTAAACAGTTTGATCCCTCCTTTTTCCAATACTTTTGTCAGGCTAAAGAAAATTATTCTAATGCTTTCTGAGTTTTTTTTTTAATAAGAAGTATGCTCACATATTCTGACTTCCTTCCTTTCAGAACATTAAATAATGAAAAATTGTTCTGTCTGAATGCATTTTTCACCTTCATTTTTACTCATTTTAAATATTACTCTCTCTGCTCTCATTAAAATAGCAGCACTATATTAGGCTATGATCTGGGAGACTGTCACAGGGAAAATGGCTCCTACACAGACGATTTTTCTGACTAAGGGTTACAAAAGCTTTTTGTGAGACTCTAGTTGATAACAGGAAAAGGACTCCATTGCATTCCTGTTCTAAAGCTCCCTTAAGTGACAAAGCCCATCTCTTTATTGTAAAGGTTTTCACCTTATGCTTGGCCATCCTTCATCATCAGTCTTGCTGCTCACTGCCTGTTCCATGACCCTCTTACCATCTTTTCTCCTTCAGAGTTCTGGATCTCCAGAAGCAAGGTGTTTCCAGAGCCCGTGTTACATTTAGGTAACACTGGTTCCTTGCTTGCCCCAGGCCACTTCTGTCTTTCCAGACTTTTGAACAGTGACATTACCATGGAAAGCAAAACTTAGAATCAAAATCATAGAATCATTAAGTTTGGAAAGGACCTCTAAGACCAAGTACAACCATTAACCCAGCACTACCATGTTCACCACTAACCCATGCCCACAAGTGCCACATCCACATGCTTTTTTGAACACTTTCAGTGATGGCAGTTCCGTCACTTCCCTGGCCAGCTTATTCCAATGCCTGACCACCCTTCCAGTGAAGATTTTTTTTCCTCTAGACCTTCCCTGTACCAGGCTCTCAATGCAGAGGAAAGCCCAGGTGATTTTCAGACAAATGACCTCTCCTCTGTTCTTTGCACTAAGAGCCTGTGTTAGATATGTTGTGTCATTGTCTGCACAACCTACAGCAGCTACTTCAGGATGTTTCTGCTCTATCTGATTCTCATCTGGATGTTCATTGTGTGCTAAGTACAATGCTTAAGAACACCTTGTTCTCTCACAGAAGGTCATTGCATATGTATTGGATGTGCAATGCAGTTCTAGACATCAGAGGAGCTCTCTCAAAGTGATTTTTTTTTTTACTTGCCAGTAAAAAAGGTAAAATAAACCCCCCAAAACCTGCATTTTTCACTGTGAACCAAATAAAAAGCAGCGTTGGATGTGCAAGAATTTGTTCTGCCAGGGATGATCTTATGCTTAAGAGCACAGGGGTCAATAAATATATCAGTATGCTCTTACAAGAATAAGGCACAAAGTCTTCAGCATCAGTGATAGATACTAAGTGCAAAGCCTATTTAAATCAGAATACTGTCAGGATTTTTCAGATCCTTCTAATGAATATCCAGGTGCCTCAAATTTTATAGGCAATTCCTAACTACTGTTAACTGCATGTTAGAAATTAAATAAATGTTTCCTGTGTAAAACACTTTTTGTGAATAAGGGTAAAGGTATGTTTGTTTTCATCAGAAGAAAAATCTCTAATCTCTGCTGGTTTAATTAAAACACAGGTTTAATCCAAAGATGTCAGCACTTCAATAGGTGAACATATGTTGTCTGGAGAAAGATGATTTCTGCCTTTGAAACAGTAAAGAAGACACATAAATATAAAAAGACTTACCGTGAATGAAAGTCAGACAAGAATTCTGCCCTTTCAGACTTCATCATTTGTACCACATTTTCAGAGCTAGAACCTTGGAATGAAATCTTCTTTTCATTGTGTAGAGCAAAAATTTCATCATGTTCTTTGAAGTCAGATTTTCACAATGGGTGATTCTAATAAATTTATTTGAGCTAAAGAAAACTTCTGTCAGTAGATAACAGCAGGAAACGTTTTTCTTCTTACAGGAATTCATTAAAAACTGTTGCAGCCATAAATACATATCTATTGTTGCAGTTGGAACTGGCCTTGTTGCAATAAATTAAATAACATGTTGTGCGTCTCATCTAACATTGTTAGTTGTCCCTTATGTAGATATCTATAGCAGATCTGATTATTAGAGGGAAACCAAAGAAGACATATGAAAGGATATAGAGGTGGTGAAGGGTCTGGAGGGGAAGCCTGACAAAGTGCAGCTGAAGTCACTGGCTTGTTCAGCCTGGAGGAGACTGAGGAGACCTCATTGCAATCTGCAACTTCCTCATGAGAGGAAAAAAATGGCAGGCACTGATCTCTTCTCTGTGGGGACCAGTGACAGGACCTGGAGGAATGGCCTGAATTTGTGTCAGGGGAGGTTTAGATTGGATGTTAGAAAAAGGTTCTTCACTCGGAGTGTGGTTGAGCACTGTAACAGGCTCCCCAGGGAAGTGGTCATAGCACCAAGCCTGACAGAGTTCAAGGAGCCTTTGGACAATGCTGTCAGGCACTTGTTGTGATTGATGTGCAGGGCCAGCAGTTGGACTTGATGATCCAAGGAATCCTTGTGGGTCCTTTCTAAATCAAGATATTCTATGATTCTATGGTTCCTCAGGAATGTCTGTTTTCTCCATCACCTTTCAAGTGATTTTGGGGTGGTCTTCATATCCTGGACTGGCTTGATGAGGTCTTTTCTCAGTATCCAGCTGTACTTTCACAATCATCCTACATTTTCCAATTACAATTGTACTTCCATTTCAGCATCTGAATCCATCTCCAAGGCTTCTCTGACAAATAAATCCCAGAGTAGTTTAGCATCTGTACATGTGACATATTGCAGGCATAGTATACTGAAATATGTTGTAAAAATTCAGATTTTATGTGGTACGTTAGTATACTTGAGTGAAAGCACAAACTGTGCAATCCAAGAGCAGATGTTAATTAATCAGCCTTGTATCATATGTGTTCTTTGCTCTTTATTGTGCTTTTTCAAAAGTGTATTTCCAGACCAGCTCACCAGTCTAAGAAGATAGTTAAATTCTTACCTTTTGGAGAGGATATTTTGTCTGAGCAGTTCCATGTGTGCTAAAGCATATCCATCTGGCATCCCTGAAGAGAACTCAGTGTGACAAATATTACTACAAATTAGCATGGTTTGAAACCTTAGCTCCAAAAGAAGGTTTTAATTAACTGTATTTACTGGATGGTCTTGGGATATGTTTAAAGACTACTCCCAGCAGAGACATGAAGGTAAACAGAGACTTTGACACTGCATGCATGAGTTTCTGTGTGCGCATATGCATCCTCTGAGCTTTTTCTTGTCCAAAATACAGGTTTTATTTTCTTGTTCCAAATGGAATATTCAGCAACTTAGTCATTGGCAGTAAAACTTCTGGGTGCCACAGTTCTTCAAAATAAAATGTCAATAGCTGGGGTTTTTAACATATGACTCAAGGTAAAAGTGTTACTGCCAAGGTTTATCAGTCATTAAACTTTCACTCAGTGCAGATACAATCTGTTTGCCTGGGAGTCGAAACAAGTAAGAACACGTATTCCAAAGAGTAAACAAAGACCTCATATGATCAGAGTGCTGACCTATCTTTGGTTAAAATACTTCCCAGAACAGCAAAGGATAACCAGGCACATACTTATGGACAGGTATTTGGCTGGTAGATTGGCTGAAGTTCTCCTTTTGTCAAGAGAAATCTTAGGTGTAGGATGAACAGCAGTAGAGAAGCAGACAGTTTTGTGAGGAAGGGTAAAAGTAGCAGCAAAAGTTT
>JAWWEU010000040.1:7338160-7350851 GCA_035583155.1 Acropternis orthonyx
CAACTGGAACCACTTCTATGTGACTAGACAGATGGAAATGGATTCAGTTTGAAAAGTAAATTAAATTATTTATAACTTGACTATCTGCAAAAATTAAGGGACTGATAACAAAAGACATTAGCAAAACCTAAAAATAAATAAAAAAATATTCAATAACTGCTTAGCTTTGCTGTGTTAGGTGAAATAAAACTCCAGATGGACCAAGATATGTAAATATGGTGAGGATACTTCAGATTCGTATCATGTAACTATACTGTACACTAAAAGACTAATCCACCTGCCAAATATGACACATTTATAATAATGTTTTCTGGAAGACAGAAAGAATATTACTTTACAGAATGATACTGTGTCACATCCTCAGCTGATGCAAATTGGCATGGTTACCTTGATTTCAGTGGAGTTATATCAGTTAATTCTGGTCTAAATCCACAGCTGAAGTCATTACTTGTAAAAGTTTTGCATGTTTCTTTTAATATCTTCTGTGCTGGAAAAATTCTCTCTTCCACTTTTCCTTCATACTTCTGATTTGTTCCTATAATTTACTCTGCCTCTTTTTTTTTTCCAGTGGTTAATGCCTTCTTTTGAATTAATTAACTTAGAAAAAATATGTTCCAGGAAGACATAAAGGAATAAGGAATGTATCACTTGGATCATTTGAAAGACAGTGCTATCTCAGTCATAATGGAGTTTCAGTTATTCATTTTGGGAATCTAAGTTACATTGGTATTTATATTTTATTTGTTGGAATCTGGAATTGACTTTTATCAAAATTTTGGGCTTTTTTACTACGACCTTCAAGTTGACTCAGCACTGTATTAGGTGAGATTTGGTGTCAATGTAATATGCTGATATAGATATGACCAGTTATCTTTGGAGTTTATGTCTAAAAAAGGAACAATATATCATTTTAATATATAATAGATGACATATTTATAAGATATAATGCATGGTGAGATTAGGAATGATAGGCCAAACCCCAATATATTGGCCAAAGTCTTAAGAAATGGGACATGCAGTTCCTCATTCAAAGATTCGGTACATTATCCTTGGAAACTGCATACTCTTTTTGCACCAGTTTCCTTTTATTTGTCGTGGTTTAACCCCAGACAGCAGTGAAACCCCATTCAGCTGCTCGCTCACTCCCCCACCAGCAGGGTATGGGAGACAATCAGAAGGGTAAAAACTGGAAAACTCATGAGTTGAGATAAAAACAGTTTTAGGTAAAGCAAACAAAGCAAAACAAATAATTAATTCCCTGATTCCCACAGGCAGGCAGGTGTTCAGCCATCTCCAGGAGAGCAGGGCCCCATCACATGTAATGGTTACTTGGGAAGACAAATGTCATCACTCCAAACCTCCCCCCTTTCCTCCTTCTTTCCCCCACTTCATATACTGAGCATGATGTCACATGGTATGGACTATTCCCTTGGTCACTTTGGGTCACCTGTCCTGGCTGTGCCATCTCCCATCCTCCTTTGTGCCCCCAACTTCCTCGCCAGCACAGCAGTATGAAAAGCAGAAAAGGCCTTGGGTCTGTGTCAGCACTGCTGAGCAATAACAATACCATCTCTGTATTATCAATGCTGTGTTGAGCACAAATCTGAAGCATAGCCCCACACTAGCCACTGTGAAGGAAATTAACTCTACCCAAGTCAAAACCTGCACATACTTCAGTTTAATGACACATATTCTCTTTCCTTATGAATAGATAGTGAGGATAACATGTTGGTACCTGAAATTCTATCTTGACGTGGACAGGTGAAATCTGATTAATCCCACTTATCTTTGCCCTCAGTGCTGTAGACTTTAGTCTACCTTAATAGACAAAGGAGGAAAAGCTACTTCCAGATGATTCTTGTTCTTACCCATCTCATATTCCTCTCTTATGCAAGGTGAATCAATCTCTGGGAAGTTCATTTTATTCTCCTTGGGCTAGAAGAATCTTAGATTTCTAACCATCAAATAGCTGAAATTAGAAGACATAATCACATGTATGGTCCAAATATTAGTTACATGTACAGCCAAATACACAGTTCTGAGAAGACTAACATTTATAAATTGTGATGTACATAAACCTATTCACATAATCACTAATGTTTATTGCCGACTGGGAATTTCCCAACAGTTCATAGTAGAAGTGTGTGAAGGAGGAATTTGAGGGGGAACAGATGACTGAAATATAATGAGGTCAATCTTTACGGAATATTTTGCAGAAGATCACTCATCAACTATCTCTTTATTATTATCTCCTAGGTGTTAGACAAGTCATGTGTCAGTGCTTCTGAATTTGAGGGGTGTAAAATATTCCTGGCTGAAAGAAAAGTTATGTATATGTTGATAGGCATTGGGAAGATATAAAATTAAACAGCCTGTCTTAGGCCAAATTACAGAACCATTACAGATATATCTGAAGGTTTAAATGATGTGTCATCCTTAAGATCTACAAACTTGCCTGTTCCATGGGCTACCCATTAAAGTGATCTCCAATGCCTAGAGGGGTTCAGCTCTCCTTGTTATGGCTCTTTTAACTTTTTTAATGCTTAGATTAGCAGGCAGGCCATAAACTCAAGACCTCTGCCTGGAAGGCAGAAGCTCTTTGTTTGACCTCTGATTGTTATGTTTATGCCAAAGGAGGTTGCAGGAAAACATACAAATAAATTAGACCTCTGTCAGAAGGACACATTTTCTTGACCTCAACTTGCTTATTATTGCTGCAGCATATTCCTATTCTTGTGCATATGCATAATGTTTTTCAGCTACTTTGTCATTCTTACAGACTGTTGCAGGCTGGTAAGAGGAAGTTTTGTGTTCCCTTCATATCCAAAGTTCCTACAATAGTTCTTGGACAGATCTTGAAAACCTAAATGTATTCTTTTTCACCATGATTCAGCTGCAGCATTTACTGGAAGTTCATCTTCAAACTACTTCAGTTTTCAGGTGTTTTCCTCCTTTTGCAATCTAGTCATTCCCATGCTCAAAATTAAATACGCACTGGAAATCAAGCAAACCAAAAAAAGGGATGATTCATTTTCCCAATTTATAATGGAGTTTAAGAAGTAGTGTTCAGGGATAGGCTATAACTACCACCAACACCCATTATCAACAATTAGCACAACATTTATTCCTGCAAATCTTATGATCAGGGTAGAATACATTCTTCCCTGTTATTTAATGAGGTCTAGAAGAGATCCAGAAGTTTACCTAATCCCTTATCAAGAGCAAGACAATCAACTTCCTGTGGGATAGAGAAGTTTGCATGATATACTTTGGTAAAATCTCAAAGCCTTTTAAACCTTCTTTGCTGTGAAGGTGGTGAGGCACTAGAAAAGGTTGCCCAAAGAAGTACTGGATGTCCCATCCCTGGAACTGTTCAAGGCCAAATTGGATGGGACTTTGATCAATCTTGCCTAGTGGAAGATGTTCCTGGCCATGGTAGAGGGGTTGAAACTATATAGTCTTGAAGGTTCCTTCCAACTCTCACAATTTTATGAGTCCATGATTCCATGGTTCTTCAAGGGCTAAAAGGAAAGGTACAATATCCTTTGTTAATTTGCATTTTTCACTTGTGTTTTAATCTCTGGTCAGTACTCTGGATTTTCTCAGCTAGTGTTAGGGACCCCAGCAGGTTTAGGACATGGGTGGACTTGCAGTTTAGATCTACCATATCAAGATTACCTTTATGCAAACTGCATAGCTGAACTGAATTTTCTGTCCCACACTGAGAATTAGACTCCTGTTTGAAGATGTTTCTCTCAACCATCTGTTTTCTCCTCCAGTTTCCCCTGCCTTCAGAGATGATACACTGGGTCTTGGCTGTACTTCCTTATGCAAGACAACTGTCACTGACAGTGTCCTAAAACTGGAGAGGAAGTCATATTAAGAATATTTAAAATGTGAGTATAAAAGACATTTTATAAATAGCAAAATGAAAAATTTGAATTAATTTTCTTTACACCATATACTGCAATCCTCAGTGCATTATTAGATTTTAACTTTCCATGGAACCTCTTAGGTGTTTTTATTCACCAAGTTCAGAAATAAATATCTGAAAAAATATGTTAAATTAAATGTATTGCAATATTTTAAATTAAAACCTCTCTCTACACACACAAATCACATTAACATTAAGTGTATCTTCTTTTTGACTGAAACTGAGAGCACCTCCAGACAAGAAACTCCTGGATTAACTTTTCTGTTGCACACAACTTCTACTTGGTTCTAACTCACTGCTGATTAATCAGCTCTCTGACAGAGTTTAGGATATAAAAAGCATCAAAGTAACTTTTGTTCTCCCATCACTTATGTGAAGATCTACAAAATACACAATTCAACTCATTGTGCTTTATACCACTTCATAACCAGCCCTCATCCAGTCTTCCTCTCACTAATGTCAGTAAAAGGGTCCTGACTAACTTGGGAAAAGCATGGCCTTAAATGCTGGTGGTTTCCTGAACACAGTTCAGATGGTACATACACTCAACCTTTGTGTTTCCTGGGATATTGGCGTAACTACCAAGAAAAGTACAAAAACTTCATTCACATTTCTTTTTTTAGTAGCAGAAAGGGATCTTATGTAACTTTGGAAATTCAATAAAGATTCAGCTTCAGAGATGGGGTAGTTAATAGAAGCATTCTGGTTCCTCAAAAGAACTATGTCTCTTTGCAACAATCATGGCTGAAGAGTCCCCCAGGGTTTGGTGTCCTCTTCTGTACTACTGAAAGGATAATATTTAGAACAGAGACAATCAAACTATTCATCCCCTGCCCTGATTTATGTTGTACACTTTGGATAACACTCATGCAGTGGCGGAAATTGTCAAAGCTTTGCCTATTTTTTAAACCCTGGGCAAGGACAGAAGGGAAATAAGAAGCTTGAATGAGTAACTAAGTATGATACACTCTGCTGCTGTTCAGGGTAGTTATAGATACATTAATATGCTTCTCTTGAAACACTTTTGACCTCAAGGTGTTCAGAGCCTCAGCTCAGTACTGCTTTTGCCATGAATAAGAGCTATTTGGCTATAGAATTTATTCTCTGAGGCACCATAGAGAATGACTACTATAGTTTATTTACAGTGTGACATGAGGCTTAAGGAAAACCCCAGAAATAGAACTGGAAGAGGAGAGAATATCAGAAGATGAGGAAGACTACATTTATCACAGGATAATCCCCAGGTTGGAAGAAGACCATAAGGCTAGGACATATGTGTACTAAGACACATAACTGATAACTATGACAAGAAGAGAGAATTTTTGTTTGATAGTATAAGAATGCTGGGATAAGAATGATGACTGATAGGTGAGGTAACTTATTCACATCATGTTGAACAGTTTTGGCATAACTCAAAGAAAATATAGTCCTCTTCTCTATGTTCTTATTAATTTATTAGGCTTTGGGCCACCCAGTTGCACCACTGAACAAGTTCCCTGTAGGCAGCAGTGGGGGTCACTGGAGGGCATATTCTTCAGACAGCAACAACACAAATTTTTTTCCAGATAAGTCAGTGGTTCTCAAACTAGTTTCCTTTGCTGCTCAATGGGAGGCCTTGGGATAGGACACAGTAATAATTAATTGGCTCTATGGATCCTAGAAGCTATAGCCCCTGTCTTTTGATTCTGCTTGTGCGGTCCATCTGTGCCCCTAGTCAAAGTTACTTCTACAACAGACAGATACTTCTTGATTTTAACTGCCACAGCTTCTTGTGGGAATCTTCCTGGCAATGTGCCCCCTCTAATTTTCCATCCTCATTGCATCTAGTTTGAGAACTCTGTCCATAAGACTTATTTTGCTTATTTATATATATATTTATGCTTATTTTTTTAAATTTAAATTGATTGGTGTCCTGAGGCTTGCATCTTCCTTGAGGACTTTGGAGTTGATCTGGTGAGTCATTTCAGACTTTCTGCCTTGCTAGTATCTTCCTTATGTCTCCCTTCTCTTTTTGTCTTCTAACTTCTCCTCCCTCATCTTCATATTAAGTCAAGAACTTGGGAGGATGGGGGAGGAAAGAAATAAACCCTTATTATTCCTTCATTTCTCTGTTTTACCTCTACTGCTCTTGTTTTAACCCTAAAAGAAAACATTATGGTGTTGTCATGTTTTTTATTGGCACAGATTCTGCATTCTGAAAAGTAGTGTCATGCTCTGAACAGCATTTCTATTTGTCAGAAAATTACTTATTGGCACATGAATGTCTACACCTCTTGCTGAAACTGTTAGATGTTCTAAACACACATGGAAGTCTTTTGGGAGGTGAAGGCTTTGGTTTATCAGGCATTCAAAGAAGAGGCACTATATACTGGCAAAGTGGAAAGGATATTCTTGAATTAAGTAGAAATGTTTACAAAAAGTTTAAAAGAAGAGCTTAAAGGAAAAGGGGAGAACCTTACGAGAGATAATGTCTTATTTACCCTGCCTTAAAAATAATTCTCAGTAAGTTAAACCAGGTAGGCACAGGGAACTCTGCCTATGACTGTTCTGAACTTAGCAAAAATATTTTGTTAAATGAATCTTCCACCTAATCAGGTGTTACTTGCCCAATGTAGTTGACAGCATGGTGGGTTGACCTTGGCTGTCTATTAGATCCCCACCCAGGCACTCTTTCAATCCTCCTCCTCAACAAGACAGCAAAGAAAATAATACAGAAAAGTTGGTGGGTTGAGATGAAGACACTTTAATGAGAAAACTGCTCTTAGAAACAAACCAAAAAGTTATTTATTCACTACTTCCCATCAGAAGGCAGATGTTCTGCTTGGAAAGCAGGTCTTCAGTATGCATAGAAGTTGTTAAGGAAGGCAAATCCCATAAACACAAGCACATCTTTCCCTTTCCCTCATCTTTTGTTATTGAGCACAATGTCATATGCTATGGAACATCACGTTGCCAGGTTGGTTCAACTGTCCCTGATGCATCCTCTTCCCGCCTCTTACCCACCATGAGTGTACTGGCCTTGGTGGGGGTGGCTGAAGAGAAGGACTTGATGCTGTGAAAGAACTGCTTAGCCGTAACCAAAACATTGGTGTTTTGACACCTTTTTAGCCACAAACGCAAAGCACAATATCACACCAGCTGCAGTGAAGAAAGATAATGTCATCCTAGGCAGACCCTGTACAAGTCCATTACCAAATAATCACAAAATTGTAAAAATTTGTAGTAGGTGATCAAGTATTATCAAGAAGTACAGGAAATTTAAAAATGCTTCAGGATATATATAGTAATAAGTTTAAGGAAGTAAATATGACCCTCTATTTATGAGACATGCAAGTGCTTTCAAGTATTTCCCTGACATCTTTCCTGACATAAGTAATGCTCTTATAGACATTGGCTTGCCTACAGCAGTGCCTGGCCAGAAAGCCTTCACATAGAGAGAAGGATGATAAACAGGAATTCTGTAAAAGATGAAAATTCTCGGGGAGTAATTAGCTGATTGGCTTCAGTACTTGATATGGACCAAGAAAGCTCTTTCAGAGGGAAGCTCAGTTCTTTTGTCTTTGCCCCAGTAGAGACTAGAATTGGTTGAATCAGGAGGTAATGCTTGAATGCTCATGTCCATATTCTGAAATTAAGATAAAATCCCCTGGCCTATCCAATTATTTCTTGGTTGAAACTGATTTTTTTTTTTCCGAAGGCAGGATTGCCATTTCATGAAAAGGATATTCCATTAAAATTCATATGCTGAGCAAATACATTCCCTGAAATTTAAGTACTAGAAAATTCAGTACAGCTAAATACTTGAGATAATTAAATAGCAATGATAGAAAAAAAGCATATTGATATTTTAGATCTATTTAACTCTTAAACTTGTGAAAAATAAATTATTTTTTCATTCATTTAATGTGAGCAGATGGAGAAAGAATGTTCTATTTGACAAATTCATAACTTTATCCACAAAGTGTTATATCTTTAGACAGCATAAAGCTTATATGCTGACCTTTCTAGAAGAAACCACTGGAAGCTATTTGAGATGATAAAGTTCATTGTGAATGCTGTAATATCGAGGTACAATCATAGGCTTTGCTATAAAAGCAGTCTTTTGGGATGCTAATTTTGACCAGCCATAAAAATCACCAAGCCCCAGCTCCACCTTTTGTGTCCAATATTGCACAATTGTACTGTCAATCATTATACTCAATACTGGGATTTTGACATTTTTGATGTGGCTGAAAGTGCTTATATGATTAAATTAAGCTCCTTAATATACTGCCAATTTGAAATCTTCAATGACAAAAGCAGGAAATGTCTAATACAAATGCACTTAACCCAGTTTAACCCTCATTTAGGATGTGAGAGTAAATCTTTGGGTTTTATCACTGTAAAGAATAAATTTGTGCATGTGTCATTGTTTTGAATAGGTTGGATAAAAAAAACCCCAAACATTTAAACCAATCCAGCACTCCAAACACTGACCATGCTTTAATCATGCTCACAAGCACTGGCAAGCGAGGGCCTTAAATTCCAAGAGCAGGTCCCAGTGGAAACGTTAAAGACCTTGCTAGTGGAAATGGGCTATCTAATATCCCATTGAATATAAATCTGCTTGGAAAGATCATGATTATGCTGGAAGGCTAACAAATTGAGGCACTTGTTTTTTCGTTAGAAGAAAGCTTTCAAGTTCTGCAAGTGTTATCAGCTGAAGCTAATGAGCCATGACGCTTATTCACCTCGTGCAACATTTCTTGATTTATGCTAAATTGAGGTGCACAGGCACTTCTAATTTTTTTTATTATTATTATTATTATTTTTTGGTTTAACTCATCATTTTAGAGTTTCTATGGCTGAGGCTGGATGAATTAAAATACAAGCTTTGGTGGGAATTATAACTAGAAAAGCATGTTTGATCGGTAAGAAGAGAATAAAAGAATAGTTAATCTGTTGCAGTCCTTCAATTTTATATTGCCATTATCAGGGTTAGAAAAATTACAATGAACCATGTCTAACATGTAATTTGAATTTGGCCAGTATTTAATATGATGGATTACTCAAATAAATGATTTGAGTGAATCTTATCTGCCAAGAAGACATTAGTAAAAGCCTTATGTACATATAAATATTCATCCTAACCCTTATAATTTCTCTCACGCATGAATAAATAAATCATTGTTTAGGAGTAGAAGATGGAAAATTTTTGTCCAAACCATTAATTTTTTGCTATTAGACTGGTCATTGGAGTTCTGAAAGTAATCCTCTGTATGTTGGATGAAAGTGGACTTGTAGAGAAGAAATGTTTTTTACTTTGATGTAATAAAAGAAGATTCTCTGTTTTTTGGTTGTTATTCAGGGGTTTAAAACAATGAATTTTCTGATCAAATCCAGGAAATACTGTTCTGGTTGAAAAACTGCTATATTTCTAATATTTGGCTGATCATTATGAGACTTTGTGTTCAAGCTCTGGATCTTACACTGGAGCAATACTTTCAGCTACATTCATTAGTGTTACCGATACCTGTGTGTTCTTGGTAATTTCTGATGTTTTGATCTCTTCTGGATAAAGCTTAAAATCATAGTTTATTTTTTGTTATCTTTATATGCTTTAAGAATTCAAATTATTCACACAGAGTGGAAGCATATGATATAACTTGAGAAAATCTAGACATCAAAATCTGTGCCTGGTCACCCGAGACTCTCTTTGCAGAGTTACTTAGCTGAGGTATGTTTCATCACTTCTTAAAATAGATGTCAAAAATAGGTCAAGTGTATCACACCCTGGAAGTCCTGATTTCTGTCTATTGACATTTGCAAGATCAGCTTTTGATGTCTGCTGCAGAAATCCGAGCACAAGTGTTTATACTTTCATTGTCAGATGTGATTAGGAACTTGCAAAGAGCACCAAAGTGATTGAGAAAACAGTCCTGAGGCCTCTACTCCAAATCTGTCCAGCTATTGAAGAGTTGCATTTGTTTCACAATGAGAATTTTAAAAGAATCAGTTTATGGCTATCATAATTTTATTTTCTCTGACTAAAGAGTCCAGTTGCACATGCAGGGCCACAGGTTTATGTGTGCTGACTGCAAAATTCATGAGCAGGAAGCAAAGCCTGGCATGAGAGCTAATGAGGACCAAGTTCACATTTTGTCAGTAGTACAAATATTCTGCCTGATGCAGTCACGAAGGAAAGAAAGCAATTTTGGGGCTTGAGGAGGATGTAATTCCTTAAAATTCTAAGAGAAAAAAACCTGATATTTGGAGCAGTTAAACTGAAGAGAGAGTTTGTTGGTCAGAGAGGGAAAAGGAACTGATTGTTACAGTGGAAAACACAATAGGAAGAAAGAAGATAAAATCACAAGCAAAAGAAGGCCAAGTGACTTTTTGTGTCTTTCAGATTTGCTGATAATTGACAATTCTTGGACACAAACCAAATGTTTTGCTATATTTGATATAAAGAAAACCCCAATAACTTGGAAGGAGTTTCATCAGTGTATTTTCTCAGTTCATGAAAACAGTGTGTATTCTTAAGTGATAAGTTCAT
Organism: Acropternis orthonyx; assembly: GCA_035583155.1. Classification (NCBI taxonomy): domain Eukaryota; kingdom Metazoa; phylum Chordata; class Aves; order Passeriformes; family Rhinocryptidae; genus Acropternis; species Acropternis orthonyx. The sequence goes on from JAWWEU010000040.1 coordinate 7,348,630, forward strand.
TTCTATAGAGTAAGAAAGAAAGGTGTGGAAAAATGACTGATTACCGACTGTGATAAGAAAATAAGGTAGTGTTTAGTTTAGAAGGTGTGTCTGACAGCAAACTTTAATTTATATGCCCAAAAGCCTTGGAAAATCTAGGGAGTGGGGAAAGAAATCTTAACAAAAACAGAACAACCATCACTCTGAGCTATAATTTACCTCCATTAAGGAGGCAATACACATCATGCCTTATTTTGAGCAAATCTTCTGGATGTAAAGAGTTTAGATCCAGTAGCAATTAAACCATTGCCTCTGGAACAGTGCACATTTTCAGGTGTTTAACACAAGGTATGGAAAAAATAAATTGATTCAACTACATGAGACAGAAAGAAGGAGAAGGATAAAAATCAAAATACATATATGTTGTTTATTCAATATTCAAAATAATAGCATCAGTACATAAGATACAGGATTGAATTATCATAGTTTAGCTTATTACTGTCTATTACCAAACTCAAATGGTTTTCTGGAATATAATGGATATTATTAGCCCACCACCACTTGTTAGCTCATAAATTAATTGTGAGATCTCTAAACTGATTTGCATTGCCTCATGTCTGAAACAGGATGAGCTCAAATATGTAGACATACATGAAGATGCAGTAACTTATTTTAATTAGACTATGTACTCAAATAGTTGAGCCATTGGATCTACACACAGTCAGAATCACTTAGGAGTATGGAAAACTTCTTTAATGTCTGTGGAAAAAATGTTTATTTCCCCCAGAAATTACCTGTAAAACTGGCTATGACAACTTTCCCATTCCAAATCAACATGATTTTTGAAGATGACAGCAAAGGAAATTTGCACTGACAACAGGCAGACAGTCCAGTTTTTGAGAAGTTATATTTTACTGCAAGAACGGATTTACCTGAATGAGATCAAAATCATACATTTCCAAAGTATCACATGGATCAGAAATTCTCCAGTATTCATTTCTCGGTCTTTTGGGTTTTTTTCCCTCCTTATTCACAAAACCTGGTGTACAGGGAAATAGATCTTGAAGTTTCCTTTAAGCATTTCACTGAACAGTTGCACCTCTCTTCAATGAAGACCATCCCTGAAGACAACAAAACAATAAAAGATCATGAAAGACTGATTAAATGCAGATTCTGTAGAAGAAAACTGAGGTTCAGAGCCACTGGACTCCTCACTGTAATCCTAAGAGTTTAGCCCAACTAAAGGTTTGAGACTTCACCAATTCAGGGATTAGAGTCTACCAGATAAATCCCTCTTCCAAGAGTGAGCATGGAAGCTGTGGCTTGACTGTTTTTTTACAGGGAGGGAGTGCCTAAGGAAGAAGCCACTTAACCCTCTCTTGGAGTTAGCAAAATGGTCATTGAACTGGGAATACTTCAAAACAATCTGAGTTCAATAAACCACTCCTGAATTAATGCTGTTAATTGAATTTTTGAACAAGTTCTGAAGAAAAACATGAAATATTTCAGTTTCAGGGTCTTTCAAATTACAGTAACTGAAAGGAAAATACGTTTATAAATTTCTTTCCAATGTAAATTGACCAGGTTAGTGTACACACAAGGGTCCATTTAGAAAGAGAAACAAGAAGGAGTTTTGATTGTTCAACAGCCAACAGACTTATCTGCTCCCAGCAGAGTCTCTTTGGTGTTGAAACACTGCTCTTGTGTCTAAATGGAAAGCAAAAAATGATCTGTTTCAAGAAAGTCCTGGTGTTGGTGTTGGGTACTCATGAAAGGTGGGACCTTTTAGGGAAATGTGCAAGTTTCCTATATGCAATTACCAGCATGCTATGTTTTTTCCTTTAAATCTAGTACAGCTAAAGCTTTTGACACCGTGAGCAGAAAAGGCCTGTGGCAGATTTTGGAACGATTAGGATGTCCTCCCAAGTACGTCAAAATGATCATCCTGCTGCATGAGGATCAGCATGGCCAAGTCAGATATGGCGATGCGCTCTGAGCCCTTTCCAGTAACTAATGGTGTGAAACAAGGTTGTGTTCTCACACCCACCCTATTCACAATTTTCTTCAGTATGATGCTCCAAAGGGCCATGGCAGACCTTGATGAAGGCAATGGCATCTACATCCAATATCGTACCAATGGAAGCCTATTCAACCTAAGGTAACTGAATGATGTGGTACAAAGAAACATCTCCAAGAATAAAAACCTTGCCAAAGATGGAATATTAATTAGAATGAAGAGACAA
>JAWWEU010000040.1:7350951-7390366 GCA_035583155.1 Acropternis orthonyx
CACACCATTCATAATGCTGCTGCTTCCTTTGAGAGCACACACAGGATCAGTGTTGAAGAAAAAAGACAACGCAGAAAGAACCGTGACTTGCCAACACCACCTGTGGAGGCTTTCCACTGTGCCATTTGCAGCCGGACTTGCCTGTCTCTCATCGGCCTTTTTAGCCATCAGTGCACTTGCAGCAAGCGTGGGTAGAGTCCTTCCCAAATCTTCATTTGCGAAGCCTAGCCATGATAATGATGATGATGATGTTTTTTCCTTTAAATCTAGTGCAGTTAAATATGAGCATTCTTGGCAACTTGTAGAAGAATCTACAATGAAAGATGTAATCTGTTCCAGTTACAGTAACCTGCAGCAAATATTTCATAATTCAGAACTGTGGAGGCGTTGAATCCATACCTGAAGCATTACATTCTGAAATCACATAAACAACTTCAGTGTCAAGGAATCTCTTCCCACAAAGTTTCATTATGGTATTAAAATTCCCACCTGAGGCTTTGGGATAGGAATGTTAACAGCTGAATTAGAATAAAGTACACAGTAGATAGAGTTTATTCTTTTAGACTGACTTGTCAGAAGTACTTTCACTTCATATTCCTTCCATAGAGCTTGGTGTATGAAATACATGTATTAAATTCATGGAGTAAATGAAATTTGATTCTTTGTGGTTTAAACATAGACGTGTGTACAAATAATTGATTCCAATAAACGTGTGGCCGTATTTTTCATGATGCAATAACGTTTTACATAGTTATCAGCTGCTAATGATGTTTTAAGAAACTTCATTTTTAAAAGTCAGACTACATATGCTCATGGAATATATCTGGCAGTCTCAGAGAAAGCCTGTCACAGTAAAGAAGTTATTTTTCTGTGAGTTATCTGATAAGTGGCCTGTATCCCTGCAGAGCCCTAATGTAAATCTTTAAAAAATGTAAGAAAGCCTCAATATGATCACAATACGGTCTGAATGTTTTGCAAAGCCAACAGCTCTTCCAGCCAACTTAATATTCCAGCCCTGGGAGGGACTCCTCCCTGTGTTTTGGGAGCTCTACAAGTTGTTTCTGAAATTCCAATGTAATCACTAGTCTTATACCAGAAATCCCATGGAAGAGGCCTGATTGGAATGTATACATTTTAGAAAACTGTGTGATTTTTTAAAGAGTTCTTTTTGCAGCTCTGTTTAGTGGAACTGACTCCAACCTCAACCTCACAAATACAGAAATACTTTCCTTTCCAACATGTCAGAATATGGTCACTTGTTCAGCTTCAGAAAGACCATATTCATATTCCTTTCCATGCTGCCTCTCATACCACATTCACAGGGCTATCCCTTTACTTTTCAAACCATTTCTTAAAATTGTTCCCTGGGCTGTTTACAAGTAAGCAAGCTAACATCAGGCTAAGACCTTTGACCACTATTAGTCATCACCAGATAGACCAACATTATCTCATTTCTTTAAAAGCCCTGGGCTGCCTGTGTATATCTGTTTCATCTGTTTCACCTGCACATTTACCTTTCAGCCTTTGGTGGTATGGTTTCAGTATCCAAAGTGCCTCCTTTCCTCACACAATGTAGATACTATGGCATTTTCAAGAAATAGATTTTGCATGGCATTTAGATCAAGATTAATATACTTACATGAAAGACACTTTCAAGTGAGGCATTTAATAGCCTTTCTTATTTAGTGACAACATAGTCAACCCCATCATTAGAATTTATGAAGCCATAAAATTCACCTTTAAAGAGACAAAACAAATTCAGCTCAGTCTGTTAGACTTAGGCATCTTAAGCCATTTGGGATGCTTTAGAGTATTCGAGATACAGAGACAGAGCTGGCAAATTTGACACACTACCAGTGTTCTGAAACAGTGCTTTAGGTAATTTCAAGTTACACAGGAGATCTGAATTGCATCCTCAGACTAAATTCCACATTTCACATATAGACGGTAATCTAGATTATGTAAATTTATTCTGTCATTAAGAAAGAGAGCCAAAGTATCTCTGGCAAAAAATTTGGGAAGTTTGAGTTGAGCCCAATAAATATTATCTCTATTCAGATATATATCCAAATTTCTTCTTTTCTATAGACACCTTCTTAAGGTTATTCATCTGTTTATTTGGTTGTTCACAGTCTGGCAAACTCTGTATTTCTAAAACCATGAAATTCATGTGATTAGTGCCTGATGCTAATGCCAAGAGAAAGACAAGGCACATGCCTACCCTTCTCAGAACTATTTCCCTCTAAACCACCCAGTCTTTGGTGGAGTCACTAGACTAGGGCCTACATCTGTGTTTTTGACAGTTCTCCATTCCTTGTTCTTTTTCTTAATGCACCCAACACTCATATCATACAGACTATGTGGAACTAGGACCTCTGAGCTGCTGAAACTGAGCCATTAATATGTTAGAGCAGGTATTTATGTAGATGCTCTTGCTGTCCCTCTGAATATCCGTAAAAGATACCATCTGGACAAGTTACCTGTATCTTTCCTTCTAGAAGAGAAAGCATTCTGAAAGACTGCTAAAGATTTATTCTGATCTAGCTGGTGGTGAAACTGGTTCTGATCTAGTAATTGCTCTTTTAAAATACACTTTCTACAGGACTGTAGCCTAAATTTAGCATAGTGAATGTTTTTGTTCAAAGGCCATGCTAGTCAACAATTTCCAGTGATGGAAAATATTATGAAAATTACTGGGAACAGCAGGCTGTCTGTTTTTTCCAAAAGCATTAGAAATTACCAGCTCTGAAATGAGACCCAGGCTTCCGGCTAGCCTGGAAAAGGAATAAGAACCACCTATTTCTCCAGTACAGATCTTGAATTAATTCTGGCTTCTGGTTGGAAACATAATTCCTTTTCCTTTCATTTTTATTTTCTTGAAAGTTTTTCTGATTAAAACTGGGAGGAGACATGAGAGGAGAATGCCAACTTTGTGCTGCTTGTTTCTTGAGAACAAGAAAACTGGTTCCCTGATGGAGACCTCATGGAAAAGTTCTGTAAGTCTGAGATGAGGGACGGGGTGAAGGACAGAAGGGAGAGGTGAGAAGAGGAGGAGAAAGTGGGAGATTGGTAGAAAGAGGAAGCTGAAAACAGCAAGCTGTAAAGTGGAGACTGTGGAATTGTTGGGTTGCTGCTCCCAGGATTTTGTCCTTGCTGAGCTGGTGTTCTATAGCACTGAGTGCATCCTGCACATTGGGACAGGTGCAAGTTTGGGAAGCCAAATAGAGGCAGAAACAGTCTGTGGCCTAACCTCTCACAGCAGGTTGCTGGGCTGCTGTAGGGAGTCAGTTTTACAGTGGAGATGAGACAAGTCTGGATACAGCCTTGAGCATGAATAGGGGTGAACTCCAAAAGCCTCAGATTTTTAAAGAAAAATGAGTGGTAAGAGATTGTGTAAGGTGTTGAAGAGTGTCTGAATTAGAGAATTTGTTATGGTACATGTTCTGGTACATAGATATACAGCTGTTTTGTTTCCACTGGGTGATGCTAATTGAAATGCCTTTGTTGTGAGTGGATAATCAATACTCTTCAGAAAAGAAGGTGACAGTATTTCAGTGAAAGCTTATCAGATTCATCTCTGCACAAATAGCAGTAGCTAGCTATCTCATAGGCTTTAAATAAATCTTAAATATTTATAATTGCAGGCAAACACCTTTAATGAATAAGAAACTTTGAGGTACTCTGAAAAAGCTTCTTAAAAACCCCCAAACTCAGAAGAAAAAAAAAAAAGGAAAAAAATTAAAAGGCAACAAAAATCCTACATGAGAAGTGTTTCATTTTAGTTTATTCCACCTTTCCCTAGTTTAAAGAAGAATATTTTATTTTAGGAACATGGTTAAAGAATTAATCTCTGTACAAGTTAGCACTGGAGTAGTTGCTTAATTTCCATTGGCACCTGTGGGACCAAAGCACGTGAGTCATATTAGACAGATGCTTAAAACCTTCCCTGAATAGGACTGTGACACAGTGACCCAGCCCCAAAAGTGTATTAATGTATTATATGCAGTCACTATAATATGCCAGTAAACCAGAAATAAAATGGCTGCTTGTGCCAAAAACATCTCATGATATGTATCTCACGATATGTATCTCACAGAATGGTACATTGTAGGTTTACTACTGTAACTCATTTTTATCGCTGCAATTCAGCTGATTTCCTGAGAGAAGAGGTAAACAGGATAGAAGAATCAGCACTCCATGATTCCTCTGTACCTAAAGAGATTTATTCTCAAATAAGCTTAGGAGCATTCCTTTGGCATTCTGATAGACAACAAGCAGCTAGAAGAAAGACCATGCTATTCCTATGGCTCTCAAACAGTAGAGAAATAAAAGGATTCCTAAGACATAGATTGAAACTTTGTCAGCATTCAGCAGAAAATCCTCAAATGTAAGTGAAAGGCAGAAATACTCTGGAAGAATAAATTCATTCAGCAGCTCCTCAGTACACTAGTTGAGAAATACCCTCCCATGTGACAACTGGGATAAGACACATTTTAAGATTGTTTCCTTATTTTTATCAATTTATTTTGTAGGAGTTCCCAATTTTATAATTAAATATCTTACCCTTTTGCTTAGCTGGAATACAATTTGTCTTCCTATTAACTCCAGAATTCAAACTGATTAGATAAATATGAGGGAGTGCATAACACACATTCAAGCAAAAGACCCAAATAAATCAGTGAAGCAACTAAGTTCATTAGAGGGTCTATAGTATGAGAGGAATTAGGAGATTGAAAGAGATGTGTTTCTTGCTAAATTCCAGGGCTTGGTTAAAAGTCCGAAGGAAACAGAAATTGCTCCTAGATGGTAATAGGCAATTCATGACCTAGAACTACACTGTCTTAGGGAAAGAAATCTTGAACAGCTCTTTGCATTGAAAAGTGCTGAAGCTGGAAGACTAGAATGGAAAAAAATAACATCTGGAGCTGGAGAAGGTAGGTGAAGATGTGCAGATGAATTCAACAAGGTGAAGTCCATCCTGCGTAAATTGATGCAGCGGCTAATGGAGCTCGGAGCACAGAGGAATTCTCATTGGAGAACCAAAATTCAGGGAGGTGTCTTGAATGTGGGAATGTCACATGGAAGATGGATCCCACGTGAGAGGGTGGAACATGGAACATATACCATAGAACAAGAAAAGTCTAGAGATTATGATGAGAGACACTATCTTCTGCAGGCAGGTATCACTGCTGTAAACCCTCTAGTAAAGGACAAAGAGAGCAGAAGTAATTTTTTGCCATGCAGGTTTGCATCCAGGAAGATGAGGCAGATTCAGGCCACTCAGAGACTTCCAGAGTATCTCATCAATGCATTTTTATAAATTTTCCCCAATTACCTTGATTTAAGGAAACAAATTTACTTCATGTTGTAGCAGTGAACTAACCTGTTGCATTCGCTCTACAATCCTGGTGAGCTATGACAGTAGTAACAGCATGAGAATTAGTTTAGCATTACTTCAGATCACCTACTCACAGAAGATGGAAATGTCGCTTCAAGAAGTCATCCACACGTATTTCCATGAAAATTGATTCAGCAAAAACACAGTGAACAACAGATTGCAAAGGTCTGGAAAGTATTACCAAGGAAAGTGGGTGTGCCATAGAGTAGCGAGGGTCATTTACTTCCTGTGGGACAGAGGAGACAAGGAGACTTCTCAGGATGAAACACCTCAGCCAGGGCCAGTCCCCCTGCCAGGAGGTGGCTGGGGCAGCCCCAGTTGTGGGCATCAGACACCTCCATGAGGATGGGGATAGGATGGAGCCAGTCTGGGACATTGATCTGTGGGTGGGGGTCAGAACTCAAATCAGGGAGGAGAATCAGAGTCAGCCCCAGACAGCAATGGCCATGGAAGGCAGTGGGGATGGAGCAGTGTTACTGAATCCTGATTCCCAAGAAGTCCCATGAATATGGTCATGTGTAGCCATAGCGACATGTGCACCTGAGGAACAAAAGTGCCAGAACTGTGAATTTAAAATTTTAAGTGTTGAAGAGATTTTAAACAACAAGGTTTAATTACTCTGTTTAAATTTGTTGCCCTAGTTTATGAATTGATCCTTAGTTTTGGTACAATGATTGAACTGTAATCTAACTGATGAAAGACATACATGGCTGTTTTCCATGTTGCTGCCAAACAGCATTCACATAACATTAATACTTGCTACTTTTTCTAAATGGTCTATACCATGTATTTGGTCTGACTGGACAGATATTTGAATTTTTTTCATGGAAACTGACTTTATTTTATATTGCTAAGATGGGCCCTTTCTAAATCCTCTTATCTTCATTGAAATTACCCCAAAGAAATGGGGGAAGTGGGCTTGAATCCCACCTTACTCAATTCAGCCCTAGACACTTGGCTTTGGTGGTGATTATCTTCTCTCAGGAGACTTATAGAGAAGACAACTGCTTTGCATTCCTGGGTTGATACAGATCTGAAGTAATCATCCACCTCTCTCTTTTTTATCTTCAAAAGAATAAACAAAATTCCACACAACCATTTAAATGAGCCTAAAGTGCAATGAGTTAAAATGTTTCCACAAAGGGCTTACTGAGTAAAACCTGTTCTGTCATTCAAGCATGTCCAAATACATGTTTTGCGTGTTCTGCTGTCACATAAAAGTGCTGGTGGGAAATATTAAAACACAATACAAGAATTCTGTAAAAAAACCCCAACCCCAAAACTCAAACCAAACCAAACAAACAAAAAACCCCACAAAAAAACATGACACACAAAAAAAGGAAAACAAAAAACCCCACATACAAAAAAAGCCCCCACTGAAAACAACAAAACGCTTTAGTTTGATTGCAGTTGTAATGCATTTGAGTGCCTAATGCATCACTACTGAGTTGCTTTATGAATAAAAAAAAATTTATTTCTAGATGTTCTTTCAACCACTCATGGAATTTCTAATTAAGATGAACAATTTCATTCTTTGTTACCTTGCTATAAATTGTCACACCGATTATATTTACACTGGGGTGGCACAGAGCAAAATTTAAAATATTGCAGGAGAAGTAGACTTTGAATGTAAACAATGTCTAATATTCAATGTAATATTAGGTTGCCTTGTATAATATGGGATGGAAAATGACTTGCATTGAAAAAAGCAAAACTACAGCCATTATCACAGTGTATTTACTTGCAAAAGCAGATCTGCTCTACAAGGTAATGTCCCAGGCAGTTATCTCTGTCTCAAAGTAGGAGCAAATGAGGGAAGTTTCTTTCTTACTTCATTTGGTCTTGCTTTGTCTTTCTTCATAAGCCAGACTCAGTATCAAGTGCATAATACCCATTTGGAGGTGAAAAAAAATAACACAATGCATTTCTTGACCAGGATACTTCTTCAAAAGCAGACCTCTTTTAGAATATGGAGCTTGGCACGCAATGTCTGTATTTGGGCAAGGATTGTGAGCTGGGTGATAAGACACTTCCTCCAACCCGGACTTTTTCTCTTCTAATCTGTCAGATGTTCTTTGTCCATTTCCCTGCATCATTGTGGGCCTTAATCACTTAGGACAATACTCATATAATCATCAGTGGAAAAGGTTAAGGGTCTTAATGTGCCCCAAGCACTTAAAAATGCTCAGAGAAGAGGTTCAGTGACTAAACAATATTATCTTACAGGCTAAAGACCCTTTTTTCTGATTAATGTATGTAACTGGGTGTGTTTTTACTGTAATGACCAGAAGTGACTGTAAAGAAGGCTGTAAAGTATCAAAACATTGATAATATTCTGCATTTTTAGAACCATTTAGAAGTATTCCTATCTCTTCACATCATTCATGTGGAGGAGTTTTACAATCCTTTCCTCAGGTTGGCCAATGACACAACTTTTTCTCCAATGTTTTTGGAACATGGGTGGAACTTGGAGCATTAGTCAGGAATTTGGATGTATGCAGCTGGGTTGTTTCATGTTCTTCAGAATTTATAAAACCTTTGCCTACTCAGGGACTTTAGGGAGACTTTTACAGTTTTATGTATAGAAGGCACAGACTTAGATAAGAGATCTCGGAGATCGAGGAGATTCAAGGAACTTGTCTTCTTCTGTCCAAGTATGAAAGCAAGCATGACCCAGGTAACTGATGTTTCAGTTCTAGGTTTATTGGCATTGATATCTCACACTCTCTTTTTGTCTCTATTAAAAAAAAAATAAAATCTGATAGCCTACTACTGCTGTAGCAGGCATTTTAATGAGTCACAAAACTTTTTGCTCTGAAGGGACAACTTAGATACAACAATGCACACCCTAAATTAAATAGTTCCAATAACAGGATCAGTGTAGCCAACTTGGTTTCAAGTTGACATAAGTTAGACTAACACACTAAGTAAATCCTCAGGGGGCTGGTGTTAAGATACCAGAGATAGTCTACTGTTGACATCCAAAATACTTCCAGAAAGTAGTCATACATCTCTGTTTCAACATAGGCACATCTGAGGACGAAGAGGGCTCAGTTATGAGTCATGTGGTTGTGCAGGCCTGTGAAGCTTTTGTATGCATTGTGTATAAAAAGTGTACTTAGGGTCTGGGATGTTCATTTGGCACTTTTTCAAGAATGAGAAAAGCAGGCTTAAATAAAAAATTCAGTGTTCTGAAATAGCTGACTTTTTTTTCCCAATAATAAGAGACAAAACACTTCCCTCCCTTACTGAAACCTAAACATTAGTCCAATAAAATAATTCCAAAAGCAACAAAATCTCTTGTTTTTCCGTGTGATGTGATCAAGTATATTTGTCATGGGTAGTTTGGAAAATGCATGTCTCTGGCACTGTGTTCATCACAAGATTTGTACATTGCAAAGGCCCAGTAGAAGCTCAAAAAACAGATTCTTGCTCATTATAACTAGAGCATGGAACAGACTGATATCTGAGCAGCAAGCTAACAAATGACCCTTTACAGAAGTTATTTAAATGTTTGGAATAAAAATGGTAATGTTCTTCAGGTACTGCCACTGACAACTCAGGAGCTTGAATACTCTGTTGTAGGAACAAAATGTTGCACAAGAGAAGAGCCCAAAGTATTATGTCCTGTGAAGGTCACATTAATTGAAATCTGTGTGTAAGCCATTTATCTGGAACAGCTTGATTTTTCCTTTTCTGCAGTTAGAGTCTATCATTATCTAATGCTTTACAAAATAACATTCATACAGTTTCTCTTTTATGAGTCAGAATATAACCTACTTTCTCATGTCCTGATGGCTATTACAGTTCTGCATGTTCTATATTTTTCCTTACCTTTAGAGTAGTATTTTAAAACAATTGGCACCCTGGTAGCTCTAAGCAATTGAAAATCACTCACAATAAACCCAGTACTTTAATATTCTACATATGAATGAAAAAAAACAAAAAAAGTAAATAATGTTTTTGTGGAGCATCAAATGTGAGGGGTTTTCTTTGGAGATGAGAGCTGGAATTCCAGACTGGAGGTGACAAGATTCACCTCACATACTCACATACATAGTGAGAATCTACAGGTACTGTATTCTAGACTCCTTCTGTGCAGTGACATGCCCAGAAGATGATTCAAGTCCCCCATTACAAACACAGAATAACAGAATGGGCCAAGCTGGAAGGAACTACAGTGGGTCATCTGGTCCACCCTTCCTGCTCAAGCAGGGCCGTTGTAGAGCACATGACACAGGACTGCGTCCAGATGGTTCTGGAATATCTCCAGTGACGGAGACTCCACACCCTCTCTGGGCAACCTGTTCCAGTGCATGTGCGTGTTTTTAGGGTTATTAATAAACATTCCTGTAAATTGTATAATGCTGAAAGTGTTTTTAAAGTATAAAGGAAGACAATTTTTTCCATTATGATTCTCTGATTGTGGAGGTTCTGAAAAAATTCATTTAATGTAAATTTATTATGAAATATTTTCTATTCACAGATAAATTAGTAGGAATAATGGATACTGGCACCTGAAAGATTTGGATACCTAAGTATTACAATAGAAACACATCATCTTACTATGCACCTCGAGAGTCAATTCTCCTCATCAGTCATTGAATAAGAAATTCCACTGTCCAGGATTTGGTTTTCCTTGATTAAGATAGTTTCATATAGTCCTCAGAAATCCAGCAGAGCAAGCCATCCTAATAGTTTTGTTTTCTGTTTGCCTGAGACAACTACTCTGGTCTTTTCACTTGGAGAGTTTTTTCACTCACTAGTGATGACTGGAGTTTGGATAACATTTTTTCTGTCTGGTCAGTCTTAAGTTTTGTTATCTGATACATGGATAAAACCCCATACAACCCAATATAAGATAAACAGAACAAATTGAAACCTCAGTAAAATGCAAACAAACAAATGGGAATTGGAGAAGCACTGCATGGGATGTACAGCATCAGCAGGCTTGCTATGCTGAACAACATTTCAGCTAAAGAGTTGAGAGCTTTAGACAATTTCTTTTCTTCCCACCTGTAATTTCATGTTCATTTTTATATCATGGACATAAACATAGCTGCTGCTAAAACACATAGAAACTTATTCCAACAAAGATGAATTTGCTGCATTAAACAACACTTTTACTTTGTGCAAATCGAAAAACTGAGTGCAGTTATATAGTACAATACACAGAAACAGTTCTTTAGCAAAAAAAGTTTGCTTTGTAACTAGACTGTATAAGGTTATAAGTGCTGGAGCTCCAGCAAAGCAAAGAGTATTAATGGGAAACATCTGGCTGTACAGTAGGTTTATAGCTATGTTAGAATAATTTAAACTTAACTCACATTCTCTCTTGTAATTAGATAAAGTGATTTCTGACCATTCTGACTTGTACCCATTAAGGCTACTAAATCCTGAGCAAAGGTTATGCTTTTAGATCTATCCTTACACTGGCGATGACCCATTCAGGGAAACTATTAAATTAGAGTTCTTCATCACATTAGAGACCAGCAGCTCAATATTCTCTTTCATTTCTTTCCAGAGCTTGTCCTTCTGCTAGAGTTAATTCATAGCCCTGTGTATGAGGTCCACCATCTAACTGTAGCCAATCAGTGATCATGACAATGTTTGCTCATTTTTATGTGCAGTCTGTCAGCTGTCATCTGCCACATTTCACCATCATTAATTTTTAATTAGAATGTCAAATGATTATCTTGATATTGTCCTTTTACTTCCATATGTTAAAAATCATTGTATTACTTATATCACTCAGGCAAACTAGAGAAGAAAACATATACCAGAGTAAGAAGAAATTAATTTTAAAAGAGACTACAGGATAGATTTTCTGAATGAAAATCACAGAAGTTTCCTTACTGTTACTTCCATGACCTAAATCAGGATGGTGTTGGGCTGAACAACCTCAATTAAAAATGCAAATTTTTACTTTGAATTTAAAAATTGTGAGGAAACAAAAACTGTTAACAACTTGGCAGTTAGTAATTTGTAGGACTCAGGTCCATATTTGAACCCCTAAATTCAGGAGTCTATGAGACCTGATATCTTCAGGTGAGTGACAGACATTGCTCTCTCTCTCTCATAGAAGTCAATGGAGACGTAGCACATGATTTTGTGTTGTGAGATGTCTGGTACATTTGAGATACCTTGTGGCTTGGCCTCCCTCTGCCAGTTGAGAAGGACATGACTGTCCTGTAAATATTGTGATTTACCTTTCAGTCCTGTGCAACAGCTTCAGAATCCCTAGGACATTTCATCTGATGTCAGACACCTAAATTTAAATAAATTAATTGAATACAGTAGAAGCTAGAGATCACAGCTGGTCAAAAGCCAGGCTGCCTAAACTAATCTAATCTAGTCTAATCTAATGCCATTTGAAATATTTCATAGTATTTCACCTGGGCTCCATCTATCACTCCGTATGACCATACATCTCCCCATTGTTCTGCATCTTCTGATAAACAGCATGTCTTGCATCGCACTGGGTGCATGTATCATGCATAGATGTCTGCTCTCAGAGGAGCTAAATGGCTTTTTCAAGTGCTGCCAATGGTATTTTATCAAAATATCTGTTTATAATTATGATACTTGATGAATATATAAAAGTCTGCATTTATATTACTAAATTTAGACACATTTTAGACAATCTAAATCTGTGCTGTCATTAAATTTTATTTATGACAGTCCTTTGATAGTTCTAAATAGCCCTGCAGAGGGACAGGCTTTCCACATAACCGGGTTCAAAGGCACAGGCTCAGGAAAGCAGCTGGGAGTGACCAGTGTATGGATATAAGTCAGCAGTGGACAACAGTAGCTGGTAGCACTTCACACTAATGTCCAAGAGAACAGCTGACCTGTGGTTTTGGCTTTGTGCTTCACAGCCCAAAAACATTCCTGAGTGTGCTCAATCCCAACGTGTTGTATTTTGCTGCCTAATGACTTGGTTAGACAGCAGTCCCAAGTGGAATGCTGTCCAGGCCACCTGATGGGAGGCTGGTCTCAGTTTGGTGGAAGCAATATCAGGTGTGGAGAGATCCCTTTGGCAACAAAACCGTTAAGCACAATTTTTGCATTAATGCAACATGTGTTCTTAATTTCATTTGCATGAAACCTTTTCCATTCATGTGCATTTATATAACAGAAAAGAAAAGCTAACTTTATATAAAAGTACACAATGCAACTTTTGGAAAGCAAAGTGTGTATTTGAGAGACAACTGTTCACATCAAGGCCCAGTCAGATTTTTTTTGTTGTTTTTTAATACCAGGGGAACACAATAAAGCCAATGAACAATCTTGTTCTTGTAACTGACTAAGATTTATCCCTATCTGTCTCACTTTTACAGCTGCACTGGGTGCTTTTAAGGGTCAGGAGTGTCTCCCTTTTTTTTTACCCCTTTCCCCAAAATCTCAGCTTTCAATCAGCAAGGCCATAGAATCCTCTAGGTGGATGGGGGTGCAGGGGGAAAGATAGAATTTGGTCAAGAATTTATTCTTACTTCTCTGTTTTCTCCATGTTGGAACTAAATATTCATCTTTGAGCAGTATGGGCACAGTATGCTTATTTTCTGCCTGACACTGGGGTTTTTTTGTAAATGCTTGATATGATTTGAGTTTACTGCCTGTCTCTTTCTGTCTGCATTGCAATAGTGCTTGATATTTCCAGATATATACTTCTGGTATTGAAACATGAAGAATAAAAAAACTCCTAAAAATAAAACCCCCAAACCCAACAACAGAACACATTCAGAGTGAAGGAAATCTAAGCATGGAGGAACTCTCTGTTGGAATCTAGTGGTGAAGATGGGAGATAAATTAAAGGGTCTGAGGAGAAAGCTTGAATCACGCTCAGTTTGGATTTTTCTCCACTAAAGTGTTTGGGAACATTTCTGTTTAAGCTAGCTTGTTGTAACCTGGAAGAAATTATAGCTGTAATAATAATCATCTGTGAAAATCTGAACAAACTAATTATGTTTAGGCATGCCTGGGCTGAGGTGTTACCCTAATTTAGGGCAACATTTTGTGGCTTAGAGGTGCAATAGTCACAAACCATAAGGAAACATTGGAGAGACTATCAAGTCTCCTCCTAGCAGGAAAAACTGTGTGTGGTCCTTCATCCTACATGTACTCTGGGTAAAATGCAGAAATCACTGGAAAATAAAGATGATTAGTGGAGCAAGAGCAGCTCAGCACAGTGAATGGAAGCTCGCATTTCTGGGTCAGCTGGAACTTAGATGTGTCCTTACTGTATTTCATGACTGCTGTCAAAACCTTGGAAATTGCAAATTGTGAATGGAGCATTAATATAGAGTGTCTGGGAAGCAGCCAGTTGTCCACACAGTTGCTTCCCAAGAAATTAAAGGAGAAGACTTAAAATATTTTCGGAAGTACGCTGGGGAAAGAACAACTTTTTGTTGTATATTATGCTATTTTTTATTCCTATGCATTTCTAAGTCCACCTTCACAAAAGGGGGTATTTGTCTCCTTGCTTGCAGGAGCACCTAAACAGTTCACTGTAATTTTACCAAGATCCTCATTGGGAGATAAAATTTGTTTTTATTAATGACCTAGAATCTTAACCTGGCCTATAAAACTGTCTGGCTGAAGAATTACACATATATAACTTTATTTACTCTTTTCAGCTCTACCTGGTAAAGAGTTCACAACTGCACACTGCATTTCAGTGGAAAGTAATCATTGTAGTGCCAATGGCTAAGAAGAGGGTCTCCATCCTCAGTTATTGTAAATTCACTAATCTTAGTGAGCAACACGGGTTAATCCTGGATGAGTATGTGATTCTTGAAAGCTGTGGTTATAGCACTGAGGATCTGGGATGGAAAACTTGGAGTCACATTTCTGTTTAGAGTGGCACATTCACATCTCCACTTACTGTATGCTTTGCATGCCTTAAAATTAACAACTGACTTACCTAACCTGACAAGAATAAAGCAAAACAAAACAACTTCCACCAACACTCTCGTGAAATGAAGGGAGATTAGAAACAAGCCAGTATGGGCCTTTGTATCTGTCATATCTTGCTGACTATTTTGCATTCCTATGTTATTGCAACAATTTCTAAGCATGAAGCTTCCGTTTCAGTGGAGTGTGTGGTGGGAAGTTACAAATCAGACCTAAAGACAAATACACATCTGGGGCAATACGTTAGTGTGGATGAGACAATTCCTCTATTCACAGCAAAAGGAGGAGTTGTCTTCACTAGAGCTCAGTGACACTAGATGATGGTCTGTAGGAAAGAAATCTGTGCTAGCAACTAGCAGAAGTAGCATTAATAGGTCTCTTTTCATCCCATATTTTAAAAAATTCTTTCAACACAAGTATGGTCTATTGGCTATCTGGGGATTTAACTGAAATATGGTCATTTCACTCACATCCTGTTAAAAACATGTACATATGAGCATGATCTTTTTGCAACTTGTAAAACAAAAGTAGCTTAAAAAGAGAAATTCTGGTCTAAGGACTTAAACCTCTAAGTACATACTTTGTTCCTACTCCGTGTGACACTTTAAGCTGTCTTTTTAGTTTCCCTCTCGTTTGAAAATTCTCTTGCAAGTGGGAGATGGTGCTCTCATGATTAAACACAGATTTTAGTGGCTTGCTGTATTAACAATGTTTCTGTTTCTGCCAAATGTTGTTGTTCCTTCAGGATTCTTTAGTGTGTACCAAGAGCTGGCACATCTTCCTGCATTTGTTCTGGCACTTTTCAGTCCCCACAGTGCAGCAGCACAGGCACTGGAAGAGTAATCCAGCAAAACACCCCAGGGACAGAAATGCTAACCAACCAAAGCCTGACTTGAGTAATGCAGCCAGCATACTTGAACTGTCCTGGAAAATAGGAACCGGAGGAATAGAATAGAATTTTACAGAAGATTATATTATTTAAAAAAAAAAAAAAAAAAAAAAAAAAAAAAAAAAAGGTTTGAACTGAGTTCAATTTTAAACCTAATGTGAGCCTGAGCAGGGAGTACAGCATAGCTGCTCCCAGGGAAGGACAGGAATCAAACTGGTCCACATTTTCCCTGAAAGCATGAAAATTATTGATGCCAGCATTGATTACTTTCTGCTTAGTGCTGGCTATTAGAGATGAGAGCTGCCTGCCACCCATTCCCACTCATCTGGTGAAGATGGAGGCAAATTATGACCTTCCTTGATCATGAAGCCAGAACATCTTCCAGAAATACAATTGTCCCCATGAGGAACACCAACCTGTGTCCTCCTGTGCAGGAGAGCTGATCTGTTCCCATCAAATATGAGACAGGAGCACACAGAGTCCTGAGGGCAGGAACCCAAGTGTAAAGCTGAAAATGTAACTGCTTCATGACCAAGAACCCAAATTTGCACAAAGAACCACAGAGCTGCAGTGTGGGAAAACATATGGAGTACAGGCTTTGATTTGGAGCCAAAGTTTCCAATGTGGTACCTGAAGTCTGCTCAGTGATCTGCAGTGTGTAACGGGGACATCTCCAACCTGCAAGCAGTTTGATCGTGGTGGGGTAACAACCCAGAAAGATCTCCCTGACACAGGAAACAAACTCCTTGATGTACTGAAAGTAGCTTTGTCAAGTCAGCTTGGCCTCACTCTCCTGGGGAGACCAAACATGTTCCATCTCTGTTCCCACCCTAATCCTGGACTTGCAGAGAAGTTGCAATGAAGCCAATTTTCCGCCCTATCTGCAATACGGGAACGTGGTTCTTGCTCCAAGATCTGCAGCTAAGTGTGAACTATTGATTTCTTTGTTCATTGCTCAAAAGAGCTCTTGTTTCCATGTAAGAGTAAAATGTTTTTTCTCTGATCAGTAAGACATTTTTTTGGCTCTATCCCAAATAAATTATTTTTTATATTATTATTTTACTTTTCACTTATTGAAACATGAAACATCTTATTAAATCATTTGCAATGCTTTTTCAGAAGCTTTTAAAATAAATACAATTTGTCTGAAGAGTCAATTTTTAACACAGTAATTTTATAGAAAGTAATTTATTTCTTTAGGAAGGACAGGTAATATTTTCTTCCTGGCATCCCACTGACATTTTGACACTCATCTGCTTCCCTCTGTTCTTGGACAACACAGAATAACACTTAAGAAATTACAGGGGATTTATTTGCAGAGTGATACATTTGTCAGTGAGGTGGCAATAGCCACTCTGGTACTCATTGCAATCATAAGAGCTTAAACAAATTCCCAAACAGACAGCTGTGATGCCTACTTACTCCAGCTGTGCTGCCCATGACTATTTTAAAGATCATTTGCAATACTCATGTAACAGCAAACTGTTACAATCTGCATGCAATGTAAAGGTTCCCTGACTAAACTAATAATTTGCCAGTACAATTCAAAATTGTTATTAGTGGCAGGGATTTTCATATTTTAAAATACAATTATATGCTTAATTTGTCTTCTAAAGACTCTAAATATACAGTGCTTCAGTAATGACCCTTTGAACTGTTTTCTGCTTTCTTGCTGAATTAATCCTGACAACTTCCTCACTGTAAGAAATCATAGATTTCATAGTAGTATTGCACAGATTTCAACACAGTCTTGAATCTGAAGTTAGTTGCCATGACTGCAGCTGAGCACTGTTCAAGTGTTTAAACATTTCTGCTACCTCAACCCCTTTTCAGAAAAGCAGCCTCTCAGTGTCCACCAGGAATTAGCCATCAAAGCAACGGCAGCTCCCATAATCTGAGGAATCACTGAAGCATCAATCAGGAAGCCTTTTTTCCCCTTTATTTACTTGTTACCTAGGAAGGAACCCCACTGTTTTTATGTTATTGATTCTTCCTTGATTGTTATCTTGATAAATAGATTAAATGTTAGTGATCTGTAGGGTCAAGGCACTCCTGCTGCTCATTCTGTTTTTAAAAAGATATTGTCAGTTTGCTTCAAACCCTCTAGCACATGTTTCAATTTAAAACTGAAATCATCTCATACAGATTCAAATTGTCTTGTTGCCACTCAAGGGATTTGTGAATTGATATCTCCCATCATAACCTATCCAGCATGTGTGTTCCCTTACAGCAGCCACTTAAATTCCTCCTTACACCTGCAATATTGCTCCCTTTAGAAAGAACTGCTTTCACTCCACTGGGATAGGTCAGAATATAGTTGGTTGAGGCCAAAGGAGTTTTTGAAAAAGACTTATTATATTTGGATTTGAATAATAAAGGCTTCTCTGCAAGACTGTGGGTTACCAGAAGTCCACTTAGACTAAAATCTCTTTAGCATTCAAATAATCATTTAGACAGGAACTCAGCCACCTCAAGAAACTCCTTTCCACTTCATCATCATTCTGGGAATCAAGCCCTGAGACTTGTCCAACAGTCTTATCCCATGGAGTTAGTTCTACTGGTGTAAGGCTGGTGTAAGAGGAAAATCAGACTCAGAATTTTCAATTTTTCCAACTATTAAGTGCCTTTCAGTTAATTTCCTTTTTTCGCTATTAATACTGGAAAATGTCACTTCCCTGACCTTTTTCATTTCCCCCTTTTCCATTTGGGTAATGAAAACAGAAGGGTAAGGCTCATGGCAGCATTACAGCAATGAAATCATATTAGCACTGCCTTCAGTTTTCCCTTTCTGAGCACCATGCTCCCCTAGTGAGATTGTATGTATATATATATATATATAAAATAATAAGAACATAGGACACCTTTTTCTTTTTTTTTAAACAAAGCAATATTAAATCAAATTTTTCCTTTAGTTTTTTCTTTAGTTTCAAAATTAGCTAACTTGATAGATCTCTTACAAAAGCTCTTTAGCAGCTCAACTGACTTCCAGTAAAATAAAGGAAGGATGAGTCAGGATTGGGTCATATCTAAACTTACTACAGATTAGTATAAGTTAAAGAATTCTTTTTTACATTTTTATATCATATGTATGCTGTTGATACTCTGTGGGAGTAGCACAGGTGCTTGACTTCTGTTTCACTGAAACATAAGCACCATTTTCCTCCTCCTCAGGCCAATTATCTCATGTACTTCCCATTTCAAAACCTACCAACTGAATTTATTTGCAAGAAAATAATCCTGCATAAAAGGATGTCCCTGTGAATAAAGGCTACTCTGTGGTAGGCAGTGAAAAATCAGAGTCCATAAATTATAATGCTGGCATTTCATGTCTTTAGTTTCAGATTCCCAAGAGTTCTTTCCACCTTTTTGATGTGTAAATAGTATTTCCTATTAGAATGTGACAACATCATTCCCTAGACAGTGAATCTCAAGCAATTTTTGAGAAATTTTTGTGAAGTCTCTTATTTGGCTCAGTAGGTATTGGGAGACTGATGTTTTCATGGTCGCTTGGAATCCATTGTGATAGAAAGTTCTATTATATTTTTTCCTTTTTCTTATTTCAAACCCATGGGTTTAACATTTTCTGCTGCCATGCAAACAGAATAAATTGTAGCCATGGTATGGAGACAAATGTGCTCCTTTGTTTATAGCAATCACATAAATCTGTGTGTATTGATACTGGTGCAGAGGTCTCTGATGATTCTGAAAGAGAGAATTTGGGCTGGATATCAATCTCTTATGATCCTGAAATAATGTCATGAGATCTTTAACTTCCACTTGAACAAGCACTAAAGGCAGAGAGATGGAAACTCGGATTAACTTCTTATCCAAGTGACACCTCTCGCAATGTTTTTGACCCTTACTTTAAAGCTGTCACCGGTTGCCTTGATTTATGGAAACACTATCCTTTTAAATCCTCCTCCCTCTTATCTCTGCAGGCAGTTTCCTGATTTGCTTTTCTTTCTCTTAGATCATCCATATTATTTCTTGACAGGGGTTGTGTGGACAGCCACACTTTCGATGGTACTCAGAAAGAAAAATTATTCTCTGTTTTCCAGTCAAACAGAAAATATTACAGACCATCTTAGTTTCACTCAGAAGACTCCAAAACTTTTCCTTTCAGATTACAGAAAGAATATTAATAATTTTTAAAAAATGCAGAAAATATCACTACAAACTCCTTTTCATCTTACTCTAATTTCACAAGATAAGTTTCCCAGGAAAATCAGAAGTGTACTATAGTAACAGGATACCATTTCCATAATTCCAAAGAGCTTTCGTCAGTAATAAAGAACCTGCTGGGCTAACACTGTTTCACCTACAAAAAATAAAAGCTGGTCCCAGCCACAGAGATTATGTCTATACTAGTAAATAGCCTGCAAAGCCATAACCAGGAAACAGGTCGCAGCTTGAGCACATCATTATCTCTGTTATTTAACAGTTACCACGGTCCCTGTCACTGTTTTTGCCCTGTGCCATTTAATGCTAGCCAGACAATACCTGGGCCCAGTTCAAAAGACAGCACATGTCTGTGCCTCTTTCCCATGGGCAGTTTGGATGTTTTCGTCCTGGTGTTCTTTGGAGAGAAGTGAGATGAAGTGTGTAAAGTCAGGCCATGCCATGTGTCACTGGGGGTCAGGAGCACAGAACAGTCTTTGTCCATTGTTACAGACACAGCCACAGAGTCTGCAGCTGAAGCACAAGAAAAGTGGCAACAGAGGGACACAGTGTGGAGTATCAGCCCACAGCAAGGAAATTTTGTGAGGCTGTGCATCACCTGGAGAAACACTGTACATATTGGCATAGCCTGGACTGCGTTTAAAAGGAGCTTTACTAGAATGTGGCTGTGAAGATGAAAGAAATATTGAAGGCTGGCTTAAATGTTGAGAATAGGTAATAGGGTAGGATTGTTAGGTTTTGCTTTTTAGGCAGAAATGCACATTAGTTTTAAAAATTATAAAGGAATTACCATTGGCCACATTGTTATTATCCCCTGCCCATATTGGTGGCTTTCACAGTTTCCTTTGGAGAGCAGACACTCAGAAAGTTAATTCTGCTCTCATGCAAAAAAGAGTGATGAGGTGGGACATGAATGAAGCAGAGCACATTTCTCCTGCTCCACTGGTGGCTGATGTGCCTTGTGGAAGCCTGACCTGTCCCAGACGCTCATTCACACACCCCCATAAAACGCTCAATACTCTCTATTATGTTGATTTTTGTGCCATGGGTTAGGAAAATCTCAAAACAATACCAGAAAGGTAATTTTGCAAAGATGACTACTATTAACTTGGTTACCATATAACAGCCTTATGGTTGAGACTGACGTCTCCTTTGGGATGTGAGAATCTTTAGAAATAAACTCATAAGAGTTTGAAAATAAGAACAAGCAAGTTGTACTTGATGTACTTCTTGAAAAGACATCCACAAAGGGAATAAAACCACCAGGAAAGGGAAAACAATAGTAAGTCAAATATATCACTTGAATTTAGATCAGTGATCTCTGCAGAGTAATAACGTGAATGACAAAGGAGAACGGTCAAATTCCCTCAGTGTGAAAATAAATGTGAAATAATTGCACCTTCAGCAAACTCACTTTCTTTCTGATATTGCAATGTCCTTTTGCAAAGAGATTGAAACTGTCCCAACTTAATTATTTTACATGTAAAATAAAGTGGGAACTTGTGGCCCAAAAATTGTAAGTGGACTCATAAAAGATTTTTCTTTCTCTTTATTTTTTTTTCCAACATGAACCTGGAGTAAGTTCTCTTTCGTTTCCTTTCCTTTCCTTTTTTTTTTTTTTTTTTTTCCCTTTAAGTTACTCTGGTGAAGAAGTGAACTTTAACATCAATGCCAGATCTTTCTGCAGACACCATCTCCTACTGCTCCAAACCAGCAATGTGGGTAAGATCACAAACAAACAGCCCAGTCCCAGTAGGCTCCAAATATCCTGAACTTCCACTCATTAAAGCTGGGCCTTAAGACAATACAATATGGCTCCTCCTAGATATACTTTTTCCCCACAAAAAAAGAATAATACAATGAATATTTTAATTTTTTTACCCTGTCTTGAGATTTTTGTGATGAAGCAGGGAAAGTGCAGCATGATTTCATTATGTCTTGAATATATACAGTGTGAATATTGATTTTTTTACTCAATAAAATTAAACATACATTGCAGATTCCACACAGCTTCAATATATGCCCAGCACAGTTACTTGGACTGTGAGTATTTTAAGAACATGTCCAGATTGAGGCTATCAGGAGCAGATAATTTTACTCAATATATTTATCATGGCTTTCTTAAATTACTTAAAACATGAAAAGCTGAAGTCCTCTTTTTCCCAAACTCAATTACCAAAAAGCTGTGGGAGAAAAACATCTTTTTTCCCACATGAAATCCAAGTTCTTAAGCTCTGTTCACACAGCTGGGCATGCAGAATCAGTAAAGCTCTTAAAAATTCCCCACGGAATTAATGTGACTTAACAGCAGTCCAACAATGGGATAGGGTTTGTCACAGTCTTCTCATTGACTTCCAAATATAATAAAATATAAAAAATAAATAAAATGAAATGAAATAACCATTCAATCTTCTCTAACAGAGACAGTTGAAATGGTATTAACTGGCAAATCTGTTCAGACTGGGACTGCAACCCTCACTGTGTTTATTCCAATGAGACCACTGACACAGTCATTGGAAGTGTAGTATGTGAAAATTTGTCAGTTTCTGCTCTAGTTTGTTCTGCTACAGTAGCTGGGGCAATTTAAAGGCAAACTCGTGGGAATTACTGCAGCTTAAAGGTTAAATGTGAACATTATGCTAATATCACAAACCAGTCTAATTTAGCACTTCTGCAGCTCTTGAAGGCACAGTACTAGATGGTCCCTTGTCTCCTTTGAACTGAAGATATGCCTTTTCCTACTGTGGGGACAATTTTTAACTGATCACTGAGAGATATTTTGGCTGAGTATTTTACGTAATTTTATGGTTCTTATAATCCTGATTCCTTTTTAATAGAGAAAAATTGGCTGGCTTTCTCATAGCAATCATTCTGGTGCTGGGAAAGGGAAAACTGACAGTAAATGTTATATAAAAACAGGAGGGGAACTGAGTTACAGATGTACCCCAAAGCATCCAGATCAGTAAAACATATCACGTATTATTCAAGAACAATGCAGGCTCTTCAGAGGTACTGGACTGCTCCTCCAGACTCCTATTTAATATGTGATTGACAAGAAAACTACACCCCATATCTTGAAGTCGACTTGACTACTGGCATCAATGGAGGGGTCCCCTTTCATCCTACCAAGCCTGAGCACAGACAGGTCATCCTGTGTCTGTTACCTCTTTCCTGCTATCAAAGCATCAGCTGTATCTATATTCAGTTTGGGTTTTTGTTGCTTAACACTCCAGTCCCAAGTGATGTAGCCTGGGGTGATGCTCTGTGCCACCCTTGTGCACTGATGGACACAGCTAGGCCTTGTCTTCTCCTTCTTCCAGACTTTTCCCGCAGTTGTCTCAACTGTGAGGCCCACAAAAGGTTTGATAAAAATTAGACAGCTGGCATAGATTGTGAGAGGGCTGTGAAAATAGTAGACCTGTAAATTTGTTTATTTTAGTTCCACAAATGAATCAAAAGGAGAGAGGGAGAGAAAAAAGAAGGTCATATATGACTAGGTGCAGGAAGAAAATCAGTTCAGATCTGGAGAGGCTAAAATAACCTGTTCCTTTCCTTTGTCCAGCAACCCAACATAAAAGAGAGTTCTGAAAAAAAGCTACCACTGGAAAACAGCTTGATGGTCTTCTGACTCAATACCCTGTCAGTATAGGCTATCAAACTCTTGGGAGGGACTCAAGTTTTTTTGTATTTTTCAGGATTTTAAGGTCAGCTATAATACATCAACTTGCCTGAGGACATTTGAACCTATTTTATCGCCTCTAGAAGAGTACCCTAAGTGCAAATTCATGGCAGCATCATGGTTCAGCTCTTCCACATTCCATAAATAACCATTCACAAAAGTGGAGCATAATTATAACTTCCCAAGTGAATGACTCAAAAAAAGTTGTTGGGATAATTATTGTTAACATTTTTATATGGAATAATGTATATTTAAATCAAAGTTCTCAAAGGAGAGACTGGAGAAACCTCAAAAATGTCTGACATTGTAAAATTGCCATACTCACTTAAAATCATGTCTTGTTTTATTGAATATTGAGAGGATTGCTGTGGGAAGAGAAAGATTTTAATTAGTTTTTGTTGCTAGAAACAAAATTTGTTGCTGTGTTTTCTAAATTCTGTATGAATTCTACTATTACTGAGTAAAAATGGAGACATTGTTTCTGTTTCTCTTTAAGGCAGATTTAAGAAACTAGTCTTTTTCCTTCAAAACTCAAAATTTCCCAGACACAGAACTCAGGAGTACTACCATGTCTCAAAAAAAGAAGGGAAAAAATTAAGAATTGCCCAGCTTTCACTCTAAATCTTATTCATAGATTTAATCTAACCTAACCTAATCCAAGCTTCATAATTGTCTTAGATGCACCACATAGTTCAGGGTCTCTATTGTATCCACACATCAGTATTTTGCCATTTGTTTATTCTGAAAGCACTTTGCATGTTCTAGTTCTTATTGTAGCTACATGATTGATGTATGAGCTTCCTGATACAGCAAGGCAATAATTCATGATGGAAGGTACACCAGAATTTTTTGGGAATGCAAGAAGGGAGAAATCTGAAGAAGCCAAATCAGAGACTGACAAAGTATGTATTGGGTAGAGGATATTATTTTTACTGTCTCCGGTATCACAGTAAGACTGTGTTCTGCACTGCATCTGCTGTGATACAATGTTTCCTTGAGCCAAAATTGAATATACATGTAGAATTCACTTAGAGAGAAGCTGAACTCCAAAAATGACCTACAATGACTAGGTGTTCCTAGATTAAAAACTTGAACTGCTTACTTTGGAGATCTCATCTCAAACTAACATATCTGCAGATCATGTTTTCCAAAGAGTAACAGCCTTGATCTCTGTTGGTTGGGTCATAAAATTGTGGGAGGCTGTTGTAGACCACGTTCTTTAGGTGAACGTGTTTCAGTTTAGATTATTGGACTCTGAGATAAAACCTCTACTTTGGCAGTTTGTAAACGTTTGTGATCTTCAGAAAAATGCAAGTCCAAAAAAAAAAAAGAGAAGAAAAAAAGGTGTATTGGCTCTGGATTAAGAACCTCTTTTCCAATCACTTCTTTTACAAGGAGTGGAAGGGAAGGCTGGAGACACTGCAGAGATAGAGGGAAGCATAATTTGAAGGTGGAGAGAGGCAACAGGGCTAAATGATGACTTACCATTTCTTTTGTTGTCATGACATTTTATTGCATTTGGCATGGAACGGCTGCATCGTTATAGGAATTTATGTCCATTCCTCATTCAAAAAAAAAAAAAAAAAAAAAAAAAAAAAAAAAAAAAAAAGAAGGGGAAAAAAAAGAACAATTTATTTCTAAAAGACAGACAACATGCAGGAGCATCTGCAAGGAAAATGACCTCTTCCATTTAGCCCAGCTTTAATAATGTGTAGAAGCAGGGATTTACTGTCCAACTAGTTTGGTCAAATTCTGCTCTGTTGCCTTTGGGTTTGTTAAACAGAGGAAGAAATCTGCTACCCATGTTCAAAACCAAAAAAACACAGGTAAGATTTTAAAAGCTTGGTGCGTCTTCAAAGACTCAAGTTTTCACTCAAGTTTTTTTGTTTCTAGTTCTAGAATTAATTAAAAAATTATACACCCCTGTCAGAACTTATCTAAAGACTCCCTGAGAACTGAACACTAGGCAGTCTGTGTTAGGTTAGATACACAGACTTGAAGAGCTAGTCAAGCGAAACCAGCGTCTGTAGAGCCTGGTGTGAGAAAACAAGACATCCCACCTCTGTCTAAGCTGGGTGTTGTATTTGCCTCTTTCCTGTCTCATCTCAGAGGTGGACCTAACCAGTGCCTCCACATATTTCCCCTGAAGCTCCAAGGTTGCTTTTAAAGCTGAGTGACACCGACATTTGCACTAAAGAGAACTGGAGTTAGGATTTGCTGTACCAAATTTCAGTGTCTGTGGGTGTTCTCCCAGTTAGACACTTGTGTGCCCATGGCAACTGACTTCTCATGATGTCCACTTTGTGGTGTTGTTCTTGGATGGCTGAAATAGAGAATGCTTTTAAAGCTATTTGCTTCACTTGACTGAGGATGGAATGGTTCCAGTTGTGTAAATATCTCCTGGTGCTCTTCCAGTTTTTCTCCTCACTACCCCATGGAGATACATTTTCTTAAGCAGGGCATAGTAGGAGAAGAAGCTCTGCTGGTTTCCTCCTGACAAACCTTCCAGCACATACCAGGCCTGAACTCCAATATCTCTGTCAGTACAGCCCTTGACCTATCCTTGAACAAAAGGAACCAGTTTTACCACATTCAGTCATGGTTTTGCAGGATGGACAGTTAAGAGGGATAACTGAATGCATGTGACTCTTGGTAGGATTTCAGCCTCCAGAGGCAATCAGTTAATATCCCAATCAACCATACATTTGTCTATTCTTATACGAGTCCCATGAGGTAACAGTTGCACAAAAAGGAATATTATCTAATTAACACATATAGCTGGAATTTGATCTTCCGTTTTGCTTTGGAATATCTCAGCTGAAACTGCACTCACATCACTACAGGATTTATGAGGATTACACAAAGTGCTTTTTCCCATACACATAGTGAGTATGAATTTCATCTATCAATGCAAACTTGCATAATCCCTGTGAATGAAGGGTTAGACATGACTTTGAAATCCTATCTCAAGTGGCAGAAAAAGTGGAAAGTGCATAGAATATAATACATAATGTGCGGATATGTGTTTTTTCTCATGTATAGTTGTAATCTGTACTTTATAAGTATTACATTGAGGCTGGAAGGTATAACATTTTGTATAACATAATTTTTCTTTGTTGATTTGATAAATAAAGAACATGGGAATTACAATCCGTGTTTTGATAGCCTATGTTGGACTAATAACATTTGAAACTTACAGCTGATTTTAGAGCCTTGTTTCCCTCAAAATGTCCAAAGTTACAGAGGAAAAGAGCAAAAATTAGTACTTATGATCCTCTGACTCTTAATTTTATGACCACATGGCTAAGTGCTTCCTGAAAAAATGATGGAAAAAGGAAGATGCCTGAGTTCTGGTCTGATATAGATTCCTATAGCTACATTTTTTTCCCCTGGAGTTATGCTGATGTCTGCTGAAGATATGACACTGTTAAAGAAGTATTTAACAAAAAAATAAAACCATTCACTGCTGACTCACAAAAATGACTCTCCTTCTCCACAGATATCAGAAGCACAGTGTGTTGAGCCTGAAAAATTTTATCAGACAAAAGATCCATCAGCCTTTCCTCATCCAGTACTATTGTCTGATGTACATGAGATAAACACACAAAGAAGCAGTAAAAATATAAAGTGACCTTTGTCCTTTTATGGCCTTTTAGCTTATCTAAGGTATCATCTAAATCTTTTAAAGCAATGGAAGATGATCAAAGCTTTAGAGCAGAGATCACCTTTCTTTATTCTTTCTTTCTCACCATTAACTTTCTTCTCAAGCCCTTCAGTATACTTAAACCTTCTTCCCCAATGAACAGAATAAGTCCATACAGAAAAGAGTATTCTAGAGGCTAGAGAAAGAGTAGAAGAATAACAGTTCACAAATAGAAGACTGTTCATGAAGAGTTGCTCTTAGGCATCCTCGGGCATTTCCATAGGTAGAAATTATGCCAGGTCTTGTGTTCTTTACAAAACAGTCCAAGAGAAAGGTTAGCAACAACCTCACTAACTTTAGAGGAGCTGTCTTAATGCAGAGAGAGCTGCGAGTCATAAAATCAAGATCCCTAGAGAAGCAGGTTTTGAGTCCAGCTTGCCTAACTTCAATGGAGACATAGTTTGAAGGAGTGCTGAGTGCTGACCTGGAAAATCAGTTGCCAACAGAGATATCTAAGAGGTGGCACCAAACATCTCCAGTTAATTTTAACAGCTGAGCCTACAAAATGCAAATTCAATTGCTTGGAGAATTCCTAATAGCTAAAAAAAAAATCTTGTCTCCTAAACTAGATACTGATCAGCACACTTTATTTGAATAATTTCTGAAAAATAAGACCCTATAAAACATAATATATTTTCTGGTAAAAAGATATTCATTGCATTTGTACCTCATTCTGTCCAGCTGGATTAAGTTCTTGCTGAGCACATCAGACAGCTTTTATTTGCTTCTTGTCATGCTAAGCAAGAAAGCATTTAATACTAGAAAATAGCTTTAAAACTATATAAATCTTTGCAGCTGCAAAAGGACCCACTCAGACTGAAAATTCTTGCTTTTTAAAACAAACTTTGTTAACATGTTTTAAATTCAAATATCCAAAGTAATGTTTAACCCTTCTGGTCTTTTCTCCCTTCTTACATGATGCCCGTGTTCACTTATTGCAGTATACTTGATTTAGATTACAGCTCTTCACTTTTTGCTCAATACACTGTGTTTTAATCATGGCAAAGTCTCATTAAAGTAAATAAATGTAAACTTCAAATCACAGTCCTGCTTGGAACTTTGTATGGCAAGACAAGTGATGCACATCTTTCCCTGTGGAATAATGTATAACAATAAAAATATCTGGAAAGTGAAATGGACAAGGTTGGATCAGATATTCCCTCAAAAATGTCATCATTTTGTAAACCTGAGAAGCTCAGTAGGACCCTTTACATGTCAAAAAATTAAACATTTAAATGTAGTGGGAGCACACCTAGATTTAGCCAAGTTCAGGCTTTAGATTTTAACAACATACTATATTGCTTATAACAAGATATCCAACAGATATAAATTTGTATTTGTCTATATTTGTCATATACAGATGTAGATTTTATGTTTTATTTTCATAATTCAGTTTTCATAACAAAAATATTTCTGGATCATATGATCACCTAGTTCAAATATCATATTAGAGAAATGTGACTCCTCATTTTAGAGAATGCAGAATATTTTTCTGTCTAAAAAGTTCATTAGTGTTAGAAATTTTTTTAGACTATCCACGAATTGAATTACAGACTATATTTTGAAGGAAAAAATCATGAATCATAAAGGAAAAGGATTGATTTAGCCAACAATTCAGTTTGAAATATTAAATGAAGAGAAACAAGAGAGCACTGCATCTGGAAACCACGTGTTAAAAAAAGGATGCTCATTCCAAGACTGGCCTCTGGCTTAGGCTGCTCTGTTCTGTTCATTCTTGAGTTGTAACAGGCATAATCTTCATTGTTAACTCTAAATTCAGACAACATTACCAGGATTTATATAATTTGTGTGGAAGCTCTACTACCAAATGAGCTGGTTACTCCACTCCTAGAAAAGGTTTGATTATTGATGTACTTGCATGCAGTGATTTCCCGTTCTGTGTCAGCAAAGATTCATGACTGCAGATTTCAGGTTGATTATCAGCCATCAACCAGTATTTGCACCTGAACTAACAAGTTAGTTTTTCTGGCTGATATTGATCTGGAACATCTCTTTCAAGTAGGAGCCAAGATAAAACAACAAAGCTCATTTTTGAATGTGAATTTAAGGAATTGTTTGAAAGACCTCACTGGAATAGATAGATAGAAAATGTCAGGGGCACCTGTATGCAGAATGAAAATGAACTGCCCTGCCAACTTCTTGCTCCATTTGCCTAAATAGTCTTATATCACTAATTGATTTTAATATGAAGATTTGGATTTCATTCAACTGATATTAAACATCATCTACATACAGGTTTATTCATAGTCTTCATTTCGTGTGTGCTTTTCTCAGTCAAGGCCTAGAAACAAAGAAGAATTCTTTAAATGAACAAGAATAAATTGCAAGGGTGAGAAGATATCCCTCAGGAGTTTCAAGGGAACATGAAATGAGTAATGTTATCAGGAGTTCAATAGGTCAAATTAATTGTTACCATTCCCGAACACTTGAAAAATCAGCCATTGGCTTCCATGAGGCACTCAAAATCTATAACTGTGTCCAAGCATGGTTCTCAGATATCTTTTATTTGCTTTTTATTACTGAAGTTGCTATGGTTTGAATTTCCAAGCTTTTCTCTGCTACAGGCTGTAAGCTGATGGTTTATCTATGTTTAATGGAAACTGATCTTATATGAGCATAAAGCTTGGAGTTGAATGTTCAGAAATCCTTCTACTATTGTAAGTCTTGAGATAATATGGTGAGACTTGGAATTAAAGAAGTAGGTAAGAAGCACCCACTTAACATTGAAAATATACTGTATATGAAATACCATGTTGCTATGAATTACCAAGATCAGTAGGACTTTACAAAGAGCAAGACTTTCCTGTGCAGTGCTTGATGAGTTTCCCAGGCTGGTAAGATGCTGAGAAAGGCTAAGCTTTTGGTAGCTTCATTCAGTTCTCTTAAAAATATAACCCCAGGTCTCTTTCTGATTTGTTTGGTTGGCACTTGATAGTGGGAAGCATTATGGCATTTTGTTTCTGTGATTCAGAGATCACTTGTGAGATTTGCTTCCCAAAAGACCCCAATGTGTTACTGTAAAACCTAAGGCTTGTTCCACAAAAATCTTGCTCAAAAGAGAGGACCAGTTTGGCAGGGCCCAAGAATTCATCCCTTGGGATCTTTCCATCAGACCTGTGCACTTCTGCACTTCACTCAGTCTCACACATAGCTGTTCAGGGGAGTCTGGCTATATTGCTATGTTGCTATATTGCTATAACCATATTGCTATATAATGCTGCATCAAGGTAAACTGATAGAATAACTTGCTGTCTCTCTATAAGAGAAGAAACAAACCCCAGAATATGTGAGGGACCACAGCACTGTACTGCAAGACTGATGCATTGCACTTCCTTAATTAGATTGTAAGAATTGTGAATCTGAAGTAAGTATATGATGTCTTCCTTATGACAGTCTCCATGCATTTATCTTCTCAAAAATTTCCAGAGAATTGGTATTAGACCTTCCAGTAAACTGGGAGACAGTACACAGATGGATTACCTTGGACAAGTCTTCAAAAGAGTTAAGCCTGTGCTATCGCCAGACCACACACTTCTTCCTCACACAGACAGGTGGAATTCATTCTTTGTTTCCTCTTCACAAAAATAAATCTCCTTATAATTACGCTGGAAGTTTAAGCTGCACTTTTACTTCCTCACAAAGAAGACACTGTGGTTGTAGAAGACTAATCTGCCTTTTATTTCTATCAGGCAAGTAGCCTGAATTTTTAACTGACCCACTGTGATTTCTGAGTGGAAGACAAACAAAAAAGGTTTTTATTAAAACCAAAATTCTTTGCCTTTTTGCAACACCCTGCTTAGTATTTGCTATCTACACATAAAATCTGTTTTTCTTTTATCCCTCCAAAACATTGTGATGAAAAAGACCCTCAAGCCTTACTATTCAGCAACTGGGTCTTTAAAAACAAATTCTGGGTAATATGAGTTTTTACAACACATTAATGTATTTAAGGGCTGTGAGGAGTTGAGGGGACTGACTGCTTTTTCTAAACCACATGGGGTTCTTTTGGCATTAGTGATGAAGCTGTTCTATGCCAGATAACTAAGGCTTATGTACAAAGCTACTTCATTTAAAAGTTCATTAACAGGTTACAGAAACACCGGTGCTGTGAGCAGGTTATCTTCTCCTCACCTCTTCTAAACCCTTAAACACCTATTTTTGCAACCACAGCTAGCTCCAGCTAAGGGGCTTATATATGCCTGAAGAAAGCAAAATGACTGTGCTCCTGCTTCTCCAAGTGTGCTCAGTAAACCTGGACACAGGTCCTGTGGCAAGCCTTCATTTACTGCTTAATTCTTTTTACAGGCAGCAGGTATTAAACAGGCTTCTTGCAGCAGCTGTTCTGGGAAACACTGGCACGACTGTAATCCTACCAGCTGAAATACTCCAAAGTATTTACTGATTCTCCCTGCTCACAGCTGAAGAGGCTCCAAGTCACTGGAGCTAGACTAACTCTGGGGTCCCAGTGTTAGTAGCCAAATGTAAAAATGAGGAAAAATTTAAACTGGGGATTTGAATTTTAGGTTAAATAGGAAAAATACCCAGATCAAAAACATCTGCAGTGGGGTACCCAGGAAGTTTTGGTTTAGCTCTTGAGTCCTTTTCAAAACATGATTTTTTTCATTAAATTCAATTCAGCTTTTGAAACATAGAATGTAATTTCAATCTGGAATTAGAAGCATATTTGCTTATGCCTCAAAAAGATAAATCAATAGGGTTTTTTCCCCTTGCTTCTTTGTTTTCAATGAAACTACTTTTCAGATTTTGTTTCCTAATTTGGTAACTATGAAGTTTGGGGGGGGGGGTTTATTTTACTTATTTTTAAGCAATTTTAGTAATAAAGTATTTACCGAAAAATATCACCCAGCACTGGAAAATCACTTTGGAGCTAAATATAAAGATGAATATTCTGAAAGAAAAGACTGAAAAGGATCCAGTAAATATCCTACTCCAAGATGAACAGAAACAAGGAAAAAAATATAGACTTCATTAGACAGATCAGTTCCTCATAAAAGCCTAATCTCATAATCAGACTGACTAAGGACTTTGTATGCTTTTGTGAAAAGAAGGATGTAAGGAATAGCTGCATGCAAAAGTCCTGCTTCACTGGCTTGTCTTAGACACTTAAGTTTTATATTACAGCCTCATCTGATTTTTAAAATTATCATTATTTTAATACTACTATGTTTAACTTCCTTATCCAGGGACTAGAGTTTTATGGATCCAGCAGACAGCATACCAGCATATGAAGCTAAAATTCTTCCTTTCTTATTTTATAGAAAAACAGATCATTTTGAATGGAAAAGTTTTATAATCTTTGTAACTAAGATGGGCAAAGTGGCTTTCAACATTTTGACATTTTCCATCCGCAGGATAACTAAGATACTTGAATTTGTCTGTCTGACTGGGAATGAAATAGAAGAAGTGCTAATAGGAGTAATGGTTGAGCTTTCAAAGATTGGATGGGAATTCAGGCAAGACTGCAGTGTACTGTTATTTCATTTATTCACTGTTTTTATGGAGTCAGATCATGACACAGCATGATGCTCTATGTAGAAAACACATAGGCACAATGAGATTGTGAAGTAGCTTGTACAGAAAATCTCTCAGTGAAAACTATTCAAACACTGACATTCTTGTTTTATCCTTCCCTGCTTATTTTTCAGCACAAAATGATATCTTTGAAGAAATATAAATGATCAGTGCTTCCTTAGACTTGCTGTGCTATTGGCCATGGTTTTGCCTGCTCATGGCTCTGCAGAGGCAACAAGGCTAAACCACAGAAGTTAGCACTGTCATGGGCAGACTATGAATAGTTTGCCATTCACAATAAAGAACAAACCATAACTGTTCCTGTCCATGTCAGAGCGGTTGGAACTAGATGATCTTTAAGGTCCCTTCCAACCCAAACCTTTCTAAGATTCAATTATTCTATAATCAGTACTTAGAAGTTTTCAAATGACTTCCATATTATGGTGATGCCTGGCATTTTGTTCCCATTTTAGTCCATCTTTTGAATATCAGACTCCATGCACTGCACTAGATGAGGTCTTAACAGGCTTTTCCCCCCTCATTCTGTACGGATCTCATATGCCTTTACCCAGCTCTACAACACCAGCAGCAAACAGTCATGCTATGAGTTTCTGCTATGCAGTCTGCTACTCAGTGTTACTTTCAAACCCTCATCACCCAGTCCCTCCAGCAGAAAGTTTTATTACAGGCTAAATGAATCTTCTCACTTTAGATGGTAGGGAATTTTCTCCCATTTTTGTCTCTCTAATGAAAGGCTTTCCAACTCTTTCTTTATGGCATCCTCATCTTTTGCTGCAGTGGCGATGACTGTGTTGTCATGTTTTATTAGCTCACTTCAGGGTTTCTGTGCCAAAGTTATAATGGAAACATTACAGTAACTTAGTCCAGGTTCAATCCTTGAGAAATTCCACTGCAATGTACGTGTGATCCAAGGCTTCTCATTTAGATACAGCTTGTCATCTTCCATCTAAACAATTCTTTAGTCAAGTTCCATTTCATATATTAGTCATCTCCAGCCCAAAAAATTTCCCCTGTGGCCCAGTCTCAAATACTTTACTGACATTCAGATATTGACTGCATTTTCCTCATGAGAAATTTAAGTGTTCTTTCAAAGGGAGTTTGAGGATCTTCAAGCCTTAGGTAATACTGTTGAGTATAATTGCTTAATCTTCACTTTGGTTTTTTTAACTGTTAATCTACAACTACTACATTTCCTAATTTCCCATCAAATGATAACTCTTCTAATATGCAAATGGATTATAACCCTTTCATAACAGAGTTTTTATTTTATCAGTATTTTACTTGGTTGGTTTTCCAGAAATGTTGAGTGCATATTATTCTTTCACTGTTCCTTTAGGTCAAAAATATCTGATGCCTCTGAAATCTTCAAAAATGACCCTGCCAATTAAAATTAAAAGTTACTTCTCTCCAGCTCAGTGTCTATTCTTTGAAACATATGGAACACACTGGAACATGCCAACAACAACAATAAATATTTTCCAACCTGTATGCAAAATTAATCTCATACATATATAGTATTAGAAATTATTGAATTATTCAATATGGAATTAATTGGAATGGAATGGAATGGAATGGAATGGAATGGAATGGAATCGAATCGAATCGAATCGAATA
This sequence comes from Acropternis orthonyx, assembly GCA_035583155.1. Taxonomy (NCBI): domain Eukaryota; kingdom Metazoa; phylum Chordata; class Aves; order Passeriformes; family Rhinocryptidae; genus Acropternis; species Acropternis orthonyx. Next base: position 7,384,901 of record JAWWEU010000040.1, read on the forward strand.
GAATAGAATAGAATAGAATAGAATAGAATAGAATGTTTTCATTTGGAAGGGACCTACAATAGCCATCTAGTTCAACTTTCTGACTACTTCAAAGCATCTATTTATTTATGTTTCATATACCTTCCATTCTGGGATGCTGTTCTAGAATAAAAACCTACAGCACAATCATACAGACTTGTGCCATCAGTTGTCTGAGGGAGGACATTCAACTGGAAGCCTTGAGTTCTGATTCTGTTTGACAGCAGAGAATGACAGAAGTCCCAAATAACTGTTTGGTTTTAAGAAGGAATCAGTACAACTAATATTTAAGTGGAAACTTGATGTAAAACAAACCCTTTTTTGTGACCTAAATCCCAGCCTCCTCCATTAGTCTTGTGTGTACCTTTATTGCTGTCATAGGTCATTCCTGAATTTTCCATCCTCATCTGGCATCAGTAAGACTAAAATGATACTACAAATTGACAAAAACAAAAGATTACAGTCAGTGAGTTTGAAGATGAAGGATTTCTAGTTATAGGAAACTGTAAATTGTGTACTCAGCAGAAGAATCACTAGGTCACTATCAGCAATGATGCAAAAGATGGCATAAATTAGATCTGGGCTTTGGTGAAAAGCAAAACAAGTATGTTGCATTCAGAGAGAGACAGTAGATATTCTCTTTTTAAAAATGCACAGTATAAAGCCCACTTGTGGTATTTTTAATTTGGTTTACACAGATGGACCTCTGCTGATTTAACTGCAGAACTACTTTTGACCATCACCTCTTATGAATGCCCTAACCATGATAGGCTGCATACTTCTGATTAGATACCTCGCTTTCCTTACCAATGCATTATTGAAAAATATACATGTTTACAGAGATTCAGCATCAGTGTATAGGCATTTTCCCCATAAAAGTATCCTAAATTATTTTCTCAGAAAGTTTCTGATTCAGTTCTTCCAGCCCACTCAAAACCTTGAGGGTCAGATATAAATAAAATCATGGAGCAGGGAGGCACTTTCTAAGCCATCACAGCAGTAACTTTGATTTATTCAAAGTTATGCTGATAACGACTCATGTCTTGATCTGCTATAGGGAGCAGAACAGATGTGTTCTTGTACTGGGGAGTCAGGAGCCGCAACAAACTCTTGGCCATTATAACTCCTGTTAAATTGTCTGGAATCCAGAGCTAGGTGAAATGAATCCCATCCTTCATTTTTGACCCTAAACATTACTGTTCATATGGAATAAGATTTGTTGTAAAAGCCTATTTTAGGTAAAGACAGAGGAGTTAAAGACATCATCCATGTGATGCCAGGTGTGAGGTCACCTGGGTAGAATAGATAGTGATATTTAGTATCACAGGAAAAAATATAAGAATTAACAATTTAACAAAATCAATGCTGCCGTGAAAATTAAAGAATTATATTAATCTTTTTAAAGGCAACTGATGATAGATTAGAACTAATCAATTAGCCATGCAGAATACATAATAGTCACTACACTAGGACATCATACAATGGCCATGGAGGGATTTTGGAAGAGTACCAAAAAGGCTTAGACCTCAAATACACTGAATTCCATTATCTCTTCACTAAATCTTTTTATAACCCCAAAGTAACTTCCTTGGCTGGCATACACTGACTTGGGTCAGTTGAGCTGAGTGGAATTAAACAGATTTACGAGAGCTGACAGTTAATTCCTTATACCTCCTTTCCCCCCTGTTCTGCTTACACAGCTTAGCTTTCCTTGCAATTTCAGATCTTTTTGGGTGGCCTCTACACCTTACAAGAGGAAATTCTATGCAGAAGTTATTTATTAAAAGTAAGTCTTTCCACTGTAAAAGCTTCTTAGGTTGAGCATCTCCTTCCTTCATCGCACCTACACTTAGTGATCTCTGAATTTCTTCACATCTGACTAAAGGTGGGGAGGGGGCATTTTTATTTTTTTCATTTTCTCTTCACATCAAAGTATGTCATTCTTTTAACCTTTTCTCTGAACACTTGCACATGTGAGTGGTTCTGCTGACCCCATTATTATGTGGGAACTAAAAAGTGTTGCGGAGAACCAGTCTTCTGTGAATAGCAAAAAATGCTTAAAAGTACATTATAGCCCCTAGATATTAGACTCAAATTTCTGAATGAGCCATCTTGAAATCTAATGTGATCTCCCAGATCTCTGCATCTAACTTTGATAATTTTAGTTGACATTCCTGCAATGGTAGCCTGCACATTCAGATACTTTTTATAGCTCACAGAATTGGGTTTTTTTACACTTTCTATCATATCAAAAAGGGAGAAAAAAAGCTTTAATATTATTGATTTATTTAATATTTCCCAGAACTCCTTTGTTATTTCTTTATATAACAATCCATCACTAGAAATAGTGGGAAAAGTTTAAAACAATCAAAGGTGATGAAAGCCTATGCTAATGTAGTTATCGGCTTTTATGAAACTCAAAAAAGTACTGACATGCAAAATTTTAGTATTAATATAATTGCTTAAATAATTTTGTTATTTTTATTGTAACTCAAACACATTCTGGATTTACATATCTACCAAAAAAAGGGAATCTCTAATATGCATTATGAGACACAATATATAGTTATGTATTTCCACATAAAATTGCTTGATATATACATTTTTAAAAATGGAATGCATCTCATCCTCCAGTGTTTGAGGCTAGTAAGAAAACTGTTCAATAGTGATTTACTAATCTTGATGAGGACTGCATTCTTTGAACACTAAAGCTGCCACTGAGTTTGTACATAGTGGTTTGTTTTAATCATTCTTAGCAACTATGTCTTGGAATGCTAAACACGATTTTAATTTATGATGGTATTACCATAGCAGTTTGTTGCTTTGTCACTTTTGGGAACTGTGACAATGAGACATGAGGTTACTGGATTTGTTTGGAGGCACACGGGAAAATTTCATCAGAGAAATCATTCTCTTGGGACTGAACAGTTCAGACTGGGATTTTTAAACTAAAACAGGATAGACACTAAGTATTTCAGTAAAAGTCTGTTTTGTATTGGAGCTTCTTTTGGAAGAAGAGCCTAGAGAGGCTGAATTTGAATTTAAGATTTATATTTGTTGTTTGTCTTGATCCTGAAAACTCCCAAGTGTGCATTGGGATCCCATCGGCAAACCTGTATCCTGCATCCTATATCATTCTGTCTGCAAAGTATTTTTTCTTATTTCTCAAGCTGTGGAAATGGACTGAAAAATAAATCAGGGAATAGCCCTAACTGCGTCATGAATATTGTGTGCAACTACAAATCTGTCTAGAGCATTTCCTGCAGCACAGGGATACGTTTCATCAGGTGGGTGACAAAACCCATGATCTTGTGGCACAGCTTCTTGCTGGGAATGATGACGATCTCCTTGCACACACAGTTGTTTCCCAGGCGGGTGTAGTACTGCTTCATGATCACCTGGACAGCCTTTTTCACCCTCTTTGGATGCATCTCCCACATCACTGGTGTCTATGGAAAAAGGAAACGGGGAAAGGCTGAGGGAACAGCCTGTTCAGGTGGGAGACGAGACAACTGAGAGGGCAACCCATCAATGCCTATAAATGTCTGAAGAGGGGGTGCCAAGATGATGGACCAGTCTCTTCTTGGTGGTTCCAAACTATAGGACAAGAGGCAATGGGCAGAAACTGGAACAAAGAAAGTTCCACCTGAACATGAGGAAAAACTTCTTTACTGTGATATCATTTTTCTGTGATAGGGACTTTATGATATAAAGTTGATTTTTATGACTTTGATTGTTTGTTTAATCCTTATTTTAGTTCCTGTAGGCTTTTGACATGCACCACAGCCTTACATGGTATATAACACAGTTTAACTCTGCACTGTGTGAGCAGATGTTTTCCTGACAGCTGGGACCCAGCACTGGGTAATTTTTTTGACACTTACTGTTTCTCAAATCACAGGAAAAAACAGTCATTTCCAGTATGATGTGATCAAGAGTAGCACAGATAAACCATATGATGTGCAGATGTGATAAAGAACCTAAAGTACAACTAACAGCTTCAAAATTAACTAGCAAAGAACATGGGCAACAACACTTTCTTTTAAGTCAGCATTCTCTTCCAGAAATACTGTTTCAAGCTATTTGAGATCTTGTGACTTTATTAATGGCTTCCATTTGGTCTATAAATACATTTACTTGTCAGAAAAAGTCTGTTCTTCTCTAGCATCATCACTCTGAAATTGCCTCACAGTGGCCTAAACATCTGGAATCTTGGATGTTCTGCACACTGAGGAGGTGAAAGGAAAAATCTATGAAACACCTGAAATGGTTTTGAGGTGTGTAGCAGAGAAAAGGCAGGTGGATGTTTTGGCAGTGGCATCTGGATGGTGTCAGAGATACAGGCTACATATTCCTCTTACAAAAACCCATGCCAGCTGGGTCATCATGGCAGACATTGCACTCATTTCTATGAATGTACAATCAGAATTGTTTCCAGATTGTCCATCCTAGCTAAGTGTAAGCACTTAGTGATGGTGAGCACTGTTCATTCAAAACAAACATTTCCCTGCCACTTTCAGTCCTGAGAGATTTGTGTGCCTGATAACAGCCCTGCTCTTCCTCAGGTGAATATGTCTCACAGGTTGCCTGTAACAAATCTGTACATATGCTGCAATATGTAAACAGCAGCATTGGCTCTCCCTGGAAATGTTCAACATACATCTGTTAATAGGACCAAATTTTCTTCACATGTTTCCCAATCTGTTTATTAATACACTGCTCAGGCTACCTTAGCAACAGTAGTGTTCCTGTTAGCAAAACAACCTATCATTGTGAAACCTAAATAGATGCCAGTTTGCCATGTGATTGGTTACAAAGCGTTTTAGATAGGCATTCTAGCCAATAGCTATTGTATTATCTGGGCTGCTTGTTTCCCACTGCATGTTCTTGAGCATGGAGAACCCCACACAGTTCTTTCCAGTACAAATGAAACTCTGTCCTTCTGTAGCAAAGGATTCAGTTTCAATCCTTTGTGATAAATAAAGAATGTGACCACTTACTGATGCTTAATTGCTACCTAAGCTGTTAGGATGCTTATTCAATATCCTTACTTAACATTCTGTGCTTAAGGATTTAGAATAATTAGGCAGTTATGTTTCTAAGTTGGAAAACTTTGGATAAAATCCAGGCATAGGTGATTATTTTGGCTTTCAGAATGAGGTTCAGCTCATGAACTAAACCTTAATCTAGATATTATACATATAGAGGCCTACCTATGAAACCATATGCTGACATTGCCACTGTAGCTGCAGCACATGCAGATGTGTACCAGGGCACCTCAGAGAACAGTAAATTCCTACATTTAAGCAACTACTCTGAGTGCAGAGTACGAAAAAAAAATCCCAGAAATGAGGCCTATATTTAACTTTGCAACGCTAATAAGCGTGAAACATGTCAGTTCAAATGAGACAGATTAGTAAGGTTAGAAAGAAACACAAACCGGGGGGG
>JAWWEU010000040.1:7390376-7579966 GCA_035583155.1 Acropternis orthonyx
GGTTACAAACAAAAACAACCCGCCCCCCCCCCCCCCCAATTATAGCTTGTTCACAAGGATGGTAACATAGTTTAAAAGAACATTCTAGTATATGAGCATTGTGTCCCATTATTTCAACACTTCTTTTAGCATCTGAAAGTGCAAGTGTGCCAACACAATGGTTCACTGGGACATATCAAGTGCTGGAGCATTTTAAGAACATTAAATAAAAACACTGGGTTGAGTGAGTGAAAACATGCTCTCTAATTTCTGCTTCAATAGTTTGTATTATAGTACTGCCAGAAAACATAATTTAGAGAATTTGAAATTTTTGTATGAAAAAAGTTAAGAAAGATATGTTCCTTTCATAAAATGGTCCAGTTATCTTTGCACAGCAGAGTGTGTTTGTAGATGTGTGAAAGTGGAAAGGCAGTGGGCTTGGACACATTTAATCCTCTCTTTCAGGCTGTAGTAATCATCCTCACTGAATTAGATAATGCTCCCATGCTGCAGCATGACTTTTGCATTTCACAGCTTTATCTGCATTCTCTTTTTATCTGATGGAAGTTGACATTTTTTACATAACAAAGCTGCAAATTAGTTCTTGAAAAGATTGATAGAGACTTGTTTTGTAATAATTAGAGCTAATGCTATTACTCCTGAGGCTAAGGGTGTGCTAGAACAGAGACTAACAAGCTTTGTAGGTAAACATAGATTCAAAAGTACTCAATAAACAAACCTGTCTTATGAAGGTTTAATAGACATATGCATGGAAAAGCTGTGTGTACACTGTGTGTTTTGTAAGAACACGTTGTGTGAAGGAAAAACAAATTTTGAAGGTATGTAATGGAGTATAATAGAGTAGAGTAGCTGTATTTCCCACAGGCATCTAAATTTCTAGGCTAAAGCCCATCTTCCTATTCATATCCAGTGCTAGAAATAAAAAAAATTAACTTTTCTCTAGAACTCCTCAAATAAACACTTTGCTAAGGCTAAGACTCTGCCTTCAAACCCCTACATAAAACTGTAATTTTTTTAACTGGGTTATTTGGATGATTAGAACATGACAGGAGGTATTAATAGGTAAGTCAAAGAGAGGAGTAACTATCCATATCCTTTAAAACATAAAAATAATTTTTTAGACTCTTCCAACTATTTTTGTCAAGTTCCATGAGAATAAGTGCTAGACAGGTCTTCATTTAGCACTTCTCTGAACCATTGCTTCTTCACTGGAGGAAATGGGGACTTCAGAGTCATAGAATGGTTTGGATTGGAAGTGACTTTAAAGATAATATGGTTCCAAACTCCCTGCAATGGACAGGGACACCTTCTACTAGACCAGTTGGCTCAAATCCTCATCCAATCTGGCCTTGAACCTTTCCAGGGATGAGGCATCCACAACTTCCCTGGACAACCTGTGCCAGTGTCTTACCACCCTCACAGGAAATAATTTTTTCTTAACATATAGCCTAGATCCCCCCCTCTTTCAACTTAAATCCATTTCCCTTTATCCTGTCACTACAGATCTGCAACAAGATCTCCCTGGAGCCTCTGCTTCTCCAGGCTGAACAGCCTCAGCCCCAGCCTTTCTCCAGGTGAGAGGTGTTCCATCCCTCTGACCATGGTCACGGCCCTCCTCTGGACCCATTCCAACAGGTCCATATCTCTCTCGTACTGAGGACCCCAGAGCTGGATTCCAGACAGGGTCTCACAAGAGAAGCATAAGAGAGTTGTGAATTAAATACGGAGAAATGATGGAGTCAATATACACTTGCTGGATTAGATTTATATAACTTAAAAATAATACTTGAGAGTAATAACCATTGTCTCAGTTTTGATCTGATAAAAATGTATTCTTAGAATTCTATACCAGAAGAATTAAGAATCTGGCCCAAACATCATTGACTTTAAGAGAAATAAGCATCACTGAAAGGTTTTACTAATAAGACAATTTAACTTAATTTTATTAGTGTATTTTATTATTAATTTCTTTATTTATTATGAAGTGAAAGATTTTTTTTCCCTTATATGTAACAGTATCTCAGACTTAAATCCATCTGCAAAGTGCACATTCTGGATCCATTTCTTAATCTAACAGTCTGCAAAAAACAATTTACTTTGCTTATGTTCCTATTCCATGATCTCTGCTTACTTCTCATCATCTCTGATAGACCATCTACTTTAAAATGGCTGCAACAATGCTTTATCTACAAGATCTTATGAATACCATAAACCACAACTTTTTTTCCTAATACATACTTACTACTCTTGCAGTTAAAAACTTCAAAATCATAAGTGGTACGAGAAAAGGTGAACAGGGAGTGACTGCTGACAAGTCCTCAGGGCACATGAACTCTACATTATATGGGCATCAAATACTGTGCAAGATGAATGCTAACACATCAGAGAGAGACAACTATTAAAATATAATTAAACAATTGAACTCATAAATATTGTGGACAATCAGATCAAAAAGCACAACTGACCAATTCACAAAAGGAATGGACCATGGGAAGTTTTCTCACATGAAGACACCACCTCAAACTTTTTTTTTAGTTGTAAACGAGGTCTTTGGCATGGGTTGTTCAAGAGCGTTCTTGCGAAAAAGCACCACCTGTTTGCCTATTTATCTGTGATTATCACTGTTGGAGACCAGATACTGATACTGACGGGCCTTTGTTCTGACCCAGGACTGTTGTTCTGAGGTTCTCTGAAGTTTTGTTTCTTTTTATTTAGACATGGTGTTCAATATATTAAATTATGAGGAGCCTTCCTATTCAGATAAAGTATGAAGGATAGAAATTAAGCAGGGAAAAATTCAAAAGCAGACTTCAAATTCTGACTCCATGGTAGTTTATATGGTAGTTTAACCCAACCTGTGAATTAAGTAGAACAAAGCTAGCCTGGATGTGGGCTGCTTGGGCGGATGTGTCCTTGGAAGCCAGACTGAACAGATGGTCACTGTGCGCTGATGCCAGTGGAGGAAGCCAGTCATTTAGAAAAGTTTCCTCCTGCCTTTCTTCCCAAACTTGCTAGCATGTTTTGAGTCAAAGGGAGCAGGCCTTCTGAAGTCCCATTTTTGTTTCTCTGGAACAACTAGCATGCTCTGACCATTGAACTATAATAGCTTATGGATTCAGTGCTCCACTATGAACCACCTCATCCGGTGTTTTAATCTCAGTGCTATAATAGGGCTTTTGGCTAAGAAGGCAAGAACAAAAGAAAGTGTCTTGAGAGTGTGGAGTTATGAAGCAACCACATGTAACATTTCTGAAGTAAAGCACATTTGTAAATCTTCAAACTGGTCCCTTTGTAAAAAGTGAACACATTCTTGTACAAGCTGTATTCCCTTCTTAAACTTGAGTACAACTGCCCTAGTCTTGACCTTATCCAGCTGTATTGAAAGTTTTCTGTGTGATAAGTATGACATAACTTCAGATGTTAATCATTTCTCCTCTAATTTTTTGCAAGTCTTTTTTCTAACCACATATATGAAACATTAAAACTTCAAACCTTTAAACAAAATATCTAAGAGCAAGTCATTTTATCATTAATTGAGTGGAAGGAAACACATACTCAGACTGAAAAACTGTGCCAGGAAAGTCTCTGTACTACTTGAAACAAGAAGAGTTTGTCTAAAGTTAGTATTCACAGCTACAAAGAGATGACAGGTGATCTCAGAAGGCACTTTCAGCATTTAATGCTGCACTGGGGATCCCAAGTCATCCTTTAGGTGCCACTAGCATTCATCAAAATCCCACCTAACCCTTTCGGTACCTTAAGTACGTAGTTTAACTGATTAAGGTGTCAGTTACAGAGCTTCAGCATCGTGTCACTTTTTCTGTTATTAATGGACAGAAGGTAACTCCTACAGGCTGACTCCAAGTGGCTGCATTAGGCTTTAGCTCTGAAATGCCTTTCAGGGCAGATCCTTTCTCTCAGCAGGGAATAAAAAAAAGGTGGACATTAGTCTTCCACGTTATCCTTTGTGATTATTCCACATATATCCCCATGTGACATTTAAACTGAGAAACTCCAGAGCAGAAGGCTCCCGATCTGATTGTAAATCTTAGCCTGTCCTAACTCCACATAAGAGTGGGATTTAAGCACCCCCCAGACATCTCTCAAATCTTGTTTACTGGGGCAAGATAACTGAGGTACAGGCTGACTGTCATCTATGGTGAACTGTTAAGATGTCTTTGTTTTGAAACACTGCAGGGTCTTCCGTGGTGCAGAGCTACAGGAGCAGTCTAAGACATTTGCATTTCTGTGTCAGGAAATGCCTGTTTTGAGGATGTCCAGGAGCAAGGTGCTAAACTCATGACTTCACGCTCCAGATTGTCTTCATCCTCTTGTCTTGCCTAGCCCACCTGCACAACCTGACCCAACAGATCTGCTCACAGCATGTGTAACTCTTAAAATAGATTGGTAAATGCAATGTTAGTAACTTCCCACACTCTTGATATTTTCTAGGCTGTAGATTCCATTCCTCTGAGATTAAAGCTGATCTTGTACAAAATACATGATTATTCATTTGAGCAGCAAGAGGAATGTAATTTTCTGTACAATCTGTTTGTGTTTTTATTATAAATAGTTATAAGGTTAATTAAATCATGAGGAGATGCATGCTCAAGTCTTTTCTTTAAGAAAATATGTTATCTATCTAAGTCAAACTGAAAGTTTTTTTTTCAAAACCTCAAGACAACTGGAAACACAGAGAAAGCTTTCTAAAATTATTTTAAACAAAACCTATGGTCTTTTTAATGATTTTTTTTTTTCAAAAAAACCCATAAACTTTTCTGAAATCCTGAAACTACACTTTGAATTTAGAAGGGACAAAGCTAGCAGCCAACTCACTCCTGTTTCTCCACACTTTTCAGGTGCCAGGGCTATTCCCACTACCCTCAAACTTCTCCCAAACCCTTTCCTCTTCCTCAGAGAAATACTTCAATCTCAAACCTGTTACTCATCCAGAGACAACTCAGCCCATGCTGTTACCAAGTGCAAACCTGATGATAAAAGAACCTTGCTTGTTCTGAAAATGAAAAAGAAAATAAAAATTGCCTACCTATTCAACAAACAGACCAAGTAAAATCAATCTGAGAAATCACATAGCATTAAGTAACACAAGGGATTTCATTCTCCTCCCTGACAAAAGACAATGATGGAGATGATTTGCATATGAGAGATGTTAATCATATATGGAAATGGTTATAAAAATGTTGTCAGCACATTTTCATCTGGAAAAGGTTGTTTCAGCACCAGTGATATATTTAAATACACTACACTGCTTCCATCAGGAGATGCTTTGATCTAGAGAAACGAACATTTCATTTATCATTGCATTAAGAAAATGTCCTTTGTAGACTGCTGTGATTTTTCATTTTGCATGTTAGTTTTGGCATTTCACAAAATTTTGTAACCAGCACATATGTAATCACATAAAAATTAATAGTAAAACTGAAAAGAGTCTGGAAACAGCTTTCATGGCTGTTTAAAGTTCTGTTCAGGTTCAGCAACACGCTTTAACACATTTAGTGCACAGTTACCCTCCTAACCGTAATTATGTAAAGGTAGCTATATAGCTGTCCTTACTAGAGTAGACAAGACTTCTATTGTGGAATTTCCACCTCTTTCAGCTCTTTCTTGAAACTTAAAAACTTCAACTGAATTTATCTTCTATCAGATTTAAGTCGTAAAAACAAACTTCCTGAAGAGGTTTATTCCACAGGGCATCAACTCCTGTAATTATAGTGATTTAAACTATATCTTTTATAGTTTTGTATATATAAAACTTCCTGCCTGATTTGCTCAATTTCCCAAAGTTTGAATAGCTTGCTTTGTCTTTTATCCCATAATTTTCCTATGGTTTATTTAAATTTAGTTGATATACTCAACAACTCATGCCCCAGAGTAAAATCCCTTCACAGATTTCTTTCCATATGGAAGAATTAGATGCCTTTTATGTGCATACATTTAAGATATTCAAGAATCATCTTTCTTATAGGCTTACGTTGAGAAATAGAAAGTCATATATTTTTCCCTTTCAAGGTAAAAAATAAACTTATCTTTTATTAGCAGTGAGCCAAAAACTTGCCCTGTTCTCATTCTGCTCACACATAATGAATTTTTAAGGATTTCAATAATAATCTTAATGAACAAGTCAGGGAATTAGTTGGCTGCATAAGTGACTATGATCAGGTCACTTAAAGGGTAAGACAATCTTAAAATTAGTGAGGCACTGGGAAAGGCTATTTAGAACATTTCAAAATGTGTATATATATGTGTATATATATTCAAGAAATCTTCTTAACTCCATCTTTTACTATAAAGAAAAGATCTCCCACTGGTTGAAAAATGACAAATCATCCATATATAATTTAATTTGTTTTGTATACTTTTACACATTATTTTATTTGGAATGAAAGGCAGAAATTTTCAGGGCTTCTCAGCAAGTCTGTACTTTATTTGAATTTCTGCATTTTGGTAGTGCACAGCAGGATAAATATATGCAGCTTTTCGTTCACCCTTTAAATAATGGAGACAGACAGTGGGAATGGAAAAATATGTATCTATGAAAAGTACTTGGTGCAATTTCTTTAGTCAAGCAGGTCAGCAGAGTAGCAGCGGCAGCTGATAACACCTGTTTGTGATGACCACAACGTGGATGGAGTGTATGTATGTCTTTCCCTCTCCCAGTTGCTGAGCCCACAGATGACAACCTACTGCTGCTACCCATGATTGGAAAAAAACAGTGTGTTCAGCCAGTGGGGACCTCATTCAAAAGTCAGTTTTCAGATTTTGACAGCTATTTTTTTCATGATCTAAACAAAATGAGAATCTTCAGGCTATATTTAATTTAATCTTTTTTCTATTTTTGATTTTTATATGCAAATTTATTATTAATCAGAACAGTGGGTTAAGTGTCATAAAGTATTTAAGAAAACTTATTTTGTGTTACATAGAATTTTATTCTCATTAAAGGTCCCCTTTTATGTTACAACCTCCAGCAGACATGGAGTCTTACACACATGTGAGTGTGTGATTGTAGAAAAATAAAATGACAAAAGGCAAAACTGAGATGATGGTTTGGATTTGTCTGACAAACAGAAGCAAAATAAAGCAAATATAGGATCAAACCGGCATGGAACAAAAAAGCATCATAGCATCATAGCTGTGAACACTTTACAAATGCTTTTATATGAACAAGTAATTTGTTGTAAACACTGCTGATATTTCACAATTGATTGTCCCTGCTCACAGCTTGAAGAGGATCTATGTAGAATTCCAATTCAACAATGAAAATGAAAAGCTGAAGGTGAAAATCATTCTGAGGAAATTAATGTTTATCAAGGTAAAAATGTTTTTGAAGTTCATGTTTTCCTTTGTTCTCAAAACAAACCCCAAACCAATCCCAAACAAAACCCCTCTCACTGCAAAATGTTGACACTTTTAAGGTGTTTTACTGCTTTCACTTCACATGTCAAGTGGGCTATGCCTACATCTAGCACAAATTATCCATTCTGTATTGAAACTGACTTTTCTGAAGTTCTGACTGCTATACAAAGACTAACATATTTAATATACTTCAGGTCTAACTCACTCCTAAAATGGAAAATGAATGATTTATAATTTTATTATAATAAATTATTTCACCACTTGTTCTGTTTTGAGAAAACAGACTGTATTACTTGGCGTAAGTGGTAGGATATTGTGCAATACACAACCGAGTTCATATTTTCAGTCCATTACAATGTTTCAGCATAGCTTCACTGAGGTCAGTGCTGCTGCAACAAGTTGTATCAGCCAAGGATTTGCTATTGAACTGAGCTGCAAATTTAGTGCATAACATACAGACACAAAAAAATGCCCTATTCATAATGAGAAAGCATGAACAAAAGTTCGAGTCCATAGTAAAAAAAACTGTAACCAAAAAATTCCACAGTTATTGTTAATTTCAATGACTCACAATTCACTCTAGCCATACTAGGTATTTGTTTTCGAGTATTGTGCTTGTATATATACTAGATACAGAAAATAATAGGGCTCAAAGGTCATGGAAGGGGCAAAGTGACATAATGAAACACAGACACAGACAAATCAGCAGAGATACTTGGGACACCAAAAATGCAACAAAAAAACCCCTCCTAGAAGTCTAGTGTTTATGTCAGCAGAAAGGTTGGACACGAAAAAAAAGAATGGAAAATTATTTTCTTTTTTTTTTAAATTAAAAAAATATGTTTGCTTTAATCAAATCTGAGAATCTAAAGCACCTAGGTAAAATCCCTCTTTCTGGTTCCAGAAATGAAAAAAAGAGCACAACAATTCAAAGCAATAACAAATTTTTTCATTTCCTCATCCTGGCTCCAGCAAATGCCCCTTTTTTTTCAGGTTTTGGAGGAAGGTGCAAAGACTCCTCTAAAGGACATATGCAAAATAATCTACTAGAAGGGCAACTCTGTTTAGAAAAACATATGCCACTTTGGAATGGTGCCCTTACTGAAAAATGGTAGAACTGAATCTTAAGTCTACTTTTACACATAATCTTTCAAAATATATATCAGACCATGAATGAAAAATGTTAGTGCCATTGTCGGGTATCAGTTAAGAAAAATACAGGAGGTTTTTATACTACAGTTTCCTTCACAGATTGGTGAGTTTATGTCTGCCAGAAGATTATCTGGTCTTTGGAGAACATATGTAATATGACGGTTGTAAATTCTATCATATTTTTCTTCTTGAGTGTTCATGGACAGGATGCTGCACTTTAAAGAAATACTGTGAGACTAAAAATTTGAGGTCGTTGGGTCTGGATCACTATAACTGAGTAGACTTTCTATATTTAATTAAGTGGCTGATCATGAGAGAATAATCATCTGTTGTTTCTCCTAATCTGACGATGTGACTATTCAAAACTTTAGGAGTTATTCCCTAAAAACTGAGATTAGCTGTTGAATAATCCATCCTGTGACTCATGGGATCTGAGATTCAGCCCACCACCTCCCTTGTTTTGCAGGGGAGTAGTGAAATTTGTCTTGTTCTGGGAATTTTCCCTGGAGGTTCCTATCTTGCCTTAATTACTCTGCAGACTTCTAACTTGTCCATGTTTCTTTTTGGACTGCACAGGAATGACAGTGACATTCTGGAGTTATGGTGCTTCCTGCTTACAAAAAATAGACTGTTGAGGGCCCTCACCCCTCTGCAGCAGTATCTGGTGAATGAGGAAAATGTAGAGGTCTTGACACAAGACAAATTTTCACAGCAACCTTGAGGGGGGCTCATAGTGAAGGGATCACAGGCAGAAAATCCTGCCTTCATCTCTGTCCAGTTGCTTGGTACACACACTCCTTTCTACAGCTGTGCTCTTCTGTTAGTCCTAAATTTGATGAGGTGTTACTGCACTCCCACCTTACCTCCTTTATGCACAGTGTGTTCTTTTACATGTCCTTCTTCCGCACCTTTGGTGCTATTTGTCACTTTATCCACTGCAGACCCTGGCACAAGACAGATCATTAAGAAATTAAATTAAGAAAAAAACATGTCCTAGACTGAAAAACTACAGAGTGCTAAAGATTGCATCGCTGTAATTATTCTGGTTTTCTGGTCATTTTTTGTGGATTAGGATGAAAATTTGAGTCTCCTGATTGTCTCTAGATGAAAGTAAAACATAAAATTTGGTCCTCTGAGGGATCTCCGTTTGTTATTTTTGTGCATGTTTGGTTTGCATTGAAAAATGATTATAATGACTTCCGCTAATTCCTTTTTCATGTAGAGTTTGCAAAACCTCTCATTGTTCTATCCCAGAAATAAGCCTGACGTGCATGAGCTGCTTCTCTTGATGCACAGGGCTTGATTCTGATGGCCACACATGAAAGGAGTGGAACTAATGGGCACTGTTCATTACAAAAATACCAATTTGATGCATGGTTTGTACTTTGCCTTGTCAGTGGTGTGGTATTGCAAAACCAGGCTTAGATTTTTTTCAGAGAACTCCAGGTTAACTCTTTTGGAAAATGAAGAATGTATGTCTGCATTGGCATCCAAAGATATTCCATAAAGCCATGAGCACAGAACCCATTTCTGCTACAAGCACCACAAAAGCTGGGAGTAAGTGGCTTCAGATCACTCCAAAAACCACCTAGATCCTTGCCAAGTCTGTTTTCCTTTATAGTTTAATTCTAGAGTCAATAAACACAAAGAAAAGGTCATCAAATGAACAGTATGTATGTAATTTACAATTAGAACATGCAACTGGTGTTTCATAAAAATATGGATACAGTTATATCTCTGGGCTGAATTGAGAGAACCACAAGTTTTGACAACTTGCACCTGCAGTATAAATTTGATGGATTTTTAGAAAAGTAAAATCTTCATTACATGTACACAGAGTGCATATTCCTTAGCTATGGTCCTCTTTTGAAACTGAGATCCTGAACAATGTTGCCAAAAGAAACAGCTTTTATGCTTTCAGACAGCCAACATCTTACAAAACCAGGCAGATGAATGATGTTATGTGTAAAAGATGAATAAAAATATCAAAGATCTGAAGTACCAAACAGGCTTTGCAGGCCAAGAAAACTGTATTAAAATTCATTCCATAGAAAATAAAACCAAATAACATTGGGCCCAACCTGGACATTTAGTTCTGCTCCAGAAACTAAATTATTTTATATTCCTGAGGCAGAATGATCTCTCATTTTGCAGTCAAATTTCCTAAGACTTTAGACTTGTTGTTACACTAGGTTTGTTCATTGACAATGAAGGTATGAACCTATGGTTTATGAAAGTTTTGTGGTAAGTGAGTAACTTTATTGCTATTTGACATTGATGGTATTTAGAACCATGCTCTTGTATTCTGGTTTTTGAATTTCAGAGCCTTTCATCATCAATGTCAGAAGACTGAGATTTCATTCTGACTAAAGCCAGGAGAAAGATTCTCATAACTCAGACTGACAGCCTTCATAATTCAAATTATAGAAATATATTCAAAAGAAAACAATTTATGTTTGTTAGCAACTAATAATTCAACTGCATGAATATAATTCCTCAGTGATCCTGAGAGCTATATATCAGTGTACAATTTAAATAATAAAAAAAAATCCCTAATTTATGTAAATTAACCCAACATAAATCAACAAAGGTACACACTGTTTTTAAACTTTCTCTTGCCAGTAAAATATGCAGGTGAAAATTTCCTCTGTATTCTTCAGAGTAGTTGTCAATGCAATCTGCTTTCATTTATATATATGCAAAACATAAATAGTGGTACCATAACTAAAGACTTAAGAAATAGTTAGATCTATTTATCATTTGTTACAAAAATGCCCAGGAAAATTCATTCTTTTCCTTAGCTACATGTGATTTTAATCAGAAACTAGCAACTCACCATCAGAAATTATAAGAATGGCAGGATACATACAAATGTCCCCTGTAGTCTAGTTATGGGTGAGAGTCACCTCACCTGACTTGATGTATCTGAAGATTAAAGTTCAGACAATGAACTAGTCACTATGCTTTGCCTTTGGGGGGCTTCTCCAAAGAAGGATTCATCTGACCTTTCTAGAGCAGGATCACGTCTTCTTTGGAGGTGCCTGTCCTGTTTCCCTTCTTGGACTAATTGGTAGTCTCAGGTGATTGGATCATAATTAATGCCTTATTTTTGGCTTCTACTTGCATGGTTGAGCTTTCTGCATGACCAAGGAATATCCCAAAGAGAGGAACAGAAGAGGTCACAAGCTGAAAAATAGGAAGTGAGGAAACAAAAGTGTACTTTCACCAGTATTTTTTAATGCCTTATTTGATGAGAATATGCCTTTTTTATCTTATTTTTGGTCTTTTCTAGAAATGGGTTACTCTAATGCAGAGTGATTCTGGCAGCAGTCCTCACTGTTACAATATATATCTTGGAAGAATGGAGGAAGCTGAGGGTCAGCCTCTGTCCATCAGTCACGTAAGTTACAGTTTAGTTATATATTTGAGCTCTTTATGACCTTGCAGATGCTTCTATTGTGACCAATCACTTCATTTGTTTCCCTCATTATATTTTATTTGTGTTCTATTATTTTCTGTCAAAGCACTGAATTTTAATCATGGGGGGTTGAGCGTTTCTCAACCAGGAGCTTCACAAATAGAACAGTGTGTTCATTTGATCTCTTTTGACATTCAAATACAGGACAGATGTAAATACTCCCAGGTAAACTCTAAATTTATCAGGTATTTTTTGCCTGTTTAGACATAACTCAGGGATCCCTAACACACATCTGGATCTGCTCTGGTTTTCAGTTTTGCTGACAATACCTTTATGTCTGGTAAATGGTCTAAAGGGTCTGATGTATTCAGAGGCCTTACAGGCCAAGATAATTTGCTGATGTACCTTTGCATTCCAAAAACCACGACGATGAAACATACTGCTACATTGGGATTTGCTCTAATACTACTTAAAAATCAGTTATCTTGATAATGATCATGGTTATTAGCTATTGGTACAATTTCTCCAGGGATTTATCTGCTTTCTAGTTGCTTGGCTATTTCTCTTCTTTCTAGTTACTTAGTTCAGGACTGGCATTTTTTTCTTATGTATCTGTTCTAGCTCAGCCTGAGGATGAAAGCTGAGCTCAGAGTTCATCCACTGAAATTCCTGAATCAAGTCAGGGTTACATGATCGAATCACAGTTTTAGCCTTAAATTATTTCTCTGAATAAATGAAGTCTTCTCATCTAACTGGCACTCATGTGTAGCTGTGAAGTACCTTGGACTGCAGTAATTAATAAAGAATAATAAATTATGGAAATGTGTCTATTGGTATCAATGAGAGAAGATATCCATTAAGCTTAAATTCCTTCCCCCCCCCCCTTCCAATTTAATAAATATTTCACTGTGAAAACATTAAACAGATAGTATTTTTTTCTATGATGAACAAAACTGTTGAGAAGAATCTGATTTGAAGAAATTACAGTATTTAATTTTAATATAAAGGACTATTTCATTACTTTAATACTTTTACTAAAGAATCTTTGTGACATGAAAGCACCTTTGACTTGGTAGATACAGCAGCTTTCCACATGTAAATACACTTGGTGTGGATGTCTGTTTTCAATAGCATGTTGTGAGTGTAGTGACTAAATGGCGGGGGTTTTTTGTCTCAGGTTCTGCTCTCATTGCAATCAATGACCAAAGTCTTCATTTACTGAAAGAAGAAAATCTGAAAAGGAAAATGTTAAAAACCAGTAAACCAAGCCAATCTTTACACCGCATTGCACTTCATATCTGGAGTTTGCTAGGATAGAAGTTATCTCCCCAAACCACTGTATCAAATGCTGGTTCTTGAATAAACTGGGATCCTGCCCATTTGAGTTCAAGTTATGGTCTTCTCAGCTGATAGAGCCACTGAATACATAAGCATTTTATATAGATGCACATGGTTTCAATGATGATAAACTTTTTAGATTGTTTTTCTTTTTTTGTTTTTTTGAATTTTTTAAGCTCTAGCCCTGAAGACTGAATGGCAGCCAGGCAGAGCCACATCTAGAAATGTTGCTGATGTAAACTAAATAAAATCTGGTATAAAGCTGAATAAACAGTTTATACTTAAAGTAGAATTAAACAAAATTAATTAAAAATCTGTTTAGTTTGAATAAAACATCTTTCTGTCAGATTCTGATGGTAATTTCATTCAACGAGGAACACCAGCATGTGGCAGTTCTGTTTCCAGGTTGTAATGCAGAGATGAATAACACCTTTCATAACAGAGTCCTCAATAACTTCTGGACTTGATCCTGAAAACACTTTATATGCAATTATGTTGGCTTCAGCTGTACTACTTCAGGGTGGGTTTCACTCAACATTAGACATTGAGAAGCAGACTTGTAGGCTCCCTCTGCAGTCAATAGAGAGATATGTAAGGCAAGTTTTGTTCCTTGTCTGAAGTATTTTAAATTATTTTTTAAATGATGCATCATCATAGAGGGAGATTGGCATCAATCTCTGAAACCCAGGTTTTATGAAGTAAGTTTATCCACAAATTTGACTGCACGTGTTATTGTAGAGCAAAGTCTGGGATCCACATACCAGTCAACAGTCTACTTGTGGAAAGACCCAATCAGCAAAATATTCATAATTTTATTTAGTGTAAGGCATGTATTAGCAATGACTGATGCCTCCTTTGGCTGTAAAGTGGTAGTCTAAAAGTCATAGGTGCTACAGTACAATTAGACCCGGTTGCAGTTATGGTGTAATTAAGAGTTATATGCAAGGACCCACTTCATCATACAGACCAGAACCGTGGTGATGGGGTGAGGGGTTCATCTACTATAAATCTACACCTGGCCCTGTGGGAAGAGTGAGTTGTGCTCCTGTAGTAGTTCTATTGAATTGTGAAGCAAAAAAAACCCCAAAACCAAACAACTCCCCCCCGCCCCCCCCCCCAAGAAAATAGTACTGGTGTTTTCCCAGCAGTTCCCCACAAAATACACTTCTAATTTAAAATGCAACTTGCTGTGGATTGTCAAGATACTCAAAATATGATGATGCAGGGATTTTGCTAAGCTTTTGGGATTTGGCTTCCATTCACTGGGATTCAGATGCCTCAATAACTTCTTTTGGCTAGGCTCTGGTTCTTGTACAGAGAAACCCAAACTTAAACCTTTGAAGTTTCCCTCTAGAGCTCTCAAAATCCACAACTTCCATAAATATAGGCCTGTCTGCATTAGAAAAGATGGTGTTATCTTCAAGTTATAAGCCCCTTTCCTTCAAACCTGTTGCAGGTATTTCAGGAAAGAATTTAAACAGAACACCAACACAGAACAGAGGAAGCATGTAAACAAACATACTATATCAACTTACTGTTTTCAGCCTTCTGACAGTGCTGGAAACTCCCATCTTCCAGACAAATTTTGTTCTGATTTGGCCAGTAGTATATTATCTTAAGCTACTAATAACAGTCGGTTCTCATTGAGGACGCTATAACAAATTTAATGTTTAGACTTGAAGGGAGACTATCTTATAATATAATCAAAATAGTTATTTATTGAGGACAGTGAACATGAGCCTGCATAATGTATGCTGTAAATCACTAAGACATGTGGTTCCATTTAACACTATTTTGCTTGAAAAGTGATCACTTAGAGGTAAGGTTTGCCCTAAATTGGGTAGGAAACAAAAATATCCAAGAATAAATAATAAATAGGGTGTGTTTTGTACAAAACTATCTTTTAGAGACAGAAAGAACATTTCTATCTATAGAACCATTGCTTGGATTTTGTCTTCTGGTAACCACAAGTACATATTTTCACTTGAAAAAAGTGGCTTTCAGGCATTCACAAAGATTTGTTCATACTAAGGATAAATAGAACTAGATATCCTGCTTTCTGAGATAAGAAAATACACCAAATCATTTCTTGTAATAGCATTCATGTTTTATTAAAATGAGGGGTTTTTTTCTTTTATTATTTCTACAGCCGCTGCTGAGGGGAAGTGTAGTTCTCAGGACTCAGAGTTGATTTTATTCTTATCCTCCCTGCTTGATGCTGAAGCCCATGAATCAATACAGCAGCCGTTGCCATTTAGGGAGAGCAGGATAATGCCTTAAACCAATTAGTTCAGCCACTGGTTTAATTTGAAGTAGAAATATAAAAGTATAATTTAGACAAAGCAGGAAAATGAGCTTCAGTTAATTTTTCATGGAAATTAATTTCTTTTCTGACTCATAAAATACATAGAACTGTGTGCTCTCAGAAGCTGATTTTCTTTCCTCTCCTGGACATAAGTGGAAATACAACAAACCTTTTCCTTGACATACTATTTATTTTACAGAGACTGAATTCATATCCCAGACATGATCTGTAGACAAAATTTTCATCCTTCTCACCATATTTGGACCAGATCCCACATGCACTGTGCACCTGTCCTGGTTCTGGCCAGGACAGGGTGAATTTTGGCAGTAACCAGGAGGGGCATGGCCAGGACCCTGAGGTTGTTTGGTACCCCCTCATGCCATGCAGAGGGGGGATGGAGTAGGGGTGCTTCTTTTTCCTTTTTTTCCCAGCGTGTTGGGAGTGTGTGGTTAGGTGGTGCTGGGTTCCACATGGTGAGCAATTGCTTGTGAATTGCTCCCCTGTCTTGTACACTCTGCTGTTAGCATGGTAGTTGTTACCGTTCCTTTTCTTATATCCCTGCTGTTTCCAGTAAATTCTTCTTCTCTCAACCCGTTCTGATGGGCACCTTTTTGTGTCTCCAATTCTTGTCTTCATTCTGCTGCTGTGGGAGGCAGGGAGAGATCAAGAGGTGCATGGTCTGGGATGTTTCAGTAAGAACACTAAATTACAGAATCACAGAATGACAGAACATGCTCAGCTGGAAGGGGCCCACAAGGATCATTGAGTCCAACTTTTAGCCCTGCACAGGACTGTCCCCAAGAGTCACACCATGTGCCCAAGAGTATCATCCAAATGACTTTTGAACTCTGACAGGCTTGGTGCTGTTACCACTCCCTGGGGAGCCTGTTCCAGTGCTCAGCCACCCTCCGGGTGAAGAACCTTTTTCTAATATCCAACCTAAACGTTCCCTGACACAACTTTGAGCCATTCCCTCAGGTCCTGTCACTGGTGCCCACAGAGAAGAGATCAGTGCCTGCCCCTCCTTTTCCCCTCAAGAGGAAGTTGTCACTGTTCTTATTTGGGAGCTGCAGAAGACAGAAATGCCTCCCTTCATGCACTCTAATACTCTGTAGATTTTCTCCTGATGCAATGTACGGTGCCAGCTGGGTCTTTTCACAAACTGGTAGAACTGAAGGAGCCTTAACCTTCTCTTTATGCTCTGACTGCTTCTTGTTCTCAGTTCTTTTAGATCAGATGGAACTTGGGATGATCAGGTAAAAAATAAAACTAAAGGGCTTACAGAAATCCTTGTCCATAATGGTTTGCAGGCACAGTCAGTGTTTGCAACATTCTGTTCTTCAAGCTTTGGGTGCGATGGAAGTGGAATGCAATACAGATCCTTGATTCCCTGGGATGACCTGCATAAATCTATTCTAAAAGAGAAACAAACGAACAAACAAAACAAAGCAAAAATCTATTTAAGAAGAAATATTGTCATGAATAAATCAGATTACAAACTGCAATGTCAAGGATCTGTCCAAGCTACAGTATAAACAAAGGAGCAGATTCCAGTCCTGGCTTTAAGGCTTGTTGGGGACATAAAATCAGTGTCTGCTACTGTGCAGGTGTTGCATGATAATTTCCAGAACTGAAGTCAACCAGATTCCCTTCTTCCCAGACTGGTGGGAGAGGGAGTGAGCAGAATCCCTTGACTTTCTCTGGGGACCCCGAAGGGTCAGCCTAGCTGCACTGGCACAGGGCAATGGGCACACTCTGGCTATTCTGTGCAGAAAGAATGAAGAAAAAGAGCCTTTATCTCCTGATGGACTGCAAGGTGGTAATTCAATACCTTAATAGTACTATTCCTTTTCTTACTCATCCTCTTTAGAACACCTGATTTTATTAACTCTCTGATGTATATGTCTCCACTATATTGCTCATTAATCAGTGCAGGTGCCATTATTGTCAGTGGAAATATGACTGCTGTCTTCAGAGTATATTGATCTAGATTCTTGGACAGTGTTGGGTCAGAGTTTGACTTTATTAGGAGTGTGAAATCCAGTCTGCCAATATGCTTTCACATTAACTGTAGGAATTTAGAGATACAAGGCTCCCCAAGGAAGTAAATCTGGTGGTTGAGTCGCAAATACAAGTACTTGAGGATGACTGGATCCGTCCCCAGTGGATTGCTCCATCCCCATCCTTACAGTCTTCCCTACCTGTGGATCCTTCACTACTCCAGTTGGCTTTCCAGAAGATGAAGGTAAATCAGTTCTGGGTTTTAGTGCCATTATTTATCATGTTTGACACTTTCTTGTCTGCTACTGGAAGAAGAGGTAGGGATGAATGGCTGGAATAAACACTTCCAGGACATCCAGGCTTGTAAATTGACACCTTATTTCTTGGACTTGTCAGTAAAGAGTGGGAGGTTCCCTTGAAAATTTTCAGAGTTGGACATGAGTTACAGGATCTTCTCACGCAGGACCTCAGTCACCAAATATATGGCTGTTCAACTGGAAGAGATACACAAGGCACAACTTATCCCAACACTTGGAAAACAATCTCTCTCCTTAAGAAATTTAAGCAACACCACTGAATTGCATCATGCTGCAGGCATTTCTGTCTCTGCTTACAGAAGGAATGAGTGCTCAGCATAAACACCTACAGTGTGGCAGCATGCTGCTGTCTCGTTTCTCCTGCAGTCTTTACTAAAAGACCATCTATTTGTTTTGACAATTTAGCTCACATGAAAATAGTTTTGCCTGAAATGTGCCAGTTTGGCATTACAGTGTCTGAACAGAGTTCAGACCTATGACCAAGCACAAAAGGAAGGTAACAAAACCAGCTGAATTCTCTTCCCCATTCTAGTTATTTGGGAAAGATCTATTTTTTCATTTAATTCATGTTTGTTTTATTGTCCAACGAGAAAAAAAAAAAGCAGATATCTGATTTTCAACTTCTGCTCTTTCATGAGCCACTCAGCTTTACAGGAAATCTGAACAGTTGCTCTGGGAACTGGGTGTGGAATTTGGTCTTAGGGGAGCCTCAGATTAGCTACAAAAGAAAAAAAAAAAATGGAGGGAAGCCTCCTTCACTTTTCAAATTCAAGTTTAAAAGAACCTGTTGAATACTTCTATCCAACAGCCAGTGTCCTTTCTGCAGAAAAAAATTCCGTCGTCCTCCTCATCATTATAGTTATCACATCTTCAAAACATGGAAAGGAACCTTTCTCTTCTTATGAAAACTTTAGATAATTTCTGTAAACTTAGCAGAAATTCCTTTATTTTGGGGGCACTTCCAACACCCTGATAAGAACAAATTCAGTTCTGACCAAAAAGGTGACTCAAAGAGGTGGCATTAATGCAGACACTGAGAAAGGTAAAATTCCTTCTGATGTCTCCCAGTAAAGCTGTACTTATCTGCTCTGGGAATTTCTGAACAGTGGTTTAAAATACAGTGCCAAGGAATGCATCAACTGATCATTTGCAATGATACTGTGCAGATGGCGAGTGTCTCCTCAGCCTGTGTCCATGGCATGACCTCGTGTAACCCAATTTGAGAGCCTTAGCAACCAGGAACACAAAAGCACGTCCATTCTCTGCTGTCTGCACAGAAACGTTACGAACTTTACCAGCTTTCCTTCAGCCAACAGCCACAAGAGGGCGGCTTTTTTCCTGGTTTCTTCAACTTCAGTCAATTAAGAGCTTTATTATTTCACAAATTAGTTTTTATCATTCTTATAAAACTAAATCTTCTCCTATATATTTCAGTCTCTCCCCTCCAAAAAAAAAAAAAAAGTGTTCTTTTTATTTGCAAGAAGGAAAAGTAGCTGCTAAAATAAAACCATTTTCAAGGCCTTTTTTTCTTTTAATATATATGCTTTTCACAGGGACTGTAGAATGGTTCCACAAGTGAAAAAAAAGGAGACAGTCATGCTGATTTCTTTTTCATAGGAGTCTCAAACATCTCCAGAATGTGAAACAAACAGAACTTTCTGGCATAATTTCTTTTATCGGGATTCATGATTTCAGAGTACCCCAAAGCCCCATTCTGTAGTCTTAATGAATGCTTAAAAAAAACCTCAAGGATTTTTCTTCCACCAACCTGCTCCTCATTTTCTCTTTGTTGAGCTTCTTCAGGTACAGAAGGTAGTTATCAGCAGAGTGCCTGTGATGTTCAGGGACTGGGAACAAGGTAAAGTGCAAGAATTATGCTACAGAAATTTGAAACACAAACTGGACTCAAATCTGTATCATACTCATCATAATTATATTTATGTTAAGCAGTGCCATCCAGGGATTAAAGCAATGGAAAGTTTTATCAATGATAATGAAATGAATGTGGAAATTCGTGTATAAAATATTTTCTTTTTTGTTTTGTTTTGTTTGTTTATTTGTTTTTTGTTTAGTTTTTGTTTTTTAAGGCCTTAAACAGCAGAAACCAATAGCAACTATGAAACAACCTGTCTTTAAATGTCTCCCTTTGTCCTGTGGGACTATAAGACACATGTAGGTAAGTAGAGTCCACACTTGTGTGTGCAGAATTTATAAAAACTGTATCAGTTTGGTACTGTAGTAACAAACTGTTTAAAAAACTTGGGTAACAAAAGTGTAAAGCTGACTTTCACTGAATTAAAAAAAACCACCCTTCTCTTTATCTCCTGTCCTGTATGCCCAGACCACACATCTGACTTCTATGTGAATGGTAGGGGGGGATGAAGTTCTGCTGAGGTGAGTAACATGGTGGAAACTTCAACATATTTCTTTGGACTTCTTTGGTTCTGCTGTCATTTCATGGGAGCAACAGTCGAAGTCTGTTCTGCAACTGGATCACTGACTGAAGACTTTCAATCTGACCTCTTCACTAAGGGAAACACAGTTTTTGAAAGAACCCCAGTGTGTCTTGTCTGGAAGTGTCTGATACTCTCTGTGCCATGTGTGCAGTGGCTCTCAGCCTGTAGGCAGGAAAGCTCTTCCTCGGGCAGCCACAGAAGGAAATATGTTGGAGAGAATGGTTTGGTGTGGGAGTGGGTTGGTCCAGGAGAGAAATTCTCTTAGGAAGTGGCCTGCAGCACGCAAAAGCCAGAGAACCACCAGTGCAACACATTCCAGGGGCAAAACAAATAAATGCAAAGGCAGATGTCTCCCTGGCAGATACAGTTCTGCACACAGGAAAACTCTTAAATGCACACCAGCCTCGAGCCCCGGGCCACTGCCCAGCTGTTTCCCCCTTATCAGTAAGTGTGGAGAACTGGCTTTTTTTTTTCTCTCAGTCTACAAGCCCGTGTCCTGCAGTTCAGCCCCAGCTGGAATGTGTCACGGGAAGGAACATCGTCAGAGGACCTGAGGCTGCTTTAGACATGTCGATGTGGAGCTGCAGCTGCGCAGGGCGATCCCAGCTCTAGGTCGGGATGCTCCCGTGCGAGCTCGCAGGTGTGTGATCCGGCAGCGCAGGAAAGGTCCGTGATACAGGGGAAAACACATGGGCTCAGAGTCCCTGGGCAGGCAGAGCACATCGCTGCCGCAGTCTGTGTCTGTGTGCGCACTCCTACACTTTTCGGGGAGCCGATGTCCCTTGTGCCGGGGCAGGGACCTGCGGCGGGAGCAGTGGGTGTGTTCCTGTTCTGACTGACACACACACAGCACACACACAAACACGCCCTCCCAGGCAGCAGCCCATTTGCTGGAGGGGTGTGCATGTGCGTGCGAGGGTGTGGAAAGGGGTGGCGGGATGGAGGGAGGGCGGCCGAGGGAAAGTCTGACACTCGGCGCAGAAAGAGCGAGACCCTCCGCCACCGCCGGGGAGGAGCCGCCGCTCTCGCAGCGCCTCCAAGACCCGGGCACCGGCCCCGGCCCCGCACCAACCTCGCCCCGCTCCGGCCCCCCAGGTACCAGGCGGCTCCCGCGGCTCCGCGGGCCGCTGGGGCACTTACTGCTGTCCCGGGAAAGGGGTGGAGAAGGGTGTGGGAGGGTGTGCGGGGACCCCTCTGCCTGTCCCGGACCCTCCGCCAGTCTCTGCCGCCGGAGAGGCGCTGGCACCTGGCGGCCCCCGGACCACCTGCCCCGCTGTCACCGCGGAGGGGGGAAGCGGCGGGGAAGGGCGCTGGCTTGGAAAACCTCTCTGCAGGGCTTTGTCCAGGGAGCGCAGCACTGGTGGGTTTGTGGGGTCACGGCGGAGAAGGACGCGGTTTTGGGGAGCGGGGGCTGTGGAGGTGGGAGCAGCGCGGGCGGAGGGAGAAGAGTTCCGTCCTTCAGCCCGGCATCCCAGCGCCGGCTCCTGCCCCGCAGAGGTGGCCCCGGACGGTGGGAAGGGCAGCGGGGCATGAGCAGCCCATGCTCATCGGTAGAACTGTTGCTTGCTGGAACGGAGGCAAAATTCCTTCCTTTCCACGCAGTCCTCCAGCATCGCTCCTGAGCGCGACTGCTGAGCGTGTCCATCACCGGGAGCTGCAGAGCACCTGGCTGGTCCGGGATGCGCACTGAAAAGGGTTCGCCTGCTGACGGTGACCACCTCCACTAAACTTTGTGCAGTAACTCAAGGGGTGGGAAAGCTCCTTGTTTTGCAGGAGATATTACAAAATGAAAGTTGAT
The DNA here is from genome assembly GCA_035583155.1 of Acropternis orthonyx. NCBI lineage: Eukaryota > Metazoa > Chordata > Aves > Passeriformes > Rhinocryptidae > Acropternis > Acropternis orthonyx. The sequence continues at coordinate 7,412,539 of JAWWEU010000040.1, forward strand.
TCTTGTAGAAGGGAAACATTCCTGAGTGCGTTAGGTAATCAGTGACTGTGTGCTGGAGAAGCACAAAGCAGCCACCTATGTTTCCTCAAAAACGCTTCACTTTGATTTGGATTGGGACAACTTGTCCAAGAGCAATAGAGGTCAGTGGGACAGTCTGACCAGGAGCAGAGAGTATGCTGCTGAGAAAGCAGCAGCTACAGCTGTATCTGCAGCTCTGACAGAGGCCAGGAAGATGCAGGCAAGGACCTGTGCAAGAATTTTAGTACATCAGTTTTTCTCTTTTACTGCTTATTTGCAAATCTAGGGAACAAGTATAGAGGCTTGATTTCACTGTTTACCATTTGGAGATATTTAATATTATACGGCACACCACTTTAATAGTGTTTTTCAGATTCTCATTACTATAGTTGATATGCTTTTCATATTTGCCTTTTAATTAGCTTATTTAGCTTATTACAGGCTTTATCCAGAAAAGCACATCTTCTGCAAAATATGTAAGGGCCAAAGTCTTTTACTAAAATTGTGAAAGAGGGGTGTCTAAAAAGCTTTCTATGGAGGAATTGGAGTATTTTAATCTATAATTGTAAACCTACTGTCAAACAGAGGTACCCAGATTCTGCAGGTGCCACACCTCTTTTTCTTAAAACTTCCAAGACAAGTCCTGCTCTGAGATGCATCATAAAGTGAAGCATTTTTGTCTTGATCAGGCTGAACAGCTTGGCTTCACTTTTAGTTGAACTTTATTTTGGCTTAGACATGCAGACTAGCCTGAGATCTAGGAACTAAATTTTCTTTCCCTCTTCTTACCACTGGATTGATCCAACAGGGATGCTTAGTGTACAGGCAACAGAGCAGGCTGCATTAGGTGCACACTGAAGCACAAAGAGATGTGCTCTAGATCAGGCAGAAGACAAAAGTCTCCTACAGTGAGTAATGTGGGCTCTGCCCATGGAGCCCTTTAACGAGAAATGGAAATAGCAGTGTCCCCAGTATGTTCTGCCGTGTCTCAAAATACATGAATGACTTCAGTTAAAAGAACTGTTAAGGATTTCAGGACAATCATCCCAGGAAGAGAGAAGAGCCTTTTAGTAGCAGTAAGGTGACTAATACCAGACAGATACAATTTCGACTTGTATTCTTGCCCTCAGCTTTAGCTTGGTGAGCAGTTGCTGTCAGATTCCCAGGAGACTGATACCTCTTTTGGACCCAAATCCCAAGAACTGTCCACCTGCTTTTCTGCAGCTGCATGTTGTGCCATCAGCTAACCTTTCAAAACACTGTAATTGTCCTAATCTTAGTCTGCTTCCCAATGTTTTTTTTTTTGTTTTCTGAGGGGTGATGTTTTCACTGCAGATACCACTGTGTTCATTATGCAAATTAGACTACACCCTGGACATTCTACTGGGATTTTGTAATGGAATTAAATGAAACTAGGCCCTAGGGGGAAAAAAAAAATTAATTAAGGTAGAATGTTAAGTGGAAATAGGTGTTATTCATTGGGAAAGAGCCCTTTAAAGTGTTGGAGGATACTGCATCTTTACTACTCAGAAATTAATGATAATTAAGCAATCAACCATGTAAACAGCAAGGTGTTAAAACAAATCTGAAGAATGAAACAGTCCCAACGACACCTGTACCTATTTTTATCCTAGCAGAAGGCATATACTCAGCCTCTCTTTCCATGTTCTACTACGAAAAAAGTGGAGAAGCCAATGACTCACACAGTCAGGACCTTCACAGTTTAATTTGCAGAAAGCCGTAATCATTAGAGTCACCCTGTGAGCCTGCTGCTAGCTCTGGGTGATCAAAATAATGATGTATTTCTGAATTCTTTCTGAATTCTTGTTTTGCCTTTTTTGGTCATTCTTTTTTCTGTTAAAAATACAGCAGTTGTAATCTCAAATGTCTCTCCACTGTGTGCCACAGAAGTGTAGACATGCTGGTCACCTGTGGCTCCAGAGAGGCTGATTCATCAGCTGGAAATCAGCTGAATTCCAGCATTTCTTTGGCTAAAACCCCTGGTGCTGGAATTGGCCACTGAGCCACCTCTGTACTCTTTGAGGTTTCCTACATGAGGGAATCCTTTGGGGCTGGTTAAACAGGCTTTCCCACCGCGCCCTCCTGGCAAGGCAGCCTGTGGGATCACCAGAGCTATATTTGGCCCTTTGTCTTTTTAATCCCTGGAAAAAGCCAAAGGTGTGTGCTAAATGTCATTAAATCAAATAGATGCAGGGAATGTGTGATGCGTTTGTTTTCCTTGCTTTCTGGATTTTCTCCAACTACAAACAAGCAACAGAGAAGCTCATAGCAAAGCTATGCACATGAGACTTGAAGTGTAGTGGCTGTATTTAGGCTATGTGTGAAGGAAAGTTTGCTCCATGGGTGTGCTATTTTTAACTTTTTTACAGTTCTGCACCTTTGTTGCACTTCTTAACACAGTTTTTCCTTGCCCCAACATTTCTGTCTGGGTTTTATACATTTTATAAACTTAGCAATGGCAGTGAGTCATTATTTAAATGATCCCTGTATAAGTCTTCAGTCCTTTTATCTTCTCCTTTCTATCCTTATGTATTCAGAAAGGCTGCTCTCTGGTATTGTTATTTTTCATGTCCTAGAGACATGCTACAACAACATCCATGTGTTATCTGACAGTGGGTGATAGGAAAAAAAGTCAAAGAAAAAAAGCACAGCCCTTCTATTCTACTCTCTGCAGCTTAGATGGATCCAACGTCACATGGAGGGGATCCAGGATGAGTCAGGGAGCAGTGCTGTGGTCCAAAATTCCAGTTTGCATTACAGCTGGGAGGCAGCATTTAGCATCATGTGGATTTATTTTCTTTTAATGGGAACTGCAAAATAATTTATGGAAATCACATAACCTAATGGGCAGAACAGATAACAGTAAGCCAAGAAGAACCTGGATTCCCATCTGGGTTGAATCATTGACTCACTTTGACTATCAGTGTGATGGGTGTGGTATTTAAGTCTAGGACATTATACTGGCCTTAACTAAGTCATTGCACTTGCCTGCAACATAAATGGAAAATGTGATTAATGTTCAGAGCTCTGCTGGTACCTGACAGTTTACCTAATAGCTTCCCTGGTCAGACTGAGCACAGGGCATTAGAGGCATTTATTTTCAACCTTAATTTGCTGGACAAATCCTAAAGGTTTCAGGATATATATGGCTAAAGACAAATTCATCCTTTAGAGATTATATGTAGATGGAGACCTGTAACTTGTGAGGACTTTCTGCACTACATGAGTTTCACATTGTACGTATTACTCAGCTTTCAGTAACATGTATCCTTTTTGTACATCTTTGCATATTTTTCTTCCTGTGCTTTTATAAACAGAAAGACAAGTTGTGTGAGATTCTTCTTATAATGTGGTGAGTTTAAAAGCAAAATAAATAACCATAATTAAACTGTTTCCAATTTAGTTGGTCAGTGAATCAGGAGACTTGCAGGAAGCAGATGTCATGCAGCAGAAGAGAGGCTAAAAGCTCTGTAACATCTAAATATACTCCAATGATGTGCCAGGTTGTTGTTGTTTTCATATTTTTTTTTAATAAAAAAAAGAAAGAAAAAAGAAAAAAAGAAGTTACCAATTCTCCTGAAATATGTTTTTCCAAAATTTCTGAGGACACAGCAGCTCTGAGTCTGATCTCATCTTGTGTCAGCATAACTCAGAACTGAATGCACTGGGAATAGAAAGCCTAGGAGTAACTAAAATTATACAAAACTAAGGATGTCATGAAATGAAAGACTTGTGCCTGTTCTCAGTCTTTCTGTACTTAGTAACTTCAACTTTTAAAGATAGACTGCTGTGTAAAATGCTCTCTTGAAAGAGTTACTTTCCTAAAGTCTAAATCTAGAGTGACATCAAGCCTTTTAAAAGTTAAGTGCAGTCTTGAGGGCTGATGTGGCCAAATATTCCATCTTAATCTTGGCTAGAATTTTAAGATTTTGAACAGCTAGATCTAATGGTATGTGCCTACCTAGCTTGTTATATTCCCCTGGAATTTATCAATGACACACTCCATATAATTGTGGTTACATTTTGCCCCTCTAAAATCCTTTTTTGGTTTTGCAGGGGAGAGACTGCAAAGAGGGAGTATGTAAAAAATTCTTTCTTAACCAAAACCAAAAAGTTGATTTTTTTTTTGTTTTTCCCTTCCACAATGAAGAATTAAAACAATGTCTGTTGCTCTCATGCTTAATGTTAGAATCTCTGCTAAAAAATAGTAAGAAGAAATATGATGAATTTTTCATATGGAACTTATTCCCTGTAATTTTATAATGCACATATGTGAGGTTTAATGAAGGCTTCTACTAAAAGGTTTTAAAACAGTGTAATAAAGGAAAAGTGGTCATAACATCCTTTGGTATCTAAAGAGCTCCACTTTGAGAGAGGGAAATAAAATAAAGGGCAGTGACAAGTAATGATAGTCTTGCAAATGCAGTTCCTTTTCTCCAAGATTTATCGTAAGAAACAGCCCTGTCTGTAAAGTTTTCTGCACCATCATAATCTGTATCTTTCCAGGACATAACAGTCCTATATCCATTTTCTGATTTCTGAAAGAAATGTTACACCTGCATATAAATTACTAATCCTTTACTTAATTTTATGTATTTTTTATTCAGGTGCTTGAAAACCTTTATTAAGGACATAGATCTTCAAAGCTGCTACTGTACTATGTTCTACTAACAGTGTTCGCATGTTACATCTCTGAAGATCCATTGTTTAATAGAAATCAGGGGAGGCACTGGGACAAATTTATCACTTACACAGTCATTAGTTAGAAGCAGTGGACCTTTTCTCATTCAGAAAAGATTTTATTAATTTATTGGCTTTATTTCAGTAATGTTGGAAGATCCCTGTCAAAAATCATAGAATCATCATAGAATCATAGAATGGTTTGGGTTGGAAGGGACCTTGAAGATCAAGTTCCAGCCCCCCTGTAATGTGCAGGGACACCTTCCACTAGACCAGGTTGCTCCAAGCCCTGTCCAGCCTGGCCTTGGACACTGCCAGGGATGGGGCATCTACAGCTTCTCTGGGTAACCTGTGCCAGGGCCTCACCACCCTCACAGTAAATAATTTCTTCTTAATATCTAATCTCAACCTTCCTTCTTTAATTGTTACTTCTTTCACAGGTCCTCTTGTATTTAGCAGTGGCGATGTATACAATTAAACAAGAAACCAAAATCCATTTTCAACCATAGTATAGGGCAAGAGTCAGCAAGCACAGAAGACTGAAGAGATGTCGGTTCCTCAAGTAACAAAACCACTTCTATTTCATAGAATAAAGAGAAGTCTCAGTGTGCATTTTTTGTTGTTGTTGAGTGATATAAGCATCAGGGCAAAGTTGAATTTGTAATGGCATTATGAGATCCCCTGTTGTGCAAGATAAATAATGTATTTGGCCTAATGATGCAATAAATTAATTACATTGAATTAACCTGACTTTTGGTTCCTGTGAACTCCTTAGTTTAGCAGATTAATTTCTGAACAATACAGCTTAAAAAAATCTACTTTATTCTGGGGAGGTGTATTATAAGTAAGTTAGAGGATTTTCTAGATGCACAAACTCTACACATGAACAAATCTGGAATTCTTGGATCCATTGAGCCATGTAATACTTTGAACTGGAGACTAAGCCTTTGTTTTTCAGCTGGGGCAGAACTTGTCTTCAAAAGGAATAAAAAACATCTGCTAGGAATACTATGCAGAAACACAAACTTACCAAGAAGAAGAAGAACACACAGTTCAGGATTTTTTCATCAGTAGAGCAGGCATACCAATTTTGATCTGCTCTTACATCTGTTAATGTATCTCACCACATTAATATTGGGGACAGTTGGTGTCATCCAGTTTGATATGTAAGAGCAAAATATTCTAAGTAATTACTGTGGAGAAATGGGTCAATTGAAAGGACCAGCAATCCAGCATAAAGAGTGATCTAATACAAGCAGATATCTTTATTACTTCTCTCACCTTCCTAAAGGTGAGATGTAATACTATTTATTTTGTAATGAGTTTTTTTTTTTTTTTTTGGTCAATGTGGTTTTTTAAGATCTTCATGTCTTTGTTTCAGATTTTTACGTTAATAAAGTATTATTCCTGAGTGCGATCCTGCAAAAGTAGTCCTGGGTGAGGGGATCTCATAATGATCATTTTAATGACAGGAAAGCCATCCACAGATGGGTGGATTTTAATTTAGCACAAGGCCCTGTACTCATCCCATTAAAGTAATGTATGCTGGGGCCAAGGGGCAAACTTCTGCTACAGCCTGTGGATGAAGCTGCTTCACTGAGGAATTGAACAGTGTCCATGGGAATGAAGATATAACAAGCAGTATCTTTGGTTGGTGTAAATTAGAGATGCATAAATGAAATTAGTGAGTGATTTGTAATAGTTAAGGGCAGTCCCATGTCTTCAGAAGAAATGAGCAGGTCTGAAAGCTGAAAAAAGAAAGCAGAGTTTTAAGTTAGTGATGTACATCAAAGGAATTGAAAAGAGGATCTAGAGACTGAAGTATGAAGCAAGTGCTGTTGTTTCTTGTGTGTTGATGGGGTGATTCAGGTCGGATCCCCAAAAGCCATGAGTCACGAGGAAGGGCTATGTAAACCATCTTGTAGAAGGTTAGGAGGAGCAATCTGCAGCTTAAACCCTGTGCTGCAGATTCATTTGTGATCCTCAGCCATGAGTTCTCCCAGCAGACAGGTATGGGTAACATCTGTATGTCAGTCCATGACTACGTAGGGTCAGTCTTTTCCTTGTGTCGATATTTAAAATAAAAATTAAATTGTAAAAACAAACAAACAAAAAGTACCACATATTTCAGTGGTTCAAGGACTGAGGTGACCTGGAAGGGCAGTTTCCCAAGTGCAGCTCTGAGCAGTGGTGTTGCTGGTTCTTGGGAGTGTGGCTTTCTCAGCCACCTTGGTTCCACCTTTTTGCCAGTGCTCTGTTGTGGAAGGTCCAACAGAAAGAGACTGTGGCTTGGCATAGTTGCTGCATTATATTCCAGGGATAAGATTTCTCTTATTGGATCTGTTCCCATTAATGTTTTGGTATTAGTGTTTGTATTTCTTATCTGATACTGAACTATACCATTGAATTAACCATTAGGAGTCCAATCCTACCTGTTCCCCTAGGAGTGTGCTAACTGTGGGACTGCTGGATAGGTGTTGGGAGAGGTGGATCTTCTGCTTTCAGTCTGTGGGAGAACTGGGCATGCTTGGAGCCCACACCAGCTTTGCAAGGGAGGTGGGCAGAGCAATGCCTGTTTCTGAACACCACAGGCACTGAGCAGTTTGGAACAATCACAGCTCTGTTGTGTGTGTACCCAGTGCCCAGGTGCCATGGGGACATGACATTAGGCAGGTTTGGCTGCATGCAAAGCCTGTAAACAGCAGGAGAGAGGTTTCATCCTGATCTTTAATGCTGAACCTGGCTGACTGAAGAGACAATATCATAAATCTCTGTTATTAATCGGATCTTTTGTCTAAAACAATTTTAATAGGCAAGGATGCTTTACATAGCTACTGCCTGAATCATTGTGGTCAGTTGATTGGATGTTTTATACAATCTGTAATCTTGTCAGAACTAAGGTTTTCTCAGATCTGATGAAATCCAAGGTGTTGATTTTAAGACTCAATTTATTATTTTGCAAATTGAACTCAAAGCTTTAGAGGCTTTAGGGAAAAGCTGAATAAATGTAATTTTTGGAATGTCAGTCCCACGTAACGGAGAAAAAAGTGAGAGAATTAATGCATCTAAGGGAGTTCCTAACACTGTTCAGGCTTAAGAGTTTTTGAGGTGCTCTCTCTAGAAGGAAAGGTGCATTTAGCTCTGCCGCTCTGTGCTGTCTGTCTTTTTTAAAAGAGTGTCCTGGGTAATACTGTCTGCAGTGTACAGGTTTGTTCTGGAGTTATGATTTGGTGTTTATAGTCCTCTAGTGTCATCTACAGAAAAGCAGGTATATTTCATCTCATAAAGCTGCCTCAGCTTGAAGAAAAGTAAAAAATGGATCTGTGGAAAAGAAATATCTTCCCCAGTGTAACACCCTGACAACCTGTGCAACTTTCAGTGAAATTAAGGAAGTTTTCACATGGGCAGATTTTCCATCTTTAAATAAAATCATTATAATGTGCTTAGGCTGAAGATTGATTAAACTCACAAAATGAAATGCATGTGAAGGGGGAAATGATGGACTACTATTCTCAAGGTATCTGACTGCAAATTCACCTATCTGTGATTTGTTTTTTATATTTTTTCCCTGTTTCCCTGAGGAGCTTTCCACTTTAAATATATATCAATTACTTTGCTGTCCTTAGGAGCCTGAAGCTCCTGTGTCCTTTGCTTCCTGTGACTTTGCTACAGCTCATTACTTTCCTAAATGGCAACATGAGCACCATTATGAAACTCATAACACAGACAGTTATCTCTTCAATGGTACTTAAAATCAAATCCTGCCTGCTTGATGATAGATGAATTACTGTGCTTTGGCTCTTAAAGTGATGGAATGGTGGAAGAACTGGGTTTTTTCCCACGATTTGTTGCTGTTGTACGTTGATGTGTAAGGATGAAGAATAAATACTTAGGCACAATACACTGCTGAAAGCTCCAATGCCAATTTCTGTAGCTTTGCACAGACTGACAGAAAAGCAGGAGGTATGTGCAGTAAACAGTGCAGGGAGTTTGTCTCTCTTAATCCCAAACATCTGGTTACAAAGCAAGGAAAAATAAAAAAAAAGGCAGAAGTCAATTGTCTTACTCAGTTTAACAGCCAAGGTGAGATTCTGTGTTGTTTATCCTTGGTTTTTGCATTGTGCTGGGTCTGTGCTACTGCTAGCATATCCTGTGGCACAAGGGCTTGGTCTCCTAACTGGAATTGCCCATCCTCACCTCTTTGTTGCAGCAGTTCTCCAGGTGGTTTCAAGGCACAGGACAAGCTGCTCCTGCTCCAAACTCTTTTCCCTCTGAAATTTCATCTCCTTTTCACAGTTTAACTCACTCTTGTGCTTTTGTAAAAGCTTCAAGCACAATTATCCTGTATCCTGTCAACTCCCAGAAATGGTCCTGACATGACGAAAAACCCTCACTCCCCAGGGGTACTCCACTCACTAGCAATCTTCCATGTGGGGTGTTAAGCTGTTAAAGGGAGGGAATTCAGACAGATTTCGGGTCTTGTGTCAGGTTTTCACAATGGTAGAAATGCCTTTGTGATAGCATTGATACCACAGGCACAGCTGTTCTGCAGTTGGTCAGTGGTGAAATATGGATACTCATTTTCTTAGTAAAGACAGGCTTTATTTCTGTTTTTGTCCGAGCTTTACAACATGTTTTAAGGGTAATAAAATCTGCTCTAATACCTGGTATTAAAAAAAAGAAAGTACTTTCCATCCTTTCTGTGCTTTCCTTCCTTTCTTTCCCTGCAGATAGTTGGGTAAATGCCACTGAAGTGATGTGAGAAGAGCATTTTGGAATGTGTTCAATTCATTGTGTTTTGTTTTCCATTCAGGAATTCAACATGACACAATGGAAAGTGGGATCTGACACCTCCAAGATAAACTGTTAGACTATCCATAAAGTGCTGCACTCATCTTTATAAGTGAAATAGTGTGTAAGGCCAGAATAAGTGGGTCACAGTGGCTTTGAATACAGGCATCGTTGTTATCATTGATTGCAAGCATCAGCAGAGATTACAGTGGCCTGTTGTGATGGCCCTGGGGGAATCTCAGAAGGCCTTGCAGTAGGCACTCTGTTTTCATTCTTTTATCAGCAAAATAGCATTCTGATGCTTGGAAAGCATGATCCTGTTTAAATTGTGCTGACTCTCTTCATTCTGCTTTGGGCCACATGGGAGAAGAGGTGTGAGCACAAGTAGTTAGAAAACCTGAAAAGGTGCTAACAGGGGATGGAAAAATTAATGATTGACAATGAAGAAACAGTTTGCTCTGAGTAGCCACCAAGACTCTGTGGGCGTTGTGTTCAGGTGGATTCAGGATCCTCTGTCCGTGTCTCCAGTGTTTTCTCCTAGAAAATCAGTAGCTTTTTTCCAACTAGTTTTATTAGATCGCACTGATGGGATATGGTCTGAGCTACAAGTATATAATATTATGGAAATCTTCCCAGGCTTAACCTGTGTGTGCCACCACTCAGAAAGAAAACCCAGCTCTGCTGTGGAGGCTGCAGCGATTGCTCAGAGCTCTTTTTGCACATGCTCAAGTTGAAGATGTGACCTCAATCCCAAGGGTGTCTTTTCTTGTGTAGCTGTCATTTCCACCTCGTGCTTTTCTGTTAGACTGGGAGAAAGTCCCGAAATGGGCATTTGAGTTTTTGGCAGTGTGTGCTGCCTAAGCACTTATTCTTCATTTGCCTACAGAGATGTGGTGGTGCGTGGGATTCTCTGGTGTGTGTAAAACTCCAAAGTGATTTGTTCCTCTTGTGGCTCTCAAGACACAGGTTGGAAACCCGGAAACAGAACAAACACATTTCTTTTTTCTGAAGCTGGGTGGTTGGGCAGAACTTTGTCATTTTGATGTAGGAGTTCTAACTTTTTCTGTTTCAGAAGATGGACAAGGCAATTCCATGTAAAGGATGTTGCAGAATCTTGTTTTCTTGATGTCCCCAGGAACTGAATCCTATTTGGATAATAAGAACTGGTACATAGACAAGCTACTGGATTCAAAATAAGAGTAACTGTGTAAGGTTTTGGTGGACTATTTAATACAGGGGTTGATCAAATCTCCCTCTAATAATTTGAAGACTGGAAAACCTTTTACAATTATTTAAACATCTTTCTTGAAAGATTTGTGATACTTTACCTGTCTGTTTCCCACAGGCTATCCATACTCTGTGCTTATGGTTTCTGAAAACAAACCATGGAGAGGCTTTGATGATAATTCCAGGTTGATAGAGGATTGTATTGATTAGTTAGGGGTCAAGGCTGCTATCCTAGAAGGGAAGAACTGCACTTGTGTAGTACCAGAAATAGTGTTTTATCTTGTCATTTGTTTGAATAGTATTGGACTGACACCTCTCTCTCCCTACAGAAACTTTCCTGTTTCACCTTACTGAGTTAATTTTCCAAAACGATCTTCCCAGATGAAAGGAACAGAGCCTATTTTAGAAACTGACCCTTATTAGGACCCAGGTGCAAGTTCCAGGGAAGTCAGAGGACATGCTTAACATTCAGCAGTTCTCCCCAGGATTATTCTAAGAAACAAATACCACCCAATACTGAAGCCTGCTCTGGGCTGATAAGGTTTGTCTCCATGCAGAAGTCAGTGTGCTGTTCAGCTGCAGTAACAGCATGCAGGGGTTTCTTCTCACACTAACTCTATGTTGCAGGGTGTACAGCCTAAAGCTGCTGTTGAAGGGTAGTAAGTTGCTTCCTAATTAAAAGTCTTCTCATATACACTCCTGTGTGATGTGATTGCAGAGCAGCCAGTGTGCTGCTAATTCTCGTCTTACTGTGTTTGGACTCTCATGGTGACATGCCCTGAGTATTTCAATTTTAATCTCATTCAATTATTTCTCTGAGTGCAAGATACACAATATCAATGCACTGTGCTGTGATTCAGAATGCTCAGATGCTGCATACCAGAGTAGAACTCCGTGATCATTGAAGTGAATATAGTATTTTCATGGATTTTAGTGGAAGATCCAACTTTGTGTTGGTGTTCCTGTGTTTATTTGTATCACAGTAACACCTAAAAAATCCAACCTGGGGTCTCATTGTGCTATTACTGGTAAGTTAAGATCTAAGAAGAGTTTAGAGAAGACCAATAAAAATGAGAAGGGAGGCTTTGATTTATAAGGAAAAATGAAAGGCTTTGAGTGAGCGTAGCTTGTTTGAGTTTGACAAAGAAGAAGACATGACTGTAAATACTTCAAAAGTTTTATTCAATAAACAGCAGAGGATTTACTTGATGTTAAGGACATTTCAAAGGTTAGGACAGCAGTTCAGGAGACCTGGGGTTAATTCCATGACATGCGTCCTTAGGCAAGTCATTTCTGCTTAGATCCCAGCAAATTCCTAAGGGCAACCAACTGCCACTTCTTTGTCTACATCACTGAGTGTTAGTCAGCTGACTGAAAACCACCTAATTTAGGCAATTAACTTGCTAAATACCTTTGCAGATCTAGATCTTGGCCTCTACCTGCCTCAGCTGTGTATGTCTGTAAATGAGTAAAAATTGCCCTTTGTCATAGAAGGAGTGTGAGAATGACAGGTTTGAAAAGTATGGATGTTCAGATGCTGTAACAATGGGAGCCATACAAGTATAGTGAGTAGAAAAACTAATTAAAATGGGATTTATTTCACTTTTCTGAAGTGGAAGGTGGTCATCTAATCTTCCTCTCTTTCAGTACAGGGATGAGGTGCTCCCAAGGGCAACACAGTATCTGAGCCAGAGGATGAATTCACTCCGGCAGTGCCTGTCTCCACCCTCTTTGGAGGGAGCCAGGACAATGCCTGAATTTTAGATGGTTGAAATTAGGCAAGATGAATGTTATCTTAAGAATAAAAGGATCAAATAAAATCATCTCAGCTTGATTTTAAGTGGAAAAAAAAATTCTTCAATGAATGTGTTTGCTGAAATGTTCTTTTAAAATAATTACAGAAACCACCTCAAACAACTTGTGATTTTTCCCCCTGTTATTTGTTGTAAAACATTCAGGAAGTCTTTTATTAAGAAATAACTACAAGTTAGAGCCCCCACTTCTCATCTGTCCATGAAGCCATCCTTAAGCCGAGTCCCAAATATTCCAACAGTGCTATGTATTACTCATAAATGTTGTATCCAGTGAAGCCCGCATGTCCCGAGTTACCCAAAATTACTCTTGAAATTCTAGACCTTAATAACTAAATGGGAACGTAGTTCTTTTGGCAATCTACTCCTAATGTCTCTTGCTTTCACATGGCAGCTTTCTGGTAGTCAGAAATAGTGTTAGCTCTAGGTTGTAGCTACCTCCTGAAAAGAACTGATCCTCAGAGAAAATACAGTTATGGGCATTGTGAACATAAGAAAAAAAATGTGGGAAAGTTAGTCAGAGAAGAGCTACAAAAGTTCTGAGAGCTTCTATGGGATCTGCTTTAGGTCCATGTGTAAAGCAGGTGTAGGCTGCTGGGGATCTGAGGAAAAGTTAAGCAATACAGATTCATCTTGGAACACCAAGATGACTTATCTGAGGACCCTGCTAACCCATGCAGTGGCACAAGTTCTTATTTCAAAGAAAGAGGAGCATAATTAGTTTATCCTGCTGTAGGCATAACTCAGTGTCAGTCCTCCCTTTTACTATTACATTCATTACCCTGCAGGACAGCAATGTTTCTTTGCGGGTGATTTACTCTTTTTTGGTTTGTACTCTTGAAACAAGAGGCCTGCTTTCAGGCTTTGTCCCGCTTGTTTTGATAGCCCCCACCTCTAGCCTGTCCAGAGCTCATCTTCACACATCTGGGATCTGATTTCCCTCACAACTGTTTCTCACTTGCCTACTTCACTGGCTCTGCAGGGAAGGGGAGAATTCCTCTGGTATTCAATCCTTGTCTTCTGGTTCATCCATTGATGAAGAGACAGGGATGAGTGAGCCATCAGTCACTCAGGGACAGGGACCTGGTGTCAGAGAGCCTGTGGATTTCTGGTATGATACTGGACTACACTTATGCTTGCGAATGTCTAAAATTTGCTGAATTCAGAAGTCTTTGCAGGAGTTTATTTTTATTGTTTTTACTTGACCTTGCAGACCCAACACCTATTACTTTGGAAATCAGAGCAGAACAGTCCTGAGAACTTAGAGGGGGATTTAGAGTTTGCAAAGAGGACCTAAAAACAGTGGGGATTTTCTCTGGGTGTAAAGCAATCCTGATTCAGATCAGGACGTGGAATAAGTACTCCCTAATTTAAGACATGTATTTGGGTCACAAGGCTATGAGCTTAAAAACCCATCTTCAACCTAAGTGGGACTTAGTTATATAGGAGATGCCCCTATTCGTGATTCCCCAGAGAGCCTGGTCTTGGACTAAGCACTTTGTTCCTGTACACCACAAGGACTCTTGGCTGTTCCTGGTGAAGAAACTCATATATATATATATATATTTATTTTACACTGTCAATGTGTAAGAGAATAAAGAAAGAGATGATGTGAATTGCACTGAGATCGGCTTCTCTCTGTGCTTCCTTGACACCCCAAAGTCCTAAGCCTTCCCACGAGTCACTTCAAACCTGTGAATTCACATCACCTGCTTTCTGCCCTAACTCAGGTCCTCTGAGTCTTCTTCTGTAAGTTTCTTCTGGTTTACATCCTCTGAATCTCACCTAGGTGCCTGATGTGGGCAGTGAAAGATGTTTTCAAGTGCCCAGAGCTTCAGACATGTAGAGGATGACTCCGTATGAGTGCGTGTCCGTAGGTCACTGCAAGTTGTAAAATGTGATACAGAGGACAGAGAGAAAAGAAACAAGTGACACTGCATTGCCTATATATAGCCAAGTAGCTGTTTTGCTCTGCCTGTTATTGTTATTAACAACTGTCTCACTTTTTGCTCCCTCCGAATGTTTTATCCATCTGGTGTAATTCATTATGTATTTGGACTGTAAGCTGCAAGGAGGAGAGGCTCTTGCATCCTCCTTCATAGTATGTGCTGCACTATGGGGTCCTGCCCCTGACTGGGGCCTCTCGGCACTCTCCCAGTATAAATAATACATAAAAATAGATCAGCAGTGTAACATCCATCAAGAAAACCGTACAGAGACCTAAACAGCACTTTAGTATTGAATTGCTCTACTGTCTAATGCAGGGTTCATGCAATAACTTGCTGTAGTTTTCTGAATTAAATGACAGATCATACAAAGACTTGTATCTCTGGGCAGTGTGCAGGGAGCTTGGGGGAAATCTGCAGTTACTAAAATCAGGAAGCGTGCCAAAAATTATTTACAAGTATGAGGAAGAACACACCTTTTGTGATGTTCAGGACTTTATCAGGTTTGTTTTGGAGTCTTTCCAAGATTAATAGCAAAATACCAACCAAAAATTTGGAAGTGAAGCAATCAGATGAAAGGCGTACCTCAGAAATGAGGTATTGCTATTCTTGTTCATCTTGCAGTCATGAAGGTACAGTGATTTGCTCTTGAGTAGTTGTAGATAATCATTCCTTGAAACAAGTTTGATGGGATTTTGCTGAGGGGAGTTTTGGAAGGTGGAAATGGGCAAGTCCATGGCCACTGAGGACACATTGGACCTGTAGCACCAACTCTCAGATGCTTTTCAAGAGAAATTGAGACCATTTTCAGATCCCTGATCCACTTTCATTTTAAAGGTCCTTTTGTACAACTCCTTTTCTATTTGACCCATCATTCCACCTGTGGGAGCTCCATGTCCATTTGGTAACCCTAACCAAGTGTTCCCAAGGGCAAGCTCTAAATATCTCAACTAAGATGGCCATATAGTTTCTCTGTCTAATCAGCAGAGGGGGAGACTCCTCAGCTCCCATCCAAGAAACCTTAAGAATGTGGGAAATCAGTTTCTGAATTGCCTGCTTAATGACTGTAAATGGAAACTAGATGAACTGACACCTTAGTTTTGAGATAACTAATTTTTAAGATGAAGTATTTGGAGTATTTCTTTAATCAATTTTAACTGCTTTTGCAGACATTGGGATATCAATGACAGTGAGAACTTGGAAAGCAGCATCTCTGGCAGCAAACCCTGGACCAAAATATTTAGTTCATTTAGGGTGCAATGCTTTGAGGGAGTGAGTTGGGGTGAATCTCCTAACTGTCGACACAGGACCTGTTCCAGTGCCAGAAGGTTCAGTTAAATAACCTCTGTTCCTTCCCTCCCCAACCACCCCCCCCCCGCCCCCCCACCCCCACCCCTGCCCCCCTCTCCCCTTCATCCTTAGGAAAACTTCCTGTTACAAACTTGGCACAGAGGTAGCATCTTCAATCTCAGGCTTCTATTGTTAGACTGGGATGGTCTTCCCTGTGGGTGGGTGGCTGATGGAACCAATCTCCCCTGTTGTTCAGTGGTAGTGCTGCAGGAATATATGGGTTTTAGTATGGGAAAACTACATAGGATTTGATTAAGGATCATCACTGCCCTGACTGTTGAGTATCTGGGTGGGTGGTTGTTGAAGGGAGTATAACAGCTTGCTGGTGCTTTTAGGTCACATCAAAAATGGCATTAATATCTTAATCAAAGATAATGTGATTGAAGAGACAGAGGCATTTCACATAACTTCAAAGTGTTGTATTTGACCTATGAAATCCAAAATTGTGTCTACAGGCACAACATACACATACAGGAAAACAAGGACACGGCTTCTAATTTTTCTGCTTTCCATAGCACCTGCATTAATCTTTTATGATTTGGCTGGAGCCCCGGTGGCCGTTTTTCTGCTGTTTTTCTACCCAGGCTGGAAGAGCGAGATGTGTCTGTGGCGTCATCTATTTTTGTTACTTTTTTGGATGTCCAGGATCCCTGGAGGTGCAAGTGCTGAGAACTGTGCAAGTGAGATTCCTAATTCTTGCTGTATCAGACAGACTGGTGGATTCTGATTTCAGAGTTTCTTCATACTAAACAAAGCCCTTCCATTCTGCAGAAGACTTTATAGCTACTTGTAGGGATCCTGAGTCTGGTTCTTACAGATCCAAATAAAGCAATAAAAGAAAAAAGGTTTCTTTCATTGCTCTCAGGAAGAGTTAGGCAAATAGCAAGCATCGGGAGAAGAGGTAAGCAGTTGTGTAATCTCCATTCATATCATTCACACTCACGTGTTGGGAAGAGAATTCTCAGCTCATGAGTGGGCTCAGCATTAAGAGAGAAACATCCACAAGGCTTCTGGAATGGAAAAAAGAAAAGAAGCTGCAGAAGTTCAACTCTCATGAATTGTTAAAACCAACAGCTGGATGGCAAAAGGGCTGTTCTTTGCCATAAAATATTTCCTGAAACTCCTTCTTTCAAGATTCATGCCAACTATTTATCTGTTTCAGTTTTTCTTTCACATGAATTGATTTAATTAAAAAAAAAAATTACTCATCCCATCTTCTGAATATGACAAGAGGATGCTAGCAATGAATTTGCTATTTTCTTATCTATGGTCGGTTATTAATCCCTTCTTCTGAGCATGTTGTGGAAGAGAACAAAAGATTCATCATGTATCCTTCTTTGCCTGTAACCCTACCATCTTAAAAGCTTATTTCCCATTTCCACTCTCACTTCATCATGTGCTTTCAGTCCTCAGTCCTGCAGATACATTTCCAGCAGTCACAGCAGCACTGAACATCAGGTGTTTATAATAAATCATCCAGTGCTGACTGCAGCTGAGATGGACTCCATGAACAGGTCCTCTGGCAGAAGGGAAGAGGTGGTGACATGTGGCACGAGGGCTGTGACAAGTACTGGAGATCAGTAGTGTCCGTCCCCCTGTCACAGTGCTGCCCACATGGCTTTTATCACCTCTCTTTCAAGGTCACTATCTTATGGAAGGTGAACTAAGAACATCCGTGAAGGGGTTAGTGAAATTCTGCTCTAAAAACAGCAACACCTTGTAGGAGGACACTTGTGTGCACTGTATTGGATATCAGCTGTTTGCTGTTTCTTTCCAAGTTTGTCAAAGCTTTTCTGAAAACAGTTTCCATGATCATGAAAAACAGATGATGTTTTAGCCTGGCACTGCCTTTTCTTTAAAAACCAGAGATAAAATTCAAAAGAGTTCACCTCTAATTTATCTATCCACATGTTAGTAAAACCTAGAATTCCCTTTTTAATTTCTACCTGGTGGCCATTTTAGCTTGATTCTGACATGTGCATTCACACTGTTGGAACATTTTGCATGGTTTTGCCATGTCCTGTATTTTCTACAGGAATTACATAATGAAAGGGAGTATTTTTTAAGTGCCAAAACTTGATGGGATGCTTTTCTGATTCTGTCACTGACCGATGGTGTTAGTGGCACATTTCCCTGGTGGGTGCAGGGACTCTCAAGCAGATCACAGGGGAGACAGATGGGTCACATCTGTATTTGCAAGTTAGACAAGGTCAAAAGACTCTCTGTTGGCCTGTGATGTTTGTTAGCGTGTTCACTGGACTGGTTTTTGCTCATGTCAACTATCACGTTTCCAAACTGCCTTATAAGCTGTGGGGATGCAGAGGGTTCCCAAGAGACAGTATGGATGAGACCCCTTCGTTTTGAAGGAATGAGTGTTTAGTTGTATGGATAGAAGCTGTGCTAGGCTGCTTTTTCACTGCAAATAGTGTCTGGCACATTTTATTTATTGATACAGACTTAGACTTGGGGTCTGGAAGCTCAAGTCAGAGCTGTTCCAGAGATGACCAAACCGTATTCCTATAATTACACAGGCTTTTCCTTCACCCATCTTTTGTTTGTTTTGTCTTCCTAGATGTAAGCTCATCAGGGAATGTGTTGACACTTGCTCTTTATTTGTAGAGTATTTAGTACCATGTGGTTCTGACCTGCATAGATTTCAGTTCAAATAAAGGCAGATGAATCTGCCCTTGCCTGTTTGCTTTCAGCTGCAAAGGGTTCCCTGACTCTAACTGCACTGGTAAGGAAGGAGCAAAAGGTAGCCTCTTAAGCACTGTAAAACCTGCCTCACTTCAGTCCTGGCTATTTAATTTTGTAGGCTTATGTCAGACCCTTAAGGTTAAAAATGTTCCTTTTCTTGTCTTGGCTTGAACAGCAAATGGAATGTTTCAAAGGAAAAAAAAAATCCAAGTCCATACGAGGCAGGCCAGAGTGATGCAGCCTTGCATGTTTTTCTTGATCTGAGACACTTTATTAGCTGGAGAGCAAAATGGTCTGGCCACCTCAGTTTCCATCCCATTTTTGGATGGAAAGTTGCTCACCAAACAGTCACAGAAGCAATCATTTACTCATGAAAGAGCAGATCTTTGCTCATTTTATTTGCAGGATGGTATTTTCTTGGTTTTCTTCATATTTTCCTCCATGAAAGCCCCAGAAACTGGAGAGTAAATACTTTTGGCTTACAATGAAGAAATCTCTGAGATGATAATGAGAAGTGGTAAATAAACTCCCCGTGTCTTAGGTGATGCAGACTTGAACTCTGCTGAAGGGGCCACATGCAGCAAAGTCAGGAGTGTGATGAAGTATAAGTTTGGAAGGGGAATCTGCTGGAAAGATAGTGTAACCCACTGAGTGATAAGTGCTGACAGACTGGCACCCTGGTGTTAGAAGTGCTTTCCCTTGCAGGAGAAGTATGTCTCTGATCCTCTTGTGTTATGGCCAGGCTCAGTCTGTTTTGAAAGCCTATACTTTCTTCACATGTCATAAAGATTCAGGCTGAATGTATTTAACAGAACCCTGAATATTGGGCAATGGTTAAAGATAAATTTTAAAAATTTGTTATGGCTTTCCCAAGAGGCGTATATAACAATAATCATAAGCGTGTGTCAGTACATTATTATTATATGTTTACATTAATATTTTTATAATGCTTCACCATGAAGTAACTATGTTTAGTGTACTAGTTCACAGAGAATAAAAGTATTAAGTTATGATTTCAAAAGAATGATAAAACAATAACACTGGAGAAGTTCAGTCATCTTAACAAATTGGGGGCATTATTCAATCTGTCCAGGCAGGCTCTTGCACTGTTCTTGTTCTTCTCTGTTGCTTTCCTGTGGGTTTAGCTTGTGAGTATGGCCACACAGGGAGACAAACTGAAATATGTGAGTGAGACCCAGGGTGGGAAGTAGAAGATTAAGTGAAATGTCCTGGGACCCTCCAGGAGAAAGTTGCTCTGCTCTTTACCCAAACTTCAGTAACAGAAGTAGTATCAGAAGCTAGTCAGGGATGGTTTGACTAATATGGGCTCTTAAGAAACAGTGGCAATGTGTTTTCAGTTCATTGAATCAGTTTATTTCAGTTATATTTGCAAATTTATATGTATAAAAAGAAAAGAATTATAAAATTTGTAAATGAAAAAGCTTGGGAGAAAGAAAAAATGAGATTTTTCTGTTTTTTACCTTCAGTTTCTAATCTGGGATTTGGGCAAGTTCCCCATCCTGTTTACTGTATCTCCAGGACAGCAATATTCTGCCACATTTTCAGAAGACTTCTGGTACTTGACATGGCAATTCTGTAATCTAGTCTGGTTCTTTGGCAACCTCTGCTCAGAACACTTCAATGCTTTGGAAGACAAGAGGAGGCAGGGATAGAACTCTTGATAATACACAGAACTAATCAGGCTTCTGTTAACTACTTGAATACAGAGGGTATACCTGCATATGTAATTGAAGAAAACCATTTTTATTTGCATTAATGATAATAAATCATGAGCAGATATGTAGATATGTCAGCTTTCAGTGATTTGCAGCCATGCTCCCCTTTACTGGAAACAAGAAATCACTTACAAGTCCTTTCATTAGCTATCCCAAAGGATAGCTGTCTGTGCTTCCATTCCTTCCTGCTCTCTAGTGTACATGCACTAGGCTGCATTTTTTAACCACACAATCATGCAATCAGAAAGCACGTGTTTCTCAGGACGCTGGGGTCGTTCCTGCAGAGGGTGGACACTGGGTGAGAAAGACACCAAGAAAGGAGAAACATGTCCTGTTGTTTTTAAATGAGCTGAGTTAAACATTGCCTTTATTTCCCCTCTGCTTCACAGGTGTACTGTGAGAGGCAGGATCATGTTGTTTGCCATCACATTCATTTCAGCTGTAACTTTTGTAGCTTTTGAGTTCTTGGCCATGTAATCTTCTCTGTTCATTTATTATGAAATCCCTGTTGTGCAACATGGCATTTTCTTTCATTTCCTCTCAAGTGAGAATACTACCACAGTATGGACATGTACACCTAACATCATCGATACACTATTCTATCTTAGTAGCAGAAGGATAAGATTAATTTCTTTACCTCCTACGGCAGAAGACCATGCTCAAACATGTCAGGGAGGTTTAGGACGGTTCAGCAAATGATACTGGAGAAACAAAAGAAATTGTTCAAGTAATGTTTTGTTTGGCTTTGGAAGCATTTATTTGGTCTGAGTATAGTCAAATATTTAAACAAGTGCCAGCCCAGACCTACATTTTTATGTCCTGTATAGAAACTGAAACAAATAGAGTCATGAGAAAGCACTAAGCAGGTCAGGGTGGTAGTTTCAGTTTATGATGGTTACTGTCCCGCACTGTTGTTATGTAGCTTTGAGTGACCAGGCTGCCAGCTTCCATTCCTCAGGTACCTAAATTGAATGGAGGTGAGTCTGATCCTACAGAAATTATCAAATATTTTTACACTAAATTAAGTAAAGACAAACTCCACTTTCATTCAAATTATCTGAATGAATGTGCTTGTTAATTGTTCTGTCAAAAGAAATTAGAACTGGAACTAACACAATAAATTGAATATTTGTGTACTAGTGAACACAAGTATCACCAATATTATAGGGTCATGACGGTCATGATCCTTTTCTACCTAATTAGTGCAACTTCAGTGAAGTAAGTAGACACGTACCCATATATGCCTTAGTGATTCCTTTCTGCATCACTCTGGTAGAGCTCCACAGTGGAGACTTTATTATATATCTTCATTATAAATCTCTACTTCCACTAAAAATGTGAAGATACAAGGCAGTTAATTTCTGGGAAAAGAAAGAAGAAGGAAAATGAGAATGAGTAATTGGATAATTGCTATTTGCAACTGTAGCCTTTTCTAAAGAATTGATCATCATTATTGAGGAAAAATAATTGCATTTTTATGTTACTATGTTTAGAAATTGCATGATCTCAAGAGGCTTGAAAACCTTCAAAGATGTTGAACATGGGCAATAGTATTACCATGGGTAATAGTATTCATACCAATTTATATATCTGATGTAAGTAGACATGTATCTTCTTAGAAAAGATAAATTAGTCTTCACTTTTAATGTCATTTGTGGGTCTTCAGAATTTATTTATCTAAATTAGATGCAGTACAAAGCTTTCATGTTTACTTCTGCAGCTCATTCACCCAGGAGAACCAATTTACCTGACGGACACCTCGTGTGTGATGAGACAGCTCTGTGCCTTTCTGGAGATCAGTTCATCTTTGTGAAAACAGAATTAGGCTGTCAGGATGCAGTTGTTTAAAATAAGCTCCACACTTCACCGATGTGGTGGGTAAGATCATAGTTTACAGATCTACACAGGATTTTAGAAGGAATTCATAGGGATTCCTATGGGGCTTGACCTTGGTGACAGTGTTATTGACATAACTCATTTTCTTCTTTGTTACATGTCGGAAATTTAAAATGCAGCCTTATTAAATAGCCTCACTGAGTTGTAGGACAGTTACAACTACTTTCAATTTTTTTTAAAATTTAAATTTATTTTATTAACAAACAAAATTCCTGTTAGGGGAATTTTCTGTGGAAAGAAATGAACCAACTATCATTCTGGTAATTAAGAAATGTTTAAAACTGGAGACTGGAATAAGTTCCCTACTTTTTCTTGATGAGTAGTGTGAAAAGGAAAAAAAAACCAACATGAGGATAATTCTGTTTTTCATTAAGATGCTTCTGCTGTCATGATTGATACAACAATTATAAAAAGCTTTAATAGAAACTGGAAACTACAGTACAGAAAAGGCAATGCTGTTTTGCATTGTGACTTATTTAATACTTCAGATTTTCTCAGTATTGCACAGCATAGATTTAGGCACCATTTAAACAAATGAAGTGCAAATCAATGACACTGCTTGTGTTTTTCTGTTCTTTAGAGTGCTTCTGAAGAATCACCAACTATGTTATGACCATTATTTTGCAACAAACTTTGTGCCTTTGTAATTGGCCACTATTTTGCTGACTTCTTCCTTTTATACCAAAAGAAGAACCATGGTCTTGCATTAAAAAAAAAAAAAAAAATTACATTTCAGATTATATTGGCTTAGTGTATTGAATGTGTTCCCAGAGATATGTCCCAGAATCTATCTTGTGCAGTGATAGTTTATAATTAAACTTCTTTTTCCCTGGAGAGACCTAGTCTTGGCTTTCTAAGAGTGGAAATGCAATGTGATAGATATGTCTTTGGTTTTTTTTACCTCAGATGAATGGGACAAATGTTCAAATTTGCCTAAATTACTGCCAGCATGTAATCTTTAAACATTAAAAAAAAAAACAAAAAAAAAAAACAAAAAAAAAAAAAACCACACACACACACACAAAACCAAACAAAAAACCAACCAAAGAAAAATCTCAACCCAAAGCAGCTGCTTGTTTATTTGAAGGAATTCTGCCAGTATTTGGAAGCAACATAAATGGAAGAACAAATGGGTATTTAATTATTTTAAAGCACTAGTATTGTATTTATTGGCCTATTGTTTGTGCTAAATTGATCTGTTTTCATTACGTTAGTCTTCTTAATGCAACACAGAAATATGCACTTAATATTCTGAGGATTTTTAAAATAGATATTGCCTTGTCAAGTGCCTTTCAGAACTGGCTTTGTTGTGAAAGTTGTGCTAGACTGTCTTTTGTTTGGGTATTGTTCCTATAGTCAGCTCACACAGGGTAATCAGTTCAGCCCCTTTCCTTTTCCAACTCTATCATACCTATTTTACCAAGCCTGAAGTGTTCCTCCCTCCCCATCCTTTTGCAGGTGTGTTTCACAGGGATGCTCTGCAGCATCTCAGCAGTGGGACTGGGCAAAGACCAATCCAGCAGGGCTGAATGAGGCTCTCAGATGGGTAAATCAAGGTCTGCAGTTTGGATGATTGGGCCACATGGTTTTTGTGAAGACACGTTAGCTCAGTACCTCAGTGACAGAGGATTTCCCAGCCTTGGCTGTGGCTGATGGCATGTCTCTGTCAGAAAGGCAGTATTGCCTTTTGATCCCCCTCTGAAAGTTCTGCTTTTATTTGGAATGCTCTAATTAGTGGAATTAGTGCATAAGCATTTTACAGGCAACATCCTGCCTGGAACCGTATGTTGGACAAGGCTGAACTAGAAGATACACTCAGGGTCGGGGTTAGTCTGACACACAGAAAAGAAGAAGAGTTGTTGCAGAGTTTCGAAATTTTCTGTCCTCCAGCTTGGATATCATGCTGGGCCAGATCCCAGTGAATGTACCCATCAGTTCATTACTTACTTTTAGGACAGACTTTTGGAGAGTTCAGTTGATTTTTTTTTTTTTGGTGGGTTTTTTTTGTTTGTTTGTTTGTTTGTCTATCTTTGCATATACCAGGGAACCATAGCTAACTATCTAGCTTTCTAAATTAAACATCAGTTTAGAATTAGGTGCTTAACGTGAGCACAGAGGTTTTGGGTGTCCTGTGATTGAGTTTGATAGTCTTCTTGGATAAGACAGTCTGCCAGCTGCAGGTATCCCTGTTCCCATTCAACTTTTGCTGTTTGGATAGTAAATAATTTCGATGTAATCTAAATGCTCCTTCAGATTTGAGGCAATCACTGTGGTTTCCCCAGAGTAGTCTTGCACCAGCCCAGCTTGACACAGCTGACTATGGCCACAGCCAAGCGGTTTGGGGCACCACCTGGAGGAACAGGTGCTGGCCTTGTTTGTTCAGGAGCCATCATCCTTTCTTGGTATCACCTACCCTTCATCTCCCCCAGAGCTCTTCCACCATTCCACAGCTCCAGCCATCCACCAGACCCAGGCTCACCCTTTGCAGTGGCACATTGTAGCTTTGCCCGGGTCCCTACCCCTGCTGCCTTCCTCACACCACCGAGGTTGGCCGTGACAGATGACAGCATTGTTTCCGACCCTGGGTTCTGGGCTTTCTCGCCATGCCTCCTGCCCCAGAGTTTGGCAATTGCCCTTGCACATCATGCTGAACTCCACATGACCATCCTGAGGGATTTCTCAACTGTGGTGTCCTGCGGCACCACATGGGAATCTGCCTCCAATTAACTTGGGAGCACAACTCCAGACACATGTATTTGGTTCAGCAAATGCTTTTTGTTTGCTGGGTGATGATGTTTTTCTAAGCTTATGCTTTATTCATAGCATGAGTGGCATTTCTGCAAGAGGTGGTGATGTGTCTCTGGGTCTTAGTTTTTTCTCTGGTTTTGAAAATATACTTCAAACAGCCGTAGCAGTGCACATTAGATAACTTATGTGTGAGTAAAATTACAGTGATAACCAGGGACTTATGAATTAAATTAAATAAATCTAGTCACTAGGTTTTAAAAACAATATGGCATTACCATGATGAAAGAAATAATTTTGATTCAAGAATGGGATAGATCTTGTTTTTAAATTTAATTATATATTACAATTTTGTGATTATCATTGTTAGATTACTCATGGGATTTAAATGCACCCTTTTTAAAATGAAAGGTAGAAATAAGTATTTTTAAACAATTCATTTCAAGATCACTATGTACATTATTACCTCAGCTACAAGATAATTTCATGTTTGCTTTGATCCTCTTTGATCTCAGACAGATAGCAACCAGCTTTCAGTAGTGTCTCTTCATAATGTTTCTTTTTCAATATTCCCATGTCTTGGACTAAATTGCTTCCGTGGAAGATGTTCACTGTCCTGAATGACCATATTTGAGCCCTGAATTTGTTGTATCTCTCTTTCTGGTTTTTCTTTTGGCCTGTTTTCAGGTTAATAAATTGAGACTAGATAAGCTTCAGGGGAAAAAAGAAAGAAAGAAAGTCTATTTCTGCATGCTAACTCAATAATACTATTGCAGCATCAAAAGAATGAAGCTGTGTGTTTCTCCTGAGCCCTGAGATGAATACTTTTTTTAAAGCTGGAGATTTATATTCCTGTGGGAATGTAAGTGATACCAGGGGCAGCAGGTTTTGAGTGCAGCTGTAGTTATCATTAACAGAGATAAGTATTTGAAGGAATTTTGATATTTCAGCCATGCTTTGATATCAAAGGTCTCTTGTGTGAAATACAGAACAATGCCAGCCAAAATATAGATGACCATTGAGTAATATTTTCTGCTTCGTTAAAAAAAAAAAAAAAAAGAAAGAAAAACTTCTAAAATGCATTATATTTTGAATATTTAAAAAACAAGATCATAATAAGCTGGAAACTGATACTTGGGTGCTGTGAATGACGGCAGTTTTTTGTGGAAAAAGACACAGCTATATGTGCTGTGTATGCTTATATCTGACTGTGCATGAGTCACCTTTCTGTGAATCTTGCATATTTTTTATCTTTTGCCTATTATGAATATAAGAACATTACAAATCACTTTAAAGCTCCTTTTATGTTGACAACCAGAATTTTGGAACAAATATCTTGAAAGAAATACAGAAAAGTGGGCACTTCTGAGGTTCTAGAGTTCACATACTACCAAGCAGTACAGTTTATAATCTCTGTATTTAACTTTCATTATCCACTAATGTGGAATAGAAAACCCAAGATTTTTATACAGTGTCTAAAAGCCTAGAAAATTAATGAGTAGTTTGAAGTACTGCCTTCAGATTTCACAAATTTCACAGAGAAATGAAGAGTCACCACACTGAAGGAGGTGCTCAATAGCTCGGGGAAATTGACCAAAGCAGAGAAATCTACATTCTGTGTACATGATGAACCGGTAAAGGACAGCTAAAACAAAACTAATATTATTTTGAGCAGTTCCATGTTCACTGTAACTCCTGATAAATTTATTAGATTTTCTTTTTTATTTTTTATAATCTAAGCTATGCTTTTGCCAAATACCAATCTCAGAACTTTGCACTCTACACTCTGACAAGAGGCAACAGTGTAAAAGTAGTGGGAAGAAAAGCTTTAGCAATATCTTTTCTCCTTTTGCCATTCTCCCAAAGCAAAACTTGGAGACTCTCTGAAGGCATTTGCCAGCATTTACTATTAATCTGCAGTCTGTATCTACATATTAATTTTTTTTTTGAATCATATTCAATGGGTCATATAAATACATCTGCTATCCAGCCATTATTCATCTAAGCAGCAATGCAACCTAATTGTATTGTGTTTTTCCTGTTGCAAAATCTTGTCTATCTTCATTTTAAATTTACTAATACTTTATTTTTCATTTTTCTGAAAGCACAGTGCATGCAGACACAGTACCTGCCAAACTCAGACTGCAGACATAGGTTCCAGTTTTTAAGTTTCTAGGGCTTTCTGGACTGGATTCAGATTCAGGCATTCTAACTTGGAACATGCAGATATTTTTTAGCCATTTAATCTTTGGAAGACAAAAGTTATGTTGGCATGGAGGAAAATAACAGAAATGCAGTCTATAAGTCCATGAAAGAATGTCATTGCATTACAGCAGCTTAACAAGTTATCATACATCAGCTGAAGCACTGTAATTGTCTGTCTATGCACTTGAGCTTGCCCAGAGTGAGGTAAACATCCATATGCTCTAGGGATTACTCATTAAATAAAGCATTATGTTTTAGTGCTGAGAAGTCTCTGCTGTCCTCCCATTATTTTCTACTTTAAAGACAAATTTATTCTGCCTAAGAGTAATTTTAATTATGTGGTTTTCTGTGTGTATATGTTGGATGTTTTTTGATTGCTCATGCAGACTGTAGACAAACACATGTATGTGTGCACATACAACATTTCCCCTGCTATAATTTGGTATTTCTGGCACTTTGCAATAGCACGGTCAAAGCCAAACTGTATCTACCCTCTGGAAAATCTTAAAAGTAGCTGTAGTTGAAAAAGGCAGTGTAACCCTTCTGTTTTAAAACCTAATGAGAACTTTCCATCATTGTTTCAATGTTAATTTTTGATAAAAGAACCATTAAACTTTGAATGTGTGTATTTTTTGAAACAGTTCTGAAACTCACTAGGCAGTGACAGAAATGTCTTCACATTATGGTGATCCACTACAGATACTAACTTAACTTGAAACTTGACTTTTAATATAATCAAAAGAATTAAATATTTTTTAATTTTAAATGAGTAAATATAGCTAATTTCGTCCTTTGTAATAATTACAGTTTGTAATACTGAGTTAAAAACTTTTGAGGCTTTTTTTGACAGAACTCACTGTAGTATTTCTGAGATTAACCCATTTGGATATTTATGACCCCTCATGATTCACTCTGTGGGATGTTGCTAAAGAAGTTGTGTTCTGACAGGCCCTTAAATTAATGCCTACGCATGTATGAAGCATAAGTATGGAGTATATAAAGTACAATTGTTTTAAGTATTTGTATTTGTCTACTGATCCACTAGAATCTTAACAAACTCAAAGAAGGAATCCTTTTCATGAGCTGTAAATTTCAAGTTCTGACCTATTGACTTCACGAGAATAAAAATTCTCATTGGGAGTAAGATGTTCATCATGTCTTAACATAAAAGTCCAGAAGTCAAGGAAATGCCTGACTGGAATAAACAAGTGGCTCATCCAGTCTGGCATTCTGGCACCCAGAGTGGGTAAGACCAGATGTTTCAACGGAAGGCATAAATCTTCACAATTTTACTGTTCTAAATTGCAAGATGGTGTTTCTTACATCACTCACACCTTGAAACATGAAGATTAATAGAGCTTATAGCTCTATTTCCACAGTCTGTTTGTAGCATAAATCTTAAAATACATTTCTTAAATCACTTAACTCTTTTGAGAACACAAGATTTAAAGATGTATTATCAACTTGTGCAAAAAGTAAAACCCCTCACCTCCACCCCCCCCCCCTTCCTTTATTATAGTAAAAGTTCTGGATGTGAGAAAACCTGGTCATTTCAGTAAACGAAAAGTGAATTTTATTGCAATGTGAGAGAGACAAAGGGCCTTGTCATGGAGAGAGTTAACCAAGCTCTCCAGCTGCTGCGTTGCCTTTTCCATCCTACCTGCCTGAGGCTACCAAGAGTGACGTGTGGGAGCCCTTCTGCTGCTGGTGTTGAGCCACAGTTGTCTGTGAAACCTGGAGGATTTCTCTTTCCCTTGTCAGAGATGTTTTTTTGCCCCACCCATGTATTTGCCAACATTGGCAAAAACTTATTTTGTTGAATGTTCAAAGCTAGTCCGGATTCTCATCAAAGATTTAGTTGTGAAGTGCTATATCTCATTTTGTGCAGTGACCTTAGCAAGATACTTTTCTTTGGCAACACTCACTAGAACTGACCACCACTATCACCTTCTTAATTTTTTTCTGACCAATTTTCACTCAATTTCTCAGTCACTCTGTGAGAATATTATATAAAATAATGAGGTAGCATGTATAATGCCCCTAACAAAGTTGAAACAGTTGGATGATCATCACAACTAAATCAGAATTTACTTTTTTTTTTTTTTTTTAATTGTCCAGTAGAATCTACTTTATGGCTCATACTGTGGAGGTTGTGGTGTATGAGGGAAAATTAGTATGTTGTCGCATATCAGTGTTGGTATTGGAAGTGGTTTTTCACACATTGGGTAGCAGACATATAAAATTGTTTGCCAGATGGTGTTGCAGATACAAGAATTTTACAAGGGCTCAAAGGGACACTGGACAAGTACTTGAAAGTGATACCTACTTGGGTGTTACAAAATAGGCAGGCCACAAATCTCCTGAGCTGAAAATAGGTGGAGAGAAGGTGGAGCACTAAGGGTGAGGGAATATGTTTTATGAATGTTCTATAATTATTCTTTACACTTACTGTTGAAAAGATACTGCTAGGCTGAATGAGCTTTCAGTCTTGCCATTACAAACATTTTTATATTCTTATTTAAGTAAAGAATTGTTGTGTGAGAGGGTTTTTATGGAAGAGGAAATTAATGTTGAAGGTGGAGAAAACCCAGAACTGCTTAAATGTAGAAAATCAGTAAGGAGTTTTGTGATACATATTGCTAAGGAAAGCAAATTGAGAGATAACTTTAATATTGAAAGAAGCTTAAACGTGATTACTTTATCGGATACTACACAGGTTTGCAATCTTGCTTTTTTAGCTTTCACATTTCATATTACTGTGAGAAATAGATTTGCATTGTTTTCTTGGTGACTTCTACTGGTGATTCTCCAAGTACATATGGAAGGCATTTGCTGATCTAGCTGCACATCTATGTCCTACATGCTGCTTTCTAAACTTGCAGCTGAACTGAAGTTCCATAACTTGCACTACAGTACACATACACTATTGATAAACAGACAACCAGCTGTAGCAACTATGTCTGCTAAAGACGTTCCCCTTTTTCAGAAAGGAGATCCTTATGTGGAACAATTAAAAGGGGCATGGTCAATTTATAGTTCATGAGTCAATCCAGTGACTCTTGATACTGAAATTTATTATGCACATAAGGCGTTTATTTTAATCTTGTTTTTTTCTTTTGTCTCCTCCTTTGTTAGGATTGGCCTTGCATGCTGGATTCTTATCTTTTTATTGTTTTGTGTTTTTAAATGTTTATACAAGGACTTCTGAAAAACAAGAATGTGGCTGAGGTGCCTCTAAAGGAATGGAGGTTTGAGTGGGCTTTTTGAATTGACTCACTCTGCATGTCCTGACTGCCAGAACTGAGTTATAACTTGTAAATGTCACTGGGAACAGCTGACATTCTTATCATCCATAAAATTTAAATTTGTATTTGGCAGAATTTTTGTTGCCAAAAAAGTTTAGGAAAAAAGTGATGGTTATCATTGTTATTATTGCTGTTCTTAATATTATTATAATTAATGATGGCAGTGAAAAGTATAACTGTCCTTACTCCCAAAATTGCTCCACTTGATATTGAGAAAACCAAAACTCTGCTGCAGTGTTTTTCTTTGCATATTTTAATGTTTTGGCAGATAATATCAGCCACAGACCGGTATCAACCGTCTGAAATAACTGCTTGCTGATCATTAGCATGATTACAACCCACGAGCTTGTAGATACTCTGAAACCTGTCAAGACTAAGAGCTGTGAGAAGGTATTTTTCCAGAAAGTCCATCTGAGAGAAAAGCTGCTTTTTGCCTCCTCCCAGTTTATTAGTGGCATGAGACGATAGCAATTTAGCAATCATTTTCTTGGTACAAATTATTAGTCATCTTTGTTCTTTTGAGATGATGTTTTCAGTGGGCTTTTTTTCTTCTTTTGGCATTAATGGCACTTCTGTCACCATATGGCTTAGTCAACTACAGATCTCCAGAATAACAAAACTCACTGTTTATGTGTATGTTTCTATGTTTTTCTTGGGGTCCACAGAAATGTGCCTATTCTGTGTGTCCTAGAAAGGGAATTGTGAGACCTCGCCCTGCATTGCACATTACAAAGAAAGAATCAGTAATGAGCTCTTTCTGTGCCTCAGGAGGAGCACAAAGCAGCTGAAGTGGGACTAAGGGTCTAGACAGCTGATCTCAATGAGGGTGGAGGATGGTCAGCATTACAGAGAGAATGTTCGATAGCCTGTCAATTCATGACCCTAAGGTCTAAGAGACTTCCCTTCCCTGAGACAAATGCTGATCCCCATTGATATGAATGGTTGAACTTCATTTGACATTAGTCAGTCCAGGGGCTGAGTGCAAGTACATTATTCCCTGTTCCATTAATGCAAGTCACATACCCCAGCTGAGCAGACAAGGGAAGCAGTTTCCAGTAGTCACTGTTGTTTTGCTTTTGCAGTACTGTGTGAGGATGATCAAAAGGTTTATTCCTCTGTAACCGTATTCCATGCTTGATTATCTTCAATATAGTTGTTGCATTTTATAAAGTTCATCTTTAAACTTGTGCTTGTTTATTTAAAACTGATATGCTGTGGCAGGTAGTCCATTCGACTGTGTAGAAAGAAGCATATCATGTTTAAGATAGTGAGATTGATAACTAGCAATTAATACAGTCTGATTCCACTCTTTATTCACTTCAAGTCCTCCTGGAATGTCAGCTGAGTACATTTAGCATCAGCTTCCCCAGCTGTTAAACTGAAATAGCAGGAATACATTTCCTTTGCAATGACTCAAAAATGTATTATATACTAGTTACTGTATATTTTAAACTGAATGTATAAAAGGTATTATAAAAGATTTGGAAACTATGTCTTATTAGTGTTTTATTCCTCTCTAGGCACAGGAATTTTGATTTT
The DNA here is from genome assembly GCA_035583155.1 of Acropternis orthonyx. Lineage (NCBI taxonomy): Eukaryota > Metazoa > Chordata > Aves > Passeriformes > Rhinocryptidae > Acropternis > Acropternis orthonyx. The sequence goes on from JAWWEU010000040.1 coordinate 7,444,506, forward strand.
GCATTGTGACTTAAATAAGCAATAATTTGCTTAATTTGCTTGATTGGTTGTCATCTATCTCATTTTAGAAATAAGTGGTTACTGTTTAGTTTCCTGAAGGACCCAAGGACCCAGGTTCTTTTTGAACAGCCAATATCTAGTTTTTCTGATGATTTATTCTTAGTAGTTTGATTTTTCTGGTTCCTTGTGAAGCAGTTGCCCTTCACAGGATCTCTCTGTGTAAAGCAGTTGCATAATGTGTGCTCATTTACTTAGTTATATTTGTAAGCTCCAGCTGTGCCCATCACTTGCTAAATCTGTCATTGAAGGATTTTGTTTTAAATTCTGCCTGGCTTTGTTTTCAGATGTCTCTGAATTCCTTCCTGTGTTGAGTCACAGCTGTGAAAAGAGAAATCTACCTCTTTAATTCAAAGGGTCAGTGGTTTAAAAGCACTAAAGCCTGGTGGGGAATGGCTTAAGGAAGATAGTTAATCATGATGATCCCAAGGCTTCATAAACTTGCATAGGGCTCATCTGATACGAAGAGTCCTGGATATCTTCAAACCCTGGTTTCTTTGAGGAGTGGCTGCTTTACCAGGGAGTGGAATTCTCTATAGAACAAGCACCTGTGGCGGATGTTTGCCACCTGCTCAGCCGTGGCTATGGAAACACAATCTTCTCCACCACATCTCTTTTCCAGCTAAGCCAGTGTGGAGACCAAATCCTTCCTAGTACTTTTTCTTCCCACAACCTTGAGAAGTATTTAATGTGGTAACTACAATGGCTTCCACTTCTTGCTGCAACTAGGAGATAACAGACTGCCAGGAAGGAGTTGCTAATTTGGACAGAAATGAGAGGTCAACCTGGAACACACAGGTGGTATCTTGTCTCCTGGGTGAGCAGAACCCGCTGCACTGTTTGGGTGTCAGCAGTTCATCCAGTGGCATTTCTCACCCAGCTTCTTCTTCTAGCTCCAGTGGGGGAATCCTGGAAGAAATCCCCTTCTTGTCTCATCAGTGCAGACAAAAGCCTTATTTCACATACAATGTCAATAATTTTGACACACAGTTCTGTGTTTAGTTCTCACAGGACAAACAAATCAGGGCTGTGTGGGTGAACTATACCTGGCAGCTGTGAGACACTGAACTAAGTTACACAGCTAAATGCAGTGCTGTATCTATTCTGTATGTACTTCAGTTGTCCTATGCACACAATTCTGCTCTTGATATCGGAGTTTAGTATCTGCTTGTGAATCAACTCTTTAATTGCTGCAGCTTTTGGACAGTTTTATAAAAGGAAAACAATCCTGATTTCAGTCTGATTTCAGTACTAAAGTAGTTGATTTGTGAGCAGATCAGGGAGGTGTTGCCCTCATCAGAGGAGTCCTTGGGAAGATAAGATCACCAAAGAGTAGGAAAAGCCACTTGATGGCTGTCAGACACTTTAAGTAGAAGGGTGTTGAATGTTTAGGAAGATCTTCAATGTGTGATTCAGTTCAGTTATTAATTTTCCCATTAATTTTTAAAAGAACTAGTAGAAAAATTAAGGTTAAAAGAGACATGAGGAAGTCATATTTATAGTTTGAAGTACTGTTTGTAGTTCAAAGGATGGATAACTTCATTGTTGGATTAGATTGCTCAGAGCTATGTCCAGTCAAGTTTCAAATGTCTGCAAAGACTTCTCTGAGGCCCAGTCCCTGTGCTGACAGTCCTTGTAGGCAGTGAACCATAGAACTCCCTCAAGGTCGAGACTGCCTCATCGTCTTAGAGGAAAAGTGATTACTGGAGAAAAGGAAATTAGAGTTCTATATCCTACCTTTTTTGTATTGGTCTTCTGGTTATGGGAACTCCCCAGTAACTAACTGGTTAACTGTCTAAATGTCTTTCCTATTTTTCAGTGAAGCATTGATTCATCTATGCACTCTGTGTCCTCACTTTGTCCTCACGAGACAAAGGAAAGTTACTGTGGTTTTAAACCAAAGTGGAAATATTCTTGTGTTGAATGGAGGAGGTGATGCCTGAATTCTTGTTTTCTTTTTCCGTATGGCTGTTTCAGATTCCAGGAACTGTCATGCTAGCACCCTTCACAAAGCAGCTTAAAAATAGACCAGCAAAACAACTACTGCACCAAATATAAATTGATTTCTGCTGTAAGAAAAACAGAATATTCTCTGAGGGTCTGATAGTAGCACGTTTTAGACCTTGAAAGTGGTGAAGTTGATGATCAGAGGACACAGGACTGTTAAAGCTTTGATAACCTGATGTCTGAACTCATGCTGGCAGCATGTTACTCCTTACGCAGCTCTGTGAAGTTCTTTATAGAAAATGAAACTGTGATTGCTTGTAATTTTCTGCAGTTTGCACAAGAATTTAAATAAAGTGTAAAACACTGGAAGAAGTGATATGTGAGTCATGGATCCCACTGCAGGAGTCACAGCCAGTAATCTGTTGTCCATGGGAAGAAGGGTGGCTTGGTGACCAATGCACTGTCTGGATGTCAAGGGGATGTGGTCCTAACCACTGGTGTGACCTTATCCAAAGGATGTCATCACCTATGGTAACACTAAAAAAAAAATCAATTAACTCATAATGACAAGGAGAGAGGATCGAGAATAGAGGCATTAAAGCTTTTAAACTGCTCCGGTGCTGTGGTGATGAGTACCTGAGGAAAATCCATCAAGAGGAATACATCCACATTGAGTTAGTGACTATACAGAAGCTCTGCTGATTCCATGTCACACATCCTCCAAATGTAAATGAAATAAAAGGCTTTAAAAAACTAGGAAGAAAGCAAATGTGTTCAGCCTAACCATAAAATAACTGGGTTAAAGGGCCAACAGAGATCATTGGACTGCAGTGTATATGTTCATATGTGTATCATTTTACATATTGGCTGCATAAAAACTTGATCCAAAAGTAGTTGGACAATGGATATAAAAACTCCTCCTCCAATAGAGTTCAAAGATATAGTAATGAATTATTAAATCAAAATTTGTTGGAAGTGTAAATTAAAATCCTTCTGGCATGTCTTTCCCCATAGTATAGTTTATATACTGAAGCTCTGCAGACTGTGCTGTGCAGAGTTCACTGACAGTGCATCAAATAATGAGGATATACGTAGATGAAAGGAATTTTAGGAAAATATGCCATTGGATATACAGCAAACATATTTGATCAAAGCCCAGCTGCCATATTAAGTGCACATTTGTTAACTGTCACTAAACTGTGTTAGCCTGAATTCTTTTGAAAACTATAGGATTTGCCTTTTGCACAGCTGACAATGAACTAAGTTATACTGGCAGTTATTGAAACATCCTATCAGGATTAGTGAAATAGAAATACTTCCCCAAATGATTAATTATATTAAAATGCCAACTACAACATGCAGTTGCCTTAACATTTGTGACATTCTGTTTTTCTCTGAGTCCCCTAGGCAGCTTTTAGATACAGCTGGGGAATCTGTGCGTGCCTGCAAGCATTTAAGCAAAATTGCAAACTAGTTGGCAATACATTACTGCTTACATCAGAAAAATCTAGCTACAAATTTTAGCACAATAAAGCATTGGCTGTGAAACAAAATTAACACTATAAATGTATTTGTAAATATAAACCTTTGTTCCTTTATTTCTTTTGATTTTGGGAAGGGTTGGTTTTGGGGTTTTTGTGGTTGAGTTTTTGATTTAGTAGAGTCTGTTGAGTTGTGATTTTATGGATGGTCTGGGAAGCTGCAGGCTCTCCCTGAACACAGGGTTGACTGGTACCTCTAATGCATGTATGGCTGAAATGTGTAATATATTGTTGTATAGTATGCAATTAATGGAGCCATACAGCAGTAGGAGCTGGCTTAGGTTTGGATTGCTTGGATCAAGGACAGAAGAGCCCTACATTCTTGCATCTATAGATACATCCATGCAGACAGCTCGCTGGTTGTAGCCTTTCATAGCATACACTATTGTTTATCTTGCTTCTGTATCATGTAGCAGTAAGTCGGGACTTGATACATGACAAATTTCACCACAGTGCTGCACTTGCTTCCCATCAAACCATGTTTTTCACAAACATGCGAAATACATGGTAAGGCAAGTCTCCATTCAAGTAGCTAATCTGTAAAACACCCCATTGCCTCGAATTACTGGTGACCCCCAAAAATATCAGCAAATTCAGACTTCGGGTGGTAGAACTGTTCCTGATAGAGGACTCATGTTCCACTCCTGCAGATATTGGAAGGTCTATGAAAGGAAGTACAGAGAACAGTTTTTCCATAGCAAAACACTGGCAAGAATTCCTGGAGCTGAAAAAGAGACTATAATCCTTCCTTCAAGTTGGAAACTAGCTTTATGTTTCTTCCAGCAAAAGAATGGTGGTTGCAGGGTCAGTGGTTTAGGTGGCTTGACAGTGTTGCCTGGGCTTAGTTCAGGCTGTAGATGGACAAATGCAATCTGTTAGTGTTTAAATGTCCAGGCAGGTCCCCCCAAAATGAGCATTTATTTCCTCTGATGGCCATCATGACATTTTTCTGGCATTGAAGTATTTTCCCAAGAGCAGGCCAAGGCTGTTCCACAGGCAAAGCTTCCTGCAAGTTCTCTCCCTGTCTGCTGTAGTGAGAGCTGAGCCAAGCCACCTCAAGTGCTGCAGGTGGTGACAGACATTTCAGAGGAAAATTCTCCGTCTCTCTTTGAAACCCTCCAGACGTCACAGTACTCGGCAGGAAGCGGTTTCCATCTAGTCTACCTTTTCATTAATGTCTCTAGGAATTTTCCTGCTACTGCCTTTTTATTTTCTTGGATACCGCAGTTACAAAACCCATCTGAGAATCCCTTTTCATAGCTTGAGAGGTATTTTTGGTCTGCTGGGGAAACATGCTGTACTTAAAATAATGTAACACTGAGGTTTGGCTGAAGGTTCCTTTTGATTCTTATGTGTTGCTAAATTGTGCCTTATACTGCTTTCTTCTTTGGCTTGTGTTTGGGTTTTGGGTTTTCTTCTTTTTTTTTTTTTTTTTTTTTTTTTTTTGATGATCATATGTGTAGAGTCTTCTCATGTCATTCTAAATAAAGAGCCTATGGGAAGCTCTTGTTACGGATGTAATACCTGAAGTCATAGTTCCTTCCAAAAAAGAAAATAAGAAAAAAAAAACACCAAACAAGAAGAAGAAGAAGAATCCATCAGAGGTGCATATGCATCTAACTTCAGAGTGAAAGGCATGTCGGTATTTCTGCATGATGATAGTGCACTGCAAATCTGACTGTGGGACTTTTTATTCATGTGCTTACCTCCTCTCTACAATATCATTATCAGATGACAAGGTGCTTCCCATCCCATCCCATCCCATCCCATCCCATCCCATCCCATCCCATCCCATCCCATCCCATCCCATCCCATCCCATCCTTTTTCACAATAGATATTGGTGCGTGAGAAAACAGGCTACTGAATGTAAGACTATGTGTCTGGTTTTCTTAATTTTTAAGGAGACACAATGTACAATGAATTAGGGTTAGAGATTAACATTTGTTTTGTCATCAGTCTTAGATTTATGTGTTATATGCCCAAAAGATATAATGCCACAGATAAATTTGCTCAGAATCACTGTTTCTAGTGATATATAATGTCTGTGTTCATGGCTGTCCATCTGCCATTTCTGAAAGGATTGCGCTTCTCTGTCTTTAGGTGTAATCCTGACCTCACTGATACTGACCTCAAAAATATCCTGGTATCTTTTGAGGATAAAGCTCTCATTTCCTGTGTGTATAATTCTAGGTGCCCAATAGTAAATTTCATGGTTAGATAAGTTCTTCATAGCAATGTGACACAGGCCACTTCTAAAAATTGCTCATTCCTGGCAGTATTTATCTCCAAACACATTACATGCCTGTTAGAAATGCTTCCATCAGTAGATTAACTTCAGAAAGATGCAGAACACTATAAAAAAACTTCCAAATAAGCGAGTTCCTTCATTCTTCTCTCACATTTCACTTCCTTTGTCACTACTTTGAGTTTATCTTAATGAACAAAAACTCCAGTGTAATCCTCAAACATATTTTCTCTCTCTTTTGGAGAGCTTTATTTATTATCAGATTGTTCCCTGCAATAAAATCAGAATTTCTGCTGACTCTTTTTTCCCTCAGTTGCCTCCTCCTGGTGTCTCAGTCCCTTCATTTTTCTTTTCTCTATTTGACTCTTCTCAAGTGGGAATCAGAGCAATGATTTTTTCTTGCCTTCCAAATTACTGGTGTTGAATGGATAGTGTATAAATCCTGTGAGTTGCTCAGTAAAGGTAAAGCCTTTAAACCTTTAAAGGCTTTAAATTCATTATAAGCTGGGTTATGCTTCAAATGAGTGTTTGCTAATCATCTGGGTTTTTAACATTAGCAAGGACTGCTCTATGGCAAACCTTGTCTAAACCAAATACACTAAACCAAATTATTTAAGCAAAACAAAATTTAAAAAAATCACCTACTGTAGGCTCGTAATTTTTTTTTTTTTAATTGTACCATTTTCTTTTTATTCAGTAATTTTTCCTGGTGTGGGGAAGTGATGTAATGCTGATCTGGAGTTTATGTAAAAAGCAGTATTTTTCAAAATCTTGGAAGAGAACATATCCCGCACTATAAACAGCACAAAACCTACTTAATAAAGAGGAGAATAGTGATAAATAATACTGTTTACCAGTTCTTGGATGGAGTTAGCTTTAACTGAGATTTCACAATAAAGAGAAAAGGCTCTTCTGCCAAATAATATATCAACAGGTCATCTATCTAAGGGGTACAAGAACATAGTTTCATTGCGCTCTGGATGAATGTCATCTTTGTTATTGAAGAAGTAAGTTAAGAACGTTAAGTCTAAAGATGTAATTTTATTCTATTTGATTTTCTAAGTTATTAATCTGAGTCACATATGCATGTAATTTTCCCTATTAAGAAAGAGTATTCAATATCCAGTTCACAATTATAATGCAGTTTTGAACCACACAGTAGATAACCATAGTAATTTTTCATTTGGAATATATATGATAATGATAAGATAAAGTGAGACATCTACAGATATATGCACTGGACAGATATATCTGTGTATGTGTAGTTAAAGAAATGTGCTTTAAATTTGTATGCATATATGTAAAGTGTGTGTATTTAGTAAAGTGATAGTAAAGAGATAATGTACCTTTCAAAAAATTTGAATTTCCTATCCTTTCCTTTCTTTAATCAACTTGAGCCAACTCCAGTTTGTTCTCAATTTTCAGCTGTGACAATTTGCAACATTAATATTAGATTCAGTAAAACCGAGCCATACCTCTTAATTGGAATACAGACTTCTGAATTTTAAAATGACCTTGGAAAACTTGTGCTGGAAACAGGTTTTAAATTATCCTCCAATTCTATGAAGGTTTTTGTTGTGGAATTAACTGAGAGCTACATGAACTACTTTGAAAAAAGTGTATGTTTGCAGATGGGACACAGTCCTTTCAGCTCTGGACTTCATGACGCCAGGAGAAGTCGGAAACTACACAGTATTTGTGAATGCAAGATTTTGCATTTAGATAGGTTTGAGCTGAACAGTCTGAAAAACCTCCCATAAGCACAGAGCTCCTCACTGTCTGTGTGTCTGAGAAGGCTGAAGAGCTCTGTTTATTGCCACAAAGGGCCTGGAATAAATTATGTTTAGTAAATTGGCTCCAGGTTTTCTTGTTTCAGACAGTAGCTTCGGAGTAATCTGTTTTATAGGCTCCACTAAATCTGACCAATTGCAGGGAGGTGACACCTCATTTGAGGGACGTGACATCACACTTGTGCCAGTCAGGTCCAGACGCCTCTCCGTGTCAGGATGGCAGGACACCAGCAGTTCAACTTTTTGTCTTTTGGCAATTTAACCTGCAGCCCATTATGAATTTATGAGCCCCACAGGGAGGTCCGAACAGGATGGAGCCAGGCTCCTCAGCCCCTCTTCGGCCTCACACCTCCCACCCCTATGTGGGGCAAAGAAAAGCTCCTTTATTCCACTGGAAATGCCCCTATTTCAGCGAGGTGTGTTCATAACTTCCTTCCCCAGTCGGTCCTGCAGGTGATAATTAACACAGTGCAGATATTTCCTAGCTCTAGCCAAGGTGGGAAAGCAGCTTTAGCTTCAGCAGTTTTCTTTTCAAATGCTTTTTCCTCATTTATTTTGGGACTGATCGTGATGAGAATTTCTAGAACATGTTGATGCTTAGGAGAACTATTGAAGGACTAAAGGAAACAATAATTTTTCCTTCTCTGACAAAAGTCCTCCTACTTTTGAGGGGAGGAAGGAATGGGGGAGTCATATTTGGTTTTAGATTATATATTTTATTTCTGTTCATGGATCTTTTTGCTTCTGAGCATGACTGTGGGTCTTTTAAGCACAGGACACTGATTGACATTACATGTATTACAGAGAGGAAGGATATTTCCTGAAGATTAATGGCAAGTTAGTTGGTCTGAAGTTCATTAACCTGAGCTACTCATTAGACTGTTGGAAGGACTCTGTATGGAAGCTGGAATTTTATTAGAGGGTAATCACAGACTAAAAATATATGTGACAATCTGGCCAGATTGCAGTGAATCTAAGACAGGATGGAGTTGGCTTGAGCTCACAGAGCAGCTGCCTTCAGTGTAAATGAACTGCCTTGTGAAAGCAAATGTTTTTTCACAGACATTAGTCAAATAAAAGGAGAAGGGGAAAAAAAATAAAAAAAAATGGAAGGTTCCCATTAATAAAAGAAGCCTACAAGAAAAAATGTGATTGTGAGGTATGCCCAAGGGCCTGAGTTTGGTGCTGGTTCTGAATTCAACAAATGACAGTGCATTCAGCAACTGGTGTTTTGTTTTTTCCATAAGTGCCAAATTTAGTCCTGATTCATCACTGTACTTTGCCTCAGGAAAATGAGTCCCAAATCCTTTGGTGGGATCCCTGTTGGCTGAGGCCCAGACCCTCAGGCCATGACTTCTCAACCTATTTGCAGAGAGACTGGCTCCTTCTTAATTGCTTCTTTTTGAAGTATGGTTTGTCACTATCATCCTGCTGAAGATGAACAGGGTGGTGTCTTGTCTTTATATGATCTTCCCCCTTCTCCCTCACCTTCTTTTCCCCTTCTTCCCCCTAAATAAATTTCTTTAAAGTGATATAACCCTAGGATAGTCTAATCAACAGCACTCCTTCATGGTCCACCCTCAGATGGGTGTATTGGCACAGAATAAGGAAGGTCTTCTCTTTGGATTTGTTATTGTAATAAAGGGAAAGAAAGGGAAGGGAAAGATGAAGCAGAGGCATTTCATGTCTGATTTGTTTTCTTTGATGTCATTTTGTGAAGATATAGTGGCATTCAGACCCTTAATGTGAGTGTTGAGGAAGGGACTGAGAAGAAGGAAGTTCAGTGTTCTGCAATAGGATCAATGCTTTGGGAGTTTTACTAATTGTTTCTCTCTCTCTCTTTCCCCATCATGTTCTTCCTGCACACTCCCTTGTCTTTAGCTATTGACAGGAGGTCTGGAGGCTCAGAAAGCCGAAGTTTCATCTGAGAGAGATTTCCTGTGGTGGAGAGAACTGACAGGGTTCTCTTTCCATCCTTTCATGCCAGGAAGGGTGAACTGCCTACGTCACGAGGTGCTGAATTCATTCTGGGTGCTGCCATAGCTCACAGAGGTGCTCTGACATCAGTTCTGCACTGAGCTTAAGTGCCATGCCAGTGGAGAGGTTCAGGGGCCATGAGCTGTGCTGCATCTCTCATGGGATTACAAGGAACCTCTCCTTTGATGTCCATGCAAGTGCTGGCTGATGTGGCACTAGGATTACTCTTTTGATCAGGCAGTTCCAGTACCTTTCACAAAAGAATTTTCATGGCAAGTCATAAGCTATTAATCTTTGCACTAACCATAACATTTCCTTACTCCTTGCTTTACAGCATTACTCAAACACTGACATTTGTCATTTCACCAACCATCTCCCTTGACCTCTGGCATCACACACTTGCAGGGGAAAGGATCGAGTCTCACAAATATTTTCATACTGTGTTCTCTGTGGTTTGTTAACCATCAAGTTCTGCCTTCAGAACTCAGGATGTCATTTCAAATGATTTCATGTGCACAAGTGGAGTTACTGCGCTAAAGGGATCCCTGATAACTGGGTACAAACAAGACACCAGGATTGCTGTTGCTGGTTTCAACTACTGTGGTGGCTGTGACCTTGAGGAAATACGTTCACTGCAGTTTTATGGTTCCATTTTTGCATAGGGAAAATAAGGACAGTGATAATTACTTTCATTTGTGAAACACTTCAAGATTTATGGAATATGATTGACTGTTATTAAGTGAAAAGTGTTGCAAAGCTGGCTTAGTTGCACACTGTGCCAATGAAGTCCCATATCAGCCTATTGACCTCAACATGAAACACTCACTAAAGTTTATAGGACATTTTGGTGGATGAGTTGAGGCAGTTATTCTTCTGGAAATATAATACTAAAGCACTTTTAAATCCGTCATCTGCATTGACTTTTTTCTTTATTAAAACAAAACACAACTGCTTGCTCTATCCAATTTTCTTAGTTTATTTATGAAATCTTGTGATGGGTATGTACTCACTGTTAACTCAGCTTGTACCCCCATGATCTCTGAGATACTACAGTTCATTCTAGTCATAGCATAAATATACAGTCACTGTTGTACTGAGATAAAAAAAAGAGTTATAAAATATTAAGATATCCAGTGGAGCAGTATGAACTAACAGCTTGCATGCCACTTTTGAATGACAAATATTCTTTTTATGGATACTGCATTAATTTAATTTGTGCTTAAACTTTTGCTGTGCTGGACATTGGTGTTTGAAAAATTTACATATTTTTCCAATGCCAAAATATGTAAGTTTAGTATTAAAGATACAGATTTACAACATTTTTATTTATACTAGAGGAAAAAATACTTTTATAACAAAGATATTAAATTAGTTACTCTTGAAAGATAGGTCTGGCTTGCTTACAGAATTACTGTTTATGCAAAAATGGAGTTCTACAGATGTTTTCTTTTTTTCTTCCAGATAAAACTTGGATTGTTTGAAAAGTGGGGGGATATTTCACCATAGTGCAAAAGAAGGTACAGAAGAAGGGAGCAGAATGAGAGCTTCACAAGTGCCATGTGCCTGCAGCCTGCTATCTTTAGTGATGCTGTTGCTTCCAGTCGCTGGAACGTCAAAACAAAATATCCCAAGACTGAAACTTTCCTATAAAGGTAAACTTTTCAGTAGTTTTTCTGATTCTGCCACTTTTGTTTTGATGTGATGTTGCCAACAGTTCATTTGTACTCTTAACCAGGAAAGCCAAAGTGTCCCTACAGTTCCCAGAAGTGCTTAACAGATGCCTTAAAGATGGATGAGTTCCACCTAGGGACAGTATTAAATTCTCTCTTTTTTTTTTTTTTTTTTTGTCTCTGTGTATGTGAATGTGTAGGGGCACATGTTTCTGAACTTTAACTGTCTTTTTAAATATTATTTCTGTTTACTCCAAGAGAATGTTAATATACTGTACATAAATTAGAGGGGAGTCACTGCCTAAACATGAAATTCTAGTGCTCTTTAAAACACTCTGATGCCCACCGGAGACATTCCCATATGGCTGGTGGAGATTACATGAGACACGGGGGACATTCACATGTTCACAGGGCATCAGAGAAAATCGAGAGAGCTGCCTCAAGTGTTTCAAAGGGCACTGACATTTGCTTTTGTCACAAATTTTTTTCCATCACTAAGTTGGTATATGAAACTCTTGATACACGGCTTTCTTTTTCCTTACTTCTTTGGATCACAAAACTGCGTTTTTCTGTGGAATTTCTTAATCTTGTGTGTAGTTCTTTTTGAGAACTTTACAGGCTGAGGGATTTGAACAGACGTACTTATGTATTAATGGACAATTTTTCAGAGAAGGTTGATTTCTTGTTGCTTTGAATGTACGGTACACCACAGGCACAGAGATATGTCACTGATATTGTCTTCCTTAACTAAAACAAATGCTCTCCAGTTAGTTATGTTTCAGCTATGTCAGCACCCTGCCCTTGTGGGAGCTATTTCTGCTCTTGCATCTTCCTATGTGTTGTGGAAATACACCCATGATGATGTGATGGGACAGGCTGTAAAGCCTTCATCAGTGCTTTTGATGTATTTGTCATGAGTTTAACACACAGAGAAATTTATTGAGTAAGCAGAATGACAGGCTATTTATTTACAAGCTACTCTTTTGCCAGATTTGTATGCCACTGTGCTTCTGCTACTCCACTGTGTATAATGTGTTTGGATGTGTTTGTGTGAGAGAGACAGAGGAAGCAAGATCAAGGGATCTTGACAACCTTTTTATAAATTCAGGAAGCAGTTGCACTCACTGAAGCCAATGAATACAGAAACTGAAAGAACCCGACATGAGTTACGAAAGTTAGTAATAAACCCCTCCTAACATACAGCCAGCCTTCTCACAGCCAGGTCTTTTGAGATAATTCCCCAAAGCAGCATATACTACATGGTGATGGTATTTATTGTGGATTTGACACTCACGATTAGTGAATTCCTCTCAACTTCAAAAGCAGATAGCCTTTGGCAAAATGCTGATGGATGCATTTGGCAGGTAAGGAGGGGGAGAGTGAAAAATTATTGAGGTGAATGTGGGGGAAAAAAAATGGCTGACATGTTAATTTAAAATAGTGGCAGAGACCTGCTGGGAGCGGTTGGAAATATGCCTGAGCTCATTTAAAAAGACCATGAGCGGATGATTGATATTTAGGCCCTGACCCAAACTTTTATTAGCAACTTTATAAACCTTTCAGTTTGGCTTGAGGGATGCAGTTTTCCTGTCCAAACTTATCCACCTATTTCCCTACAGGGGGGGAAAATCAACAACAGATACAGATACAAAATAGCACATAAATCTTAATTTGGAGAGCAGTGATGGAACTGAAAATCTGGAAAAAAGGATTATCAGAATTTATTGTGCCTTCTCTTACTTTTTTTGAGGAGCGAGTTGTGTATCTCTTCTTTTCCACATGGACCAAGAAAAAAGTTACTACTGTTTTTTCACACTTACGCATTTTAAATGTTGTCAGTATGGCTTTTTGTAATTACATTATATTTTGTTGTTGATAACAGCATGTCAGATATCCTGACTATTTAATATAGTCAGAATAAGGTCTGCCTTCCTCCCCTCAGGTATTTCAGCCAGAATAATGCCAAGGTTTCTGAGAATAAGATGTAGGAGAAATGAACTGTCTTGCCAGTTCTCATAAAATTGTTACAGCCAAGTCACTGACAAGTCCTGGCATCTCTCTTCTTTGGAACTAAGACTTGAAAAACCATGAAGAGGAGAATACAGGGCTCTTTTCCTTCCTTATGGAAAACTGAGCAAAAAACTGGCCACATCAGGCAGCTCCTAAGACCTGGTCACACTTGTGTCTTTGAAGGGAAGGTGTCATCCCTTTCCACGTACAATGTGTTTACAGGATGTCATATCTCCATCTTCCCAAAAGAGCTGAGCATTCACTGGGACAGGAGAGCTGGAAGCAAGCAGAAATTTGCTGTACAGTTACTGGGTCTCCCAGGCATAGCCCAGCACACCTCAGCTGAGGGTTGGGAAACTGCTTCTTCCCATGCCCTGCAGCACTAAGGTGAAGGCAGGGAATGCCAAGTGATGGATGCTGAGGCTGAAGAAGTGTGGGGGACAAAAAGAGATAAAGAGAGAATGGTATTAAAGCAACACAGAGAAGGAGAAAAAGGAGAGAGAAAGAAGTCAGGGGTGGACAGAGAATGAGGGAGGGGGTGGGGTAGCGAAAAGAAGTGTCTATAACCGCAGGAGTGCTTCAGTAAACCACAGTGCGTCACAGCTCCTTTGCATTCAGACAGCAATTAAAATTTTAGAGCTTCTCCGAATGGCAGTTGTAGGTTTTCATCTTCTGTGAAATAACGTAAGGTGTGGAAGTCTGTGCTGTAAATGTTAAGATACAGATATTCCAGCAAAGGATGTGAGTATCAACATAACGTCATATGATTGATTTCCTTTATTGTTTGCCCCAGTTCTGAAAATGTATGCTAAAAAATCATGCACACATAAAACAAAAGCCACACACAATTCAATTAAAATATGTTGTAATACATGTATTCTCCACCTGTGTTAATACACCATGGTGTTTAATCACATACCTCATCCTATATTCACACATTTTCCCTGATCCATTAGTTGAATGATTCTTCAATATTTCTTTTTATCTTCTTCACTTAGACTTTAGCTTTTAGATATTGGTTCATGTCGTTGATATCTCAGAAATTGTTACTGCACTTGTAATGTTTCTAGGATGTTCTCACTGTGTAGACTTTAATCTATATCTCTTAGATACTTTTACAAGATTATGAGGTGCTATTATTATTATGTTACAGCTTTAATATTAGGAGAAAGTAACAAACTGTCTTCTATTAGAAAACTACTATCTTTAGAAAACTGGGATTTTTGAGTAATATTCCACATTTTAGTAGTTTTGTATAGCACTTGCAGTCTCAGAGCAATATTTATCACTCATCTTCATGTAGCTGGAGATACCCTGTGACCTTCATGCAAACTGTAGAACTCCTCAAGCACAGAAGTGACATTCAGTTTCCTGAAGCAGCACATCCTTTTGTCTGCTACCTCATTTAACATCCTCATTCCAGCGTCTACAGCAAGTGCAGAAGGTTTTCATATACCAGGCTCATTCATTAATGTCATTTACAGAAGAACATCAGTTTTGTTACTAAAGAACAGGAGGCTCTGTGTCCTAATTTACGGATGTGGACATGTTTAATTCATACTGTGTAGACAGTCTTATTTCTGTCTGTCTTTTGAGTAATAATGTTTGATAATTCACCGACAGATACTTTCATACAGATTTTATGTGTGTGTTTCTAGGTTTTACTTTATAGGGAGAGTAGCCAGACCAGAAGGTTGATTGCCTTCTAGGAATAAAAAAAAAAAAAAGGTCAACTTCTTTCAATTTGTGGCTATCCTAAAATTTCCCAGTAGAAATGCAGATTCCCAATATCAAATATAACACTACTGATTTGCTTTATTTCATGGACATCTTAGGAAGTGTAGTCTGTGTTCTCACTGAATGCATTTATATTACAACAGTGTGAACTCTCATTTCTTGGCTGGGGGGGGATGCCCTAGCCCAGATTTGGATATTGTCACCAGTGACATATCCACGCTGATATCCACAAATATGTATCATTCCCATGTGGGAATGTGGCCATGTCCTAGAGTGAGCCATGCCTGCTGTGAGAAGTGGTGGTTTGGTCAGAAGACCAGGATCATGCATTGTGACACAGTATGTAAGAAAAGGCATGACTGAAGGCAACCTTTGGCCTATAAAACAGGACTTACTTAACACTGTTAAAAACAACTATGGCAGTAATTTAAATCTAATAAACAAGAACATTATTTTCAGCTGATTTGTTTTTCTCCATATTGAATGAATTAGGATGCAGTCTTGCTCCCACTAAAGTCATGGCAAGAGCTTTGACACTGAAGTAAATTGAAGCAGGATCAAATTTACACTCTTTCCCTCTTTTTTCATCTTAAATACGTAAACTAAAGACAGGCAGTTCTTTCTCCTCTGTTGAAGGATGACAATGCTAAATCATCAGCTCCACATGGAAATTAGCCACGTTTAAGGATTGTTTAGTTTCATGCAGGATTTTGCACAGAGGATTTTCTTCCCCCTATGAGTTTCCCTCTAAGAGTGACCCATTCTTACAACATGGTGAAAAAGCAGAGAACATTTTGGTGCCAGGAATTCTTTTGAAAACTTGACTGGATAAATACATTTCCTTAATGTTCTAAAAATGATCCTTTGAACATGCTACTTTACAATGTCAAGCATCCTGTTCTCTGTATAGTTTTTGCTTTAAACCTGTTTCATTTTATAACTGATGAGATGCTTAACTGTTGCATCAGAGCAGTTAGTTTCAGTCTGTTTTAGTGCAGCTGGCTTATTTTCATGTCATGCATTGTTTAATTATACATATAAAACACAATTGTGCTGCTCCATGAGCCTCACTTAAACTGTCTGTGACACTGCAGTAATCCCAGTACCCTGATGGGGTGTTGCAAAGCTATGAATGGTTGGAACTGGTGATGTATAAAAAAAGTGTAGAAATGAGCTTGCATTTTGCAGCTGCACTTGCTCTACAGGAAGAGAAACTAAAACCAGCAAAAGCCTGCTCTTGTGGCAATATCAGCAACTGTAAATCTGAATGCTCATGAAGATCAAGCAAAGTGGTCTGAGTGAGGAAGTGGTGGTTTTCTTGAATCCCTTGTATGTTGTTTAATTCATTTGTGATGATTTGTTATTTCTCAGAAAAATCTGTCTCAGATTCCTTTGCAGAGAAACATAAAATGTTTATGTGAGAGTGAAAATCCCAGTTTTGGATGATTGTCTAGTTATGCACAAGACTTTGCCTGTTTTGTCTCAAATATGCTTTCTGGAGGCAGTGATCATTGAGACTTAAAATGTACCCTAGCTCAAAGATGGATGTGGCACGGCTGTCCATGTGAGGAAAGACTCTTGTATGTGCTGTAGACTAAGTATAAACTTGAAGGCATTTATTACATTTTAGTAGTGGGAAAAACAGCAAGTTTCTTACAGACATTTATTTCCTTTTTTAAGCTAGTGAACTTGAAGGTCAGATCCAACTATATGTTGCATTTTCTGTCATATAATTATCATATATATAATGTCCTGGAGAGCAGCCTCCAGTCAGTGACATCAGCAGTTTACATAGCAGTTGAACTAAGAATAACCTTAGAGAACTGACCCGTGTCAACCTCTTAACAGTGTAAACAGCCTGTAGCTCACAACAGTTTTCATTTTTTCGTGATCACAAAAGGGTCTCAATTGGATAAAAAAAAAGAATTGTGTTCATAAAATACCAAACTGTTCTGCAATGTTGACTTTATTAAATCACAGAAGATGAGGAGAGAAAACCCAAAAGAGGAGTACTTAAGGAAGTCCCTGGTAAAAATGAGGATGGGGCAACATAAAAAGCTACTTCCCTAGAAGAATGCAGGGAAGATACATGATCAGTGGCAACAGCTTTGAAGAGTGTTCTTTCAAAACTTGTCTTTTAATTGCACTTTTACTAATGACATCTGTTAAGTAAATCCAGCTTAGAGTAGTTTCAAAAATCCCAACTGTTCTCTTTCTATGCACTAATTTGAGGGCATGATCCTCCTGACGTCAGTCTGTCTAGCAGTGGACATCTGTGGTCACCACACAAGTCCTCGAGTCACATCCTATTTCCGTTTCCTCCCTCCTGATTTCTGCTGTTCCACTTATAGATGAGTTCCTCAAAGATCAGCTGAGGGATTAAGGGGAGGTCTGTTCCATACTCAGTGTCCTTTGCAGATAAATACACAATGAAATAGCAGAAAGAGACAAAATTTCCTTTATCATTCCAGTACACTATCAGAGGGATTGTCTAACTCCACTGAACAGACATTTCAACAAGGACGGGAGTGATAGAGATACCTTTTTTTGAGAAAACATTCTGCTTTGTGATCCAAATCCTGGCTGTCCTAAAGTAGTGTGCTGTGTTGAACCACAGAGTTTGACAGCTGAGATTACTGAAGACACGAAAATTTTGTGTTTAACTTATCTGGCATGGTTATGATGACTTTACAACTTCCTCTGCATCATCCATGTACCCTGGGTTTCCTTGAAAAATATATCTCATTAAATATGTAACACAACATTAGCCTATATGACATAATGGGCTTAAATATTAATAATAAAAAAGTGACTCCCCTAAATGTGAAATAAAAGCTTATACCTATATGCTAAAAGCATCTGTGGGTCACATCACCCTGGGGGCCCATTCCAGACCGATTGATGGGTGTGCACTTTGTGGATGTTGGGGCTTTGGATGCAACCATGAGTTCACTGAGCTGGGGTGGAGATGACGGGTGGGACTGGCTTGTAATGTGTTCTGGTCCCTGTGTTTAAGATGTGGCAGGGTGACTTGGACATCTTTGTGAACAGCCAGCCCACAGAGGCCAACTTCACCCCAAGCACAGCATGACCTGAGACCTACAACATGGCAGAGGCAAAGTTCTGGCACATTGCCTGGCAGGTGTTGTCTGACAGCTTCCATCTCAATTGCCTGCAGCTCTTCACCTGCATCCTGGTGGGCAGAGGCTTTTCCAGCTATATGTGGAAGACTGTTGTAATGCACCTCCTGAACACCATACCCCTGTCACAGTGGCACAGGAGAGATTTCCTGCAGTGATTGGGGGATATCTTGGAACACCTGTGAAACTCCCTGCAGTTCAAACACCTTGACCACTTTGTCTTAGGCAACAACAAGGTTCCTGCAGAGATCAACTTGCCCCCAGACTTGCAAATGGCTGTACCACCCAACCTCTTTCAGCACTTGGTGTGGTATCTGGCTGCCTGCAGAGAGGCAATGCAAGCTTACAGTGAGCTGCAAGTCCAGCTTGGAGTGCTGACCATTGACAGAAGTCTTCACACACAGAGCTGTGCTTGTGGGGCTCACACCTGCTGGCACACACATGAACACTCTACAGTTACTGCATTTGTCACTGGCAATGCTGAAGCTGCTTTCCTCTTGTTTTGGAGCTAATGTGCTGTGGCACACATGGTTTCCTTGTGCAGACACACATCTCTGAGATCCCTTGCTCTGTCTGCTTTAGTTACTATGGTGCTGTTGCAGTGTTACCTCAGTCTACAGGGCAGATCCTCAGTGCACCTGCACATCTGCACGTGGGACTCTGCATCTGGGAGTTTGCTTGGCACATCTCCAAGACAAAAAAACCTAGCCTATTAGGGAATTAATGCAGTTATTGATAGAGCTCTACTTTTAATGGCTTTGTAAGAATTTAATTCATGTCAATATCAGACAGCATAACTGGTAATTCTAATTCACTTTACCATTGGAAAATACGTAGTCTAGTAAATTTAGTTATATTTACCATAGCAAATGTGTAGCCTAGTTATATTTGCCATAGCAAATCTAGTTACATTCACCATAATAAATACACAGTCTAGTTCAAGGTATTAGAATGGGAATTGGTTTTATTTTCATTGCTTTGAGGGTTTCTTTACTATTGCAAGTGCAACTGTTTTGCAAACCTACTTTTGCTTTAGCCAATTGAGTTACATTGCTCTACTTTCTTGGTTGCTTTTCAGTAATATAAATTTATATTTATATGTGTGTATGTAAAACAAGAAAAAAATGGAAAGAAAAAGAATAAAAAGAGAAAAGTCTCAATTTTTTTTTAAAATTTCCTAAAAACAGTCATTCTTTATATTTAAACCAAATTTTCTTAGGGAATGTCCATCCGATGCAGATACCTGAAATAATGACTAAGTGACTTAAACGGTGATTCCAGTCACATGTCTGTACTGCTCTTCTGTTGCACTTCAGAGCAGGGCTATTAATTTTGCCTTGTGAACTCAACCAGAAGTCATGATGGTAGAAATATCTAAAATATGAATTAATCATCCCAGTGTCTTCTTATAAAAGTTCCTCTTCCTCATTCAGAGCATGGGAAAGAAAGTTTATCTGGCCCATGTCAGAGAGGGAACCCCCTGTGGGGACAGGAATCAGCAGTAACGCATGGGGAGAGCAAGCAGGAACCTCCTAAGGCATTTTTGCTGCCAACAGCAAAAATATCTGTTGCACTGACAGCTAAATCTGCTCTCAGAAGTCTCTGACCTTTGCCTCCTTACCTGTGCAGGCACTGGTCCCACCACAGCCCCTTCAGCCCAGCCAATTGCAGCCTTTGCTCTCTTGGGGAGCAGGTCACGGTGGCAAGGTGGTTATTGTTTCCCAGACCCGGTTTCACCTCCTTTACTGTTTTTGCTCTGCCTGCTACTCCATGTGAAGTGTCTTGGTTGAGTCAAGAAACCAGAAGAGCTTTTCAAAGCCAGTTCTGAGAAAGTGCCCTTGTTCTCAGGGGGACAGTGGGAAGGGCGTTGAAGGGCCATCAGCACTTAAGAGAGGTTACAGGCTCTCTCAGATGGTGGTTTTGTATCAGCTGAGCCAACATTACAACATGCTGCTTCTGGAAGGAGGGCAACTCCCTCCTGCTCTCTTCTCCCCAAACACACAAACCCACTGTGCTTTCCCCTCTCATCTGCTCCCAGGTGTATAGACCTGCCCTTTCTCTTGCACCAGCTCCAGTTGTTGTCAGCCCCCTTCACAAGGACATGTGCCATTAGTTCTTAGCACTATCTCTGTGTCTTATTTAGCTTTACATCCTGACCATACAGCTTGTCTGGCCTCTGTAGCAATGCTTGGAGTCAGGGAGAATCATGGACCCCATGGCTTCTTGCTATACACCCAAGGCTAAATTTTCCACCGATAAAATTGTTGCAGGTGTCTGAGGGTCTGGCTCTGACATTTTGGAGCATACCTAGGGAAGGGAAAGATGGAATTTAGTTCTGTTCAGTGTTTCCCTGAAAATTGTGTTACTCAGGTGCTGGTTATAACTGGTGTACAGTATACAATGATACTGGTGTGGACATTACAGATAATATTCAATAATAGCAATGATAGGCTACAAATCTGGATTTTTTTTCTGTCACTGAGCTGTTCTTTTAAGTCTTGAAAATGGAGTCACTTATGAAGTAACTGAGCAAGTGTATCTGTCTGGTATTAACTCTCCTTTGCACTGTCAGTTTTTCTTCTTTCACACTGCTCTGTGTCTCTCCTAAGCCTGTTAGTATCAATATTATTGTGTTTTTCAGGCCCATGCCATCTGACACTGGTATTACATCATAGTTGTCCATGCCACTACTTTAAAAGGTCTCTAATGAGAGTCTTGTCTGCTTTTCTATGAACATTGCATTTATTAGGAAGCTAACAATCAGTCTTGGGTATCCTCCAGCTGTGAAAGGACTTGCTCCTATCTAGAAGAAAGTGATGTGACATTTGTTCTTTACTGTATATGAACATTATACAGCCTTTAAATTTAGAGTCCTTCAAAAGTGTCATTAGATATAGCTGTTTTGAAAGAGTGTGAGGTGTTTCCTTTCTGCTAATTTAGGCATGGCTTCTCATTAAAACCGTCTGTGACTGGCCACAAAGGCAATTCTGAGTCTCAGCCAAGTGGTTACAGATTGGTGCATGCTTACACCATGCTGGAGTTGAGGAATGGCAGCATGGTCACCACATATGTGACTTGAGACTAAGAAGTTTAAATATGCTGGATAAATGTAAATACATATTATCAGAACAGTATGACATTTTTTCTTTAGAAGCCTTTATGATGTGGCTCTGCAGCTGGACATTATATAAGTAAGCTATGATCATGCTGTTGTGAACCAAGTCCACTGAAATACTCTGGTAAATGAATAGAACCCGTCACTATTCCAGCTTCTACCACTCAGCAGTGAAATATTAACCCAGCAAGAGAGTTAGCTTAATACTCGTTTAATCACCAGACTGGAAAAAAAGTATTTAATTTTCAGTAAAACGGCAAATACAGATTATAAGCTGAGTGTTGAACATGTACTCATGAAAGACCATCCCTGTAACTAACTGTGCCTTGTGACAACGCTGGTTCTGTGTTAGCCAGGCTACAGAGATGCAGTGATGCAAATCAACAGCTTACTTTAAGCTTGAAAATCATTGGGAAATGTGTTTTCACAGGAAATTTTTCCAGTGTAATATTCTTGGTGATAGTAAATATATCTCTCTGTGAAGGGAAATTTTACTGTATAAGGTTGGATTTTGTCATTTTATGGAGTGAGAACAATGATTAATTTTGCTACAATTTAATCAATTCTATGTTAATGTTTTCTTGACAAATTTTATTAGGTCATGTTTCAGTTTTAATCTTATCATTGACCATACTCAGAGTCTTATTTCCAAGCTGTTTTCAATAGTTAATAAATAACTGACCAACATGATTCTTCACCACTTTGCAGCTTGTGTTGTCATTTGTATCAGTAAGAAAGCAGTGTGCAGTGCTGTCATTTCATACTAGAATATTTTACAGATGTTTCCCTAATGATGCAGTGAAACAAATGACCGCACAAGGCAGCAGGCAGGGCTCATTCTCACTTGCACATTTCAAGCATCAGGCACCTTTTCCCCTCACTGTTGTAGCTGTCCTAGGTGGGTTTTTTTAATTATTTTTTAACTAAGAAATTCTATAAGTTAAGCAATAGATGACAAATGTCCACTTGGGATGGTCACTTCAGAGATGATTCCTTCCGAATAAGAGTGAAATGGGAAGTGGAGAGCAGTCTCAGTCATCATCTTTCAGGTATGTGGAGAATCAAGCCTGTATTTTGACAAGTGACACCCTTGCAAAGGCTCATGCTTTGCATTACTCTACGCAGTGAAAGTGCTTTAGAGCATTTGCATAACATATCATTTATCCTTCTCAGATCAAATTCTGTGGCTGGAGATGCAAAGGAATTTGTCCTCACATTCTGCATCTTATTTACTCATGTCCCACAGATGAGCACTGTGATATGACTGGAAGCTTGTCATCAGAAGGGATTTAAAAGTAACAGGTTGATATGGATTGCTGAAACACAGTAGCCTGTGAAATTCATTAATCTCTCCTGTTTACTCATGTTAATGCCTGTGAATGATTAATCAGTCAATATTGTGATCCTGTATTCTTCTGCTTCCCTTGATCCTATGTACTAATTGGGACATAGAGCTGTTAAATAAGGATTTAATCTAGAATGCAGAATTTCTAAGGCATTTGTTATTACATACAATGCATCAGATAACCCAGTAATGCAGCCAGCTCTTCTGTCATGGCTGGAGAAGAGAAAGGCGATTACTCAGAAATCATGTGCTCCAGCAATGCTCAGCTGATAAACAGTGTTTAAGAATTTGAATAGCCCAAGGGAGCTAAAATCTCCTGCTGTGCTGTCATCAGCATCAGAGAACCCCTTCCCAATAAACAGTTCCATCACATTCAGTACTAATAATCTCTGGTCAAAAAAAACAAGGAAGGAGGTTTGTAGCGAGGATGACATCTAATGAAGCCATATCGACATCACACACAAAATATTAATAGAGTTTCTCTCAAATTGGCTGTCCTGTAAGAGAAAATCCAGTTACAACAAATATCAGAAGCACTACATCTATATGTCTTACTGGTTGAAAGCACACTAGTGTAGTGAACTGTGCTTCAGAAGTTCTGTGTTTAGAGAACTTTTCTTTTTCCTTCTTAAAAAAAGTTGTATTTATTACACTGGCTTGGTCATTCTTCAGCCAGGCTATTCATCAGCCAGGTCTAGTGTAAGAAGTAGTTAGGATGGGACTGAGGTTTTTAATGGTACCATGGCAACCATAAGTTGTTTTTAAGTGATCTTCCTGTCAATTAATAACCAGATTTTTTAAAGTGTTACTAATTCAGAAAGTAAGTCCTGATATCTTTGTCTTCAGAAATGATATGTGAGAAAGATCATTATTGGTATAAAGCAGCGTAGTGCTTAGCATTGGATTTAATTTTTCAGTGTGAAATAAGGTATTTTTCCAAAGCACTGCCAAATAAATCGAACCTAGGGGAATAGGAGCTGCAATAGAACACAATTTGTTTTCAGATTTTACTGTAGCAGCATTCTGCAGTGAGCCAGACAAAACCACACAAACTTAAGTAGAAGTGAGTGAGCCAAAAAATAATTGTCATAATTATGTGCCAGGTAGTCAGATTAATAATGATAAAATATTTTTCCTCCCACAGTGCTGTTTATTATCCAGCAACAGAACTTAATCTTTGCTTTGCCTGTCACATATTTGTGAGAGACTTTGGAGGAAAATGTTTGTGTGTTTGTTTGTTTGTTTGTTTGTTTTTGGGTTTTGGGTTTCTTTTTTTCCTTTCATTTCATTCAGGAGTTTCCCTGAGAAACACTTGCCCTAGTTTTCATCAGGATCAGGAATTGTAAATAAGTTCTACCATAAGTGTAGCTTCTCTAGCAGGAAGGCTACATTATCCATCCAGTGCCAGTAAGGCAGTGCCAATACCCTTAATTTTATGTTGAGTTAAATACAGGATTTGCCTTTTTGTTTGAAGGTTTCTGAATTGTTTAGCTTGGAAAGTTTGCTTGTGGAAGAATTGATTCACATGTTTATTTTTTTCCCCCCTAAATTAATGACTACCTAACAGGACTTAACTCTCCTTGTACTTTTTTCTATATGCTGTCTGTGTCCTCATTCAGAATTACCGAGTATTCATTAAGAAAAATGTTTTGGGCTTTTTTATTTTACAACCTTTCAGCTTTTTTTACAGAAGTAAAATTCTTTCGTTACTTGCATGGAGTAACATGTTTTTTGCTTGATTACCTTTTGAAAGATATTTGAAGCCACTGTTAATTCACAGTAAAACTTTAGTGTCAAAGTGTGTTTTTAATAGGGATTTTAAAGGTGTCACTGCTAGATGTTC
This sequence comes from Acropternis orthonyx, assembly GCA_035583155.1. Lineage (NCBI taxonomy): Eukaryota > Metazoa > Chordata > Aves > Passeriformes > Rhinocryptidae > Acropternis > Acropternis orthonyx. The sequence goes on from JAWWEU010000040.1 coordinate 7,468,924, forward strand.
CCCTTACTATACCATCTTCATTTAATTGGAATAAATGATCTTTGAAGACCCCTTGACTGGCTGGAGGAGGAAGCCCACGTGGACCATGTGAAGTTGAATAAGTCCAAGTGCAAGATCCTGCACCTGGTTTGGGGCAATCATCAATATCAACACAGACTGGGAGATAATAGGTTGAGTAATGAATAGACTGAGTGCAGCCCTGCAGACAAGGACTTGGGAATACTGCTGGGTGAAAACCTGGATATGAGATAGCAATGTGTGCTCACAGCCCAGAAAACCAACTCTATCCTGGGCTGTACCACAAGAAGTGTGGCCAGCAGGTTGAGGGAGCAAATTGTGCCTCTCTAGTCTGCTCTGGTGAGACACGACTTGCAGTACTACACTCAGTTCTGGGGTACCCAGTTTAAGAAAGACATGGACCTGTTGTAACAAGTCTAGAGGAGGGCCGTGAAAATGATCAGAGGGGTTTAACACCTTACCTGTGAAGACAGGCTGAGAGAGTTGGGGCTGTTCAGCCTAGAGAAGAGAAGGGTCTGAGGAGACCTTTCTGTGACCTTTCAATATATAAAGGGGGCTTATAAAAAAGATGAAGAAAGACTTTTTACGAAAGCCTGTAGTGATGGGACAAGGGGCAGTAGATTTAAATTGAAGAGTAGATTGAAATTGGACATAAGGAAGATACTTTTTATGATGAGGGTGGTGAGATACTGGCAGAGGTTGCTCAGAGAAGTTGTGGATGCCCTGTCCCTGACATTGTTCAAAGCCAGATCAGATGGGACTTTGAGCAAGCTGATGTAGTGAGAGATGTTCCTCCTCACAGTGAGGCTGTTGCACTGGATGATCTTGACATCCCTTCCGTCTCAAATCATTCTGTGAGTCTCTGATACCTGCCACATCTAACTACTGTTTTCTGCTCCTATCTATTCTTGACTGGACTTGGCCTTCTTTGCTGCTTTACATCTGGAGCATCAGATATGGTGAGATATTGATCCTTGATTGTGTGTATCCATGAGTACGATGATATAAACCTACATTAGTTTTTTTAGAATGAAGGAAAGAGATAGCACACATTTTGCAAAGATATTTTTTTTGTTTTGTTTCTAATTTAGGTGGAATTTCTGATTCCTTTATGTCATAGAGTTAATTTATTAAGAAAACTATATATAGGAAGAAGTTTTGTGAAAGTAAATATTACCCAATTTGGAAATAAAAAAAAAAAAAAACAAAACAAAGGAATCCAAAGGTAACAGGACCTGTATTATGACTCTGGAAAGACTGCAGTTATCTCACTGGCATACTCCATGCTGGTTGCCTACACTTATAAATGATACCGATGAGTCATATGTAAACATTTTGATTATAAAGATTTTCTTCATTTTCCTACAGACTTGATGCTTTCAAACAGCTGCATCACATTCCTGGGCTCTACAGAGGGGCTTGATTTTCGAACCCTGCTGCTAGATGAGGAGAGGGGACGGCTGCTAATTGGGGCTAAAGACCACATCTTCCTGCTCAACTTGGTTGATTTAAACAAAAATGCAAAAAAGGTCAGTGTATTTTCTACACAGTTTATCTCCTCAGTTAAATTTTGTTAAATTATTTTATTTATTTATCTCTTTATTTCTTCACTGGGTAACTGCAGATTCATTGTGCACTACAGTTTACCATGATTTGATAATCTTACCCTCCATAGTTATACAGATTATCTTCAATCAATCAAATTTCTCATGCTATATGATCTCCTGTGCAACTGATGCCCTGCAAGAGAACAGCTACCTGGAAGAGCCCTGCAGTGCATGAAAATACCATCAAAATATAAACAAACAGGAAAAATTCATCTCAGAGTGTTCACTTCTCAATTTCTCTGGTCATGGTTACCCTCCTTGATTAAAAGCATTTGAAAGAAATTAACTGAAGACAGCCCTTTCATTGCTTCCTGGCATCAGTGGGATTTTACTTTACTGTAATATTGAACAGAGCACAGGCAATTTGCATGGCTTAAATTGCAGTAAAATGTAAGTGGCAATTTTAATATCAATATTTCTGTTACTACCTAAAATTACTACTGATAGGAGAAGCTTCTGCTGGGATCTCCCTTGCTCATGTCCCGTGACAACGTGTTAACTCCAGATAATAAGATGGCAATTTAGGCTTCAGTATTTCTAGCAGACATGGTGAAGTGGAGGTTTTGTAAGCACAATTGACTGCTATGAGTGAAAGCCAGATGCTTGTACAAGAACACATGAAAACTGGTTTCCTGCTTCTTCCAGATATGAAGAAAATGTAAATTCTCAGCTGTGTTTGATATTTTCTTTAAGCACCAGAAGGGGGTTTTAAATTACTGTGTTCTGCTGTCAGCTCTGAAGAGGTAACTGACCCTAAATTAATGTGACTGCAAGCAGGGGCTGAACAGGTGGAACAAGAGATTATTTTGCCCACATGTTTGAGCAAAATACATGCTGTCATTTTATAGAAGAGATACAGTACCAGACTGAATATCTTATTTCTTATCTTGACTTCAAAAGTGCTGCACATGCCAGTTTTTTTAAAACTCAGATTCTGAGTATTTCAGGAAATTTCTTCCCTGAGCTGCTTTATCAAACACTTACCTTGCTTCTGTCATCTCAGTAGTTGATGGGAAACCCACCACCCCCTCAGGATATTGCATTAATAACAATACTATTAATTATAATTGCAGATTTTCAGACTACAAATTGATTTCTGGTGTAAGCTTTCCACAGAAAACAAATTTTGTTTGTGTGAAGAGAAGATTTCTGTTTCTGTGGGATGCTGCTTGCCTCCTGAGAGATGCTGAGTGCTGTCACCTCCCATTATATTCAGTGGGGTTCTGTGAGGCCAGACCTTGCTGGAGGTGGTGGCACCCTGTGTGAGCCGTCCCTCCATCCAAGCTGGTGACATTCTCCCTTTAGCCAAACCCCCACTGATAGTTGTGGTCGTTGTGCTTTCCAAGAAGAGCAGAACACAGATGGAGCCAGGAGAACTAACGCACAATCAGTCGGTGCCATTTGGTATAGATGTTGTGGAACAAAGACTCTGTATTGGAAGGAAAATTTGCATGTGGTAAGCTGAATAGAGAATGTGTGCCCACATATCTGTGGTAACCTGAAAGGAGGGAATAAATTTCCTAACTGCTTGCATATCTGGACTAAAGGGATGATTGCGTGAAGGTTCAAATAGTTCTTAGTTTAACCATTCAGATAATATTTAACTTTTCAGGGAAAAAAATCTGAGGAAAAATATATTTAAATAGGTAAAAGTGACTGAGAAGCCCTGCAAAGCATCCCGGTGTGCTAGTGTTGAAGATCTCCATGGGCATTCAGCAACATTACAAAATTACCTTCTTGTGTAAATGCCCAGGTAACACAGGGCAGTATCACACAAGTGTTTCTCTTCGATTCTTCTGTGCTTGGCTAGTAGAATCTAGCTGGTGGAGGGAAGGGATGAGGCGAAGGAAATTGCGTGAGAAGCTGTTTATAAATCTCAGTCCCTCCCGAGGTTTCGGTGCTAAAGGATACTCTCCAGTAGCGGCGAAGTGTTAGAAAGTAGCGTTTGCCTGTGCGGTGTTTAGACTGACCCTGGTTTGGGTTGGCTCCGGGCCAGGCGGCTCCACTTCCAGGCTTTCCCAGTGTGAGGAAACCACACATGTTGGGGCTACAAGGGTCTGAAGTGTGTCCTTTGTACTCCTCTGGAGTAAGAGTCGTCTGGAAAAAATAATCTGCTTACACACAGCCACTAAAATTAGTAGCAATTGATTAGAATATTAAGTTTCTTCCTATAAATGATGCATTTACTAATGACTTTGAGGACGGAGGATTAAAAGAAAGCTGAGGGGGCAAGAGAGATGTAACAGCTTTGAGACTTGAATGCAAGATTGTGCATAGTTTGGGGTTTTCATTAAAACAAAGCTGAACATGAACTTTAGAAATGCTCTATTGTGGGTAGATTCAGCTTACTTTAATAAAACTCTCAATTTCAGATATTTGTTTTACCAGGAGCTACTGATACCTCCAAAAGCAAAGTCAGGATCCCCAACAATTTAGTCTCATATATGGATACAATTACTTGGTAAGATTATATTGTAGAGTCTAATGCTCTATATTAAGACATTTCTGGAATAGTATTCAAAGAAGCATCCAAAGCATTGTGACCTGTTCCCTTCTCTAATGTATACATATACATAATTTAATAACTTCCTTTACAACCTATTTATTTACCTAAATTAGTTAATTTGACTTACATATATTAAGTTATGGCTTTATTTCCTGGTGTGTTTTTCCTGATGAAATAAATCAGTAATTCTGCTGGAGTCCCAATTTCTTAAATCATTGTAGTTTTTATTCAATTTATTGTGTAATAGGTTGAAAACTTCCTTAGCTGGCAGCTTGAAAAAAATCCATCCAGTTTCCAGTACTTACAAACCTCGTTATAAAACAACAGTAAGTACCCCAGTGTAATAAGAAAGTCCTCCAGAATGACAGGCAAATGCAGAAAGCTAAAGTGATTATGGTTGATAAATATCTAAATTTTAGCAGCAGATAATCATCTTTCTGTATCAGGGATATAATTTCTGTGAAGTTGTCCTGTATAGAAGCCTTTAGGTTCTGTTGCAGGAAGGGCATTATCAAGTGCCATAGACTTTTTTTGAAAGATCCCTACATGCCTGACAAGTACTGCAAACTGGAAGATTTGTGGTTCCTTCCTATGAGTAAAATAAAGATGTTCAGTAAAAGAAAGCAAAAAGGAAGCAAACCTGCTGAAGATTCTATACTCAGTAAAAGTACAGTGTAAAACAAACAGATGTTTAATAGCATGAGAGGCTGGAAAGCTGGGGAAGAAATTCTATAGGAACCCTAAGCTCTAGAATCCTGCTGGAAAGATTACTTTGGTACATAGAGTTTTCTTGTGAGTTTGCTTAAAGCCTTTGTTATTTTACTTCTCAAACTAAATAAATACTAAATACAGAATGTTGTCAGCTGGGTAAACACGAAATAGCTGCAAAGCAATGGTGCCGTTTCCTGTGGGTCTTCTGGCTACCAGTGCACACAGGGTTACATGTCAGCGCTATTATCGCAGTGTAATCCGCAGTGTGACCCGCCCAACTCTGCAGGAATAGGAATGCTATCAAGGGCTGACAAGCTTTTGAAAAGCTGCCAACCTGCAGGAGCTGTCAGTGCTAGAAGACGCAGCCACATGTGGGCCAAATAGATAAACATGTCAGATCCCAATAGCAGCTTTGGAACAAGTTGTTTTCATCTGTCCCAGTGTGCACTGGCTCAGGGTCACAAATTATCATTGCTTGGAGCATCCTCAGTTTTTAGTTGCTACTATTTTTTTGGTATTACCAGGTGCAGATGTCTTGTGACATCCTTGAATGCTCTCTTATATTGATTATTATCTGTTTTTCACAGGGGAAAATATGCATATGCATAAATATATATTTATCAGCTGGGTAAATGCTTATGAAATAGCTTCATGTAATTTTTTTTCTATAACTCTAGTGCTTGCCAACAGTCCAAGTGGGCTTATATGTCAGCACTAGCATCATTGGGCAATATTTGCAATGGGATCCACCCATCTCAGCAGGAAGGGGAACATACATGCAAATACATATGCATATTGATGTAAAATAGCACCCTCAAGATGTAGGAGCAGAATTTTGCATTCATTGCTCTGAGAAACTTTCTGTCAGTCTATATAAGCATGGTCTCAATTAGGAATGAACGCAGTGGGAATTTAGCCAGTACTGAAGGGAGGCTTTGGTTCTTGCCATCAAGCCTGAGCCTCAGGAATACATACAGAGTCTGAGATGTTTATTGCAGCCTTTAAACACAGTAATGCCAAGACTGGTCCTTCCTAAGCAAATGTGTGCTGCTTGTTTTATAACTGAAAGAAATTTAGCTTTCTGCCTGTTAGCAAAAGCTGTAGACACTCTGAGAGTGATGCTTTCTTGACCTGTCAAGAAAAAAACTTGCCAGCAAACATCACTGAAGGCCAGAGAGTCATGTGGAAACCACTGGAGATACCTCTAAACTTCAGAAAGTGGGGGCAGGAGGACTGAGAGTCTAAAATAAATCCAGTGGGACTGCAGAAGGAATGTCATGAGTTTGACTCTCTGCACACGGGGAATTAGTTCCCATCAGTAAATCCATACTGGAGGCCCTGCTTTTGAAACACAGGTAATTTCTCTGGGTCTTGCGGTTCATAAATTACCCATTTCTACCTGTTTCACAGTATTTCCCTTCCTCACAAGATTAATAGACATAGAAACCGTCTTAGCTATCGTCTCCAATGAAGCAAGGCTGGTTTTACTGGATATCCATGAAGTTTAGTGTCTGGTCCCCAAATCTGGTCAGTAGCAGCCACTAAAAGAAGAGTGAAAGAAAAAACTGTAACAGTGCTTCAGGTTAGGGATTTCCAGAGACAGGGGTGATAACTCTGTGCTTGTTAGCCCTTGGAGAGCTCTTGCCACTGGGATATTTGCTCCTTTTGAACTTTTGGAAACTTTTGGAGTCCATAAAACTGTTTGACAGACTTAAATTTAGACACCTGTGTAGACAAGGTGAAAGCTGTTCAACAGTGTTTACAGACACAAAACAACAGATGGGGCAAGACGTGAAGAAAGCAGTATGAAAACAGAATGACAGCAGTCCTAGGTGGAAGAGAGTGTCTCTGTTATTTCCTTTTGCATTGTTGCCATAAATTGTGTTTCCATAAACATCCGCTTGATTTTTATGTTTTACTCGAGTGTTTAGCATTTAAAGAAAGGCCCATATCCTGCTCTCTGGAAATATTTTTTCTTATTAGTCTTTGGCTTTTTCAAAGGTAGGATTTGTCTTTCATCTGAAGTGATAAACATGTCAGGATCAATACCATTTACCCTAAAAATCCTGAAGTACGGTTTCCTTTTAGAAGAAACAGACAGTAGTCAGAAGTCTGCCATGGTTACACTGTGGAAAAAGAAGTGCAGAAGCACTGAAGCCTTTCGAAATTTAATCCAGTGTAAATGAGATCCACATCTGGTCCATTTTCTTTAAGCTTTCAAATGTGTTCATAACTTACACATGAAAATGCACTTTTCAGAAAACCCTTAAGGGCTGAAAGCATCGGCTGCTGCTTCAGTTTGTGTTGGAGACCACAATTTAAGAGGAGATCTGAGGCATGTGGACATGTTGCTTTGTCTCAGACAGATGGAATATTAAAGCTCATTTGGTTCTAATGTGAGGTTTTGCTCTTAACAGCCACCTGTCAAATTTAAGCTACCAAAAGTTTGTGAGTGTGTCTTCCAAATACAAAACTTTTATTTTCCCTGTGACTTCCAGTGCATTTTACTCAGTCTGACACACCATTGAAATAAAGATTGCCATCCACTGACTCTGGCATTCCTGCTGTGCTGTAAATCACTTTGAAACGAACCTCATATTCTCTTTTCTCACCTTCCAGTGTCAGATCAAATTATATCTTTCAGAGATCCAGTTTTCTCTTACTATAATAATTGGAAATTTATATATTTGAGTTGGAAATTCTGGTCATTTGCTTTCCTGGATGTGTGTTGCAGGTATGGGAAATAGTACCACAGGTGAAGGTCTGTGGCAGATATAAACTAGATTTAAGGGTACATTCCTGATTTCTAGCAATCTTTTGAGTATTTCTGAGAGTTAGCTAAACCTGCTAAAGAGAAAGCTAGGTGAACAAACTCCAGAGACAGTCTGGTTAATTTTCAAACACATGGAGAAAATCAGACAAGTAACTTAGATGTATCACCTTCCTTTTTTTGCTGATGACTTTAAAATACTGAATTTCAGAGTACAGCAAGTACAGTGGGAGCCATTTACAAGAACTGCTTAGGGTAACCTTCCTCTGAGGATTTGTATATGAGAACAATCTGTCCAGTTCCTCAAGCTGTGGACTTCCCATACTGCACACATGAGTGCAGCAGATGTGAGGTATTTAGAGAGCAACTGGTATACAAATATGGCATGCTAAAATCAGCTCATTTCCTTGTTAATTAGAGCAGTTGGTCAGAGTATGGTGCTAATAATGCCAAGGTTGCGGTTTCAATCCCTGTACAGGCCATTCACTTAAGAGCTGCACTCAATGATCCTTGTGGGTCCCTTCCAACTCAGAATATTCTGTGATAATTAATTGGTTTTCAGCAAAATAATACTAAAAAGTGCATTAAATTCTTTCCAGTGCTTGCTGGGAAATTCAATAAGTTTGTAGTGCTTGCAGTAATTTTTGGTGAAGTGACCTGGGGTCAGTATACAGCAGTGGCAAATGTCCTAGTTCTCAGGATGGATACCCACGCTTATGGCATTGGAGCATGACATTCATGATATTGTCTTATGCAGCAGACTGACATTCTTGCTGGATCACTGTCTTATGTTTTCTCAGTGCTCCTTGATCTTACTGTTTTTTCTTGCTTTTAATTTTTTAGCTATGAATTACAAAGTTCTTCAGAAAACTCAAAAAAAAAAAAAGGCAAAAAAAAATAGAACTCACATTATTGTCATTTTACTGGTGGGAAAACTGAGACCTGACTGTCACATATAGTAAGGCAATAGCAAAATGGGGATTAGCCTGTCCCCTGGTTTTACTTTAGTGTGTTTGGATCATGTTGCCCTCTTTACTGTACCCATTTTATGGTCACATTGAACTAAGTAATGAATCTTTTTTTCTCACACAGGGGAGTAGTTTTTCATGGATAAGAGTTTCTTGGGGAGATATATTGAATATGCCAATGTGACAGTGGGTTTACAGCTCAGTCTGGATTTGTTCTTTGGATTGTCATACAGGGAATTTACCCATACCAATGAGCCTGAGCTTCTGAATTACGGTGTACATGCTTCGCAAAGCCTTAATGAGACATTTTGATGCCCAGAAAGCTGTAATTTTACTGCATACCTTGCCTCAAGCATCAATATGATGAATATCTAGTACATAGAATAAAACAAGGGAAGAAAACTGGCCTTCTCTTGCTGCATCAAGCAGCGGTTTAAAATCAGTGTATTTTTGTTTAAGTGCTTCTACCCCTCTTATTCCTTTGAAATAGGTAGGAAGGAATCCCTTTCTTCACAGGCCCCAAGTTCAGTGTTGTGAGTGTTACGAGACATGCCGATCAGCTGATGTCCTTCACTCCTGACATGGACACATCCTGGTGGTGCTACATGTGCCACTAATAAAGTACTTTGGGGGTTCTCCTACCAGAGACTGCACTGATAGAGAAGTGCTGAAGCACATGTGCAGCACCGCGCAGCAAGAGGCTACAGTGAAACCCCCAGGACGGCTGGAAGCCATCAGCCTCAATGGGACACTCAAGTGCTTGCTGCTGGCATGAGCATGTCTATCTTGGGGACCTGAAACTGGAAGGAGTCAAGTTGGTCAATTGGTCTCACTCCCTGCTATCAGCAGCAGCTACCTCATGTAGCAGTTATTCCTTTCATAGCATGGTCCAAATCTGGTATAAGAGGCCCTGTGGGATACTTCATGCAACTTCTTTAGGAATGTTGTTGCTGATGACCAGAGACGACTTACTCTGGTGTTTCAGGTTTAATATTTGCTAAAGTCTACAGTCTGTAATATAAATTTATTTATGAGTAGTTTATACCCGTTTCCTCTGGCTGTTTATAATTCTGGTCTTCAAAGCCCTTTGATTCTTCCTGCATAATTTTACTTCATTTGTATTAGTGATGCTCCTCGACTTTGTGTCACCTGCATGGGTTGTTGCAGAGTGCTGGTAAAGGTAGGGTGCACGAAATAGAATGAGCTCTGACACTGTTTCTTGAGGAACTTGAGTAAATTTCTACCTCAAGTTCTTTACTTATAAGACCCTAATTTCTTTTCTTGTAATAATGTCCATTTTTGTCAGCTGAGCTAATCAGTTTCCACGTGGCAATTTAGTAAGTACTTAAGTGGAGCTCTACCACCTTAGTGTAATTCAGCTATGTACAATATTAGAGTGGAATAATGTCTCCTTACCAGGTTATATTGTCTTCTGTAGCACACTCCATTTTCATTGGAAATGTAAGTTATTCCTTGCCTAACTAAAAATTTGTTTTGAATCTTTATAAACAGATGAAATAAAACCAATGGGTTTTTAAGTTCCTTACATAGCTTGTGATCCTCTTTTGTATTCTGACAATATATGTAGTTTTCCACTCATTTTGTAAAGTCCAACATCATCACAGATTTAGTAGCTTGATTAGAAGCGATTCTTGAAAAAGCTCTACTCTCATAAAACATTATATTTGGAATCGCTGTTTTATTTTTGAGACATTTTTTCTCCTAAGGACTTACAGTCTTAAGTGTTAGCTTAGGAACAAAATTGGATAGAGAAAGATAGAGAAAAATGAGTGAAATACTCACCTGTAACCAATATTGTTAATTCATGACAGATGGTAGGTGAAATGAGGTGAATCCAGATATTCTTTATGTATATATAAAACTATATACATGTAGTTTCCACATATCAAGTTATGTATATGAATTTTATATATATATATAAAATTTGCACTTTTTCCTTTTCATTCCTTTCTTACAGTTAAAATGCATGTTTGGAGGAAGGAAAATTGTTACTTTTAGAAACCTGCTGCTCCGGATCTGGAAAGGACCTTTGTGGTTTTAAATGTTTTGTTTTAATCAGAAATCAATTTCCAGCTACCCTTTAAAGTGATACCTTATCTATCCTACACTTATGTACTGCTTAATTTCATACTCTTGGGAGGTTTTGTTTCACTCTGCTAGCAAAGAACTTATTAGCTTGTATTTATTAGGAGAATTTAATTTCTTTCCTGTTGCTAAATTTAAGAAAATATTTGAAGAATCATTTAAAAGTAATGGCAAGGTTTTTTTGTGGGTTTTTTTTGTTTGTTTGTTTTGTTTTGTTTTGTTTTATTAATTGGGCTATAGAAGATAAAATCAGGAACTCATGACAGTAGCCAACCTTTGAAATTTTGATATGGATATTTTACAAAGAAAATAAACTGAAGATTAAGAGAAGAAAGTAATCCTATTTAAGTATATAGTTTGTGTATTTCAACTAGTTGCATTCTTGCCTTAAATTTAGTAACTCCAGTTAGCTATTCTAAGATTCCTCCAGACATTTCAGAAACAGATGCCAGTATAAAATATGTTAAACATGTAATTTGTACTATTTGTAACACAAATTAATTATAATTTTACATGTCAGTATTTTTGTCACCATTATTATGTAGTGTTTGATTATCTGGGGGTTTTATTCCATACTTTGAGGGTTTTACTTATTGAGGAATTTAGGGAAAAAAAGAATCTGTCAAATAAGGTGTTACAATTGTGAATTCAGCATTTAAACAGAAAAAAAAAATATGAAAAAAAAAAAGACCAAGTTCAAAACTTCAAACCATCTACAAGCTCAATGACCTTAAATACAAAAGAAACTTCTGGAACATCTAGTCTTACATTTTTTGCATATTGTGACACTAAATAATTCATTTGAATAAAATATAATACTAAAACTTAATTTCATCCCCTACAGAAAAGTCAGATGTGTAACATTATTTGTGTTGGTGTTTGAGGGAACCAGACCTGGAGTACGGTTACACAACATGTCCTGTAATAAGAAAGGAAGTTTATGTTTTCTTGCTCAGCACATTAACTCATTATTTATGATGCAATTTTCTTGATCTATTTCAATTTAGAACTGAGAGTTTCTGGGAACCTCTGATTTCTCATATGGAAAGCAAATACATATCACTTTTACTCCCCCGTATATAATTGTAAATTGATTTTAAAGTTGGATCACTTAGCTTTGCTTTTCATTGTCTAGCGTGGCTTTGTGTAATGCTACATACTGAGGCTGTTGAGTAACTAGAGAGTAAAACAATTGATTTTTTTAATGATAATTGACTGTGGTCAATTATCATAGAAATGGGGGTGTTTATATTTCGGTCTTGTACAACAAGCACTAATTCCCATGAAGGAATCTGTAGAAGAATTGAGTGCAAGTCAAGTCCATTAATACTTCTGATGCCTTGTGTTGGTTTTGGACAAACTGACTGGAGAAATAGAACTCCAAATAAGCCACTCCCCTTTTGTTTTAACTCTCCCCGTCCCCTCCACTAATGAAGGGACAATGCAAAGAGAGAGAAGTAAAAAATAACAATTTCCTAAGGAAATAGCAATAACTACAAAGATACAAAGGAAAATGGTTTAAACCAACCAAGGCAGAAATCGTTCTCTAGTCCTCCAACCCCTAGGACAGAAGCAAAAGACAAATTGGTGGCTGACAGGTGATTTTTCCTGGCAAAGACAAATGGCTGAGGTGCTTCCCCCACTGCCCCTGGAACACACAGTCAGGAAAATAACCAAAAGGAAAACACAATACAGCAAACAATTCTCCACAGAAAGATGGCAGCCTGCAGTGTCTGTCTCCCTCTCCCTGGTGAGGAACAGCTGCAGCAGCTTCTGGGACAGCCACAGCAGCAGCCTGTCCCAGTAAGGAACTCCTGGGACAAACACAGCAGTAGTTTATCCCAGTAATGAAGAGCAGTAGAAACAGCAGCCACCAGGCTCACCCTGGCTTGAGTGGCATTTGAGCTGGGCATTTTGAAAAGGCTACAAAGGAACATCTTGTCTACCTAATTGGATAACTAAACTTTGGCCAAAAATCTCTGAAATCCCTCAAAGACATCTAGGCTTCTCTGTTACTGATTCAAGGATCTTGGGCAGAACGGGGCATAAATTTTATGCACAAGAGACCTGAGGATCAAAGGTCAGCTGAGACAAGTTTCCTTTTCCATATGTGCGTGGAGATCCATGATCTTATTTTTGTCTAGCTGTTTATCAGCTCTTCTTCACTGGCACCTCTAAAACTTACCAGTGTTACATGCGAGACTCATCTCACTCTGCCCAGGCAGAGACCAGATGAGCTTACTGGAGCTATCTGCAGCTCTTCCCAGTGAATTCCCAGTCCTTTCCTCTGTACTTTCTGGCATTGTGCACTGTCATTCAGGCACACTGGCATGACTGAATTCAAGTTGCGTTTTCCTACCTGGATGCTATCATGACATAATTCTGAGAAAATGCTCTGGGAAAGTATTTCTGCTCCAGTGCTGAATAACTGTGATATTGTCTTATCTCTGACTTTACGTAAATATTGCTATAAAGGGTTAAGGTTTAAGTAACTTAAAATACATTATCTTTACTAAGAGCTTCTTATCAGAGAGGTAACTAAATTCACTTGAGAGGAAATTAATTTCCTTGCAGAAAGCCAATATATCCATTTTCACTGGGAAGAAAAAGAAGTGAAATCAAAAGACTGTTTCCAGACTGAGAGAAACAGTGACTGTAGATTTTGGACAGTGATAAAGGTATTTGACACAGGGCACTCATGTTTTGCTTTCCTTACCCCTGTGGAACTGAGCCTGTGTATGGGGCAGACAACATCCTAGAAGGTGCCAAAAGCTGGGTGAGAGAAAGGGAGTTCAACAGCAGTTAAATCCCCTTGCATGTCGTTGAGTCATACATCCTTCCATGATGATGTTATTTTTTTTTTCTAATGTGTATTATAATAATTCTTCATTCCTATATATTTGCTATTTAAGATTTTATAAAGTGTGATTGGGGACTCAACAGTACTCTAAGGCATCTGTGACTACTAATAACCTGCATACTGGTTCCTAGGACTTGGAGCAATTTCCTAATCAATATTTGCTTAAAAATTAGTGTGATTTGTGGTGTTGGTATTATTAGTTATGAGAAATGGCTACAGTTTTTCTTGTCAAAATAAGTACAAAAAAATCCATATTTAGCATGATGATTCTGGAAGAATTTATATTTAGCTTCTCTTTTAAATTTAATAGATTCAAACATATACTCAATAATATCCAGTTCTGACTGTTTAATTGAAATCAGTGAGGCAGAAGCTGAGCTTGTTTGTTGATATTTCTTCACTGACACAATTGGGGTTGCAGTAACTGATAGTATTTTGTCATCTGGATACCTATACATCAAAACCTATTTTATTGAATTCTGCAGGGCTGATTAAAGAAGAACCAATAACAATATATACTACCAATTACGTAAGGTACATGATTCTACTCTAAACTTCTATGCCATTTTCTCAGTAAATTCAGTTAGTGTTGATGGGTGACATTTTTTAACCATGCACTATTGATTTCTGTCAAAGGTAGTTTTTGTTTTACAAATTTCCCTTAAGCTGTCCTTATTTTTTTGAACAAAACTCTTTTCATTTGAAAATTGGCAGAAAGAGCTAAGTATTTTTTATGACAGCTTTGCCAAGTCCACTGGACCAAATTCCTCACAAATGTAATTTGCCTTGCTTTGTAACCAGTTTAGTTTCCAGATGATTTCGCTCATCATAACTGAGAGAAGCACATAACGTGACAAGGTGTCTTAGCCAGATTAACTGACTGCTTTTTAAAAGTATATATAGCCTATGAAGAAATGAACAAAGAACAGGGGGTGTGATTAAAGTCTCTTCACTTTTTTAAACAGAATCCTGTATTTGAAGTCATGCTCATTTCAATATGCATGAAAAGTCCTTCAACATGCATAAATATGTTTTAAATATTTATTCATGATATAGTTAATCTACAATCACAGAAAACTTTATAATCTTCATAATCTTATTTTATTTTAACTATATTACAGATTTACTGGCCTGCAGCGAAAGAAAAGGTAGAATTATGCAAATTAGCTGGGAAAGATGCCCATGTAAGTATGATGTATATTTTTTATTACTACTGAGAATGTTGAATCTCTGTATTTGTTTCTAAATGCACAAAATGCACTAATAAGTGCTTGCTACACTTCTTCTGAACTAACATACTAAGTGTTTTTGCTTAATTAAACAAACACTGCACTTCTAATTTTTCAGTGAAATATTAATGCTTCAAGAAAAAAATGCTCAATATTGCAAGCAGCAATCATACTAGGTTTTTCTTGTGTGTAATAAATGCAGCTGAGAGATGAATGGTCTCTCCTCTGAAATTTTTCCCAGGCAATACTCCCCTTAAATCCTCTTTTTTCCCAATAAAATGCTTCCATTTTTTTTTCTTGTGAATATCCTGAATGTAACTTTATTATAATTCATTAAAGAAGCAGAGTAGCAGAGCAGAGTACAAATTAACTTAATTTGCAGACAGCTGCAGTTAGGGTTAAAAGAAAAGCTCAGTCTTATTAGTTTTTCCCTGAAAGTAAAAATCTTCTTTAGGAAGTATATTTAAGGTGCATACTTTCATATCTTTTACATAGCACAGATTACATGTGTCTAAAGCCAACAATAAATATAAACATTTCCTGTCTGTATAATAAAATTTCTTCCTTTTCTCTCCAAAAATCTTGTGATTTCTATCCAGTGTGTCAGTTACCAAGGTGGATTCCAGCTCAAAACACTCTCTCAGTATTCTGCCTGAGGACTTTCAACTTTTTATTCTAACTTACTGCTACCCTTATCTTCACAGCAGTCAAAACCTAAACAACACCTCTGCTCAGCACTGGGAATATTCTGATACTGTTATATATGGAAGATTTGTGCTGATCTATTTGTACACTAAGAGAAACAGGAAAGGGTCCTGGGGGGGAATATTTGTCTTGGACGTAGATGATAAAAATCTTGGGTTTGCTTCCTGCACTGTGTCTGCACCTTGCCTCTCGCTTAGGTGTAGGGTGATAGCTTGAACATATCAATAGATCTCATGTTTACTTGTTATACATTTCTGGTTTAATTTCATTTGGGGGAAGGCTGCAGCGAACCCTTTCCTCCCAGCCCATGCCGCACCCTTGCAGCTTGTAGCAGTTGCTTGTGCTGTGTTACCAGCAAGAACCCAGCCCAGACAGAGCCAGGACTGACCCAAGCATCATACTGGACTCAGAAATGACCAAATAAAAGTGCCCTGTAAGCTGTGGTTGGTGCAGAGAAAGTTCACTCATACACAAAGCATACCCCTGGAAGTATGCTGAAGCCTGTCAGCCCACCACAATTATTTTAATTTTGCAATCTTTGGTATCAGAGCTGGTCAGAACTCTTGAGTTGGGTAGGAGGACTGGTAGCCAAACTACCCCAGTGGCTCTGCAACCTCTGCCCAGTTGTTGGCAGGTGGTGTTTGCTACAACACTGGCTGAACAGATACTTTCCAAACTGTGCTGTGAGCACACAGCTTCTCGTGGCTGAAAGCATTACAGCAGAATTAGGTTTGCAAGTCTGATTGATGAACTGCCTGTTAGATAGCCACTGCAAAATTGTAGCTGTCACAGCTTTGAACTCCTCAATAAACAGTCTCCACTACAGTAGTTTTGAGTTTAAGTACACCAGTGCTACGGCTATAACTTTTTAGAATGTATAATGAGAAAGACAAGAATAAACATAAAAATTAACCTTTATCTTTCTTTTCCCAACAGACAGAATGTGCCAATTTTATCAGGGTCCTTCAGCCCTACAACCGAACCCATGTTTATGTCTGTGGCACAGGAGCATTTCACCCTCTCTGTGGATACGTTGAACTTGGAACTCACAAAGAGGTAATTTAATTTCCTCACTACTCTGACATGTCAAGGAATAGCCCTGATCTTGTTTAGCATTAATCATAGATTGGACAATACTATGTGAGTGTGTAAAAAATGACCTGACAGCAGCTTGCATAAATAACAGGGGAAATGGTGGATTTTGCAGGTCAGACAGGAACTCTTGTTCTCACATTTGATATGTGCATATCGCTTTTGAACAAAGTACTTTCCTCAGGCTTAATACACAAAGTTCTTCAGAATGACACTTCCATGTGATTAACTAAGTGAAGAGAACATCTAACCCAGATGTCTTGCTTTCTAGTAAGTCATTTCTGCACATACTTTCTTTACATGCTTGCAAATACATTCAGAGTTCAGATGACATCTTTTAATGTCTGTATACTCTTGGTCCACAGAGATGGTTTCCTATTCCTTGTTCTTAAGAGTAATACACAGCTGGCAAAGGGCCTCTGAGCCTGTGTCCAAGGATGGTACATTAGGACTTTGCAGTGTGTTGCAGTCTTGCCACTAAGGAGATGTTTGGTGTCCTGCATCACTAGTGGCATATTCCAGAAATGAAGTTAGCAGCTGATTGGTCTTCAGTTGCTGGTGACAAAAAAAATCTCTATCCTAAGTGGTAAATGTTTGAGACCTGACCCCCACAACAGAAGAATTTTGTTGTTGTGTCAAGCAGCCACTTAGTACACAAGTCTCTTTTTAACTCCTATATGTATAACACCTTGGCTATATTTAAACCACTGGTGTTCTCAGACAGTGTTGAGATGTGACCTGTCTGGCTGCTTGCCTGTGGTACAGGCTTCCTATGTTGCTGTAGAAATAACTTTCTCTTTTCTTTGGGTCTCATTGATGTTCTAGAACATAAGAAATTGTCTAAAGTTATTAAGTGCAATAAGCTTAAACAGAATCATAGAATAATTTTGGTAGAAAGGGTCCTTAAAAATCATCTAGTTTCAACCCCCCTGCCATGGGCAGGGACACCTTCCACTAGACAGGTTGCTCAAAGCCCCATCTAGCTTGGTCTTGAACACTTCCAGGGATGGGGAACCCACAGCTTCTTTGACAATATGTGCAGCTGCCTCACCACCCTCACACTAAGTAATTTTGTCCTAACACCTAATCTAAACCTACCCTCTTTTATTTGAAGCCATTATCCCTTGTTCTATCACCAATATATGGAATCAAGGGCAGATCCTCACAGGTGTTAAAAAAAGCCAAAAAAAACCAGGATTGATTCTTGCCCAGACTGAGACCCATCATTATGTTCCCCACTATCTGGGGATTGGCTGACCAACTCAAAGGTGCTGCCTACATTACAGAAAACTGAAGCGGTGTGAAATCTGCATGTTGGTGTTCTTTCCCTAATAAGCCATTAATACTCCTGGTATTGTCTGGTATATGCTGTATAATTTGGCTTACAATTAAATAATTCTGTAGACTTCTCTGCTTTGCTACTTTATTCAGGTTGAAGCAATTGAAATTTTAGATCCCTTGTATCATGCTGATTTCTTAGCCTGAATGATCAAATACACAGCTGAATGGAACAGAACAGCTCTCAGGAAGAGTGTAAGTAAGGCTCTGGTTTACCTCTGGGTCATTAACAAGATGCCTTATTCACTCTACCATTGCCCTACTTCATTGCAACATTGTGAAGGTTGCTTTCGTCAGACCTTATGAAATTATGGATTTGGTCTGATTCTTCAGTCTGGCAGCCAGTCTAGACAAGGGGTCTGTCTCCGTTAGACGTGACCAATTACCTTATGGGAGGAAATGGAAGAAGAATCCTGCTATTGTATTTCCTAATTCTCTCACTGTCTCCCAGTCCTGCCTCTCCCACATTCCTCCCAGTTGCTCAGCTGCAGTGGTAAGTTGGACTGTGTTCAGCACTGCTCCTGCCTCTGTGGATGGAGCAACTCTTCTACAGCCTCCTACTGAGTTACCAGCCTTGAATGGCATCAGGAATATTTTCCCTTTCCTTCTTGGAGCCCAAACACCCTATATCCCCCATCTTTGCACTGTCTCTCCAGATAAAGGTGACAAGGCAGGAGGGTGCTGAGGACAGACCCATTGATGTGAATTTAACAGTCTGTTGGAAGTGTCTCCTTGTAGGAACTGAAACCTTGAAGGATTCTGAATCCTACAGGAATAATTCAAAGCACTTTTAATGCAGATTCATTCTTCCTTTCTCTCTTTTTTTTTTTTTTTTTTTTTTTTTATTTATTGTTTTAAAATCTCTGGGTTATAAGCATAGATAATGAATGTCTGGTAATTAGCAACCTCTCCAGGAAGCTGTGGGCTGCTTGGCAGAGTGAAGCCCTAAGATAGCCCCATGGAGACTGTGAAACCAGGGAGTGCTCTGCTGACCTTTGAAAGCTGCTGGTGGATCTGCACAGTGCTCTCCTGGTCAGTGCTGTGAAAACAGAGAGGAAAACAGTGTGGATCAGGTGACAAAACCACAGCAGACACTGCTTTTGAAGCAGTACAAATCCCCAACGGGATCACACAATTAAAGGGGATTAAAGTCCTCATCTTGTTATTGCTCCAGTTGCTGCCAAAACTTCTCTTGGCCAGTGAAGAAGAGGCTTGGCCCGGTTGGTGCTGCCAGCCACAGCTCTCCAAGGGATGCTCTTTTCTTTGAAAGCTTTGCCTGAAGTGAAAGCAGGAGGTTAATTCTGTGTGAATGCCTAGTGGTGTCCATTAGTTTGTCTGGGGAAGTCTGAAATATTTGATGTTGATCTATAACTCCCTCAGTCCCTTGGGTACTGCTGGGTTTGCAGACAGGCTCTTCACATGTGATAAGGCAAGAGTTCTCTGAGCTCAGGATTGCACATCCTAGAACGAAGAATGGGCCACTAGCATAGCACTCTCAGAAAAAAAAAAGTGCTTAATTTTCAATGTAGTTTTGTGTTTTAGTGGGCTTACTTTAGTAGCATGAGAATTTGATTTGCCTGACATGGTTTTGGGAAGGTAACGAGTTGTTTGATGATTAAATTCTTCTTTCTATGAGCTAGGATTGCTGGAGGAAATGGAATTTATGTTCATAGATTGGAATTGATTTTTCTTTTCCTTTAAGTAGCTTAATTATTCAATATCCTGGGCTTTGTCTTCTGAACCTAGAGAGTTTAGGAGACACTTCAATAAAGTAGAAAGGTTTGGTCATTTATAATCTGATGTGCATTAAGGATGAATTGAATTAATGTGTTGTGAAGTCTAATCCTATGTGGCCATCTTTGGGTGTACTTGCCTGTCATTTGTACTCTTCAGGCCTCTTGCAAGGCAGAGATATAGAAATAAACAATTAAAATAATTTCACCCTTTTTTAAGTAGTTGCTTAAATCATGAAGGTGTTTTGATTTTTTTTTTTTAAACTAGCTTCAAAAGTTTTGTCTTTATAATAGACATTAACCCACATTGATTTGATTCCTGAACACTAATGGGGTTTTAAATACCACTGTAGATAGGAAAGTATGTTAAAAGCGCTTCTGTAGGCAATCTTCCTTCTCTTAATGGGAGCAGAATTCTGAAGATCCGGTCTCTTTACCTGCAGAGACTTCACTTTACTCCTCTGAGCTATCAATTTGCCTTCATCAGGACTCTCCATGGGTTTCAGGTTAAGTGTATTTTCAGGAAAATAATGAAAGGGGCAAGTAAAAGAATCTTTGTTGGCAATTCAAAACTATAATAAAACTTCAAATTGATTCCTAGAGGAACTGAGTTGTTGATTGCCCACTGAAAACACCAGGAATAATTTTAAAATAACTTATTTTCCGTATCTTTCTCTATGCCCTTGTTTTGCGACCCAGGAATTAATCACACTGACTGGAGAACTATAAGGAAGGATCTATTCTGATACCTCTTGTATCATTAGCCTTGTTAAAAATAACAGAGAGAGCAAATGCTGCTTTCATTTAAAAGTGGCTGAACTGTGTCTGCTGTGAACATTATTCAGCAGTCCCTGGAGAAATTTCAGAGTCAGACAGAATCCCTTCGAGGTCTCCTGTTGCAACACAGTCTATCAGCACTTTCCCAAATAGAAGCCAGTGCCTTTTAAGTACAATCCAGCTTTTAATTTGTGTAGAAATGAACAATGCATCTTTTTTTTCTGAAAATGATTCTATTTTTTGAAGACTTATGTTTCACTATAGAGTGACCAGGATACAGTAGAACGATTGAAAAAAAAATCCAGATATAAAACAGAGGCACAGACTGTAAACATCAATGCTGAGATGACAGCGGCATGATCTAACACACCTTCCCTTTGTATGTTAGCAGAACAGGTCATCTAAGTTAATTTTTCTCTGTAGCCACACCAGGTTAATGAATACGTGTTTATTCTCAGGAAATGGTATTCCGTCTGGACACTCAGAACCTGGAGTCGGGCAGATTGAAGTGCCCTTTTGATCCTCAGCAGCCGTTTGCTTCAGTGATGGCAGGTAAGAAACCACCAGAGCCAGGTGCTCCTCTCAGACGTCTGATGGCTTTGGATGTGAGCCCAGGACCAGAGGCTCAGCAGATGCCATTGCTGGAACTCCTCTGGCTCTGGTTATGTTTCCACTGCTGGTTTGTGCTTTCAGGGCTGAGGAAGCTCTCAGACACCAAAGAGCTGGAAAGGCAGCAGTACAAACAGAGGCATTGGAACGGCTGTGAAGCCTCTGCCAGCCAGGCAGGAAGGCAGTTTCATCCTCACCAAGTCATTGCTCCTTTAAGAAGACAACAAAAAAACCCACATGGACAGAGAATGTTTGAAGCTTTTCTGGGCCTCTTTCTGCAATTATCAATATGTTCTGCCCTTTGAAGTCTGCTGACATCCACTATTTCCATAAATACATTTTTGAGGTTTCTATTTACTTGAGTAGCCACTTCTGAAGCTGGGAGCCAAGGAACAAGATAGTGCAATCTGCCTGCTGTGTGCATCACAGCGCTGTGTGGTCTGACATCGGGGCCGAGGAATGTCAGCTTGACCTCCGCATTTCAAATCACTATAAGAGCTACTTTTGTCATGGTTTGGTTCATAGCTTTGGACAATTTTCATTTAACTTGTCCGTCAAGCATATGAATACAAGATAAGAGTGAAGCACCATGACGTTTTCATTTACAGCCAAAGAGCAGTGGTGACAGTGCTTTGAAGTATCAGTCACTCTGTGTTATAAAAAGAATATGACTAATGTTCAGTCTTTATTCTCAGATAATAAGATAGATGATTTGTGATTCTGACCCTACAGATGGGGCAGGACTTCCTTTATTAAAAACAATAGATTAAAGCCAGTGCTTATTCTTCTCAGAGACCCCTAGTACTGTTTAATGACCATGAAGTCTATTTTTAAAATGGGATTCTAGAAACTCTAACTCTTTTTTTTTAACTTTTTTTTAACTTTTTTTTTTTTAAAATGTAATAAAACTCTGTGATTTATTACAGCATTGCCTAACTTCAGTAGCACTCTAGTGCTTTGACTGTTCTACTAAGTCTTGTGAAATGAAGAAGCTGCTGTCTTTTAGCTGCCTGAGACATGAACTTTGCTACATAAGAGTTTTTGGGCTAGATAAAATTAATGGTCAGGGTATTCTAGTATCCCTTCTTCAACTGTGCCTGGTGTCAACTGCTGCACAATAATGTACAAGGAGCACTGTAAAGAGTTACAGGCCCAACCAGAGAATGTGTTCTTGGTCTATCTTTGGATGCTGATTTTATTCCCAAATATACTAGGAGAGCAGTATAGTTCATGGATAAGATACTGCTCTGAAACTTAGGGAAGATCACTTCCCATCTCTGCTACTGGTCAGAGGAGCAACCCTTGGCATGTCACTTCCCTCTGTCTAGTTTTATTTACTTATCAAATGACAATAAAGATTACTTTTATCTTTTAGAAAACAGACATTTACAAGCTAAATAATACCTGATTGTATTTTCACTCATATATGTAAGTTAACACAAGTGAGTATTTTCATTCTTTGTAGAAATAACTAGTCTCTCTTTGAGTACTACATAACATTTCACCCCAAATAAATTCCACAGATAAATTAAAAAAGAAAAATCACCTGCTCATCATCCATCCTCTGTTACAAATTACCACTCACCAAAACTGTCCAGGACATAACTGGAACTTGGAATGAGAGATACCAAAAGCTGAAAGAAGTGCTGAAAATGCCTTGTCAGCAGAGCCTAAGCAAGGATGGAGAATTTCTGTTAGCCCTTCAGATTTATCGATCGCTGAGTGCCTGTCAGTTAGCAAACACCAATTACCCTGCCCATTCCTCATTATGACAAATACCTTTCAGAATGCACTATTGTTTCTTTACAAGGGCGACATGCTGTCTGAAAGATGTGCTTTCCAAAACTGTCATGGAAATAATGCAGAAGTAACAATGATAACGAGGTAAAAAGAAAGATGATAGATCTTTTTTGGACAAATAAAGTGCTTGTGGATCATGGGTTGTGGGTTGGCTTGTTGCTTTTTGTTTCCCCTTGATCTTCTTTTTGAAGTGCCTTTACATCTTTTGCAAATGAAAGCACAAACATCTATGCTGAATGGTATTTATTCTGCATTCACTCTCAACAAAGGCTTCTCTCTAAAAGGTCTTGTGAAATGTTTCCACCCCAGAGTATCAGAAAACCTGGAGAAGGCACTCTTGGAAGGAGATTTTTATGCATCATATAACTTTTTATATTATTAACATTTATGAATATGAACTTTTTTGTTTTTATTAACTCTAGGGATTTATTGTTGCAAGCTGTTAAGCAGAAAAAAACCCTCTTCCAACCAATAAAGCTATCTTGTTATTTTACAGGAAAAAGGATTGTAAAACACACTATGTGGTAAAAGTAAATTCACAGTGATAGTGTTTTATCACTTCTTTTTGAGAAGTAGTGAGATCTGAAGGGAAACGAAAATATTGTGCATTTCTTAGTGTCTGCAGTGCCCACAAAGCTGGCAGAAGAGTAAATAGTGACTGTAAAGACATGACACTGTGTTATAGGTGTAGTTTCCTTGTGAGACAAACTCTGATTGCCTTATTCAAGATGTGTCGTTATCTTAGTGAGGCCACTCTCTGTGTTAAAATGATGATGATTTAGGTCTGTATCTGTATTCCTGACATTAAC
This sequence comes from Acropternis orthonyx, assembly GCA_035583155.1. Classification (NCBI taxonomy): domain Eukaryota; kingdom Metazoa; phylum Chordata; class Aves; order Passeriformes; family Rhinocryptidae; genus Acropternis; species Acropternis orthonyx. Next base: position 7,492,562 of record JAWWEU010000040.1, read on the forward strand.
ACGTTAAATAGTTGCAAAAAATTCCTATAGTGCCTGAATTACTCTTCTTGAATTAAGTGTTGTATGGAGATCCCTACACCAGGAGTGGACCAAGCTGCAAAGTTCCCATGGGGAAGCATCCATCACATTTTTCTAGCTCAAGCCCAGGAGCAGCAAAGCTGTTGGGGCTGAGGCAAACCTGTGATGCAAGAGTTAGATTGAATGGATAGGTGGTCATGTCCTCACCACAGTCCCCAGGTCCATGGGGCAGGGTGCTCAGAATGAGAACACCCTTGTACCCTTAAGAGCCTAGTGCCCACTGAAGCCTGGGGAATTTACTTTTCTGAGTGCCTAGAAGATCTGAAAATTAGGCTTGGACTCCTTTACTTCTCAGACATATGATTACAAATATTACTGTCATTTAAATGTAAGTAAATTCATAGAACCCAGACCTCCCTTAAAATATAAGAATAATATTTTAAAACATTAAATTAGTTCATAGACCAATTACACACAGATGTTGTTCACCCAGACAAGCATGAATAGTTTCAATTTTGTTTGTCCCACAGCTGTAGAAACCCTATTTCTTTTTTATTTGCAGATGAGTATCTTTATGCTGGAACAGCTTCTGATTTCCTTGGCAAAGACACTGCTCTAACACGTTCTCTGGGTCCTTCTCATGACCACCATTACATCCGAACTGACATTTCTGAGCATTACTGGCTTACTGGTAAGATCCCAAACATATGCTGTTGTCATTTGCATTGTCCCTGCCCCTCTGAAGTTAATAGCTCCTTTCTTATATAAATATGTGTCCAGTAACTACAAATATAGATATTGTATCATGGTATCTTTGGATTACGTAGGCTTTTTTAAAATAAGCTCAGTGGAACAAAAATGCAGTTGGGAAAAGTCACAGAGGTGAAAATTCTAATTAAGGAAAGAGTAGGAGCATAAGACCCAATCATACTTTCTGTATTTGATCTATAGATCTGTATATAGTCCTGTAATTGGAGTAATATCATGACTTAAATGCTTCTATTTCCAGTCTTGTTGCAATATTTTTTTTAAAAACCTTTTTTTCCGATCACTGGTTAAAAGCTGTTCCATGCAACATGTTGAAATGACAGACCAGAAACTCCACGATTTTAGGTAGGAGGTCTTTTTTTTCCTTTTCCTTTTCTTGAGGGGGTAAAACACCCTTTGTTGCTGTGAGGATCATTTTAAAACCACTAAGGGCACACAAAAATAGCTTCCCAAGCAAAACACTGCTTTTTCTTGCCCGTTAAAAAACATTCTGAGCTAGTAAACCCTCTAAAAAACTGGCTGCATTTGCACCCAGCCAGTCGCAAGCCACACACAGAGTAACATGGAAAACTTCACTCACAATCTAACCCTACTCAATTAAAGCATCTCCCTTTTAGCCATCAACTGTCTTTAAAGATGTGGCAACACTGGCCCTGGTTCAGGATGCCTGTGTAACTATTATGGGTGTATTGTAAAGCCAAGGCCTGCTGACCACAGGGTTAAGTTGTCTTCCCAGCAGACAACTTCTAAAAAGGATAATCTTGCCTCTTAACTCTTTGAGACCTCAACATGAGGAAATGTTGGAGGGTTTTTTCTTAATTAGTTTTCCCTACCCCTTCTCTTTCTTCTCCCATACTGTTGCCCTATGTTTCTGTCCAGATGTAACTTCATAACCCCAGGATTTCTGCCGTGAGATAAGGAGAAAAAGGAGAAACCAAATAGGAGCAGTCTCTTGCACAGCTAGAAAAATCAGGTCTGATTCTGCTCACTTATCCCACTTCCATCTCCTGTGCTCAAAATCTTTCTTCTCCCACCTTTCCTATCTCCTGTCTCTCATTTCTGCACACCCCTGGTGCAATGCAGACCAGCAATAGGCTGTAAGTTACATAGACCAGGATGGGTTCTCTAACTGTAATTAGCCTTGCAAGTGCATATCCAGTTTTATCGCTGATGGCCTGCAGATGCTCAGCATGGAAAGATGTCTGGGTAGCTGCTTTCCTAAGGGATGCAATAATATGCTAAAAAAAAAAAAAAAAAAAAAAAAGGATTAACTGTGTTTTGGCCCTGAGGAGCATCTGGTGTTATCATTAGTATAGATCCACCTTGATGAACATTACAGGCTTCAGTACCCAACCTAAAAGAACTTAGAGATAAAATGTCCAGTTCCGAACATTTCCTTATGTTACTATTGTTACTTCATGAGTAGTTTGAGGCAAAGGAACAGTACAAGAAAACAGAATAAACTATAGGTTTGAGAACTGTTTGTGTTTTAGTTTGGATGCTGGCTGGGGGGTGTCTGCCTTTCTTCTTTAAATTGATTCATGATTTATTCTGTTTTTACTTAAACCGTATGCATTTGTGAGAGTTTTCTAAGGAGAATAGTATATTAATATGTCTGGATTTGAAAAACAGCTTTAGTGTGCTAGACTGTGAGGTGAAAATTACCCCACACTTTATAAACACTGAAGACCCCATATATTCTTCAGGTTTACCTTGTTTCCAGCCATATAAAAACCTACAGCCACACTCTGTCTAAGACTTCACATACACAATCCATGCAGTGTTATACTAAGAGGCATAGATATAAACTAGGTGCTTTTAATATTTTGAAACAGACCTTTTAAGGCTGGATAAAATTTTGAGTGCAACTCGAAATGACGGAATCGTTTCTGCACTAAGCCATAAGGTGGCCAGTATATTTGTAGTTTATTGTGTAATGTTACCAATTACATACTTTTGTGCTTTCAGGCCATGCTGGTATAAAGAAAATATTTACTTGATTTCAGGTTTAAAACTCCCATCTCACCTAAATCCCTTCTTCCCTAAATCTACCACCCATTTACCAAGCATGTGTTAGACCTCCAGGAGAAGTTGTACATGCTTGAATAATTGTACAATTAGAAATAAATTATTTCCAGGCATGACTCATGTTTTACTTAGGATAAGCATAAAATGTATAGCTTGTTTTTTTCCAGAGGGCCAAGGAAGTTTTGCTATAATGCACCTTAATATTTTTAAAGTTTAATCTTATTCTGTTTCTGAAAACAGAATTATCCTTTCCTGAGGGAAGGGAGGGAAAGACAAAGCATAAGGGAAAAATGCGTGGGATACCTTCCAGTTCCTTGCAGGGCATCTCTATCTTGACTAATTAAGACATGTCTTAATCTCAGTGACTGAATAGCAGCTCCACAGAGGAGAAAAGGAGGAAGGCAGCTAATCTTTCCCATGACTCACACTCACACATGCTCACACTCCTGCACGCGGTGGCACTGAAGCAGAGGGGATGCTGCCTCTGCTCAGACGTCAGCCCTTCTCCCACAGAGCCGAGGGATCAGGCGTTCCCACAGCCACTGACCGGAGCTGCCTCACCCGTGGCCGTCGCCGGGGCTGAGGCACGTGGGGCTGGTGGCCCCTCTCCGGATGGCAAAGCCGCCCACTGGAACCCAGTCTGCCCCGCTCCAGCCCAGTGGGCAGAGGAGAGCATCCTGTGGTGGGATACCCGAGCCCTACACAGGCATGCCCTAAACAGCTGCACATTCCTCCCTCCTTCACAGGAAGCTAAGGCCGTAGCTGGAAAGAGGGCTTCCCTGAATTGCATTTATCTCTTTCTTTTTTTTTCCCTTTTCATTTTTTTTTTTATAGTAATTTAGTCGTCTTTTCCAGGGCAAAGACTTGCAGGCAATGATTTCTTTATATCCTGTGAACTTTGGATGGGATTCAGCAACCTTAGCTCTAAAAGGCAAAAGCTTGCATCCTGTCTGAGCTCAATCCTTTTACTTGTCTCAGTAATTTACTGAGTGAGGTGACACTTCCAGAGGGTGACTCACCCTGCTTATTGTAGGAATCTGTCTTAAAATAGGATTATTCATTGTCCCTTTGTCCTTCTCTAAGAGAGGACCTGGATGATTATGGGTTAGGATCTTGACTTCTATGTGGTTACGGTAATCAGGGTGAGCACTATCCTTTGCATTTTATCACGCCACATATTTCTGGCAGCCCAGCTACACAGACCTGCTGCCTTCCACTGCTTTGGGTTGCTTTTTCGTTTCTTCATGTTCTGGGACAGCTAGTCCTTTACTGTCCTCTTTTTCTGAGCCAGACATCTTTGTAGGTCTTACTGAGGCACACATGGCTGCACTGTCTAAAATTACTGCTGGTTTTAGAAGGGTGAGGCAGCCAGTAGGTAACCAACAGCAAACATGACCACTCCAGCCAACCCAGCAGTGAAGGATCAGGTATATCAGCTTTTCCTACTAGGCCACATGAGTGTGCTTAAAAATGCGTGAGCAACACCTGTACCATCTATTGTCAGGACTCAAGATGGATGTCTGTAATCCACTGTTTGGTTGCATACAAACTAGTAATGAAATTAATATGTGGAAAGATCTTCTCTTGAAGTAATTAGGGAGGGACAATTCTGTGTATGGGAAAACAAACAGTGGTTTAAAATCATAATTATTAATTTGCAAAGAATCCAAAAATCTAATTCACAATTTAAATGCACTTTTATATGTCGGATGGTTGGGTTAGAAAAGATGAGACAAAGATCTCACTTGCAGAATTTAATGTGCTTTTCAGATCGTTATCTCTTCCATTAAATTGTTTTCACTGTCTTTGTCTTCATGTCTTTTACAGTGTATTTTTGTTTGGATTTAACTTTCAACTTCAGTGTTTTCAATTGTGATTTAAAATTGTTAAATATTTGTGTTCCTTTAATTTGTTAGAGATTCTTCTAAATCTGTTCCAGGAATTGGTATTGAGACATGTGTTTTTGCATTTGGCTTGCCAAGGAAAGCAAAGAAGTTTAATTTAAAAAATCTCATACATTCAGTGTTTTGTTCTGTGAATGTGGATTAAAAAAAAATGGATGAGAATTTCAAAAGTATGGCATAGAAGTGTTTTGCAGGTTTTCCTATTAAATGGCTGTTTAGCTAACCGCATATTTAGAAATCATACTGGAAGAATACTTACGTATTTATTCATGCTTAGAGGTCTAATCTTCAAAGTAGCTTTACAGGCCCTGAGGGGTAATTGAATATTTTCCTCAGGCTCTTTTTGAAATCCTAGCTTAAATTTATAGATCTGGATGCCTGTATCATTTCATTTTTCCTGCTGACGCCATTCTGTAGTGTCAGAAAGGTTTAAAATGGAAGCAGCACTGTGGTTATTTTGACCCATAAATTTACTCTTCTCTCACGAAGGTGCACATTGAGCACTTAAACATATCCCATTTTGGCTCAGGCCTTTGACTGCAAACTGTTGAATCAAGGACTTTCTTTTTTTCCTGTGTGTACTGTAGGGTTCATGGTGAAAATTCCTCCAGGCTAATATAATATAAAGTAACAATCATTATGAAAAGGACAAAGGCATGAAGATACATTGAAATCTGATAGTACTGTTCCCCCCCATATCACCAGCGTGTTCTATTTGCTCTGCATTCTTACACAACCCTCCTTATTGCTTTCTACTGCAGCCTACGTGATAATGAGGGACAAAGACTGTGTATTTTATTGCTGAAAGAATGTATTTTAGAGTCAAGGGTTTCTTTGCACTGTATTTGTATAGCCACTTCTGTTTAAAGAAAAACATCATTGATTCAAGTGCCCACAGAAGAGCTCATCTATTCTAGCACGCTGGGAAATGTCTTTAAAATCACTGCCCCAAGTTCACTTGTGCAAGATAATGTTGTTGGCTGCTCTGCTGCAGTCAGAAACCCCTGAATTACTTTAATTTCTGATTTTAGTGAAAAATTTAAAGGAAAAAACCAACAAACCAACTGAAAAAAAAAAAAAAACACTAAAACCAAAAGCCCTCAAGTAGTAAGCAGGTAGAGCAGGATTGGAGACCATGCTTTGGAAGAGGCCAGAAATAATACAATGGCCCAGTATACCAAGAAAAGGCATTTCTTGCAAAAACCAGGTTTAAATAACCCAAACAAACCATTAATTTGATATAGATAGTCTGTTTGCATCCACAAGGAACTGTGTCCTTAAGACTGGCTAGTCAGTTTTAGAGTTTGCTGTGCTAACTGGGGAATCCCAGCACGACACTGTATTGGACTTGGTAGATAAAATCAGTGAAATTGGTGTATCACAGATATGTAGGAAACTTTTGACTGAAAGTTTTCATTTACATTAAATCTTTAATCCCATGCATCAAGAAAGTTTCTTCCATTCCTTTGTAAACTATCCCTAGTAAGCAGTAGTGTATTTCTGTATCCGTAACTGCTTCAATGTGTAATTAAATTAATTTAAATTCTGCCAGGTGATTTCAGAAAATCTAGCTAGCTTTGTATTGGTGGCAAAAGCAGTAAGATAGATTTGTGTAGGCAGTATTTCATACTGAGAGTTACTCTATTTTCAAACAGAGAATGATAACCAGTGCTGTGCATTTATGCAAGTGGTAGTAAGATATATATACAAAAACGTCATATTAAGAGTAAATACTTCAGACTCCATGATGGTTTCCACTTGGAGTTAGTAAGAAACTCACCACTGCATGTCTGTATAGTGATATTTGTATTTCACTGGAAGATGCAAAATAAATGAAAAGATTTAATAACAAGTACTAAGGCTTTTCTTTATATTTTTAACCTCCCTTTTTTTTTTCTTAATTTCTAGGAGCGAAATTTATTGGAACGTTTCCCATCCCGGACACCTATAACCCAGATGATGATAAAATCTACATCTTTTTTCGAGAAATATCACAAGATAGTGGCACATCTGACAAGATGATCCTTTCCAGAGTTGGGAGAGTTTGCAAGGTGAGGACTCTATATTTTTTATTTAAAGAAAGGAACTAAACAAAGTTTAGTTTGCTTCTGTGAGAAATCTTTTTCCCTATTTGTAACCCATTGAGCCATCATAGTAATTTTTCTGAAAATAGATTACTAATTACCATCTGAAATTTACTTGTCAATAAACTAGACTTGATATTTACTGTGTGCCTCTTTTTAAAAAGCTAATATGCTTATAAATTATAATCCTGTGTCCAAATGATAAAGTATTGACCTTCAGAAATGCAACAGCAACCTGCTTTGTTTCATGAACTTTCAGTGAGGATTAATGTGTCGAAGTGTACACAGTGGCAAGGTATTTGGGTTTTCACAGAAAGTGCCCACTGAATGCATGGATATGCAAGCCCACCCCTTCAGTGTAGCTCTGTACATCATTCCTGGGCATTACTGAGAGCTGGGGTCAGTGTTTCTTCACATTCCTGCTAATCAGCTGGGGTGAAGGGAGGCTAAAACTGTGTGTACTTTCTGGGCTACACCCACATGTGCCCAGAGCTTTCCTCCCTTGGGAAAGAAGCACAGTCCTTGACCCATTGATGAGTAGGAACCTGACCTTGGGTCCTGCTGCAGTGTAAAAAGTTCATTTGGCTGGTGTCTGGCCTCCTTTAAATGATTGCTGCCTTCACTTTCTCTTTCATTATGCCTGGGTTTGCCCCTCATGGAAGATTTCTGCCCCTGTGGTGTATGCAGACTTGGGCCTTCACGAGCTGCACTCTTTTTGGAGAAGCACCTCTGTCAAAGGCAGAAACCTCCTCAAATGGTAACGAGAAGGGAAAACAGTTCCTGCGCATGAAGACAGCAATCAGTGTAGTTTGCTGTTTAACAGCTGGTTTTGCTGAGGTCTTCCTCCCACAGCAGCAGGTCTGACTTTTGTGTCAGACACACTGTCTACCCACTCCCTTGTCCTGTAGGACATTCTGTTTCTACATTCTGAAAGAACAGAAGCAGTCAGTATAAGTGCTCCCATCCTGTCCTCAGGTTCTCAGTGAATGCAGGTACCCAAAACTCACTGGTAAAATTTAGGAAAATGAGACTTGATAGCTGTCTTCATATTAATAAATATAAGCTTTGAGCAAATATTTGTCTTATGTGATGAACTAGATATAAGCAACACCTTCACAGCAGTCACACAGGGAGCTACATTTCTATGATACTTCACTCAGAAGCTTTCATTGACTTGATTTTCTGAGCAATGTGACTGTGCTGGCAGTGAAAATTATCCTCTTGAGAAACTTGAATATTAGTAAATGAATAAAAGCAGTAAGTTGTTTGTGATCTGCAATAAGATGTGTCTGGGAGAAGAACACCCATTCAGCTAATGGACACACACTGAAAAATGAAGAGTGGACAAGTGTATGAATATGTAAATCAACAGCTGCTCTGCAGTCCAGCAAACTGCAAACTCCAGTTGAGATTTCAGTGACCACAGACACTTCACACTTCTGTCCTTGACCTAAAGTGTTAAGAAAACAAAAAACTCATTCATAAATCAGTTCTCTAGTAGGTTTTTAGCCAGATGAAAGAATGGATAATCTTTAGCTGGGTATTTCACAGCAGTGTGATTAATGGCAGCATGGAAACACAAACATATATGATTTGCTGCTAGACATGGCATTTGCTGATTATGAGAAAGCACTTAATGCATTAGGAGAAATTGATAGACAACATTTTCAAGCCAAGGCACATGAGTGAGTATAGTAAACTGAGATATATTAGCTAGAGATCTCCAGCATCCTTTACCTAGAGAAAAAAGGAGATAAGGTATCAAAATAAAAGCAAATGTATGGTAAAGGAAATCGTAATGACTATGTATTTGTAGAGGAGTCATGTTAATGGGAAAAAAGTAATTATTTTTAATAGCCAAAGCAAAACAATGAAAACTGATAAGCAAGGTGATTATTAATAATAGTTCTGCACTGTCTTCTTTATTTACTGATCACTTCTGACTGGTTTCAGAATTCTTTTGATAATTCAGATTCCTGTTTTTATACACACTTGTTTTCACTATCTTCAAATTAAAAAAAAATAGGATACTAATTATTATAATAAAAATAGAATTATTATGGGTATTTAATATAAATTAAAGTATGCAAATAGACTCATGTTTATGGACTAAGATATTCTGAATCTGTGTTCTGGTATGAAATATCTGCTACGCTTAATTGTTTCTGATATGGGAACAACATCTTTGATTGCAACAGTTGATAACATAAAAATTTCTACTTGCACTGTCTCAATAATGTGGCATGTACAGCACAAAGTTAAGCCTTTGCCTTCTTTCCCTGTTAAGCAGAGAATAACAGTGGATGGGAGGAGCCCAGCAACTTTTGAAATAATTATCTTGATGTAAACACAGGGTTTTTTTTCTACTAGAACTCAATTTCTCTCTACCTCACTGTGCCCTAGGGCTCCTGTACATTAATGCCAAAAACACATGCTGAAATTAGAAAAGGCTTTATTTTTAATAAGGAGCTTAGTCAATGCAGCCTATTCTTTGGCTAGTTTTTAAGGGTTCAACAATGCTGTCTCTCACTGATCCTCTCCCTTAGGGGAAATCTTCTCTGGAAAGCATTCCCCTTTCCCAGCCACTTTCAGACCCAGAAGACTACAATACTCTTAGGGGCAGCTCTTTGCCCAGAGTCAAACAGCTGCCCCTTGTCCTGTTCCTCAGACCATACTCAGGGTCCTGAAGTGTGCTGGACTGACACAGCCACTGTAAGCACTCCATAGCAGTCATATAGGTTACGTCATATTAATTCTGTGTATCACTGAGGGATATCAGTGGGACAAGGGAGGAAGTGCTTTCAACAATCACTTTCAGAACCAGTTGTGTAATTTATCATGGGAAATGGCATTTCCTGTTTTTGGTTTGAGGGAAGCAGAAGTATCATTTCCCTGTCTGTAATACCTGATACTACTTATGGTATGCTCATGCTTAATATAAATTGCAGTCTTTTCTATTATTTGCTTTCTTTTCACATAAGGCCATAAGTAAAAAGAAAAAAATGCTATTGAAGATTAGCCAGCAGTTTATTTCTTTTCTAAAATGCATATAGTTACACATAAGTATATTAAATGTTCATACAAACCTTAAGAGCATGGACTCACTTACTTCTATTTCTAGAAACACGAGCATAAGCTTTTACAGCTACATTGTCTTCAAGCCCACACTGCTGAACCAGTTTACATCAGATGAGGATGACACAGTCGTGACACACTAAGCAACGTTTTGGGAAAAAAAAAAAATTTCCAACCTCCATGCATTGTGCCCTGTGCAGTCAAGTAACAAGGCAGCTACATTTTTGTGTATATCCACAACTAAATGATGGCAGAACTGTAGTTCTATTTATTGACAACCTCACATATGCACAAATATAGCCCTACAAAAGACACAGGTTTCCCTCCTATTTTCCCCGCTCAAATAAAATGAGAAATAAAAATCCTAACATAGAGGAGTCCATAGAAAGATTCTGGTGAGGGAGGAACGTTTTTGGAACTTTTGTTTGTTTGTTATCTATATAGAAACACATCTTTTCATAGCTACAACCTCATTCTATTGGAATGGAGTGGAAATTAGCCAAAAGCAGTAGTCTCTCTGCTGCAGTATGAAATTCCTGTTTATTATTACAGCGGTTTGCATTTGCTGTGTTACAAGCTTCTCTTTTATGGTTTTGGTGATGTATTGCAAAAGTTAGGGCTTGCAGTCTTAGAGACTGATTTCTGAGACCTCAACTGCCAAGAAATCAGACTTTGGCCCCCGATGGTTTCCCATATTTCCCAAAGTGTTCAGTATCCAGAAGCAGCCTTTGTTCTGGTGGGAACAAGTGAGCTCCTTGTCTTTTTTTTTTTTATTTTTGGAATGCCGTTCCAGCCCTATATATACCACGCTGTACCTGGGGACAAGAATATAGCAATTAGGCACAGCCCTCTTGGTTAAACTGTACTTTCTAAGCACACTGGAATGTAATCATTTTAAGAGCTCCTGAGTCGAGAGCCCTGGACACACCCTGCATTCCACCTTTGGGTGATGTGATTTATTTCTAAAGCCATGAACATAAGCAGAGTTCAAGGCTATGACCTTGCCTCCTGTCTGGTGCTTTAAGCAATTTGTATTCCCAGAATGGCGGGAGCTATTCCACTGCGATTCCAAATCCAGGGTCTCTGGTGGGCTTTGCCACAGGGCTGCTTGTATGTAAAAATTAAGAGGTGTTTTTCTTGTCCTGGAAATAGTCTAGCCGTGCTTTTACTGTGACTAAGGATAACTGGGTCCTTAACATTATTTGTATTTCTATACTGTGTAATGCTAAGCTGTGTAGATAATTGATCTCCAAAACCATTTGAGTTGTCCTCATACCACAGTGCTTTACTGTTCAGCCCTGCTAGCTGGGGTCCGGAAGCGAAATAGCCATGTTAACATGTTCTCAACAGGGCTAATTAGTCTGGGCTCAGAGCCACGCTCATGCAGCTACCCTGCTTCCAGTTCTGGAGGCAACTCATTCCAGACAAGATTTAACTTACTGTGTATTACGTGCTTACATACCTCCTTTGTCACAATAATATTGCCTAGCTACAATGCCAACCGTGGGTAATAGTTGTTTTTTTTTTTTTTTTCCCTTGATTTCTCAATCATAGTGATTAAAAGCATTCTGAAAAAGTCATAGCTAGAACAACTTTGGCTCTCATTTGCCCCTTGGGCATCTTTGCAGCAGTGAGTCTTTCGGCAGTCAACTCCTCTTGGACTTTCAAATTCAACATTTGCATAATATATGCCACTTGAAAATTTTCAAATTACATAGAAAAGCAGATGCTCATCATGTTAATTTCATTTTTAAGGGCTGATGTGTTAGAAACAGGCCAGTTCCATATCATATCAGCTTCTAACTGTGATGGATTAAGAGATATAACATCAGGCTTTGTCAGGTCTTTTGGTCCAACTTTCTTTATTGGCAAGGATAGAAGCATTAGTATAGCAAGTTTTGTATATTTCTGTCCCTCATGGGTGTGTTTCAATAACATAATGAGGGAGGGAAAATCGTGATTTACAGATGAAGAGAAAAAATGTAAGTTATGCTTATATATAAAGAGGTGTGACTGAATTTTACCAAGCCTCAGGGAAAATGAAAAAGAAATTGCAGTGTCAAGATAGAGCTTTAAAAACTGGATTATGGAAATGCAGCTACACAACCTCTGAAGCATACTCTGGAAATTACCCTAGTTGCCAGAGAGACTCATTGCAGAAGACATTGTCAGTAACCCATTAGCTAGGAAGTGGAAGCCTGCAGAGTTAATTGGAGTGGAGTTCCTATGTCTAATCCAGAGTCCCTCTACTTCCAAGTGCTTTGACTCAGATGTTCAAATATCTCGAAGAGTAGCAAATTTCTGATTTTGAAATTTTCTCATGTGATAAAATTATCTTCGTGTCCTTGATTCCTGTCAGTGTGTTTAATATGAGAATGTACCGTGGTTTAGTTTTGCTGTAGAGTGCATTGTTGTCAATGCAGATGTTTTGGGATTCTAAACTCTAAAGGACTCTCTAAGATGATGACCTACCTTTGTTTTTTGGTCTCATGCCCTTCCCAGCTCTCAGCCTGTGGTTATCAATACTGTGGTCACACTGTCCCACACTAGTGACTTCAGGCACTTGTACATATCCAAGCAAGGAAACTAGTTATCAGACATTCAGTGCTTTCAGTAAAGGCAGATGACTACATTTTAGAGGAAGACTCCTTCCGTCTTCAACCCAAATTACTCTCAAGTACATATTTTCCACTGGCTATGAAGGGAGCTTTGCCCTACTGAATCCTTGGAATGTGAAATTCAAAGCATTCTAGTTTAAGACTGTGAAATTTCAAACGGCAAATTCAAGCCTATTTGTTCAGAAAGAGACCAGTTTATCCCCGTGCTGCATCTCATAGTGCTCCAGTCTAGTTTCACAGTGCTGTCAGTCTGTTCAAGCAATATAAATTCTGCTCTCCTGTTTGGCATTAATTGCATGATCCATCAAGTAACTTGACTTGCCTGTAGCTTCATGAAGGTTTTGTTCTCTGCTTTTTATATCCTTTATATGTATCTATATCATATAATTTATGATATGTATATATGAAAATTTAGATGACAGACAGGTAAAGGCAAGTCAAACACACTGGAATAAACCATGAGTAATTTATTTTAAAAATTTAAGTAGATTTTTTGAGAAATTCATTAACATAATTTATTAGTTCAGCCATAGGCCTTTGCTAACTTCAGATTTCCACTGAAGTTGGAATGAACAGCTGAATGGTGGATATAGTAGTATCTATCTTGTGGCAACCTTTGAACAGTCTGAGGGAATATTCTTAATTGTACCAACATCTGCTGGGTATAACCTTAGCAGGATTGCTGAATGACCTTTCATCTGTCCCAAGCCACATGCAAAACTTACTGTTGTCCTCTCCTTGTCTTTACCTGAGCCTGTTAGTTTCTGGCTTTTGGGGTTTTTTTTCCATGGTAAGTTTAGTAACAGTCCAGAAACTTTTTTTTACTGTGTAGTTAGATTTTCCAGGCTGCATCCCATCCAAAGATAATTTGGTCGAAACCTCTGGGTGTGATGTTTAAATACTTTCCAAAATAAAAATCAACATTTTCCATAGTGAACTGAACAGTTATGTATGCTCAATGTGAGTACATTGTCATTCTCAATGAAACAAAAATAACTCTGAGTGAGGGGCAGGAACTCAAAGTTAAACTAGTATTTCTCTCACTCACAATTTAGACAGAAAGCTTTTCCATGGTAGATGTGGCCTACTGTCTTGCCATTTTTTCTGTTGTTCTCATAAAGCCCTTATTTCCCATTATCTTAGTGCCTAGAAATGTGTGAACGCCCAGAGTGGCATCCTTACCTGTAGGTCTCACGTCCAGTGTGATACTGGCTCATCTTGCCATATGTTCATCTACCTGAGCTGCATTCTGGTTTCACGCCGAAGAATTCCCTGGCTCAGTCCTGCTGGGCTCTTACTCATTTCAGCCAAGGAAGCCACCAGGCTTAACACTAGCCATGGCACTCCTGCATGCTCGTGGCCTTGACTAATCCTGCTGTCTAGATCGGCAAAGGCACCGGTTGAGACAAATTTTCAGCTTTTCTGCTTGGGTTTGTTTTGTTGCTTGTTTTTTTCTCGTTAGATCTATATTTGACCCTGGTTGTGCAATCAACTTTGGACGTGCACAGGGCTCAATGAATGATTTGATCCACAGTCTATAATCATAGTTTGTAGAAGATAGTATTTATCCTGTCCAACTCTTTTGCAACAAGCAGTTTGGTTTACACTGAGGGAATTAAGCCAGCTGGTACAGAGTAGTGACAGGCTATGAGATCAGCAAATACACTGCACTACTGATGGGCACCCTTTAGTCCTAGTGCCTGACACGGTGGGTCTGGCTCAGGACAGGGAAAATAAGCAGAGAGCCAAGACAAGCTGTGAATTAGGTTCTGGAGCGTGATGGATGATGATTTCAGAAGGGAAGAGTCCCAGGGACCAAGAGGCAGTCTGGGGTTTTGAACAACTGTACTCCAGAACAGGTTCTGTTTCAAGTTTCTGGTGTCAAGTTTTCAAGAAAAATGTGAAAAATTATTGTAGAAGGTTTCTCTGAAAACAGGTTTGACTAGAGGAAAGCTTAATGTCCAAGCCACACAAAGCTAGGGGAACTTGTGATTATACTTTTGGAGGGATAAAGGGTGTGCAACCTGCACTCTCATAGTGTGAGGAGTACTGAGAGATACCAGGCTGATGCACCACCCTGTAAATCAGGAGGGCTGAGTTTATTCAGGGCCTTCTTGTGGAGGTGATATGCAACACTGTGCAGTTTCTGTCAGGGGTCTGTGTGTGTTTGTACCTTTAGCTCTGTTTGATTATGCACAAATACTACCACAGTGGTAGAGATCTGAGAAGGCACAGTCTGTAGGCCAAGGAATTGCTTCATTCTGCCAGGCAAGTCTTCACAGCAGATGTTGCTGTGAATATGGAAGTGGTACCTGAAGCTGAGTCCCTCTCAGATCCTCATTTTTGGATCAACTAGTTCAAGCAGTAGAGGTATTACACAGTAGCAGTATCTGTAGTGTCTGGAGGGGTTGGAAGCAGTATGTAACCCTATAATAAGATGCTTTCCCCAGGAAAGATTCTGTAATCTCATAAAAACAGCAGAATTACTAAACAGAGTCACCACCTGGTTGTGATATGGGAACTGCAGATACAGAGGAAAACTATCTTTCCCAAGTTTACTCAATGTCCATAGCAGAGCAGTCAAAGATCTAAAGTCTCATGTGCCTTCTTTCTCTTGTTTATATTGCAAGTATGCTTTTATTCTCTCCAAGTCATGCTTCATGTGTTGCATGATGGTTTTGGATGCAACCCATAGCCTGCTGAAATTATGGGAGGAATCTTTGATCTGACATCAATATGGTTTGGACATGAAATTTTGAACCTGAATTCCTGAAAGATGAAATTGAACTTTCTCATGTTAGGTCAGCACCAAACACAGACAGGTGGGGCTAAAATATGTAAAGTAAAATGGAATAATTATAAAAGAACTATGAATTTGAAGACAGAAGTTGAAAGAAGATTGTTGGTTGTTTCTCCATTTATAAAGTCAGCTAGAAGACTTTTCCCCCCTCCCTAATGTAAAACTTTGCTGCAGGGGATGCCATTTGTTTCTGGTGGCTTTGTAATGTAGTTAGGCTTCAATAAGAGAAAGGCTCCAGGGCCTTTTGCAGTTTCAGCACTTTCCCCCTCTGTTCTCCAGCATTTCCTTTTATTCAGGCCAGGAATTTTCTTTGGATGGTCCTTCTGCACATCTTGCCACTGGCTGTAATTAATAACCTGCTTCTAGAAATTCCACTCATTGTCTTTTTTCTTTTTTTTTTTTCCTTTTAGAAGCTGTTCAAGATAATTACTGTCTTTAAAGTTTTATGAATCACAGTGTTTGACATCTTTGATGTAGACTGATTTTTCAGATAACTGCACTTTTTGTTCTAATGTTCAATTTGTCACTGTTACTTACAAACAAATAAGAGATTTAAACCCCCAAAGATGCAGATGTTCTTTAGCTTCATTGCCATCTGTTTTCCTGCCTACTGGATTCCAAGACTAACATTTCTGCATTTTAATGAAGCTACATTTATATAATATATATAAGATATAATAGAATAGGAAATACATACAACAGAAAGTCTTTATTAATTTTTAAGTAATTTGATCATAGAGCAATATTTTTTCTGATGGCTTTTATTTTCATAATAAACTTAACTAGAGGGCTTGAAAAACCTGTTGCTTTGACCTGTTGCTTTGCTCAATTGTGCATAAATTGAAATCAGAAAACGGAGATTTCCATGGAAGTCTCCCAAAAGCAGTGTATGATATGAGCTTAATTTACTTCGCAAATTTTATACTGTGGCATTTAAACAGCACTCTTCCTGGATGTCAGAAAGCCACACACTTACTTGCTCACTGAAGTTGTACATCACATACCTGAATTTTTAATGTAGTTTGGTAGAAACCTGGTTTCTCACTCCAAAAATTGTTTTCTACAACCAGCTCACTGAAAAGGGTTGAAATTTTAGAATTTCTGTAGACTAAGAGTCTGTCTGATTTGTTAAAGTCATATTGGATTACTTCCCCATTTATCTAAATAATTTCTGTGTTTAAATCCTTGTGATGTATTGGAGTAGTATTTCCTCAACAGGTGACAGATTGAATGGCCCACCTTCTAGCTGGCAATTATCTAAATTTATAACTCAGGCAAACACAAATAACCAAGATTTTACAGGCACTTCTTTCTGTTAAAAAGAAGGTATTTGAGGCAGAAGTGTTGGTATTTGTTACAGCTTGTGAGAGTACAAAGCAGTAAGTGCTAATTAAAGCTTTATTTATATTCAAAATGAAATATGCAGTCCTAAGTGCCTTCATCTGTCCAGCGACAAAGTTTATAGTAAACACTGCTAATCCAGTGTACTTAGAAGTGATATTCTGGGAGATAAGATTTCAGATACTTCAGGGTGCTTGGCTGTTAAAGGGAGATTAGCCATATTTTTGGAATGAAAGGCTTGCTCACACTGCCTTACCCTTCTCTCAACACTTAATTTTATCTTGGTTTTTGTCCCATCTGCCTGAAATATTTAAAGTTCTTTGTCTTCAGACCCTATCTCCTGTCAAAAATCATTCCAGTACGTCCAGTTTATCACTTAAAAACAAGGCAAACCCTTGCTTGGTGTAAATCAGTTCATCAGTCTTAGGAGTCTATGACTTTGTGTTGAATACTTCTGTTCACGTATGCACTGACTGGACTTTGGCGATTTTCACTCTTCCATCCATTTTTTTTCTAATCCACTGACTACCCAGCCTGTACATCTCACTATATTAATGCCCTGCTCTACAACCAACTCACAGCATTTGAGCACATCAGTGAGTCATTGCAGATTGATACTATTAAATAATCTTTTTGACAGAAGAGGCTGTCTTCTTTCTGTAGAAACCCAGTGTCAAAAATATTTTGGGCTGATATGCCCTTTGTGCAGCCTCTCAGAGGCCAATAATCATGAACTATGCTGGTCCAAGAAAAATCTACAACAAAGTGGGCAGATAGGTTGCAAAGTGAATGAGTTCATGCCAGTGTGGTCTGAAGGAAAGGAGAACAACCACATGTTCTTCAGCACCTGAAGCCTCAAGATAGGTCAAAGACTGACCCAATATGCACCAAAAAGTAATGTAAGGAAAAGACCAGACACTTACAGAGCTTAGTATAATACATACTACTTGAACTCCAGAAGCAGAGACACGCCTATACTGTTTATAGTTTCTGAACCTCTTTGATCTGAGCTGAGCTAATTCTGTGTGCAGATAAAATCATCATGGCCTTTGTCAGTTCCTGCACTTTCTCAGTCAGTGAATCCTGGACACATAGTAGGAAAGGAAAGACACTGTATTAATCAGAGATGACATAAAGAATTGAAGAGTACTGTATGGCTACTAATCAAAAAAATCCCCCCAAAAGTCCCAAAACCACAAACAAAAACATCCTTCTAGCAAAATGTACATTTTATTTCATTCAGCCATGGCAGTAGGAAGAAGCATGTTGAAGGATATGTCAGCATATTATATGTGCGACTGTCTAAATCAGTGAAAGGTCTTTTCAGTCTCTCAATTTCTGCACCATAAATTTGTCACTTTCTCGCTTCAGAAGGACTTGGTAGCTCTTGAAATGCTGGCTGGTCACTGAATCCCCCTTGTTCCATTACAAAGTATACAGTGTTATTTTGACAGCTTTTGGATATGTTAGGTACACTTACAGAATGTCTGTTCTAATGTCTCTTAAATTCAAGTAACATGGTTAACATCATGTCCTGGCATGAGAGCAAGCAAGTACAGATACATCTTAAATCCAGTGGAATCTTATACTTTAAAGAACATAGCACTTGCTAAGATTGCTTCCTTTGGACACAGTATTTGGTTCACACAGCTTTTTAGCTACTCAGTGGAACTACTGATACATTTAAAATAAGTATTTGTGAAAATGCTGTGTTGGCTCACAGCTTAAAGTTGCAAAACAAAAGTACATATCTTTCCATCTTGTGCAGAAGCTGGAGTTAGACAAGGGTCCTTTTTCCATTCCAGTCCCATCACTTTCTCCCTGTTTTCTGATCCTAGCCGTGAATTTAGAGACATCTCATCTCCTGTAACGCTTCACTGCATCCACCAGAAATCAAAGTGGAAGACCTGCAATGTGAGAATTGCTTAGCTAATTCAAATTGCCAGAGGAAAGGAAAGCTTAACACTTGCTTTTTAAGATTCTTTTTTGCTTCTTTCTAATTGTTTGGTTTGAACTGCACCACAAAGTTTATTTGCTGTGCCTTTGAACAGAATGCACACATGCAGAGCTTCTTTTTGCTATTGGCTTCAGGCTGCTAATTTTGACACCTTTGTAATAAATCTGTTGGGTAGATGCAAAGCTTCAGACTTGGCAGGACCTCAGGAAATCAAGAGGAGGCAGCAGTTCTTGTAAGAGCAGGCATTCCAAAGGCGATGCATAAAGTGGAATCATTTCCAACTGAGCTAATCTATTTAAAAGTAGCAGGTACATGAAAAGGGATAGTGGTTAGAATGCATTACCAGAGAAGTGTTACTTCTTGTGAAGTGATTTCAGCATTTAAACCCATCTTTCTGAGTGCCTGTAATATGTATGATACAGCCCTGAAGGGCCAAATACAGTCTTTGGAAATGACATGTAATTTCCACCATCCAGTGTTTCCTACTGGCTGGTTCTGTACCTTCTGAGTTGCAAAATCAGTTAACAAAAAAGTGATTTCTCCTAATGAATCTGAAGGAGTTGAATATTTAGGACTGAAATTGTGGTGCATAGATTTACAGCACAGATCCCATAAATGATTGAAGTGGCCAACTTCATGGGGTAATTCATAACCTATAGCTGGGAAACTACTGTTGGTGATAACATTTCTCTTAATTCTTGTTCTGCTGTCAGAATGAAAAATTTGGGCCCCTAAACAGCTTTGTGCAAGCTAATTAGTTCTGTTGTTTGGGACCAGTGGGGTACAGATAAATGTAATTAATTAGGTTTTTCATGTACTCAGTGGAAGGAGTATATGAGCAAACTCCTAGTTCCAGCTTCTTAAAATTTAAATCTTCTAAAATCCACTACCCATACCCCTCTAGTGATCCAAATCAGTAGAAGGAAATCTACCCTTCAGAAGGGTAATTCCCATTTCAAGTGACCCTTTATAGATACTCTATTTCTCCAGTGACTAAAGGAAATTTGGGCAAGCATACGTATATTTTGGAATCCCATAATAAAATAAATGAAAAAAAAATCCCCTTTGTGGAGGATAAATTGATATTTCCAATAGCAATGATTTGTAAAATAAGATGACTGATTTTCCTTGGAATGCATTTCTCTCTCTACTGTGTTCACAAAGCAAACAGTGCAGTATTTACATTGTAGGCTGCTGATGAATATAGCTTTTCTTTTCTGAGAAATCTATTGGAAACCTTCTGTACTATTATTTTGTTTGTAAAGAATTCTTGAAGAACAACTGATTGCAAAAGTTAGCATCACAGGGAACAGGAAATCACATGATACAGACATATGTTTTCACAGTATTCCAGTTGTAGAGTTGAGAGAACTTTGCAATCAGATTTGGGTATAATTAGGAGATTTGAGTTGCCCACTCTCTGAGCTGAGAAGTAACTACAGGATCTACTTATAAAAAGGCTGTCTTACATTGTTTTAGGGAAAAAAAAGCAATGGAAAGAAGACCTTGACATTGTGGTAAGATCAAACTGTGGACTCAGACAGAAGAAGCACAGTCTGTGCTGCCATATGTTAAAGCTCTTATTTGTTTAATATTTTATTTTTATTTTATTTTTGTTAGAATGATATGGGAGGCCAAAGGAGCCTAATAAACAAGTGGACAACTTTCCTGAAAGCCAGACTTGTGTGTTCCATACCTGGTCCTGAAGGGGCAGACACACATTTTGATGAGCTGCGTAAGTTGGTTTTTCTTTGATGGTCTATTTTGACATTAGTATTGCCTGTGATTTTTTTGGTTTCTTCCACCCCATCCCCGGTTCGTACAAGCATTATGTCTTGCTCTGATTTTACGCATCTTCCAAACACTGCTAGTAATATCTCTGACTTTTATCAGAAGTCCCTGATTGTAACTAAAATTGATCTGATCAGAATTACGGGGGTTTTCCCTTCCCCTCAAAAAACTGGAAAGTGAAAAATTGATTCTATATAAAAACCAGACTACCTGCAAATAGACACATTTCAGAATATTAGCACAAATTCACATGGTGTAAGTTAAAATTCAAACTAAAATAAAGCTTTGTTATAATTTTACAGGTCACCAAATTATAAATGGTAAATGCAGAAATAATCCGTGAATGATTAACTGAAAAAAAAAAAAATCCTAATACATATTTTTCCCATTGCAGAAGATATATTCTTACTTTCTACAAGAGATGAGAGAAACCCTCTTGTATATGGAGTCTTCACTACAACAAGGTATGCATTAGGATCATGTTTGCCTCTGGAAACAAATACTAAAGATCTTACTCAAGTCATTTATACTCTCTATATGCTCAGATCTTCTATACTAGGCCCTGATTCCTGAGAGCAGTTAGAGACTGCTGGAATAAGGCTTCCAGTATTAGGGCTGTAGTCACTAAGGATAATATTTTTCAGGAATGGAAATAATAAATTATGTCCCTAAACCTTTGTGTGCCTGTGTTTTGAGAATGATTGTAAAAAACAGTGAAAATGTAGCAATCAAAAGCCAGCTAGTTTATTTCAATGTCATCCAGTTGAATTTATAAATTTCTATCATATTTATTGAGCAGCCACTGTTTGCTTTCTCTAAGTAATATCTTGATGGCTGCTGTTTCTTAGTATCAAAACTACTTTCTAAACTGATAGTTCAGCAATTTTTATGACCAGAGTTTATGAAAGAATAACCCAACTTTATCTCAGGGGAATACACTAATGACCTCTCAGCTGCAATGGTGAGGTGCTTTCTATGGAATTGTCAGGAAGAAAATAAATAATTCTTTTGTCTCCAGAACCTTTCAGTTGCATGTAAACAATAAGAACTAGCCGAGTCCTGACAGTATGAGTATACTGAAGAATTGCCAAGGCAATCCTTAATTCAGAAGCAGTCACCACATTAGCTATCTAGAACATTTAACCACAGAAAATACTTGAAGTAAATGTTGCACGATGAATGAAAAGGCTTATGAAGTACATGCGACTCAACAAACTGGCATGGCGTTCTTTGGAAAACTGAAATGCTTGGGTTTTTAGGAAAAAAACCAAACATTTAAAAAGTGAAAAATACATGGAAAAATAAATAAATGTTTGTTTATATATATATATATATATATATATATATATTTGTCTTTCCAGTGCAACTTGTAATTCTCAGGGACTTCACCTATAATATCACTAATATATGGACTTCTGGATCTGAACACAATATAAAGGAATGCCCTCATTTGCATAAAATTCTAATCAAAATAGCTAGTACAATAGATGGAAACTGTCAGCCACTAGAACAAATGACATTCTATCCAGTGGTCCCAAAGGCTAATCCAGGTTTCAAACTAGCAAAGCTTTAAACGGTAACAACAGTGACATTAAGTATCTGTAGCTATCAGACCTGCACACATTGTTATTTAGCACCACTTACATGAACTCTCAGGTGCAGGACTGATCTGAACCCCGTTAGACTCTGTGCAATTACTTGGTTCACTGGCTGGGGCAGTGAAGAGTTGTTTTGCAACCTGCATACCAACCCACCTTCTCTTTCAGCTCTGTGTTCAAGGGCTCTGCAGTCTGTGTGTACAGCATGGCAGATATCAGAGCTGTGTTCAATGGCCCTTACGCTCACAAGGAGAGTGCGGATCATCGGTGGGTACAGTATGAAGGTCGCATCCCATATCCCAGACCTGGTACAGTAAGTGTCTCCTTAATTACATACTTCTATTTTTACTCAAAGGCAATCGTGCTTCACACCTCTCCTCGGGTTGGTACTTTATATTTTCCACTCAAGATGTTTCAAATTATCCTCTCAACTCTTTCCCCTCTGTTGACAGCTCAGACTTCTACCTACCCTGTAGGTATATAAATATACATTTTTCCATGCCTCTGAGATAACACTGTGTCCAGACTGTCTATTTCCTGATTGTCTCTCATATTGTGGTCTCCCACTGTACAGCTCTATTTCTATCTGTTGGGATCACCTCTAAGGCATCAACACTTCATAAAAAGCCAAAGTCTTTTCTTTATGGAGCATTAAGTTATGAGGAGGTATTTTATTTGAAGTCTTGTGTTTCTGTTATCTTTGTGTCTGTTAAAATCATTGAGATATTGTCATTGATTCTGTTTTGTGTCTTTGTGCATGTGTTGTGTTTTGGAGTAAAATAAGGAGGTAATTGCTGGAGATTTTGTGTGATAAAAGACAAGTAACATGAAGAAAAGAGAAGTTTGGTATCTGGAAATATTTCTAAATCCTGATTTCTTAGACTTCCTCTGTAACAGTCAGGCCAAAACAAGGAGAAAAATATTGAAATAGTTATTAAAGTTTTCTTTTCCTACTTCTGTCATGGTATCAAGTTTGGAAAAGCACAGACCAACATTACAGATGAGGAAGAAATGGTATTTTCTAAAAATGCATCAACTTTAAAAGCATCATCACAACTTTGAGCAGCACTTTGTATGTAGAATATAAAAGAGCAATGATTTTATCTGGAATAGCTTGACATTCTCTTGGTCAGGTATTCAGTGAACTAGCATTAGGCAGCTGCATAAATCCAGGCCAGCAGTGAACTATCAAGGCTGGACCTCGCTTAGAAGTCGTCTGGCTGTTTCTGCACTATTTCTCTGACATGAACATGTAACCTTTGCTTCAAGCCACATTATATAGTTAATTTAGTTCATCTTTTCACACCTTTTTTTGTCCTTGTGTTTTCTTCTTCATCCTTCCAGCATACTCAATTGCATGGTCCAAGCTCATGCTGTTTGTTGCACATGGTGGTCCCAGGGCTCAGCAGGTCTGGCCTGGAGTACTGATTCCCTTTTCCCAGCTGACTCCTTTTTCCCAGCTGCAGATGAGCCTCAGAGGCAGCTCTCTCTCTAAAGACCAAGGCAGCTCAGAGACTGATGTGGCCTGTGCAGGATCTGCACTGACAGAGCAAATCACACCTAATTTAGACATTTTAGGCTTTGCAGGCTTATGCTTCTCCCTGCCACACAAGATACATAACGACCCCAGAAAAGAATATTGCATTCAATTTTTTTTCTTTTTTTTTTTTTTTTTTTTTATTTGTGTGCAACTCCATGATTGGTTAAGAAGTTCAGAAGAATTTAGTTTTAAGTGCAAAAATTGTACCAGTGAGAACACTAGTTGGTTCCATGGCATCTAAAGAGATTAAAATAACTCTCTTGAAAAGCTCTGAGTGCCCCATAAGGATGAACACTCTGTACAGATAGACGGGTCATAAGCTCATTGCATTTTTGAGTGTATTAGCCATCACATGGTTGAGCTGGGATTCGCAAGGAAAGAAACATGTCATGCTGAAGCATGTCAATGCTGATCTTCATCACTGATTTGAATATCCATGGTGCAAGTATTTTAAAAGTTGGAAAGTTTGAAGAGAAACAGGTATTTTCCATAAGCCAACCCTTAACTCTCCCAACTACTTCCTTTAAGCACCTGATAACAGATGTGAGAAAATAGTGTCATAAAAGTCCTTTGAAACTCCACAGTCAGTGGATTTCTGTAGGAGTTTGTCTGACCAAGGACTGAGAAGGGAAGTGGATTTACTAAAGGAATCTCTCAGAAGAAAGACATCTGCAATATTTGCTATATAGATAAGTTAATGTATTGCTGCTTAGCTTTTTGTCTGTTGTCTTAGTGAGCTGGACTGCAAAATACTTCAGGCTCAGTAGTTTAATATTGGGTATTCAAATAAGTAGATTCATGCCTTGGTCTTCTCTTGTAATGGGCTATGCCAGACTGAATAGGAACAGATTTAGGCCAGGGTCTGAAAAAGCAGTACAGTACTCAAAGGCAAGGAATGAAGTGGCATGAACCTTACAGAATGCTGCATTGTGAATGCTGAAATACTCTTCCTTAAAGATTAATTTCATCACTTCTTGCCAGTTGTGAGGTGGTTCAGGAATGTTCAGAACAAAGCCAAAGAGGGATAATCTATCCTTTTTTAAGTTACTTGAACCTCTTTGAAATGTAAGCTCCTCCTAAGTGCTGCCTACAGCTGGCATAGCCAACACTGCTCTGATTCTATATCTCCTATATTTTAAGTTACTGGCAAAGTCTAAAAATGGCTATACTAGGAAATGCATTTCTTTTGATGCTTGGCTTTGAGAGAGGCATTGACTTCCTTTCAGCATTTATACAGAAGCAGGAGACTGCTTACCCTAATTTAAGTCTCTGCTCAGCTGCCTTTATCTCCTAAGTAAATAAAGCTGCTCACTATAGAGGCTGTGACCACTTTGATATTCAACTTTTGACAAAATGCTTCCTGTGGCAATTTGTGTCAGAGATAAACTCCAAACACGACCGTGATATCATGCCTTCGCAATGCTGAGCAGCAGCATGAGCCCCTGCTTGCCTATGGTCCTGGAGCTGCAGCAGGGTCTGCGTGCCTGCTGCTGTCATCAGAAGACCCCTGGCAGGGTGACAGGGCACCTCTGGCATACTCCACACCATTGACACTGCAAAACATACAGGTCTTTAACTTCTCTCAGCAGTATTAAAGTGCAAGTAGAAATAATGGGAATTAAACAGAGGCAAGTCTTTAAAAGTATTTCTGTTTGGAAGCTGAAAATAAAAGGAGACATAAAAAAAAAAAGTGAGCTGGGCAGCCCCGACACAAAGGGCGAGTTGAAAACCAAGGGACCTTTTGCTCTATCTGCTTTAGATGTTTAAAAATTGGACTTGCATGTCTGCAGCTGTGCCCAGACAACAAGTCCAGTTTTCTTCCAGTCTCTTAGCATTTCACTCAGGAAATTATCCATTAATAAGGAAACCATGGAGGACTTTCTTTAAAGTGTGCTCTGCATTCTGAAGAAGAGTTTTCTTAACACCCTCCTGGTAATCACAGAAGGCATCTGAGCAGGATTTTCAGTGAAGTAGGAGGAGAGAACTTTTCTAGTTTATTTAACTGTAACCATTGCAGTAACACAGCAACTCATAGCACCCATTTGGAAATTGTCATGGCATACACTGGAGTCATCCTCCTTTCATTGATGGTAAGTGTAATTAAGATCAGATTTTTAGATGAATGTCAGTGTTTAAAGTTTCAGATTAACACTTAGTCTGATCTACTGCAGAACACAGGACTGTTAACTGCTATTCAAGGCAACACCAAATATTTTTGACGGATCTAGATACTTTACTAATTTGCCAAAAGATCAAAAACTAAGCTTTGAATAAACAAAGTAAGAATCTTGCAGTCTAGGACACTTAGCTACAAGAATAAATAGCCCGGCACATTGCTCTTGTCCATTTGAAGTTTAATGTCTCACCTCTTTCCACTGCAGATCTTAATGTGGACCTCAGCTCTTAAATTCTTTGTCTTTTTTTTTTTTTTTTTTTTCTAAGCAAGTTCCTTTACATGGCCTGAGATTCTCCTGTAATCACACAGAATACCCATCAGGATCATCGAGTTGAACTCCTGGCCTGCACAGGACACCCCAAGAAACACACTATGTGCCTGAGAGTACTGTCCAAATGATTCATGCACTCTGACAGACTTGGTGCTGTGACTACTTGCTTCGGGAGCCTGTTCCAGTGCTCAACCACCCCCTGGGTGAAAAACCTTTTCCTGATATCTAACCTAAGCCTCCCTTACTCAGCTTCACCTTTTTTCATATTTCTCTTTTTCCATTGCTTTTTCTCCCTCTCTTCAATGAAACCCCATGCTTTATTTCTTCTGCTAATCCAGTGCACAGGCTGATCAAATTGTGGTGTCCATCCTGCTGGGACTTGGCTGTGCCACAGAGAAATATTGTCTGCCAAAAGGCCTCCCCTTATCCTCCCGTCTGGTTAATTTTTCTGCTTTAATAAGCTTGTTCATAAAACATTGAGGGTTGCACAGGTTTCCCTTGTTATTTTTAGACTTATCTTCCTCTTTCACATATCTTTCATGGGACAGACTGCATTCTTTGCTTCTCCAGTTCCTCTCTCCTTTGATCTCCCCACTGTAAATGAGGCTGCTTAATTAAGTGAAATGTTTCACTTTGTGGGTTTATTTTCCTCAGAAAGCCACCTACACCTCCTGTTACTTACCAACTTGTTTTCCCCAACATGAATCACCTTCCAGTTCATAGCAGCCTTTTGAAATGCTGCAAACTCAGTCATCTTTCCTGATGGCAGAGGTTGTCAGAGAATTGCAAAGTGCCACCTGCAAAGTCAAGTTCATTCACCCGGCTTGTCTCAGCTCAGTTAATCTCAGATTAATGCTCTCTTAATTTTCTCAGTTTTTTCTATCAACAGCACAGGTGTGTTAAATGGAAAAGCAGTACAAAGTGCTCAGGGCAAACACAGGAAGAGTAGAATAAATCTTACACAACCAGTGGGTTACAAACCCTTAAAAAAAGGGGACTTAATTTTTTTGTTTGTATTTTTTTGTTGTAGGGGTGGAGTGAGTTTGACTCCATTTAAAATTTGCCCTATTTATTTGTCTTCTACAAACCTGATTTTTTCTCCCCAACCCTCTTCCATGCTCACTCTGAGCAGCTGCAAGGTTAGTATGAAAGTCTCCCTACGGAGTGTCCAGTCCTTCTGGCAAAACTAATCGACCCTGCAGAGAAGCACAAAGGCTTTTTGCAGGCTTGTCCAAAGTGCAAAATGTATTGTGCAGTTCTGATCAGATTGAAGAGAAGAAGCCACTCAAGAACCAAAGTTTCACCTTCAGAATGGCTTATGGTTGAACCTTCAATGGCACATAAGCGCCTATGCCCTGAGAGTCATCTCTAAACTGTCATTTAATCCACACAAGGTCCTAAATTTTTAAGTACTCCATTTTGAAAGTACTTCTGGGCATCTTGGAAGCTCACACCAGTCCTCGGTATTGAATCTTAACCCCTTAGAATGCAGCCTTTGCATTTCTTTATACACTCTGCAAATTCAGTTCAACGTGTTGGGTGTGTTGGAGGTCCCCATTTAATATAGAAGTGACTAGTTGAAGATGGTTCCTCTATTTTTCTGCCTTTTGCTTGATGGATCAGTAATAAGGGAACTTATTTAGAGCCTGGAAGATGTTATGCTTTCTGTTTTTCGCTAAGATGAGAAGTAATTAACCTGTGAAAACACAAACACCTTCAAGAGGAAGGAGGGAGGAGTTCCCCGGACAAGGGACACCTCCCCTAGGAAGGAAGCACAGACTAACACATCCGATTCCTCAGTATGGGAGAGATCTAAGAAATATTTCACTCTTTAATGTTTTACACTGGGTACTTCAAATGCTCACAGGAGTGATTTGCCAACATGGTTCTTAGTTCACCTTGGGAAATGCATAAAAATTCCCAGTCTGGACATTATAAAATGCATCAAGCAGATGCCTACTGCACTCAATGTTATCAGGTCCCTGTTGAGTATCAAGCCTATGGGTGCTGGAGTCTCAATGTCAAGTGGGTCTAAGGATCCATGTGACAAGACACTTTCAAACTGGGATTTTCATCACACTTGAAATAGAAACCCTTTTGAAACTCCTGGGGAACAGCATGCTTTTTTGAAATTGTCAGCAGACATCAGTGCTGCTGGACTACAGATGCATCATTAATGAAGAGGATACGGTTTTACATTCCCAAATAATCGTCACAGTTTTAATAGGTGTTAGATTCAGCAGCACTTACTGATTTCACTGGATGGTGTGAAGCACTAAGGAGTTTGGCAAATTGGAGGTTTATTTAGGAGCCCAACTTCTGGCACCACCTTTTGAAAATCTTGGCCGCAGTTCCCACATAATGTTAACACTGTCACACCATGTATCTCAGTGTTGTATGAGATCTACACATCCAGCACTCTGCTAAGCTGCAAATTTAATAAGACAAGTGAAAAAAAGGAGAAACGCTTACATCTGTGTGTTGTTGTTAATTTAGCGCGCATTTGCTTTTATTTGAGAAAGATTAGCCTTAACTTCCCACCTCATGACTACATTTGGATACAAATAACAGGTGAGGGAATAAAAGGCATCTCTCTAAACCACCTGGGATCAGGACTTAATCAAAAGTGATTATTGTCAAATCAAGCTCACACAGAAGGCATTTCAAAAATTTTAAGTAACTATTGAATTGATTCTTGAAAGTTTTGTGCCACAGAGTTTATACCACAGTTGTCTGGAGATGCTCTTAGCACCTCCAACTCTGTTTCTGTTGGGTTTTGTCTTTTGTTTTTGCAGTAGTTTTGTTTATTTTTCTTTTCTTAGCATGTATATTTGTGTGAAGTTATCATTCATGGCAACAAAGGTCTAAGCAACCTCAGAAGAATAAATTGTATGGTGAATAAGTCTCTTGTAAAATTCTTATCTAGCAGTACTAATTGGACTAATTGAATGTGATTAATTTTACTTGATGTCAGCTATCTAGAAGAAAAACATCAAAACTGAGCTGATTGTTTGGAATTCTCTATCAAAAAGTGAAAGATGGGCACCCCCTCTGTGCAGGTCATATTCAGCCAAGATAAAAATCTAAGTGAGAAGAGGTGAATCCCAACCTATCACAAAAGCAGAAAATTCTGAGAGAGCATGGTGAGGGTGCTGTAAGAACTTTTATGGAGCCAGATTCTTTTCCAGCCCATGTGAAACAACTCCACCAACCTACGCCTGTGACATTTGATATCAAAGCCAGTCTCTTCTTGTCTCCATTTGGGAGATGTCACATATCTGAGATAGCATCTGGTGCTGATGATGGGAATAAATGTCCTCTATGAACTGGGCAGAGAACACCGGCATCATTATCATGAGACCTGCAGCAGGATATGAACTCACATTTTCAGAAATGAAAGGTTGCTTCACTCACCCACTTGACCATGCAGCCTTTGCCATCCCACATCCTATTGATAGCTAGGAAAGGAAGCATAAGCCTACAGGAATTGTTATGCAGTGATGGGTGGACACAGCTTTAAACAACTGCCTGAGGACTTTGCCAAAGGGTGGACAAAATTCATTTCTCATTCCCTTGTTCCATCCATCATGCCACAGTGAGTGATGTTTCTGGAAATAACTCCCTCGGCCAAGCATAACAGGGTCACACCTGCCCAGCTGTTCTTGGTGGTCATGCTGTCTTAGGATAGGATCCAAACCCACTGAAATAATTGGAAAAAGCCCTGTTAATTCAAGTGGATCTCTGGATCAGACCCTTAGTCCTTGTTTCTACTAAATTAACTGTGCACACTGGCAAAAGATTTTCCAGTATCATGCATGGTGGGATTTGGGCCTTTGGGATTACTGTAGCAGCTCTGTAGTTCCATATTGTTAGGCTTTTCATCCTAGGGGTTTGTTGTGAGCGATGTCATTGCTCTCATCTTCCCCTGTTGATGCATTTTTTTGGCAAAAATCTAGGAGATCTTTAAGACCCAAGGGGCTCCTTTTATTATGTCACATAGAAATGGACTGTGGGGATCAAGTTGTGAATAGGTGAGCAATCAGCAGATTTCAAAAAAATGCAGATGGTAACTCAGAGTAGCAAGTGAGAACATGAACCACAGAAAATGGCCATAAAAGAGAAAATCGACCTCTAGTACACAGTGAAAGGGAAGAGAGTTGTTGCATGGTTGGGGAATTGAAGAAGTGAATTTGTTTCACATCATGTATAGAATAAATTAATGCAAAACTTTGACCCAAAGACAGTTAAAGTTGTCATTCATGTTTCTCTCTATTTATTCAAAGAAATTTTTGTTCAGCACCCATAAAGGTAAACATCCTTTTGAAATCAGTAGGGTTTTTGAGGTCTGACTGTGGTATAAGCAATGAAGACTTGGACCTTGGTTGTTCCTAAGGTGAGATGAAAATGTTTGTTCCTGAGTTACTGCTTGTGTGGAAACTGTGGACAGTTCATTTCTGTAGTTATTGTGCTGTCTGAAACATTTATACTGTATTATGGTTTGCTTTATTTTTTTATCCAAAAGTCTTTTTTTTTTTTTTTTGTCCCAAAGTCATATTTCTTTCTGAAATTGTTCAATGGATATTGTTATTTTCAAAAGCCAAGCTGACTAAGCCTACTACTCAAAGATGTAACCTTGCAATTACTTTAATTCATGAAAGCACAGCAGAAAACAGAATGTGGGAGATCATACCCAGGCAGCCAGAGGGTGAAGATCTTACAGGACTGTTCACATAAAATCCCCAGGGATAGTTCACTGCAATATGTGTTTCCAATGGAACTGGTTTTTGTTTGGTTGGGTTTTTTTCAATAGGACTTTTCTTGTTTCTTGCTTGTATTCAACTGTGTTTTGAGCAGTTATCACAGAAAAATACAACTATTTTCTTTTTTTTTCTTTTTTTTTTCTTTTTTTTTTTCTTTTTTTACTGGTCAGTTCTTTCACAGCCGTACATGAAATTCTATAGCGAATCAAAACCACTGAATACATGATGGACTTTATCTTAATTCAAATTGGCACAGATTTGCTGTTCATGGGGAAATTGTCAAAATCTATTAGGTGATTCAGGGGCCTAAGACCTTTTTTCAGTAAAAAATTTCAGATCCTTTATGAAGATGAGGATGCACAGGCTTAGCTACTATGGATTAAAATAACACTAAACAAGTGGACACTTGCACAGAATCTCTTAGGTCTCTAGATAGCCATAAAATTCGGTCCAAGCAAGGAATTTAAATAGGTTGTAGGCTGTTAAATCACTCAGGCTAAAACTCTGTTAAGTAAAAGCAGAGGTCAGGTTCAAGTGCAGACCTATAGTCACTGTGCTGTTAAATGCTAATGATGGACTTTGCTCCCAGCGGCACCCCCGCTGTGGCAGTGCTGTGGCAGTGTTTGGGGTCCAAAGGTAGACTAGACACTGACCCCAGCAAACATTTCAGATGTGACCATAAATGTGGATGTAGAACATCAGCTGGTCTGTGCTTTTCTGGCCTATTTGGTTTCTGAACATGCAGGTAGTCTCTGATACTTTTGAGAACATTTTTCTCAGTCAGAAATTTGTGTTCAGTTGCTACTGTCTTTTCATTTAAGGTTTTTATACAGGGACGCGTTCTCATGCAACTGTGTATGATGACAATCATTCTGCATTGTATTAGCTATGTTTACTTCATGAAGAATCCATCCTCATGAATATGTATGTCATACCTGAATGTACTGGGCAGGGGCCACGTTTCCTTTATAGCCGGCACTATCACAGGGTGACCTCTGTGCGTCCCTCAGCCCAGGGAGAGAGCAGGTGGTGGAGACCCAGGGGAAACACAGATCCTGGCTGGTACTGAGCCCACGGGGACAGATTCACTGCTAGAGGCTGATGTTGTATGGCTGTGAGAAGGGAGTTTACCGGCAGTGGAAGGAGGACAAGCTCAGTCTTTGGCGCTGTGTGTGTTGTTCCTAATACAAATGTTTTGCATAATGCCAAATGTTACATAGTGGAACAAATCCTAACTACAAGCCCTTAGCTGTCTCCATAGATTCAACACATGTCAAACTGGAAGGCTGGGAATGTGAAGTAAAGTCTTCTCTGTCGAAATTGACATAAAGAAGGACTGTATAGCAACTTCACAACAAATCTTAACTTTCTCCTCTCAGACTTCAAAGACATTACTTGAGCGCGTTTTTCTTCACAGACTGTGTTAGGGCTCCACCTGGCAGGAAACGCAGGCATTGCTTAGTTAAAAATAGTGTTAAAAAAGAATCAATAAGTTTGTATGTAGAAGGGTGTCACCAGCTGAAATAGTGTATCCAGTTCATCTTATTCTTATCCAGGGGATCTGGTGCCCCATTAATACATCTAAATGCCTCCAGATTCAAACCCAAAACTTTTTCAGATTAGAAACTAAGTGTAAAACAAGGGACAGAAAAGAGATGAAAACTGTCATGGGAATAAAAGCAGAGATAGGTGATCATGAGAGATGAAGGATCACCAACATGACTCACCTTGTAAATACATTTTTGGGCTCACCCCGAAAGGCACAGAAGGGAAAAAAGTCAACAGAGGTTGAAGAGAGAGGTTTGTGGGTGGTTTTCAGGCAAGATGTGTAAGAACCAACTACTTTGTATAAGCCAAAGAAATGGCTGAAGTGGTTAGTTTGTCAGTACGGGTCTAAGAGAAGTGGAACTTAACCTAAGCAGGAATTAAGAGACACTGGGGAAGTGTCTGAAGGAGTAAAAACTGTAGCAGGTTTTCTGGACCACAGGAGGATAAGACTGTGCTGTTCAAAGCTAGAGAAAAGCGTGCTGCAGCTTCTGAGCCATGGGCCTAGTCAAGAGTGTCAGCTATGTGGATAAGGAAAGTTACTTTTGAGAAATATGGGCTAGAGGGATCATTTGGCACCTGGAGAATCTCTTTTTTGGGGGAAAAAAAACCCAAAAAACAGAAGCACCACATGTAGCCGTTACAGTTCACTGAAAAAAATTATGGTTTCTGATTTTTGCCCAGCGAAAAGATACATGTGGGTGTTTCAGTCTGGAAAAATGAACACAGGTAAAGCATTTACTAAGGACTTTCTATCACAAAATCCAACATCAGGGCATGCCGGGTAGGATCTTGGACAATTCTGACTCACTGCATCAGCAAGGCAGAAACTCGGCCACGGAAAGAGGAGCAGAAATATTAAAAGCAGAAAAAAACCTTGAGATGCTGCACTTCCTATACTTGCGCCCTTCCCACGGCAGCCACAGGAGGGCACCCCAGTCTTGCTGTTGGCAGCCCCTGACACTGTTACTTGCCCTGCTTCGACCAGCGTGCAGCAAATTTAACTGCGTGATGTTGCCTGTGCCTTGAAATGAGATCTAGAGAGCATGACAGGTCTCCTTCCCTCCAATCTCCAGTCTTCTTGTCTTTGTAAAATACCCAGCGTGATATTTTGCCTGTGAGTGGGGCAGGGAACGAGAAGGTGGAATTAATTTCAGACGTACTGAGCCCATCGTGAAAATTTCCCCAGGTTTAAAGCAATGCTTCCAAAAAATGAAATATTGGTGACAACGTGCTGTTTTGAGATGAGAAAAGTCACTGAGCAATCTTATTTCTTACTGGCTTCACAAAATTTCTCATGGAAAACTTGATTTCTACTTGTACTTCTTTCCTAAAATACCTCTCATCTTCTTGTTTTCTCTCTTTTATTCAGTGCCCAAGCAAAACCTATGATCCACTCATAAAGTCTACCAGAGACTTCCCTGATGAAGTTATTAGCTTTATTAAGCGCCATCCACTGATGTACAAATCCGTTTACCCTGTAACGGGAGCACCGGTGTTTACTCGGATCAACGTGGACTACCGTCTGACTCAGATTGTGGTGGATCACGTCATGGCAGAGGATGGGCAATATGATGTTATTTTCCTCGGAACAGGTATGAGAGAAGATTTCCACTATCAAGCTGCACAAACGACATCCTTTTAGAATGCTTTTAGCCCATCAGATCCTGAATAAACCTGTTGATTAATACCTTTTTCCTATGCATGCAGCTTCAGGCAGCCTTTAGGCTCTTCTGATTCTGTTCCAGGTCTTCATGTAAATGCTAGGACTAGATTAATTTGTCAGATCAAGAGATTACTAAAGTTGGGATTTGAATGCCTCCTGATGCCTTGGTGATAAACCAGTTAAGGGCCAGAGTACCTGGAGTTTCTTCTCCTCCAAGTACCATTCAGTACCTGTCATTACATTACATGGTAGCCTGGCTCCAATTCCTCCTGGAAACACATCAATAAACAAATTAAAAAAAAAAAAAAGAACCTTAGTAGCTTCAAGGGGTACTTCCTATTATCAGTGGTGACATGATGCTCCAGCATTATATCTCATGTGACACTGAACAGTTAAGAAGGATTTCAGATTGAGCCTAAGGCAACAATTCCACTCAACCAGTTTTAAAGACATAAATTAGCAACATTATAAGTCCAAGCATGACAACTAGGATTGAACAGAGAGAGGTTAAACTACTCTGTCAAGGGAAAAAACTGCTTTGCCACTTTTCTAATGATAATTATGTGCCTATTTACATTTTTATAAGAGATATATGCCTTACGGAAAAAGTCTAGTTTCACCATAGTAATTAAATTTAGAATCACTGAATGAATCATTCAATAGCATGGTATGCTAAAAAATATTAACATACCTATTCATAACATTTCTGAAGTAATAATCTACCACCTTGCTCCATGGGAATTTTTCGTTCTTAATAATAATTTGACGTTCTCTCGCTCTCATTCTATATAGGTCTTATAAATTACTCCTCACTGGTATATCTGAGTGCTTTAGTAAGGAGGTCATTGCCATTATCCTCATCTCACAGGAGCTGAAACTAAGGTACTTGGAGGTGACAAGGTTTATCCAAGTGCAGTTTATGAACGACTGCCATGAGCTGCAGGGAAATTAAATTTCAGTTTGAATCCTGCCCCGGTGCATTTTATCTGGCCTATGAGTAGATTCTGTGTCACAGTTTGATAGGTATGGATATTCTGAAGTAATGTGGGGAAAGGAGTGAATTGTCCCAGAGCATCATCTGTTTTAACGTGTGGAATGCCTTGGCCTTCAAGGGTTTCCCAGTTGCACTATCACACACACAGTCCATGGATAGCCTCTGTCTTGGACTGTGTATGTGTTTCAGCAAAATACATTTCACAACAGTTGTCTTCCAAAAAAAGGCAATGTGAGAGTCCCTCTATGATACCCACAAGTCAGTACAGTGACGTCAGAGAGAAAAGCACAGTTTCATACAAAAAAGTTCATGAAAGTGCTGTTTTCTCCCCTTTTTACTGAGAAGGCTAGGAATGAGCTTTTGCCATGATGATGTAAAGTCCTTGTTGCTTCCTGAAAACAGTATTTAATACAGTCAGCAAAGAAGAAAAGAGAACCCATTCCCAAGTTGTGTGATGCATGGGATTTAGGATTGCTCACTACAATTTACTTTTCTTCTGATAACAGTGAGAAAAAGTAATTTGGAATTTAGCTGTCTGAAAACATGAGTTCACTTGTAAAAATGTGCAAAATATTCTTTTAGTGGCTATAGAGGTTGCTTTCAGATGTTTGCTGTCCTCCATTATAGAGTTTTTCATAAGAATAAAATTATATTGAGTGACCAACAACTTGAATACTCCCAGGTTAACTGGTCCAACCCTGCACTAATAGCAACTCTTCAAGTGTAGTAGCGTTTGGGATGTGTCAAGGCCGGCAAGTAACATGCAGCCACTAGATGGCACTCCATAATATAGAGACATTTATTTTTCTGCCGTGCCTTCCTTAAAAGTGAGTTTTCTTTTCCAGAAGTACATTTTTTTTTTCTGTTTTATCCTCTAAATTCATCGTAAGGAAAAACAATTAACTCAAAGACAAAATTTCAAATATTTATATAGAGAGGCTGAATATGGGTATAACAAATAACCTGGGAGGTTTTAAGCAGCAGCAGATCAGTAGCTTATTATATGTTTGAATGTACACAACCAGCTTGGACATATGGAGGGTTTGGCAATTATGTCCAAAAAAACGGGGAAAAAAGCTCTTATACATAAGGCAAACTGAAATAATTTTGAGTTTGATTGGTAATGTGATCTTCAGCAGTTTGGGAAAACAAGAATGAAAATCTCATTCCTTCCATTATAGTATATTAATTTTTGTCATTTCAATACTGTTCATAGTGCTTAGGACTAAGCAGCACTGTGTCATTTCCACATCCCAGCACCCAGCCTGCTTTCCCTGGGCATTTTTTGAGTTCTTTTTAAGGTCGCTCAATGTTCACTAATGTGTAATGGTCTGACATGAAATGAGTAGATAACTTTTTTCACCAAATAGGAATTCAGGTTAAAATTGATTAATAGATTTAACTTAAAAAAATTCTTTAGATAAATCCAAAGAAGTAATTTCTGTAATGATTTAATTAAGATTTTTATGCTGAACGGATATTTCTTTTGAATATTTCCTCAAATGAAAAACGTAAATGAGCAAAAGCGCATTGCTTAATGCCTAACATGAAATAACTTAAGGGGTTATACTGGAAGCAAATTAATCCTGTGAAAAAGAGGAAATATTTTTTTCCAATTTAGCTCCCTGAGCTGTCTCCCTTTGGTCAGATGGGCCCCAATTGTGGCTGAAGAAAATGTGCATAAACTTCTAGCTGGCAGCATGGACGTGCTTGCCTGTGTTTGTGTCTGTGTGTGTTTGTGTAGCAGGAGCATTAGACCATCCCTGCCAGGAGCAGCCTACAATTGTGTTGGCTCAGCCCTACAGTAAAACCATAAATGTAGTCTGTGGAGCTCTGCAGACAGCAATAGATACAATAGGGAGAGATGCTGTTTGAAAGCTACATCCTTGATGGATTAGCTTTATCCACAGGGCATGAAATGGAGTGGCCCATATGTATTGAAACATGTCTGTGGGTTTTACATGATGAATGTTTGTTTCAGATGTAGGCACACTCCTGAAAGTTGTGAGTATCACAAAGGAGAAGTGGACTAAGGAGGAGGTAGTCCTGGAAGAGCTGCAGATATTCAAGGTAAGCATAAATAGCCACAACATCAATTAAATATTATTCAGGGGACTTTATGACCCAAACTGGCTTTGTCTGTCTGGTTGATTGTTTACTGGAACTAGTTCAAATTTCCAGAGGGACACTATGTAAATTTTTAAATGCCTTGGTATTCTCTGAGCAAGTCAATTGAGAAATGTCCAAAATCAAACAGACCGTGATTTTTCAAACTTATTGAAAGTCTCGTTTATTCTGCTTTGTTCTAGTTTGAAGTCTTATTATCAGCCCAAATTTTTTATTAGTATTATTTTTTTCTTTAAAGTAAAATTTTCTATGGCCCACAGTGATATGGGGTATTCTAGGTACAATTATATTTTTTTAAAACAAACAAACAAAATTTCCAAGGTGCAGAAAAATTCTCAAAAATAGCAACATTAGGAATTGAAAACATAAGGGAAATAAAATAAAGTTAGTTTTGATTATCAGTGTGCTTTAATGTATTGGTGAAGGCTGACTCAATTTTTTTGACCGTGTTGATTTGGTTATTTTGTAACTGGAGCCCTGGTAACACCAGTGACTTCTTCATAAATACAGCTTGTAAAAAGCTCAAGATTCTTTCTCTTGCACAGGCACAATTTCTGATTAACTTCGGTGCTCGTGGATGAGATGATGTCAGCATACCATTATATTGGGAAAATGGAGACCTTTGTCTTCCCTACTGATTTTTTTTAAAATTTGTTAATTTCTTCTTCAATTTTTGTATTGCTTTCTTCTCATGCTGTGTAGCTCTTCTTCAGTTTTCACCTTGCTTTTCCATCAAAATTTGTCTGCATACATGGCATTTTGATTACTTTCTCACATCCTCTCTCCTATGTGCTATACAGGGTTTCAGTCCTAATTTTTGTCCATATTGAATAAATTAATTTGGGGCTTAGAGACTTTTCCAACTGCAAGAACAGGATCATTAACAATTATTTCAAAATTCATTTCTTCATCTGCCTTTTGATATGGCATGTGTGTGATGAAACTTTGACTTAAAGGACCTCTATGTCATCTTCTCAATGTTTTGGACACCAATTATAAATATCACTCAGAAAATACCAAGATTACTCAGTGCCTTGCCAAGTAATAAGCAGTTCCAGTGTGTGCACCAATTTACTTCATTCTTAAAACATAATGTCAAGGGGAAATATGCCATATCATATTTGAAACAAAAAAAAAGAGGTTATTTTTTTCTACTCAGCAGACATTTCTTCACATTTTTATTGGTGGCATTTATAACTGTCTCCTCTATGTTTTCAAATCCAGAAAATTGAAGGGGGTGAATGGCTGAAAAACATGCCATATTTCCTCAAACTGCATTAATATTAAACAATAGGCTTAGATTAATCATCTTCTGTTGGGTGATAGATAATACCCTGAGCTTTGTGCTGTTCTTACATCAGTTACTGGCAAAAGTTTCACTGTCTTTTATAAAAGTGAAATACATCCTGTTGGAGAGGATCTGCCTTTGTAGCCCTTATATGGCATCAAAGTCCATCAAATAGTGCTTAGTAAGAGCTAAAGCTGATATGCAAGCTCATTGTACCGGGTGGGGTAGATAGGAAATTCCAAGAATTAAAGCCAGTTCCCTCTTTGTAGCAGGGGAAATTTATGGGACTTCTTTTTGGAAGCATGAATTTCATGATTTTATGTTTTTTTCTTTTTCCATATTTGTTTGAACCAAGCAAATGAATCTGTAGTTTTATTTGCTTTTTGTATGTTAAGTTCTGCTCTCGTTTTCACTATGAATAGGGAATTTTTAAACTAATACACCTTACTAATTTATTTTTCAGCATCCTTCATTTATCTCAACCATGGAGATTTCTCAGAAGCAGGTAATCACAAGCTTGCTTAATTACTGGATAATATGTGGTACACTGAACACTTAACTTATTTGCAGGTGACACCTGTTACTTCCTGGCCGGGATTTCCGTGGATGGCTCTTAACATGTATCTGGAAGGAAGCAGATATGTTTGAACTTGTTTGCCTGCCTAATTCATGTTTACTTACATATAGTAATTTGTATACCCAAGCTGGTAATTATTCAGGGAAACAAATCTTTAGTCATATGGTAGTGGGATTTGTGAGTGAAGTCAATGAACATTCTTTTTCCGGCTTCTAGAAGTACTTGTCTCTTTACAGTCTAGTAATAAAGTATTATTACTATTATTGTTTTTATTTTTATTAGTAGTCAAGAAAGAGCAGGGCCTCATTGTGCTAAAAGCTGTGTGCACACAACCAGTCCCCCTCCTCTAAAATTGCAGCCTACATCTGGGTGGTCCAACCCTGGCAGCACACAGGCCAGTCCCAGTAGGGTATCTCCTGGTGGGAAAGGGTTTTATGGCAGCCCCAAGCTCTATGACAGCTACGTGCGTGTTTGGGAGGCAGTGGGACAGCAAAGCCACCCCTCCCTGCTCCACAGAAGTGGCCAGAGCAGTTCTGCCACAATACGCCTCTCTGACACAGGAGGAGGTATTTTGCCTTTCAGGCATGCACAGCACAGCTGGGTCCCATCTCCCCTGAAAAAAGGTGGCAGGCCAGCTGGAGGTATTGCAGAGCCAGCTCCAGCTTGGACCACCCTTGTCTCAACAGGCAATCCACTCGTGCTTTGGGAGAGGGGAGTAACATTATCACCATCCTACCTAAGCATCAGAAGCAGAAGATGAGGGTTTATTCACAGGAGGTCACCCCTGGTTCCCATATTCTTAACACCACGGCTATCCAGGCCCTTGTTTTTAAATGAGTTATTAAACCATTCTTTCCACGGTTTGCTTCTGATTTTTTATTACAGCACAAATCTAAAGATGTGAGGGTGTTGAGTGCTGGTGTCTTTCCAGGGTTCCAGTCCTCTTTCCTTTCTGTTATGTTGTCAGGAGTGGATGGGGACTGGCCAATTCACACTGAGCCCTGAGAAACATTTTACAATAAAGGGGGAAATCTCCCTTGTTTTACAAAATCTGGGATAAGGTTGAAAGTCGGCAACTGTGGCACTGAAGAAGGGAACTTTTGAAGCGGATGCTTGGAGAACACTTCTAATTAATTTGCTTTGCCTGATTTGCAGCAACAATTGTACATTGGTTCCAGGGATGGATTGGTTCAGCTCTCTCTGCACAGATGTCACATGTATGGGAAGGCTTGTGCAGACTGCTGCCTTGCCAGAGACCCATACTGTGCCTGGGATGGAAACTCTTGTTCCAGATATGCCCCCACTTCTAAAAGGTAAGAAAAAATCCAACATGCTGTAAAAGATCCTGCTGCTTGCAAGAATTTTAGATGTTCCAATTCAAAACTTGTTGCTTTTTTTACTTAGCATGTCATTTGCCTTAAAATGTGATCATACTCTGGCCATTTTTCACATTTCTGCTCGAAATGCTGTGAAGACAAAATAGCTTTGTTTAAGGGTGTGTGACAGTTACTTGGCTACTGCAGCTAACATCATAAATCCATCACTTTCCTTTTTTATGCTGAATGCTTTAAGGCACGAGATGCTCAGATGGAGGTCCAGGTTGTGGCTAACTCTGCCTGAGAGGCAAGAGCCTCTCTTAAGCTTCTGACTTTTTCATAGGGCATCACCATACTTGGAAAGCAGAGTTTAACATAGTATCCCAGAGTGGTCAATAATAAAATATATTTAATTCCCTGACCTAACTGAGCAATTGTATTTGTGGTCTAGCCATGAGAGGGAGACAGAGATTTAAGTACCATGGTTTGACCACATTGGGAGCAGTCTTTCCACAGTGAAAGAAGCTTCATCTGAATTTTCTGAAACCCCCAACTAGGACAGCACCATGGATCTGGGAGAGCAGGCTATAGCAGTGCCATTCCTAAGCTGCTGAACGTGTCTCATGAAGTTTTTGGCAGATCTAGCTGGAGCCGGAGTCTCTCACAGCCTCTTCATTCCCCTTTGGACAAAGCCCTCCTGACAGTAATTCTTGCAGTGAGTGAAATTGCAGTCTGAACTCAGCCTCTGGAATGACAGTTTCTACCTTAGGGGTCACAGGGCTGAGTCCTGAGCAATTAAACTAACCATTGAAGTTAATGACTCATAGGTTATGGTGTCAGAGAACTTTATGTGTTTTCCCTCATAGCCAAAGCAAACTAAATTCAGAGAAGCAGAAATGAAAGGAGAAAAGCAAGTGTTCAGGCTCACTGCAAAGTTAGTGACACATGAGGCTTGCTGAAGTCTGAGGTGGGCTGGGACATGGAGATTGATGATCCATGCTTTTTAACAGATGTGCAGTTTGGTGGGGAGGCCAGAAGTCCATGGCTCCTAAACAAAGGATGGGCAACTGGCCCTGGGAATCCTCCAGTAGATCAGTTACTTGAATATTTTCCTTCTGTACAGCAGCCTGTGCTTCCAGCATGTCTACAGCTTTTGCACATTGGACAGGTCAGCCATGGGAACCTACTCTCTGTCAGAGGCATTGCTCTGCACACAGGAGGCACCAGTGCTGTTGCTTGTGAGGAAACAACCAGTTCCTTCCTGGATCTCCAATTCTTTTACTGAAGAATTAAAATGCAAACTTTTTTTTTGGAGCTCTAGAAGATAAACACAATCATATACACAGAGGAAGAGTTTCTTTCTTTTTTTTTTTTCCCCCCAATGCTATTGCACTGAAATGACAGTAAATCACAGTGAATTTAAGCAGCACACTCAGAAATTAGCAGGCAAGTTGGTTGTGGAAGGGAGTGGATCATCTCAGACTATTGCCTTGTGTTTTTTCTGTCCATAAA
This sequence comes from Acropternis orthonyx, assembly GCA_035583155.1. Classification (NCBI taxonomy): domain Eukaryota; kingdom Metazoa; phylum Chordata; class Aves; order Passeriformes; family Rhinocryptidae; genus Acropternis; species Acropternis orthonyx. The sequence goes on from JAWWEU010000040.1 coordinate 7,534,316, forward strand.
GGTGAAAGATAACCAGGTATTTCAATTGTTTGTTAACAAACTAAAACATATGCTTTTCTCTCTTGATTCATTTACTAGTCATTATTATCTTAGGCTAATCCTGAGATCAGTTTTCAATATCACCTGTTGAACCTCAGATCTTTTTCATGATCTATAACATTAAGGATATTTTCAGGTATTTCCAACACAGTCCACCCAGTCAAGAGACCCATGCTCCTAAAGCAGGTTTAGACAGTCTTTCTGTCACTGTATTACACACTATTTTAGGCAGACTTTCTTCTCTCCATTTTTTTCATTCCTCTCCCAGTGGTTTTCCCAAATCACAGGCTCTTCTCTTGATGTCAATTGTACAAATCTCTCTAGGCCACATGCTGCTTTGAGGGTAGGGCTGGTTTTAGTTAAGACTATAATTGTCAGCAGTAGGGTGGGAGCAATGCAAGTCCACATCTGCTGAGCTCCTCTGTATTTTGTTGTTGAATTCCAGCAATTATGTCTGAAGTGTTACAAGTTTGCATGCTCTTCCCATAGGCGAGCCAGAAGGCAAGATGTTAAGTATGGAGACCCTGTTGCACAGTGTTGGGATGTGGAAGACAGTGAGTATTTTTCACCTTTCTTGCTCTTTTGCAATTTAGACAACAGAGTTTGCTATGAGGGTCTGTCTGTCAGCAAAAAACTTGCTGAGCTCAAGAGACACCTTTCCTGCAGTTCATATCCATTACCCCTCCCACAGTTAAATTTGCAGAGCCAGGGCTAGTAAGGGACAGCCAGCATGGGACAGCACCCTTGCATCTATTGTGGGTGAGCCTCCCCAGCACTCACACAGGGCAGGGACATGTGCCTCTGACACCAAAACATCACACATGTCCTTAAAAGTGGCTAATGGGATGTGCATGATGCTTAATCTAGAAACAGGGCAGCTAATCCCACAAGGAAATGCACAGAGGTGAATGGGGAATACGCCACCTTCTCCCCTTCTGCCACAGACACTTGACAGAGGTCCCAAGGCTCAGCTGCATCTGCCAAACCACCCCCTTCTCCTTCCCGCAGCTACTTAAATACTCTTGTTATTAACGAGAACCTACCCCCCTTCTCCCTGCCAGCTTTCCCCTCCCTTTCCCACACCCTCTTTTCAGATGCCAAAGGGTCTGGCTTTCTGTCTTGCTCCTTTGGCATGTGCAGCCCTTCTCTTGCAGCGAACACTGTCAATATGAAACCCTGCGGTTACGCGGCAATCTCTGTGGCAGCGCAAAATAAATGAATAGCATTCAAACCCAAGCATGGCTTTGTCTGGGGTTCTTCTACTGCTTATTAAAGTGAACAATCCAGACAAAACAGTATTGATTGTATCCCTGCCTGAACACTGGCTTTGGGACAAGTCATCCCTTTCCATTGATCTCTGGTTATTCTGTGCCGCTGCGGTGCTGGGTGCCTGCTGCAGACCTCAGTGGGAGGCAGCGCAGAAATCAGAGCTGCTTGCCACGGGATCAAAGCCTGAAGTCTGTTGCACAGTCTAAAGGGATCCGACTGTACATGTGTGCTTGCAGACATAGTTAAAAAGTCAGGGTAAGATCTCATTTCCATCAAAGACAAAACTCCTGTTCTTCCCAAGGGCCAGAATTTCCTCACTTGCTGCTTGCCATGACTCTCCAAACACTGGTATCTGAGACTGTGCAAAGCTCAAGGTTATAGAAACCCTAACAGAAAGGCTGACAATGTCACATTTTCCTGGAAGGATAAAAGGTATACTGAAAGAGTTAGCTTTATTAGACAAATCTGAAAGGACTTAGTGCAGAAATTGGTATTAATCCTTCCCCCTGACGTAGTGCCACCAATAGCAATTTTCTCTAACTTGAGGTGACTCCTTGTGCCATAAAACCATGAAGCTGACCTGTGTTACTCCAGGCTCCTGGCTTTTCTATGCTATTTGCGATAATTAATAACATTATGGCCCCAAAACCGACTTAAATTCAGTGCTCCACTGTGTGAGGTTCCCTCCCAGAGACTTCACTGGCTGCATGAGGGCTTTTGGCTCTACTGAAATCTCAGTGGCACAGTTAAATAATGTGGAGAGCTTGAATTTCTGTAGATCTCATTTCGGTACTTATTATATTGAAAGCATAATTAAAAATTGTATTCATTTTGCCGTTGAGCTAACTTTTGACTTAGGACACACCACTGCTTTCACCTTCCTTTTTGTTATTTGCAGGGCATAAGAAACAGCTTTAGTCTGATGCTAAGGCAGATAAGACACAGATAAGGCAGACTAGAAAGGGAAGATGCAGAGATTATAAACTATTTCCCAGATTTACAGAAGACCAAGAAAGGAGTCCAGATCTCCTCATAGGTCCTTCAGTGTTTGGTCTGAAATGTACATTTAAAATTATACTGAAGGAAGGTAAACTTCAGTTTACTTTAGCCCTGTGACTCCTTTAAAGTGTTTGGGATAAACAGACCAGACTATACAATGTAACTTTAGCAGCTTTAGCTCAGGTTTAGTAGTTGCATTACTTAAAGGAGAAATACAGGTCAGAGATTTTAAATTCCTCAGAGGTGAAAACCCCAACTTTAAAATGGAGCAAGCTCATGATATAGATTTTATTGACCTGTTTAAAAACCAGTTGCACTGAAGGAAGGTTAGCAGCTGCCTCTAAATCCTCATAGTTATAGTTTAAGCTAAAAGTTAAGTTTCCTTTTGCTTTTTTATAATTCACTCACTCTTATAGCATCTGTTCTGAATCAGGTTATTTTCCCATTGCTTTAAAAGCAGGTCAGGGTTAATCTCCTGTACCATGTTTGCTTTCCAGGCATTAGTCATGAAACTGCTGATGAAAAGGTGATTTTTGGCATTGAATTTAATTCAACTTTTCTGGAATGTATTCCTAAGTCCCAACAAGCCTCTATTAGGTGGTATATCCAGCACTCTGGAGAAGAACATCGAGAAGAGGTAAGTTATAGTCATCAAGGCAGGTTTCCTCTACAGAGAATTCAGCCGAGCATTGAGAGGCAGGAGTTACTGGGATTAGTCATTTTACTTTTCCTTGCCTCACTCTAGGTATCACATAGCATTCTGCTATCACCATTTGGGGCATGCAGAGGGGAAGAGAGAAGCCATTTGCACTGTATCAGAAGCAGATTTCTGTATTTATTTTGACTTACATTCTCATTTAATTAAAATAAATTAAAAAGGAATAAGATATAAATTAATGGTAAAAAATCAAAGCCGTTTTGTCCAGTAATTAACACAACTGCTTCTGTAAGTAAAAGTATGTTCAAAACCCTGTATTTCAACAAAATATCAGCTCCATTTAGTGTATAATTGCATTCCCTTATCATGATAAGCAGTGTAGCTAAGAAATGCACTTACGGCTTGCAGCTTCTCTCCATCTCTCCCCAGAGAAGGAATGGTCTGTGCAGTAAAATGTGTTTTATTGGCTTTCTTTCTTGTTAGTGGAGTCTGAGGATTTTTCTTAAACGTCAGTCTGCTCTGGTGCAGAGATGTCAGGTTAGGGATTGCACCTTGCATCTGGAGTAGAAAGCAGTGAGACTTTTGATGGCCCTTAATTCCTCTGGGAGGCAGGTTTGAGGTAATCACTAGTGGAGAAGCCCTGGAGAAGCCTCCAGGTCACTGTATATTCCCTGCACAATTTCCTGATGATTTCTCTCTGAGCTAGTGACAAAGGGGCCCTCTGACATGCCCAAAAGGTCAGTGTGCTGGTACTGATTTCGACTGGGTTTGAGTGAGTTTCAAACCTCAGGAGTTTTCATAGCCTTTCTTTTACAGGAGTGATTTTGTGTCTGAGGCCAAGTCCTGCTGTGATGGCAACCATGGCAACGGGGAAGGGGAAGGAAAATGAACTGCCCTTTCAAAGGAGCTGGTCCCAGGTGCTAGATATGCTTTTTTGTTAAATGTTCATCCAAGATAAAAATTAGTTTAAGTGACAGGAACTATCAAACATACAACTGGTCTTCCGCATTCATCCAATGAGACTTCCTGAGTGCAGAAGATGTGCTGCTCCTTTTTAAGGGCTGGGGAGATTCAGGCCAGGGCAGGTGCCTGTGGAAGCATCACCTCTGGGTGAGCTGTGACTCATGGAAATAGCCACAGATTTGCAACCTCAGTTATGTCTTGGCTTGGAAAGCCAGAGTTAGGGCATACAAGACACTTCTGATTTTCCACTAGAGAAGACAGAAAAACCTCACAAAGCTGTATAGTGACCATAACACTTGTAATTTACTCGCCTTTTCTTACGTGTTTTGGATTCCCCCCCTCTGCTGGGGGAAAAAAAAAAAGGCACTTAATTTATAGACAAGGTGTATTTAACACCAAAAGATTACTGTTTTGAAATACCATGTCTAACCTCCATTATAGCCCATACCCAGCTAGAAATGTATCAGCATTTAAAGACCTACAGGCATTCATTATGCTTTAATGGATTTACCTTTACTGTCCTGTACAGGAGTCTCTGTGCTCCACTTCCCTAAGGCAGCAGTTTGCAAATGCACGTACATATTTGATCAGGGAAGCAAGTAAAGTACTTGCTTAATTCTAACCAGGGGTTTAAGACTCATTTTTAAGTAAGTTTTAAGCAGATAGTTGACAGGGGTTTTAGTTTTTTAGAGGGGGTAGGGGTTTTTTTAGTTGTTGTTTTTCTTTTCTTGTGTGTGGGTTTTTTTCTTCTTTTTTTTTTTTTCCTAAAGGGGAAGTTATGTCAGGTTTTGAGGAGACTCAATAGTTTTTAAAAATAATATATTGCAACTATAATACCACATTCCTGAATTTCTCAAAAAGAGCTACAAACTTTGCCTAAAAAGATCAGTTCCCTGTGAAGAATTTAGTATTTCTGTATCATAAGAAATCACACTTTCAAGTACTGAAACCCTCTTTTGAAGGGCTGCTTTTATCTATGTCAATTTAAGGAAAAAAATATTATCAGTTGATTTTCTCATAAATCACAGGTTCAGATAGGCCTCTGCAGGTCATGAAACCAAGCTCAAGCTGACTTTCTTATTTGATTGTAGAACAAACTGCAGATCAAACCAACTTTTGAACAAAGTTACAGCAGGCTAACCTATGTAGCATAGCCTAAATTAAGCCTATACTATTTTTTGCCATACTTTGTATTTCCAAAAGGGTTGTTGGGGCACTTTCTACTTGTTATGAGCCAAATGCCAGTTACCCAGGCACGGTGAGGTACTGCAGGACTGCCCAGCATGCCAAGGATGTGCACACTGAGAGGGAGTTAGGGAATGTGTGCACATGGGTGGTGGCATTGGAAGCTCTGGCAAGCCCTCAGCATTCATCTTTGCACCTTAGCAGCCTTCTACAGCAGAGTTTACTGAGCTTGCTCTGTGTAAACAGTCTGACATTAGTTTCTATGAGAAAAGTAAATCTTTGCTAAAAGGCTAGATTAACCTTGGAGACAAATTTAGAAGAAAATTTGAAGAAGAAATCTGCACACAGAATTTCTGCATTATGAATGTTAAAAGTAGGCAAATATCTTTTTACCACATATTGTGCCAAAAGCCATAGCAGTGCTTCTGTGATCTACCTGTGATAAAACAGAAGTTGGAGCACATGCTCCTCAGCTCCTTGGGGTGACTTTGTTAGCTGTGGGGTGTTTAGTTTTTTGGGGCTTTTTGTTCAGTCTGAAAATAATAGCTCATAGAAATGCATAGGCACACATTGCTGATTGGAGGATCAGGACACTTAAAGAGAGTGTACAGGTGTTAATTTTGTTTGAATTTTGTTAGAAAATTCTAATAGCAAAAATTTCCCATATTTTGACCCAGATTTGTTTCAGGGTCCTAAGAATTTGGACTCTTGAGCAAACTCAGCTTGCATGTATCATATTGGGAGATAACATTTTTAGAATAAATAAGAAAAGAAGGGTTTTGTTTACTTCTTAAGATATATTATTCTAGAAATTACATGCCTAAAGTTAAATTCCTAATTTCATGTCTGGGTGCCCAAATGACCAGGTGTGTAGAGATGCTGAACAATCACTCCTATTTGATGGAATAAGGGTGAAATGGTTAAAATGTTAATCCCTTGATAATTTCTGGATATATAAATTGAGCTTTTCAGGTTTTGTAACTTGACTTATCAGTGAAAATGAGTTCATCAGTATAAAAGCCTAATTGGAGGCCTTCCTAGAAAATCTAAAGATCAGAGCAATTGACTTCCTTTTCAAAGTATTTCAATTTGACAAAAATACCATATGTGACAGAAAGAATGTGGTCATATTTAATGTATAGCTTGGTCTTTGCTCAACCAATACCTTGCCAGAACTTTTCCCACCACAATTATATTTTCTGCTCTCTCTCTCTCCCTTCCTGCAGCAGATTTCTCAAATAACACTGTACATTCCTTTAATGCATGTCTTAGCTGTGTAACTTATTGTGATGACGATACCATGCTTTGCAAATGACTCCATGCACCTGGAACTTAGGTTACGGACTTTTAGTTCCAGGGCTGGAACTGTAATGTCTCAGCAAGTCTTTAAACTTGGCTTTACAAATAGATGGCTTTGCACTGTCCCAGACATGCACCACAGCTTCCTGAGGGAAGGAAAAGGGCAAAATCCAGACTAGATGGGAAGTGTTTGGCCCAGCAGGATGTCCCTGACATTTCACCCTTGAGGTCATGGTTCAGAATGTAACTTCCAGGCAGAGCAACCTGTGGGGAGGGACAGGATCTCCTGTGGTACAGAAGCTGTCACCAGGTCATTTTCCTGCCAGTGGGAGTACATTTCCCTATAGTTTAGGGCTGTTTTAAGGTCAGGAGTCAAATATCTAGTGCTTTTGTGGTTAGCGTTGCTCACGCAATTGATCATGTTTGTTCCTGTGCGTGCAGGGTTAGTCATTGAGATGACAGAGAGTGTTTCAGTGCCTGGAGTTCATAAAAAACTCTGGGGACATCATCTGTTCATAATGTCTTAAACTGCTGAAGCACTCTGAAGCTTGAAACAGATACAATTTATTTCTCAAAAAAATTCCTGTGTTATTTTATGTAAATAATAGGTGTCAGTACTGCAAAGAGCAAATGCATGGCTCCCTACAAAGCCATTAGTTTTGGTGTCTCACGGCTCTAAAAATCATTAGTCCCCCTGCCTTAGGATGCACTTCACCCTGAGTCTTGTGTGGCTCCAGATCTGCCAAGCTGCTGCCTGCCCTGGAAGGGCACAGAACAAACCATATGGTCTTAACTGACAGAATAGGTGCAGATCACTTTTAACTCTCTTCTTTCCACGCTACTTGTACCTGGGGTTGAAAATAATTCCACCAAAACAAATGTGGACATTCCAATTTCTTCTTCAGTAGTTCTCACCCTTTCCATATTCCTTCCCCACAGCCCAGGCTGTGTTTTCCTGAAGGACCCAATTTAATGACCATCTGATATTTTGGTAGGTACAAGAGTTGGACTCACTTGTGGACAGGACATTTTGCAAGATGCTAGTTTCCCCATCAGAGCAAAGGGATTTTGTTTCATTCCATATTTTAGGCACTTTTTTCTGTTTATCCAAGGCATAAGTTTCCATATCTTTTTGTGTCTGGAGGTTTTTGTGTCATGTTGGTGACTTTCTTTGTTACAAACATCTGGTCAGCAGCGTCTGGTGAAAAAAGGCCAGGGATCCAGTGCTAGGCCTGAAACCTAAGAGATGGATGATTGCTGAATATGGTAGAGGACACATAGCAAGGACTGAATTACCAGTAGTACCTTCCATCAGAGGAGTGTAATTGAATCCTTAGGTCAATGAGAAAGAGCTTAAGAGAGTGGGGAAAAAAAAATTCATTCTGCAACCTAGAAACTACTTATAGCTCTCATGCTTTCATTATTTTGTTTTATTATAGAATTCGTTGGCTTTTTTTAATTTCTAATACCTTGAGTTTCTTAAGTAAGACCTATATTTTTGACAGCTTCATGGGAAAAGAAGAGAAGTAACTCTGAACTGAGATATATAGCATATGACATTTCTGGTTTGATTTGGATATACTGGAGCGGATAGGAGTTTAAAGCTCAGTCTCAGAATAAGAAGTTAGCTTCACCTTGAAGCCAATTGGAATCATGGGTTTTCAAAATGTCATTGTACCAGCAACACGTTCTTCATTTTTCCTAAAGCTGTTGGTAAATAAAAAGAGACGTTTAAAAAAAAAAAAAAAGAAAGAAAGAAAGAAAAAGAAATTAACTCTACAGCTGTGTTGGAGCTAAATGATTATTTTCCCATACAAGAGAAACAGTCATGTGTAACAATAATGTCAGAAAAAACCCTAGAGTGATCTTTAATTCCAGTCAAATGGTGAGGATGAAGAAGAGAACAATAGAAAAACAAAGATGAATGTGAATTCTCAGCGAATGTTCCTCATTTTCTTTTTTCGCCCTCTCAATTTGTTCAGGGGTTGCAGCTAACCCATGATTAGTCCAGCTTTACCTCTAACATTTTTTCACATGGTGATTAATGAGGGAAGGCAGGCTTTGAAGCCACTTTCTTCTCCCAGACAGGTGCAGTGTTTTAACTGTGAAAGAGTTGACATGTGAATTATTTGTAAAGAGGGAGCTATCTAAACACATCATTAGCAAAGGACAAAAAGCATTGACCTAACCTGGTGCCACAGCACTTTCAAATTCTTGGTTGTTTTCCAGCTTACTGATTTTTTAAAGATTTGTCATCCTTAATGGCAATACTTATATTTTTTCTCTCCATTGTTAAATTCAGGTTGTGAAAATCAAGTGTTAGATTTGCATGGTGATCTTTGTCAGACATTGCCAGTATCTATGGTATGTGCCACAATTCAGGTAGTGTAATTTTCAGCAAACTTCTGTGCTTATCAGGAAGGATGAAAAGTGCATTTTATTGATACAATATTGTCAAAAATCTGCTCCCATTTCTCTAAGAAAAGAAAGCTAATGATAATCAATTGCTTCATTATTTGTGGTTTACAATGTGTTTCCTGTGGAACAAAACTGTGTCTCTCATGTTTAAGTTTTATTGTATGCTCAATTTTAAGCACATGTCAACAAGCATATGAATTAGAGCCTTTGTACTTCTGAATTGTTAAATCCTATTTACAAATATTTTAGAAGAGTTACTGATATTGACATGGTGGGGGATGAAACAGTTGACCAGAACAAAATTATGTCTTTTATCTAACTAGTGTTTTCAAAAACTAGTCTCCTCAAAATTTAATAAAATGTTTTACATCTATAGGTCAGCAACCAAAGACCACATTAAGCTTTCAAGTGAAAGGTGAAAGATCTACTACCAAGTAATGAAATGCCAGGTGTTTATGAAACTCCAGAGCCCTGTGGGGAGAAAGTAGAGAGGAAAGACAGGAGGAGTTCTGAACCTATGGGTAAAACAACATAAACAGGATACCAAAAAGAGAAGTGAGGGGGAAAAGCAGTAATAAGTGCTGCTCAATATGTGTGAAATCAGAGCCATAACTTTATCCTGCCGGAGGATAAGAAAGGAATGAACAATGAAGGCACAGAAGAGAAGGTGACAGTCACTCTAAATCAATATCCAGGGTTAACACAGGACATTATTTAAGAGCACTGCTTCATTAAAAACAGGAGTTGTGATGGGCTGGGATTAAGGGACAGAACTGATTTTGACTGGTAGCTTTCTCTGCAGTATCCCAAGGCAGATGGAGGACAGCTCCATCAGTAAACAAGTTTATGACTAGAGAGTGTCGGCTGCTACACAAATAGTAAATAGTTGTGAGTAGCAGGGTGCTGGACTTGGGGGTCCAGCAATCTTTTCAAGTCTAGATCTGCCATTATTCTGCCTTTCTTTTGCTGAAGATAGGCAAAGGTCTAGTGAGGGCACTTTGGACTGGCACCCAGCCAGCCAAAGCAGCCAGCTGGAGATGTTCCAAGTGTAGGAGGTACACAGCTGTCAAGACGCTCTAGACTACAATACTGGCAGAGCCACTGACAGACAGATGCTACTGCTGCAATTGCATCAAGCCCCGAGCTCAGAGATCAGTGCTGTTTTCACTCAGACAATGTGGGAACTTGGGCTTTGCACAGTGCCTTATGAAACCCAAATGTCTGGAAGTTAGCTGCTGTTTCCCATGATTTTCCCTAAATTTCTGAAACTTGGGTCTTCATGTTGACATGAAGCCTGAGCAGAAGAAAGAGGGATCTCCTTGCCATATTGCAACAGCCAGGCCTCCAAGCTCTTCCACCTGGCTCCTGCTTCTCTATGTGGATGGAGCTCAGCCCCACAAGGAAACACCTTCCCTAGACATATTTCTACCTACACCTCTTTATTTATGGATTAATTTATACATTTTATGCTCCTATTTTTACTGTAATAAAAGTGCATTTACTTAGAATGAACTGTCACTAGCTGATTAAATTGAGAACAAGTGACCTATGCTGTTGGTTCTGCAGATGGAAAAGTGACCTCTTCTAATCTGTCTCCCTGCTGTCTTCTGTGCATGAGCTTGTGGCTTGACCATAATTTCTCTAGTTTAAACTCAGTGTGGTAAATCAGAAGTAGCTTGCGCTCATGTAGCACCTGTTGTCAGGACAATCAATTTTCCAGGAATTTCCTGAAGTTTGTATGATTTCACCCTTCTGGTGCTGAGTAGGCAGGCTTATTTACAGTTTACAATGAAATTAAAGTTATGGGTTGACCCAAACCCATCAACTGAAGGCAGGAGCTAAAAACTATTTGGCCACAGAAACAGGCAGTCAGAGCCATGATCTGACCAGGCTTTTGTCACGGTTGATTTATTGTCTCTGGTGCAGTCATATCAATGGTAGTATATAGGTCTATATCCATCCATCCATCCACCCACATATCTATCTGTCTATCTGTCTATCTGTCTGTCTATCTATCTATCTATCTATCTACCTACCTATCCATCTACTTATGTACCTACTTACCTACGTACCTGTCTAATCCATATGGTACTGAAGACTTTCAGCTGAAACAGCAGGAAGCAAAAGTGTCTCTCTCTCTCTCTCTGGATGTGTTATATTTATACATATTGTTTTTTTCTGGTGATCTCAGTATGGTCTCAAATTTTTTAACCATTCTGAAGTCATAGTTGTAGAAACTTAGAAGAGGGTGAAGCTAAAAGCCCTGGAAGGTCATCTCATCCATCTCTTTGCTCCAAGAGACTCTATTATGATAAAGTACTAGTGAGTTAGAATCATAACAGATGGAGAATCATATGTATGTATAAATTTTTCCCATGGAGTAGCAGAGGGAATCATGTGCAGATTTTTTACATAAAGAAACAGTGTGTAGCTTACCCACTGTGAATAAATCTAATTTAGTCATCTTTATGCCTCCCTGATCTTCATCCTCTGAAGTTTGCTGGAGGGTAAGATATGCACTCTGGGAAATTTTCCAGATTCTGTGTTGGTTCTCTCTGCCCCCACAACCCCTTCTTAAACCCACTACTCAGCCTTGAGCTGAAGTTTTCCTCCCTGCTACCGATGCCACCAGCAGTGCTGAGGCTACCCTCGGCAGCGCTCCGGGTGCGCGGGCGCCGGAGCGAGCTGCAGCCTCTGTGTGGCAGCAGAACACAGCGCTGGGAGGGAACAGCTTTGGACCAGAATGGCATCGTTTGCAAAGGAAGTGCTGGCGTTGGACTTTGGGACTTAGGGCTCTTCTTTCTAATTCCACCTCTCTGCTACTAATCTTTATATGCTCTTTGGCAAATCTTTTACCTTTTATGTTTCCCAACTGCAAAAATACTTTGGTGCCCAGTGCCCCATCCTATTTCTCTTTTTTTTTTCTCTTATTCTTCTCACTTATTTTTTTTCTATTATCCTTCACAGATCTTAACAGTAAAAGAACTGTGCTTGGTTGCATCCATTCAAGCTCATTGCCTGCTTTTAATCACAACACAATGAGTCAAAGGCAGGATTAACTTCCTTTTGTAAAATCTGGTTGAAGAAGATCAGAATCACAGCATTTCATTTTCAAAATCAGTTGTACTGTATATATTCATTGTACCAGGGCCTCAGCACTCCAGATATATACAAGCGCTCTGGTATTTTGGGTGCATTACAGATCCCTCAAAAGGAGCAGTTAAAAAACGAATGGGATTTGTGGCAGTAAATAGCTTCCCTTCCTTGGAGAATGCAGCCTCGCTTGCTGTACTGTGGCGTGATGAGTGTTCCTGTCTGTCCTGTCAGCTGTACAGCATGTGTCTTTTGCTACTGCATGCTGCATGTCCATGATCCAGATGCTGTAGTTAGGAACAGGACTCAGACCTTGACAGGAACTCCTGGTATCTCTCCCAGCTGCACAGGTCCCAGCGTGTACTGGCACTGTAGGGACAGGCTGTGCCATGTGCCAGACGAGCCTTCTCTTCCCCTCAGCATAGCACTGCCATTCTGGTTTTGACTATGAGGCTCACCTATTGTGTTCTTTTTGTCCTATCCCACAGCTGAAGGCTGATGAAAGGATCATTAAAACGGAGCATGGGCTGCTGATCCGGAGCTTGCAGAGAAAGGATGCAGGAGCCTATTTTTGCAAAGCTCAGGAGCACACCTTCATCCATACCATCGTGAAGCTGAATTTGAATGTCATTGAGAATGGACAAATGGAAAGCACTCAGAAAACTGAGGATGAGGAGGGCCGGGTGAGGGACTTGCTGACGGAGTCCCGGCTGAGGTACAAGGACTACATCCAGCTAGTGAGCAGCCCAAGCTTCAGCCTGGATGAATACTGTGAACAGATGTGGCATCGGGAGAAGCGACGGCAGCGGAACAAAGGCGGTGCCAAATGGAAGCATGTGCAGGAGATGAAAAAGAAGCGAAACCGAAGGCACCATGAGCCAGCCAGGCCACCATCGACGTAGTTTGTAAATGTTATTTAAAGAAAGGACATTTTCCATGGGGAAAAAAAACAAAACACTGTGTTCTAGTTTTGTGCATCTTGCCTATGAGTTAGTACTGCTTCTTATTGAAATCAGAAAACTCACCATCACTATCAATATGTGTGAGACTGTACAATGGGATTCAATACCAAATGAGATGTACCACACGCCAGGCAATAATTTCAAATGCATTCATTAAAAAAGAAAAGATATACACTTTTAGCTAATTTCTGGGTAGCCTGAGGCTGTGTGAGCTGTGTTCTGTACTTCCTGCATAATTTTCACATAGGATTTAGTGTCTGTGTTCTCATGTTAATATTTGCTGCCACATTTCACCGCAGAGGTGGCTACATTTCAAGGGAGGGCAGATGTATTTCCAGTCTTTGGCATCTTTCTGACTAAGAAGCATGGTAGAAATGTGTGACAGATCTGCAAAAATACCCACTAATTTACCCACTGGGCTTGTATACAGCAGCACGGGTGAGATTTGCAAGCACAGAGGCACAGCAAAAAATCAAATTAAGTTTTGGCTTAGGGACAGTATTCATTCTCCCCATAAAATAGTGAAAGCATAATCATAGTTTAAGAGAGGAGAATTATCGAGCATTACTCAAACATTAGAGTTTGAGTAGCCACCAGTTTGCAGTTCATCTGCTGAAATGAAATGTTGACTCTAATTGAAATTGCCACCGAGATGCTTGGGAGTAAATTTCCTAAGTGGTCCATGGGAGGTATGTGCACAAATCCTATTAACAAATAATGGGATTCCTGCCTGCATCTCTCCTGTGTCTCCAAAGGTCTGACTCTGTTTCTCTGGACCTTTGCTGGCTTTGTTTTATGCAGAGGAAAAGAAAATTAAAGACAACAACAAGGCTAAAGTGAAAGACGATGAGGGAAAATATTTAGTGGCTGAGACCAGTGCTCTTGACACAGAGCTGACATTCCTCAGATGTGTGTATTCTTTGGGATTTTCTCTCAAAGGTCTTATGTATTTTTAAGTTGAAAATTTGCATTGTTGGAATTAATACTTTTATTATAATTAAATAAGAGATGTCCGTGTGTAAATAAAACTTGTAAGTTAGAAATTTGCTATATGCCATAATTTCATTTGTAAATTGTTCCTTGGTTCATATTTTGAGTTTAATAATGTAAATTTTTCTACATAAGTGAGAAACACTGGCCTCATTCTTGTCTATTTTACATCAATATGAATTCATTGACTTTATTCCTGGTATGCAGCAACAAACACAAGCTCAAAATCAGGCCTACTGTCTCCCCATGTGACTCACAGCCCCCCTCTCCTGTCTTCCATCTAACCTCCCTCCGTTTTGCCTTTCACGCCTTTTTGAGTGTGAAATGACAAATTAGCCACTTCCTCGCATGGAAGAGAGCTTTGATGGATACCAAAATGACAGACTTTACTTGTTTCTCATGCATTCTACAGATCTTGAGAGCAAAATCTGTGGGAAACCCATGCAATTGATGTACACCTCATTAAGGGACCAAAAATGTTGGCTCTGAAGCCCATACCCATGCTGGTGTTTGTGTGCACATTCAGTCACAGATCTGTAATTGTGAAGGTCCAATTTGCATCGTTGTTCATTTGCTCTCTGTTCAAAGTCAGATATGGCAAAGTGTTTGTCCGATTTTGGAAAGGAATCTCAGCTTTCCCACATTTCTTGTAAAACCCGAAAGCCGCATTTGCATGTGTTGTACAACATATGACATTCATTTTAGATGCTTTTTTAATAGGAGATGTATGAGTTAATTAGGAGATACTAGATAGCATGCATACAATGCTTTGATTGTGTAAAGCACTGAGTGCTAAATATTATAAAATACATCTGTGGGGACAAGGGAGTTTCTCAGCACAGGACCTTTAATCATCAGGAAGACTGATGCTGAAGATACTAACCAGTAATACAGTATTTTGAGAACATGCAGAGAACTTTTTGGCATTTTTGCTGCAAAATAATGTAGACCAGGCATTTCACAAGAGGCTCATCAATTTGGGTACCTTGATTTTAAGGCCAATTAAGACTACTTAAAAGAGGTATGGAGGGTATTAAACTGCTGCCTATAAAGCACAGGGATACTTAATATTCTTGCCTGGAAGGTTATGCTGTCAACAGACAGAACCTGCCCAGTTATTCATTATTAGATTTTTATCAGTCCACAAGGTCCCATTTCTCTGACTTGGACATTAAGGAAATGAGTGGAACCCCACCAAGGCTATGGAATAGCAGGTGGGCTGCATGCTCTTGCACTGGCAAAGATCTACTCTTCTCATCAGTGGTGACGTAGTACTTCAATTACTGAATGTCAGACAACTCTCATCATGTTTGCCTACTTCATAAAAAAGCAAAGCAAAGTCTTCTTTCATAGTTTTCTTCCTCCATGAAAACTAAATAATCTGATTTATGTTTAGATATGATTGGGGGTTTGTATTCTACAAATGAACCTCCCCAGCTGACTTTAATAGAAGTCTGGGATAAGGGTCTCTGTGCTGGGAACATTAGATTTAAATGATTGAATTAAAATGTAACTGCTCTTAAAAAACACTTTCATTTCTTTTATTTCAAATGTTCTTGCAGTGAGATTCTTCTTAAAGAAATGACCTCATCAGTCTGGGTTACAGTGGTAGCCTAAAACCCCAAGTGAGATATAAGACCTCTTCCATCATGGGAAATAAATTCAATATCCTCCAAACTAGTGTGTTGCATTGGGTTCATGCTACCCCAGGGAACATATTTAATAATCCTGCATAGATAAAAGTCTGTGTTTTGATACACTGGGCAGGATGAATGCTGTAGCTGGCAGGGGTAGCACATCTCAGCACAGCAGGTAATACACATGCAAGGAGGCCAGAGGACCTTGGAGACCAAGGAATGAGAGGCCTAGATTGGGGATCACTACTGGAGGTAAGGCAGGGTTTTGTTAGTCAGGACTCAGCAATTCAAACCCAGGACTACAAGCAGGAGTACCATTGGGTCTTTCTCACAACCTACAATCCCACAGAGAGGTTCAGAGCATGAACTAGACCAGAAACTGTAACGGGAGTATCACTCGCTTTTCAAAAAATTTCATCTGTATTGTTTAGAGGCTCAACTTGAAGTCTGCTTAATTTTCAAATCAGTGATCTGTGGGTCGACTGAGCTGCTGTGAACTATACTATAAGCCACAACAGGCCCATAGTTAAAATGAAACTGAGCCATGCCTCCTTCAAGAGCTCCATAAAAATTTAAATTGAATGAATTTTTGGTCCAGAGTGGAAAAAAGTTGCCTCCACCTTAATAACTGTAGATTTCAAACAGATCCCTTAGCACATTGATCCAAATATCATGAGGTTCAACAAGACCAAGTGCTGGGTCCCACACTTTGGCCAAAACAACCCTATGCAGTGCAACAGGCTAAGGGCAGAGTGGTTGGAAAGCTGCCCAATGGAAAAGGAGCTGGAGGTGCTGGTCAACAGTGGCTGAACATGAGCCAGCAGTGCCCAGATGGCCAAGAAGGCCGGTGGCATCCTGGCCTGCATCAGGAATAGTGTAGCCAGCAGGACTAGGGAAGTGATTCTTCCCCTGTACTTGGCATTGATGAGGTCACATCTCAAGTCCTGTGTCCAGTTCTGGGCCCCTCAACTTTAAAAAGGACATGGAGATACTGGAGTGTGTCCAGGGAATGGCAACAAGGTTCATGAAAGGACTAGAGAACAAGTCTTAAGAGGAATGGCTGAGGGAGCTGGGTTGGTTTAGTCTCAAGAAGAGAAGTCTCAGGGGAGACCTCACTGCCCTCTACAACTGCCTGAAAGGTGGTTGTGGTGGGGGCCAGTCTCTTCTACCATACCTTCAGTGAGAGGACCAGAGGAAATGACCCTAAATGGAGGCAGGGGAGATTCAGATTAGATAACAGAAAAAGTTTTTTCACTGTTAGGGTGCTCAGGCATTGGAATAGGTTGCCTGGGGAGGTGGTGAAGTAACCATCCATGGAGGTGTTTAAAAGGTGTCTGGATTCTGCACTGGGTGATACAGATTAGTGGTTTAGGGGTTACTGTGTTAGTGCTGGGTGGTATTGTATGATCATAAGGGGCTCTTCCAACCCTGGTGATTCTATGATTCTATTCTATGATTCTGTATGATGCAATATATATATATATTTATTTGAACATGCATTCAACTGGGAGTCCAATTATTAATACATTATCTTTTTATTCAACAAAACCTTTCCATTGACCCTGCTTCAGCAACAGATCAGTGCTGGGCTGACCTGAAGTGGTTTCAAACAGGTTCTTAGAACAACTGACACAATGTGAACTGTAGTTATAAAAATGCTGAAAACTGACCGAAGCTTTAAAGCCCAACAGGGCTCTAAACTTTGCAGCAATCTTGAATAAGTTATAATAAAACAGAAAATGGGATTAACAGAAAAAGGAATAAAGTATTAACCTTGTTCTGATAAACTAGTTCTGTTTCTGCAAACTGTTCCAGCAGGTGTGGATGTGTGTTCATGCCGTAAGCAAATACTTTTCCCTCCAAGTGATTAAAAATTTACATTGCATGAGGTATCTAAGAACCTGAATACTTTCCGGTTCATATGCAAGACTGTGGACCTGGTTCTTAAATCATCCATAATGAAGTAATTAGACTAAATGCAACAGATTTCCCCTGGTTTCATGTGCTTTTAAGATCAGAAGATCCCTGTGGTTCAAATGCTATGAACCTTTTAATCTAACCACTATGGGTATTGATCTTCATTTAACATTTCCTATAATGAATAATTATTTGTTGTTATTACTCATTAATCATGTAATGACCCTGTGTCTCATAATAGTGTCTCAATATTTAATAACAATTAAGGGAAGTTGAGTTTGCTAACATTTTGTCATATGAGCATATGTGTATAGAAGGGCATATACAAATGTCTTACTTTCTGTTCATTTTGCAGCAGAGGTTAATTTGCAAAAGGCAAATGTGAGTTCAAGAGTCAAGGTTCAGCTCAGTTTCCATTGACAGCAGAGACTAAAATCCTTCTGGAACTGAATTGAAGCCTAGGTACACTATAATCTATTTATAGTCTGGTAGTCAAACACCCAAATCTATGTGTTGGTCTTTGGAGTATTTTGGCCTGGTTCTTCTTGCATACAGTTATAGATGAGACATGAAGGTCTAAGGAATTACATCTGCATGAATGGAAAATTAAGCCCACATGTCTCTCTAATATATTTTGTTACATTTTATAAACTTTAAATGGTCTCTGTTGTAAGATTTTACCATAGTGTTGCTAATATTACCCTGAACTAGGCTTCTGCCATTAGCTGAAGTGTGACATTCTTTGCAGTTGTAATCCAGATTCCAAGGTTTGTAAAGTAAGTTCATTACAGCAGAAAAAAATGAAGTCATGTGATAAGAGTTTAATTATAAATTCTGCAAAACAGATTTGTAATATTTTATTTCCATATATCAAAATAGCTGTTATCCTAAAATGTGTTAGAAACACCAATATTTGTTTTCCTTTTTAGTTCAGGTAAGGATACTCAACAAATTGTAATCTTGACTTTATCACTTACCAATGTGTGGCTGAAACATCTGGTCTGACAGCTTTAGCAAGACTTGTTTTTTACTTGCTTGATCTTTTCTTTCCCCAGTGAAGCTCATTGTCTTCTGCTGTTCAGGCACTGTGGTGTCTCAGATAACCCCACTTTTATATGGAGAAATACTTCAGAATCAGGTGTTTTCGTGACATATAAACGTCCCTACAAAGTCATAGTGTCACAATCTGCCTTCAGATGAAGTCTTTTCTGAGCATTAGCTTTAGTATTCAGTTGCAGATGCAAACCAAACATCGTGAGGTAAACTGGAGACCAGGTGGATTTTTTGTTTACAAAGAAAATTTTTTGAACTGTTGCTGAGAGCTCTCCTTTCTCCATTTGTTAATGTGGTTGCTGTATATAACTTAAAATCAAAGTATTTTGTGTTTGAAAGAATAAGATTTGCCACATGATGTAAAAAAATCAAAAAAGCATTTCCAGGTGATTTTTTTTTTTTTTAAATTGGGACTGCTGGTCCAGTATCAATGCAGTAGTTTCAGACAGTACAAGCTAAGAAAATAATCTTTCCAAACACAGATGGCTGTGATATTTGTAAGGAGCCCAAACACATCTCAGTTTTGGTGGTATTTCACATTCTGCTCCCTTCCTCTTATGGTATGGAAGGAAGTTCTTTGGCTGAATTTGGCAGATTTTTTTTTTTTTCTTTTGGGGGGGGGGGTGGAGTGATTTTCTGCTTGATTGATTTTTGGAGGGGGGGGCTCTTTCAGTGGTTTTGGGGTTTTGGTTTGCTTTTGTTTTTGTTTTTTTTTTAGTTTATTTTATTTTACTTTGTTTTGTGTCTATGTGCATGTTTGGTTTGCTTTTTGTGTTCTACTATTTCTTATTTTTTTTTTTAAATGTTATTTCTCCTACTAAAAGAAGCCATGCCCAAAGCCAAGTGCTTTCTGGTGGTATAATACATGACCAAGCAGTAAGAGGAACAGACAGCTTGGCAGGTATTTTGGTATGGAGACAGCATAGTCCATTTGCAAGGGGCAAAATCTTATGGCTTAAATGACTATGCTGAGAGGTTAAAGACCATAGTGCCATTTCCCTGGCCCATGTTAAAGTTGCTGGTAGATTTATAAAAGGTATGTTTTTTTAATTTCTGAAATTCTGTCAATATAAACAGATCCAGAAAAATCTGTTATTAGGTCAGTTATCTATACTTGCCAGAAATATTGAAATAAAAAGATATGAACATAATTTCACAGATTTCCACATTCTAAATTTATTTTAATATTTTAAAATGCTTTAATTTTAAAAAAAAAAGTTGTAATATTTCTTTTAAAATATGTTTCTAAAATGTTTTTCACTAGTAATTTTTTCCTTAAAATGTTTTGAAATTCTTCATGTTCAAACCTCTCTTTGCAAAAATACTGGAAAAAAATGTCAAAGTTGTAAGTGGAAGTGGAAAATATTTTAGATTTCCATGTGGTTTCAAAGTATATAAAGAAAAAGCAGCATCAGAGGTTTCTCTTGTCCTCTTTCAGAGATTTCATGTGACTTTGTCTAAGGATGTTTTTTGTAGAAATTAATTGTAATAATCACATTTTAAGACTGCCTGTGAACATCTTGGCTGTAAAAGCTGGATGCAAATTACATGAATCCATGAAAATACAAATTAAAAAAGGAAAAAAGATTATTTCCAAACATTTCCATAATTTTTCAATTTTGATGATGATGCATCTCTGTTCCCTCTCCCCCAGTGACTGTCTCAGGAGGTAAATTGACTGGCAAAAAAAAAAAAAAAGAAGAGGTTACAAAAGCATATAACCCCCAAATTTCAAATTCCAAAATGAAAAGTCACGTTAAATGAATTGGCTGCAAGGATTATGATTAATATATCACATTTGACCAGTAAAGACTATGTTTTCTCTTAAGGTGAAAATCATCACTCTGCCCAGCACAGGAATTGTATGCAATATACCTTATTTTTTCATTTAGAAGGCACAAGTGGCTCTTAGGTTGACTTTGAAAGTGAGGCTGATTTTCACTCTGTAGTGCAACTATTTGTACAGTAAAAAGACTGAAGTACCTATTTGTGAATGTTGCAGCTTATTCAGTTGATATCATACCTGAGGTATAGATTAAATAAACTACATTTTTGCCAGGTATGCTAGTTTATGAAATATTTCAATCTTATATGCAAAGGTAACTGAAACAAATGGATATTTCCTTCGTACTAGAACAAACAGAAAAATCTGAGTTTTCACTTCTTTTTTTTTAATCCATGTAAAACTATAGAGTGAAAGAGGATATTTCAGAGCAACAAGGTCTGCAACATGTTACAGAAATGGCAAGAGTGTCAATCAAGGTTCAGTCATTTGAAGTGTCTTACTTAGAAGTCTTTCCTGAGTAAGGACTGTATGAGACTCACCACTCCATTGAGAATGTGCCTAAAGACAACAGACTGAATTTACAGACAGCTTAGAGAAGCCATGGGCTTCACAGTGGTTTAGATTGATACATGCAAAGCAATACACAATAGGCAGCTCTATGCTTATTAATTTTAATTCAATAATAGCTTTTTAATGCATGCATTTCTAGATGATTAGCAACAACCGTTGTCATTAAAGACCGTGCTGACATTGCACTTTACAATTACCCTCAAGCCAAACTGATCACCCATCCATCTTGTTCTGTCTCAGGAGCACCTTTGGCTCTAAGGGAATGTGACTGTCTCCCAGCCCTCAAAGTGTTTTCAGGACAGGGATAACTGGGGAGAAGTAAGGATTGTTCATTTTTTTAAATCAGGCATTGCTGCATCTGCCCACAGTTATGGGCAGAGGGTAATTTTTGAGCCAAAAAAAAGTTAGTCTTTAGGCAGGAAAATAAATAGGCTGACTGGTCCACCTCCTGTTCTAGCCTTCAGCACACCACTCTGTGTTTCTGGGGATTTATGAAAGGTTAGGGAGGCTAATTTGTTAACAGACGGCCAACATGTTATTTCCAAGGACAGCCACATTGCTGCACTCAAGGATTCCTGTTTCCCAGTCCCATGCTGTGTCCATTAGACCACTGTGCTTCTGACCCTTTGCTGGGAAAGGTCTCAGGGTACTGCTGGCCTGAAAACTGATGCCAAATCCCAACTGCAGCAATAGCATTCTGCTCACCTAAATTCCACCTGCAGTTGCAATTGGATATGGTATTCTTCATTTCTGAGCCTGAACTCCTGTTTCTGTGTTACCGAGTGCTTCTAAACAGCTGCCGTGTTCCCCCACTCCCTCCCCTGTGTTCTCCCACTCCCTCTCCGCAGGTGGCTGCAGTTGATAACGTCTCATGTAGGATCAATCTTCATTGAAGTAAGTGGGAATTCTGCCAGCATGTCCCAGATCTGGTTCTGCATCCAGCTGGTAAAGCACTTCCAGCTTCTGCAGGAGAAGAGGTGCTCTGCACTGCCTGGCTGATTACGCAGGTTCATTAGCAGAGGTGGGTGTCAGAGGGAGAGAAAGAATGGAAGAAATCCTTAGGATTCTTTCAGATACCACTCAGTTAAGAGCTTAAATGCAGCACTGGTTTGTGTGCACTCAAGGAAACAAAAGCTAATTAAGCTGAAATCTGTCATTTTCTCTGTAAGGGTTTAACAGGGTCAGACTTCAGGACAATTAGTAATGAGTCTCAGAAAGGAGCACACAAGCTCTTCTGTAGCTGCTCAGAAACATTTCCAGCATTGATTGGTTTCTTGAGCTCCCCCTGCTCCACTCTTTTCCATATGTTGTGCCTCTTTTCAGGCCCTTGGAAACCAGAAGGGCTGTTAGCTGAGGAAATCTGTGCTCAAAGTAAGAGCTATGAGGTAAAATCCGGCCCTTCATGATTCAAATGGCGGGAAGTGTTCTGGGACATGTTCACACACAGAGTCCATATGTACTGTGAAAACAAGCGACTGGGAGCTAACAGGCTGTTCATAATCATTTATATTTCTGCAAAGTAAAACATGGTTCAGGGGATACTTAGGGGTCCATATATTTTGCACCACTGCGTCCATGTAGTTACTGTGTGGAGTAATAGTGATAGTGGTGCAGAATGAGAGAATCTGCAGTTCCCAAGCACATTTTTGCAGGAATGTTCATCAAATACTGAACAAAAATGCACACCAGCTTAGACAGAGCAATTTATGAATTGTTAATACACATTATCTCCCTCCCTGGTTTTGCTTTAAATTCTGGATAACAATTTGTATTGTAACTGAATATATCAACGGAAAAAGTTAGCAAGCAGTTTTAAGAGTTGCTAGATGAAACTGAACTGCTGTTAGGACAGGAAATGACAAACCCTGACTCTTTGGCCAAAGTTTGATTTTTTGCCTTGCAATAAAAGTGTTAATGGGTATAGATTTTAACATCTTCCAGTGTCACAGTTACACTGCATTGCAATTATGTCTTCCAGTGTTAGGGGCAAGCTGCTCCTTCTCTGCTTCTCTCACAGTTAGGTGGGGTCCTTAACTTTCCCCAAAGAAAACTTCGCTGTTATTTTTTTTTCCCCTCATAAAGAAAACAACCACAAACACTCATTGTTCGGACTGTATCTCTTAACATGTACTAGACTTGCTTTTCTCAGTGAATGGATCATTGTCAGGGATTTTAAGTTGAGCTCAGATGTTGGCATGTGCAACACTGAAATTGTTGTAGCTTTGGAAGTTGACAGCTTGGGCACATAGGAGGCTTTTAAAAATATTCATGTGGGAGTCATTGTCATTAAGGTTTATTATTTAAGGTAACACAAAATTTTGTTATGAAATCAAAGTAACATACATTTTGGGTGATACTGCATTACAGGGGAGACTGTCACAGTATGAAACTGTTGTTGCCCTTTAAGGAAAAATCCTCAGATGTCAACAGCTAAGGTAAATTGCTGCATTCCCCAAAGCACAGCAGGGGACCAAAGCTTTTTGAAGAGCAGTTTTCAAGATTAGTAATAAGAAAGTTGCAGGAAACACTGATAATATTCATTTAATGGAGAAGAGACTAGGAATTCCCTGTTTCTTAATCTGATACACATCAATATTCAATATGTCTTAATTTGTGTCTTCCAACATACTTTTAAGGTAAGAACTGTAAGATATGAGTGGCATACCCAGGATATACCAAAGGTATGCATGGGCTGCACTGTGACAGCAAATGCCAAACAGGAAAATGTATCTATTGCTGGTTATTGTATAAAAAAGGTACCACTGCTCCCAGTTGCATGGAAAAGAGTGATCTGGCCTTGCTAATGTGAAATAGCAATTTTTCCAATGCTTCTGATTGTCTATGTTCATATCTGTGTAAGGCAGCAAATCTAATGTACTTAAGAAGAGACATGCTCAGAAAACCTGTTGGATCTGAAACAACTGTGTAAGTGACCCAACAAGCTGTGACTGTGGCATACACAAAGACTGGTGGATTTGTATGAGTCAGCGAAGCGCTGAGAGCAAACCCAACATAGCAAGGCAAAAGAAAACTCACCAGTTGTTTTCCTAGGGAACAAGCGGGATTGCCAGTTGCTGTTTATATGACCATCAGCTGAGTTTCCCACACACATTTTTCCAGCACATTTTCATCTCTGTGTAGGCAGCTCAGACATAAAATCCAGAATAAATTCATTCAGCAGACTGAGCAGCTAAAGCTCAGGAGCTGTGCCACAGAGTGGCAGTAAGTCTTATTTAGGATCTAGCCCTAAATCACAACTTTAACATTTGTGGTACAGAAAACTAAGTGAACTCTAAATCTTAAAATACTGTCTAGCAATCCAGCTGTTGAAACAACCCTTTCCTGATTGTGTCTGCCTTGTATTGCAAAGACACATTGTGGAAGTGTTTGAGGTTTAGTTGTACATTGCAGTGTCATCTGCAGGATGCCATTAGACAAAAAGGAGGAGGATTACAACAATTAGACTGTGTACTGCTTTTGTCTGGGGTAGAGATAATTTTCTTCACAGTGGCTACTATGGGGCAATGTTTTGGATTTGTGCTGAATGCAGTGATGGCAACACAGAGATGTTTTTGTTATTGCTGAGCACAGCTTACACAGAACCAAGGTATTTTCAGCTTTTTGTCATGTCACACTGGTGAGGAAACTGGGGGTGCATGGGAGGCTGGGAGGAGACACGGCTGAGATAGGGGACCCAAACTGACCAAAGGGATAGTCCATACCATATGATGCCATGCTCAGTATATAAAGCTGGGGGGAGGGAGGGAGGCAGGAAGCAAAAAGGAGGGACATTTGGAGTGATGGCATTTGTCTTCCCATGTAACATTACTTGTGATGAGGCCCTGCTCTCCTGGACATGGCTGAACATTTGCCTGCCCATGGGAAGTAGTGAATTGTTTTGTTTTCACTTGTGTGTGCAGTTTTTGCTTTCCCTATTAACCTGTCTTTATCTCAACCCACGAATTTTCCAGCTTTTACCCTTCCTATTCTCTCCCTTATCCTGCTGGCTGGGGGAGTGAGCAAGGGCTTGCACCATGCTTTGTTGCTGGCTGGGTTTATACCACAGCAGATTAAAATCTGAGGTTTTAAACAGGGAAGAAGTTATAGCATTTTTCAGTGTTCAGAATGTTCAGATTTTTCTGCCTGGATGAAGTTGTGGACTAAACCAAAACCATGTGAACCTGTTTACCAGGCGTTAAGGCAGAAGATAGTATGAGTCCCTGCTGATGTGCCTCTTGTCCGCATAGAAGAAAATGGCAGTAGAGAACATGCTGCCAGGTCAGAAAATCATAGTCTTATTCTCGTGGAATGGACATTTACTGAAGTGTGTTGCATGAAACACGCATATTGCATATTGCACCTTTCACTTCAAGTTATTTCTTGAAGAAATAGTGGGAGTACATGAATAGGCAGCAATCAACTCTTCTGAGTCTGCATATTGTTTTCTTTGTCTCTTTTCTTCCACCTGGTAAGTACTTTTCTTTCCTGTTATATTTTTCTGTGTTTTATTTCTGAGATGTGATATTCTCACATGGATCACGTTTGAATGTGCATTCCTGACTATAGGATTTAAAACATGATAAAGAGGGTAACAATGTTTTCACTTAGTGCTGTCTAAACTCTGTTTTGTAGTAGTGCCTTTATCTCAGGAATTCACAATTCACTGGTTGCATACTTCAGCTTCCCTCTTTGGTCCTTTTCAATGTCACTAGAGCAGCATATGAAAGTCCTTCATGATAAATGAAAATGCTCTTGAATATAAGTGGTAGGAAGCACATGCTATTTTATGCACTGATGCAACTCCATTCTGTTCCTATTAAAAGATTTTTTTTTATCATGAGTGCTCTTGGCCTTTTTGTCTGCACATGACATTAAATCTCCTGGGTTTTATTTTCTAGCTTTTGTTGTTTGTGTTGTGTGTTCTGCTTTTGTTTAGACTGGAAGGAGACCTTTTTTATTCATAACAGAATGTAGGAGTACATTTATGTATAGAAGTTTTTTGAAAGAGGTAAAAGTAATACTAAGAAACTGCTGAAACTTCAGACGTGATATGGGAAGCTTGTTTTATGCAATGTGCAACCAGTTGGTTAAATGAAATGACAGGAACTCAAAGACCAGGAAAGTGGAAGGCTGCTGTATGTTACTATGCTGCATCATGTCATACAACAAGGTTTTTCAAAGATGAATATTTTTATTTGCCTAATACAGACTTATATTTGATCACAAATCTGAAATTTTGCTGAGGCATATATATATATATATATATATATAATATAAATAATTACAATAACAGGATCAGTTTTAGAAACGTAAGCAGCAATACATGTGTTAAGAAAGTTGAGAAGATTTAAGATTTAATCCTGGTCTAGAAGAAGAGGCCAATATTTTAGTGGCCACACCACTTTCTGAGATAGTGATTTGGTATGTGATACTTTTAGGAGAGAGACATCAAAACTTGGAACCGTGATCATAGCTTGTTGGGAACAATGAGAGATGTATGCACTTTTAATGACAGATCCTAAAACATATTAGGACAAGCTAAGTCCTAAACTAGCTGAGTGACTAGGACTATGTTGTGGTGATTGTCACAGGCATTATTGTTTCAAAGGCAGCAGAATGAATAAAAAGTCTTAACCTGAAATGAAAATAAGAGATTTTTTCCCCCTTTCTCTTGATAAAGAACTAATGGAAATGATGATGTGTTTTCTGGTTTGTATTATTTGTATTATACATCTGTGAATGTGCCGAGTGACTGTTCAAAATAAGAAGTAAGATATACAGATGTTTAATATATGGCCTAATGTCTTTGCAGATATTGTTGCAGAAGCACAATATTTAAAAGGAAAAAATAAAGATCTTTCAAAGCCTTTTCTGAAATGCTGTTTTATAGACCATACACAAGGATCTTATTTTATTACAAAAGATATTCTCTCAAAGGCTATTGGCAAAAGCCATCATTTTCTGGCTGTGTCATTTGTAGCTTTACTTCCTATTGAAATATGGGATCCATCTGCTCACTGATCACAGGATAACAGCCATCATTCCCACTTGCTTATCATAAATGATGTATCTGAAACTACTAGAAATGTGATGGAGTACAATCCCAACCCTTGGTCAGTTCCTTAAATCATTCATAGTTATCTTAATTTAGGCCAGGCTGATATGCCTCCAGCATGTTGACTGAATTCCAGCATCAGTAAATTCACTCTGATCCACTTGAAATTTCCAAGACATGCCTAAAATTCACATCCTCCTTTATTTATTTTTTTATTAGCCTATTTACATTTGTGACCCATTTTAGTGTTGTCTTGGTGCATTTGAATCTGAGTTGTGTTTTAGCTTGCTGCTGTGCTGTATAGACTGCTTTACTAATTCTTAAAATGAGTGTGTCAGAGTTTGGAGAACCATAGCTATGAAATCTGGGACACTTAGCACCAAATCCACTTATGAACTGCACGGAAGTCGGTCACAGACTAAATAAATTTGATTGTCACTAAAAAGCAGAAGTTATTTCTCTGTTGCCATGTTGATCTATTCTCAAATTCTGAGATGCCTGTATATAACATTTGCTAAATACAAAAATTTTAGAATTTAACTTGAGAATATGGAGTCAGCACCAAAAATACGGTCTTTTGCACTCTCATTGGTATAGGTATACACAGCTGGGACCCAAACTGCAAGCAAGAAAGTTTCCCAATCCCTGCTGTGATTCATAGTTTATCTGAAACTTAGTCCTATAAATGGATCTCATTCAACAACTCTGTCCTTCTTCCTAACAACTTGCCCAGCCTTGCAAACAACCTAAAATCCCAAATTTTAAATAGGTGGTTTTGGACCTCTGAAGAAGCCCATATCACCACCTTCACTTCTGCTGTCAATATAAATTTATCTACTCTGCCTAACCAAGATGTTTATTCAATTTTTTTTTTTTTTCTCAAAAACCTTCTCCTGATGAACATCATTCACACCCGAGTGGCAGAGAAATCTCCTAACAATGGCCAAGTGCTGCTGTGTTTCCCTGTTAACTGTACACATCCAGTGATTTCTCAAGATCCACCCCAAAACTGCCTAAGCCGTTTGTTGAGGATAAAGGTCTAAAGATATGTCCTTTTATTGTTCAAAATGCCATCAAAATTGATGTTTGAAGTGATGAAGAGAGCTAGCAAAATATAATAGACTTGGAGTCCCTATCAGCTGAGAGAACATTTTTCTTCCACCTTAAGGCAATATGTGTCAACAAAGTACAAAATTATTTGTGCTACTGAAAGATTGCTGCCTTTTGCATTCATTTAACACACAACACAGTACATGGGCATGGCCATAAATTAATTTTGCTTGCAAATGGAAAAAAAGCCCCAGAGCTGCACAACTCTTCCATGTGACTTGAGTAAAGACAGACTTCAACTGCATAATTTTAGAATCCCATTTTTCTGTCTGACCTGTGCAAAGTAGGACTCTATTAAGTGAGTTGTCTTCTTGAAATCTTTTGACCTCTCCATGATTAGTTAGATGATGTAAGCAGCATTGAAGAAATGGATTGTAAGTCACAATCTGACATTATTCCTCATTTACAAGCTTCTGCATCAGAAAATAATTCAAGTGAAGCAGCTTCTGTCCTATACCAGCATTTGAAATTTGCTTGAGCAAATTTCAGCTGAACTTAAACCGAGAGTTAACTGTGTTATTTCACAGACTGTAGCAGATATATAAAATTTTAATTTAAAAGCTTCAAATGGAATTATGTATGCAGAAATTTCAAAAACACCCACCAAAAACTAATTTTTCTGCCAATTATTTAAAAGTATTTTCTAAGCCACTCATTTAATTTTGTGACTCCTTCTATGAAAAGCTTTTTAATTATGGTGTATGTCATTATTTAATTGTTTTTTAATGTCAGCAAGTCTAAAAATCAAACAAGTCCTGTGTTGCCTGGGTTGAGCTGGGGAAGAAAATGAAAAAAATTAAACTTATTTGCAGATCAAAGTGAAACTTCCTCAGAAGTACTTTTTTCATGTGTTTATTTTTTTTCTAAAAGCAATTATTTAGCATTGAATACAGTATATTTCTATTTGCTTTGGAGTGAAAGAATAAGAATTATTTGTTGATTTACATTAAGACATTGCCACAAACTATGAATTCAGTGCTTCCTGGGAGTCTGACTTGAAAGAAAAAAATTTTAGAAGCATGGCATTAAGCAATTGCTAGCATGATCATGGGGAATTGACAGAAATACTTTCCTTATTCTTGCTTTCAGCTAGCAAAACACTGCTAAGCATCATTCCAGCTCTTTGTAGAAACAGATGGTGTGTGATAGTGAAAGACTATTTCAGACTGAAATATGCTCACTTTTTTTCCTTATCATTCTTATCATTTTTGCCAACTGTCCTTCATTATAGTAATTTGTGTGCATATTTTCTATGGAGTCTTCTTTCAAAAACATAACCCAGACCTTTAACATTTTGTATGCTTCTGTGCTGAATCAAATCAAACCTGGGTCACCAAAGGAAAGATGCTTGTGTTTTCTGTGTGTGCATTTTGCCACCACCCTGTTCAAATAATTTTAAAAATCTAGTTAAATCCACACAGACTGGTTTCATTTGTGCATTTAACCTCTGCAAAGGTAAGACCAATAAAGATTATATCCAACTGTCACTGTGTTAGATCAAAATCTCAGGCTAAACAGATGGTACAGAAAGGTTTGGGTATATAACCCTTGAATCTGGATTTGTGGCATAGAATTTCTGTTCTTACTTGGTAAAAGATGTGACTGTCAACAGTACAATTTTCTCAGCTTATATAGCTGTGAGTCTGCCATGGCGATATATAAGTATATATTATAAATAGAAAAAGACCAGGCTTTGGTATGCATGCTCTCCAAATGCCCACACATAACAGTGAATAATTTAGTAATTAGCCATGTCTTTATCCAATATAAAACAATTTTACTGATTCCTACTATCCTTGCAGGACAAATGGTGATTGACAGCAGAAGCCTTTTTAGTTTGTTTTCTATAGGATAGTATGGAATTTTAAAGTGCATTTCTGTTGAGTTCCTTCTACTAAACCCCTCAACTTTGGACAAAGAATAATGTCAAGATGAGTGGTTAATCTATTCTAGTATGGCAATTCCTAGGAAAATAAAAGTCTTCCTAGAGCTAATTATAAAAATAATTTTAAAAATAAAGCTTAAAAGGACACTTTAAAAAAAATTATTTAAATATCCTCCTTTCTTCTGCCATGTCTACCAAAACCCAGCACTCTGGCTATAATAACAATGCAAAGGGAAGTATTTAGAAACAGATCATGGAAAAACATGGAACTAGAAGAAAAACAAAAATATTTTTTGCTCAAGGATGTTTTTACCTGCTTAGGTACCCTGGATTTCTGCCCTGTAATATGCATCTTGAGTGAAGGGGAAGTGGGGGGGAAAGAATGTACTAGAACTCAGTGAGGTACTCAGAGAGGTACCAGAGGAAGAAATGGAAAATTCTCGTTTCCAAAAGGAGTCAGACTTAATGTTCATTACATAAATGTGCCATAATAAATAGGAAAATCTTTCCTTTACTGATATATGTTTGGCTTTTCAGGCTGACTTTTATAACAAGGGAAAGTTTCTTATTTGAGGATACTTAATCTCACAAATTTTTTTATAGATCACAGTTTTTGGTGTTTTGTTTTTTTTTTTTTCATATTTCATGTTATTAATGTAGATTCCATCTTCCACTGTGAACTTATACTAAGTTGAGTAACTATTTAGATAACCCTCAAAGGCAATACTTTCCTGCAGACATTTGACTATTGTGGTATGAATCATTAAAGCAATTTACTTTAGCAAAAAGAAAAAAATAAAGACCATTTCTGAAAGGGAAGAAGTTTTCATTCCCATGCTGTTTCAGAATTTATTTGCCTATTAATGATTCCATAATAACCTAACTGGTCCATTGCATTCCTGATCCATCCAATAACTTCTTTGAAAGTTGGAAGGCTAATTGCAAATTTATAATATCTGAGTGCTTTATTCAGGGGACCCATTAAAAGTACAAACACTGGGGACAAGAAAGGTTACAACTGTTTTAATGAAAAGAAACATATGAAAGTTTTATACAAATATCACTCCTAAACTTATCCAGATTTTAAATATGGGCTTCTAATGAAAATAATGTTTTCCTTCAGAGGATCCAGTATGCTTATGTTAACCAAAACAGACTATTTTACTCCCAATATAGCTATTCCACTTTATTTGACAGTGTTGTTGTCAAAATTTTCTTGTGATATTCCCAAAATCAGATGTTTTCTTAAAGCCATGCTGTTTAGTGAAGTAGTGAGAATTTCAGCTTGTACTTTAAAAATAGAAATGCCCCCAAACCCACGATTTCAGATTCAAGTGATTTTTGTTTGGTTTG
Source organism: Acropternis orthonyx (assembly GCA_035583155.1). Taxonomy (NCBI): domain Eukaryota; kingdom Metazoa; phylum Chordata; class Aves; order Passeriformes; family Rhinocryptidae; genus Acropternis; species Acropternis orthonyx. The sequence continues at coordinate 7,565,557 of JAWWEU010000040.1, forward strand.
TGGTTTGATATTTTTTTAAAAAGAATCATATTACTTGTAAATCAAGCTGGTGACTGTCTGGGATCGGAATATTTTACATTTGCACTGTTACCAATCTGCTTTTTGAAGAATATAGCACTTCTGAGGGCCAGCGGGACAAGTGGCATTCTACACCGTCTGTTCTTCCCTTGCACAAACTGGATCATCCAGAAGTATTTTATTTGTCACAGCCATTACCCATTTGCAAAATGATGAACTGTTTGAAAAATAATAGTTTTTACTTTCATATGTATTCACTTTTTTCATGGTGTTTAAAAAACCAAGCCAAAACAAACCAAACCAACCCTTGTTCTCATGCAAATTCTTCAAAAAGAGATAGGTAATACTTTTAGTTAGCTTTTTGGTTTTAAAATATGATATTTTTTTTAAGACAGAAGAACCTTGCTATGCAGTTTCAAACTGTTTCAGTTTTAGTTTTGTGAAAGATGATTTTTGATGGAAAGAGAAAAGAAAGCAGAGGCCTGTTTAACTCTCTTTCTGCATAATGGTCTTACGCATTAATGCATAATGACACTGAGGGGGGATGAGACCTTGGTTTAATCCTCCTGCAACAGGCTGATTTTGCATGTGCGCAGAGCCAAAAAGATGATTTGGAAATCTGAATATTTCATAGCCTATGTTAATGCCTTATGTGCACATTCAGTTCAGACTAAAGTTTGAAATCATCCTCTGAGACAAGGTTATGAAGATTTAATTTCCAAAGTGTTATTTTCATACAACTCAGAGTTTTGTAGCATCCGTGAAGTTTTGTTTTCCTTTCTACTGTAAAATAAACATTTGTGAGCATTATCATGAGAGACAATTCAAATTTCCTATGTATACCCTATCCTGAATATTTCCTATCCCCATTGGAATCAATTTTATTTTTGGTATTCAGTGACTCTAAGGTATTTCTATAGTGAATTAATATTTTTCTAATACATAAGAAAATTTTCTTGTAGTTTACTACAATTTAATTTAAGTAGCTGTCTAATTTTTATATAGCTTTTTTTTCCCTAACTCTTGACATTTATTTCTCCTTTCTTTTACTTCCCAGCCTTTGGAAGTACTGAACTGAGACATTGTATGAGAAAGTCATTCTTTTACTTTGCAGTACTAGCTCTGCACTGTGCCAATAGACAGAAATGGGGAATGCATGGAGACAGTGAGGGAAGAGAAACTTCTGGGGATGGGCTTGGGAGGACAATTACATTGCCTGAGGACAAGACATCCTTCAAGTTGTGTGGCAAGCCATACCTGCAGCACATCTGAGTGTTTTATGCTACATCTCTCAGGCTACGGTTGAGACATAATCAAGACTATGGCACATAATGCCAGTATGATCTGAACAAGGATTCACATCTGGAATATAGATGGCCTCCTGCAGAGTTAGGTAGCCCAGACATCTGTATCAGGATACATCTTGGAGCAAAAACATACCCTTACATAGGGAACAGTCTAATGTCTTGACCTTGGAAACATTCATTATAGCTGGAGAGGGAATTTTTAGACAGAATGTTCTTACCAACTCTAATTTTTAGTTGATGGGTAGGGCAGGGGATAGCTTGCGTTTGATGTGGGGAAGAGAAAGCCATAGCAAAACTCTCCACTGAGCTCCTCCTGGGAGACCAAAAATGAATTGCATGTGAGCGATGTTAGTCCCTTAACGAATAATTGGAAGGGCCTCAGATACAACAGTGATGAGAGCACTGTAAGGACCCATGGAGAGCGCAATCATGACAGTAATAAAAGATGGGGAAGTGTTCAGCTTCAGAGCAACGTGCCAAAAACATGACCTAAGACATTAAACTGGCTAAAATATCAACAGATCAAACTGAGCAAGGCTGGGACGTAATGTCATCCTTCAAATTGCAGATTTGGGACTGAATTTACACTTAAAATAACAGTTTGATACTCTTCCCACTGAAGTCTGTGGCAAGCTGCCAGTGGACCTCAGTGGGAACCAACTTAGTCCAGAAGCTACTGTGCAAGCAGAATTTGCAAAGTGCTGAATTGTGCATTAGAACTAAAACTCACAGTTTACATGCCAGGGAATGGGGAGAAAGGTGGGGAGAACCCCACAAATATCTAAATCAAAGGATAAAGGACAACATACAGTTCAGGATGGAGAGTCAATGGCAATGGGTTGTTGCAGAAGATAAGGTAGTAAAAGACAGAGTAGAGAAAAAGGGCGAAATCAGCATCAACATCTACTTGTAAGAGAAGGGATTTGTTCTCCAACCAGTCAATTGGCACAGCAGAAATTTCTGGCTGCTGACAGTGACAATGTGCTGCTGGAGCAGCCCTGCAGAGGAGAGCTTGAACGGAATATTGAAAACAATTCTACTTTTTTTCCTGTTCGTGTGGGCATGAATGAGAATTAAAAATATGCTGATTTGGTGGGGAAGTGTTTCCTCTTGTGGACACTAGGATTAGCCACAGTAATCATACACAAATTCTGATAAAAGGTCTGCCTACCTGAAAGAATAGGTAGAGCAACAAAGGTTCTGGAAGCAACTGTAATACTGAAGAAAACACTAGTTAAAAACCAAGGGAATAAATAATTTTTTTTTTTTTTTTTTTTAAAGAAAAAGTGCTAACATAAAATGGAGCTCCGGCAGTGGTTTCAGCTAATGATGTGACCTGCACTTGGAGGAAATCAGCAATGATAGAAACAACCTCAGTGCTCTGACCAAATAACAAATGACACGTAATGTGATTTGATGGAACAGTTTAAGTTAAAATGCCCCATTACCAACAACCTATGCTTCTCTGAATGAATGCATTAGGAAATTGTCACAATGGATCTGCCTTAGAACACAGCACCACAAAGGGAAATCACCACAAATGAAAATCACTCAGGACACTGCCACTGTTATTGCTAATGCCAGGCATTATCTTCCTGACTTTGATGTGTTTTTGAGCTCTTCAGCTTTTTAGCTTCCATTGCCTACAAGTGCCCAAACATTCTTAACATCAGCTTTTCATGGAAATCTCCCTGGTGTGTGCAATCACTGGAGCATGGATCAGCCATCACTGGAGCATGTGATAGGGTTGCCAGGGCCAGTGGTGATCCACACCGACCCAGCTGGTACATCAGGAAAGCACAAGGTTATGAACTGCAGCAGCACAACCGTGGCAGCCGTATTTACTCCACTATGGGAGTCAGAGTCCTTCATCTGGGTCTCCTCTTTCATCAGAAGTGGCCTAGCACAGAATTTTGCCTACATAGGAACCACATGTTCCTACTGAACTGAATTTTTATTAGCAACCAAAATTACTAGTTGTTCATCTCGTTATTTTTGAACTTCATCTTAGAAGAAAGTTTGCTGGCATTTTTGGCACAGAAAATTGAAAAAATATGTTGTCTTCAGAATAAAAGCAATTAGTTCATAAGGAGCGTTTCATTTCCAAGGCACACCTGACATGTACATTCACCTCACTTTTGTTACCAGATATATATCTGAAACCAAATACACTATTGACTTGAAAAATAAGTTTTTTCTTTGAAACCAGTGATTTAATTTTGTAATGTTTCATTTTTAATATCAGTTCTGCTTCATTACTTAAGGCAGCACAAATCTGCAACATGCTTTAATTCAAAAATGTTTTGTTCAATTTTTGTTTTTCTTTTTTTTGTCCATCTGAATCTAGGTGTGACCAGCAATACCAGAATCCTCATTAATGGAGTTTGTTCCATGGATGTGAACTGAACTCTACAGGCTTCAAATTTTTCTGTGACTGTCTGTTTGGTTTCTGTGAACTGAGTTGTCTTCCTGTCATTGATCAGTTTCTGTGGGAAAATAGGGGGGGAAAAAAAAACAAGGAAAAAAGGCATTACTGGCTTTTCTACATTGTGAATGAGCTAATATTCGTTGAAATTGAGGCACCTTTTTCTATTGTTACTGGAATATATCTGTCTTTATAAATCTGAGTACAGAAACATGATAGACATCTATAAGAACAGCAGATAACAAGATGAAGAATCAGAGGCTTAACCAATTGCTCCATGATGTCAAAATGAGAACCAGCAGAAATAATCATTTTGGCATCAGACAGGAAAAGTCAGAGGTCAGGATTTAGTGCCATCACACAAGGATTCTTCAAATAAGCCAAGCAGGTGCTTACTAAAACAAGATTATTTGTTGTGTTTAGGGATTCAGAGAAAAGCATGATGTGAATGGGAATACAAGATGTCCATGAAAACAGGAAGAATTGTCTTATCTGGAAATCTTTCCCACAATCCTTTCCCTCATTCCACAGAGTGCTTAGGAGAGAGGGGTGGGGTTTGAGTAACCTCAGACTGTTTCTTCATGACAGGATAAACTTTAGGGGCCAGAGCAGGAAAGCTTTCCTGATGCTGTTGGTTGTATCTTCAGAGTTCCTTTTACTCCCTTCCCCAGCCTTACAACACAAATTGATGTGTATGTGCATTTGCAAACTGTGTAATCAGCTGGAGATTTCAGAGTTTAAATGTTTTGCCAACTCTTGGAGAAAGTCTCAAGTTCACTGTTCCTCCAAACACTGTCATCAGAGTCAATAAACCAAAGTCCCTGTAAATGCAATAGGATCAAAACATATGCTCAGGATAGCTCAATGTCTAGTGAATTGAAAACCAGGAGATTAAGAGGGGAAAAAATCAGAGTATAGAAACAGCAGCTGGAAAGGTAGAGAGCCAGATCGCTAGAGGTAGCATTGGCCTTGCCACCAACCACTCAAACTTTTTTAACAATTGCACTTTGGCATATAAACTTTTAGATCCTTGAGAAAATCTCCCTTCTGATTTCTTAGATGTCCATGGGATGTCCATGTGTAGCCCATCCTTGATTATTTGAAAGTATTTTTTCTTCATCTCCTCCCCACCCCGCCTCCACTTTACAACATACTTAGCATGTGCCGTAAACCATGGGATGAATCTGCAGAGGGACTTGAACACCTGGTGCTTCTGTTGACTCTGTTCATTTAAATGCTCTGCTAATAAAGTTCCTAATGGTTTCCAAAATTATCAAATAAGGTAACAGTTTCCTGGTTGAAGTAAGCAAGGAAGTCTCCTGATCCCTTTCTGTGGCTGTGTAGTCTGTGTGAGACACCCAAGTTGGAGCTGCTGGAATCGATTGCATGAAATGAGTCATCGGGTTGAGAAATGGAATAGCAGAGGAACTGATTAAACAGGAAAGATCAAAAATCCATCTTATCCAGCATCTTGTCTCAATTCAGAATACTTCAGAAGAAGGTGTTAAACCCACTTAGTGCATGTGATATTATACAATGGGGAATATTTCTTCCTTATCCCATCTGGTGATCAATTTCTACCCTGAGGCTTATGGATTGAATTCACATTGTAACTATTCAATACTTTCGTTTTCAAGATCCAGAAAGAGTATATTTCTAAATTATGCTACATCCGACTGCCAGACACAGCAAGTCTGTAATTTCAAGTGAACTTCCTATAGAGTTTTGTTAAAAAAAAAAAAAAAAAGAAAAAAAAAAAGAAAAAAGTGATCAAAATATAGGCAGGTAAACAATAAAAACAAAAGAAAGAAACAAACAAAAATCCAACCAAAAATCAGAAATAAAGCATGGACAAAACCAACATTATAATCAAAGTTTTACTAATCTTCTCACTTTTAATTGAAAAAAAATGCAACTACTCTAAAATATGGTTTTGTCTGAGCAATTAAACAATTTGACTTCCAATTATTTCAAGCTGAAGCTCTGAATAATGTTCTTTTAACTAACATTGTGAAGCTGTGAAGTTTATTTATGCATGTTTCCACCATTTGAAAGAAGAATAAAGGTTAAATGTCACTGAAGATGTTCAGCTTCTTAGGTGGAATCAGAAAATGAAAAGTTAGTTTTTTCCTCATGATTCTAGGGCCAAAAATTCAGCAATCTGTTGTAGTTAAGGGAGCAACCTGCTCAAAGGTCTTCCTTCCTTTGTTCTTTGTGGCTAAGATTTCCAAATTATTGGAAGGATGATTGTGACCTAGTTCTGATCAATTCCAGCAGTAAGTGGTTCCCAGGTCCTAACATCACTTTTGAAAAGACTGCTCATTAGTTTACCCAGAGGGATGTATTCCCAAACTGCACATCAATCTTCACTGTTGCAAGTTACTGTAATACTTGTAATAATGTCCTAGGAGTGAGCTCTAAAATAGCGTTCCAACTCATGAGAAATTCTGACATTTTGACATTTGTTTTCCTTCTGAGTTGTTACATGAATATATCAAACATTTTGAAAATTTACGTCAAACAAACTATTCTGAAATATTTCTGTCCTGACCTTATTAAAATGTTTTAAAGTAGATTGTATTTTAAAATTCTTTAGCAAGATAAAACATGAGTTCTGCTGTGATCCTCAAAAAAAAAAAAAAAAAAAAGAAAGAAAAAGAAGTGCTGCTAAAAATGTTATATTCCTCAGACATTTTCAAGCTCATCAAGACAATGTTCTTGCCGGAAAGCTGCTCCTTTAGAGAAAAATAACACCTTCCTCTTCTGTGTCTGATCACTAATGTCTTGGAATGTCAAACTATTGTCACGGATGTTCTTATTAAAATATAGATCACTTAAAACTTGACTAATCAATCATGAATCAAAATAGTCACTTCCAATATATACGCAGGATGTGATTGTCCTTGTCTAATTGTTTCATAAGTAGCAATGTTGCTGATATCCAGCGTGGTTTGGAAATATCCTGCATTTATCTGAGTTGTTGAAATGTTAGTGCAAATTCCACTGACTGTGCCAAAACATAAAGCCTTTCAGCTAGTTGCAGAAGTTTTTTTTTCCAGGACCATTCTTCAAGTGGCATGTGAAAATTTATTTTTAAGACTTCTATTCTTTGTGGTGTAATCCATTTTCCTCATCCCAGTACAACCCCTATAGCATCACTAGAAATGAGGAAAATATGAAAAGATGAGATTTGCCCTCAAGCCCTACAGTTAGGTTTTAATCAATGTATAAAAGCATATGTGGTCCCACTGCAATGAAGAAGGAATTACACAAATGGGAGAACTTTGCCCTTACATCGCAAAGTACCACGAAGGTGGGTGCTAAACAAGGCAAGATATTCATAAGCAATCAGCAAAGGGCTAACACAACTTCTGCTGAAAGCAAAACAAACAGGTTTGGCCATAATCTCTTGTGTCCTGTCCTAATAGCAAAGTGTCAAAATTGAAAAACATAGTCTGAGTGTCTCCATATTTCCCCTACTCAGAGTTTATCTTTACATTCTAGCAGTAATTTAGAAGCCTTCTGAAATTGCTGTGCATTTTCTTGAGGGGGAATAAGTTACAGATGATGTGTTACATACTGGAGTATTCCCACGTGGTGTTAAACGATACTCTCCATGGCACCCACTTATGGCATTTGCAGTTGGTCTTATCTTGAAAATGCAGATTGCTTGCATTCCTGGTCATTCAAGTCTGGGCAAAACTGAACAGGATAGAGAGGGCATTTTGATTTATGTCTGAGATACTCTTTTATGCTCTGTTACTCATACACTTTAATAGTATATCGCTGCATAAGCACATGTGTTGGAGGATGGAACTCATTTACTACACAGTCCAAAGGGGAAGCATCAGGTTTTCTGGGTGGATATTTAGCACTTGAACAATGTAAAATCTTGTCTCAAAGCCAAGGAGCTGGGATGACTGTCAACTGGTGTCATCTTTGCTCCAGCTTTGAGTCCCTTTCTGTAATTAGATATCAGACTTTGTGCAGGGTACACTTGACATTCCAAGCATGTCAGCTCTATTAAATAAATACAATCCAGGAGAGAAGGCAGAGAGCCTAGATATTGTGGCCAGCTTTGAGTCAGACATCTAGCTAAAAGTCTGCATACTTTTACACCTTTTATTTTTTTTATTTTTTTTTTTTAATTCAAGAAGGTTGAAAGTCAGATAGTTAACACATTCCTGGGGACTGCTGAGTCAGTTGGAATGTTACTGAATTAGGTTTTCCAGTCTAGTGAATTAGAAGATGTGGATTAATGGCACCATAAGGTCTTCAAAGACTGACTTCCAGCTAAGAATAGTTTATTGCTGTATCTCCTGACTCAGCTAAAAGAAAGTTCCTGGTTTGAGTCTCATAGCAAGACATTTAAATATACATTTTAAATTAATGCAGTTAAGAGTCTATTGCTTCCCTGTGATTCTAAGCTTGCAAGGTGGGAGCTTTAAATTATAAAGCTAAAGGGAGATCCGATCTCCTTTGCTGTCTCAGTATCAGTCCTTTAAGTTCTTAAGAACCTACCTAGTTTGAGGCTGAGTGCTCAAACCTGCAACTTAAATACTTTTAATAATATTCTGCCTCTAGTATACATTTAGATATCTGTACTCTATTGTAGAATAGGTTTATTAAAAAGAAAATAAATAAGAAAGCCCAATAATTTCTGGAGATGACACTTGATTCTTAACATGAAGTATTGACTCATAAAAATTATAAAACACTGCTGTATCTATTTAAAAAGTTTTAAGTATATATAGCTTCTAACTGAACTAGCAGTATTTCAGCAACTAGAAATTGTCAGGGAACAGAGGCAAAGAAAAATTGAGATGAAATTTACCATAGATCTAAATCAAATACAAAATTAGGGCTAACAAAAAATGCTGGAAACAAAATTCATGGAATCAGGAGAATTTACACCACTTCAAAATCTGACCCTTAATCTACTTCATTAAATAGTGCAGTTTGCTGCCATTGGTTCCACATTACAATCACATTTTTCTTTCTATCTAATTTTCTATTGTGATTAATTCCTAGTCCTACTGTTATTGCTATTAACTCCTTATTAAGCAAAAATTGACCTTAAATGAACTCCAGGAAAGGGCTTCTGAAACTCACTGTTGGTTTATGAAGTGGTATTTGTTTGTTTTCCTGAGTTATTTCAGTTTATCAAATAGTTTGACTTTATCATCTCTCTCTCTCTCTCTCTTCTATATAATCTGCATGAGTGCTCATTATGTGCTGCTTAGTCTTTTCCTTTCTGAAATAAATAAAACAGAAAGAAGAAGAAGAAAAAGAGAGAAAGTGTCAGAACATCACAGTTAACATTCAGGCTTCCTTTTAGATTATTCAGAAGTAAATATACAAAATAAGCTTTATAAAATAAAGCTCAAGAATAAAGCTGCTTTATCCTTAAAAAAACTATGGAAAGAACATATTATAACTGGCCACAACAGTTATAAAATTATTTTGTAAATACATAGGTAGTGTCAGAAAAGACATTAGGAAAAGTGAGACAGAACTGTAGAGAAAGACTGGGACACAGTTCTTACTTTTTAATAAGCTTCACAAATCACATAATATCCTTTAAACAATGGTCACACCTTGGACTCCCATCGAGCTCCCCTCACCACTGATATTGCAAGCGTGACACCTCTTATCCCTTTATTAACTTCACCATTTTATGATCTGTTACTCATAGATGCACAACTGCTTCACAGGCCATAACCACACCACCTGCCTAGGCATCTTAGAAACAAGGCACCCCAGTGCACCACAGGACATGTGCTACCTGGCAGTGGGGTTCCCGCTTGCCTGCTGGAACAGCCAGCGGAACAGCAATGGCCTGAGCTGCTCATGTGGTGCACACTTGTGGCTGGCTGGCATGGGGCTTGGCAGAGAAATGAACAGGGAATAGGGGTGTGAATTCATTATGTGATCATGTAATGGAGCAGCTTCTTATACACACGTGCAAGCCACAGAGTCAGGGTTGTGAATATTAAGCCTGAATCCCTGTTCTTTCATGGAGCAGTACTGTAGGTTTTGGCTCAGTAAAAATAAAGAGTAAAAGTTCAAATGAGTTCTCTTATATAAAGCTTGGGCAAGACATCTTTGGTGTCCTGAATATTCTAGCCACCAACCAGTCCTGTAAAGGAATATGTTCTAGCTTTGATTGCCTCTGTCCCATCTCTTCTCTTCTTCCACAGATACTTCAAAAACTCCAGCCATTGCTGTGATGTTGAATGAATACTCTTGCTAAAAGACATGTTATAGGGAATAGCTCCTTGGCAGCCATTCATTGGAAATAACCTGTCTGCTGCCCTTTCATTCATTTCTTTGCTTAGCATAGGTGTCCCCTGAAATAGCATTACGGTTTTTCTTATACAGGATGATTTTAATTAATGTTATGAACATGAGGCATTCTTCTCTCCATATTTCTTTTTTTAGACAAAAGTATTGACCAAAGGTCAGAGAGTTGGGGCAGAAAAGCTGAACAAGCCCCACCAGTGGGGCTTGTGTTGTGCAAAAATACAAGTCTCTTCCTCCAGCCATGGTTTATAATAGTGGAACTGGTGAGACAAGCCTGTGTCTGAAACAGAAGAAAGCTGGACTCTGAGCTCACCACCTCTGCATATCTCTGAGAAGTCAGTGTCTGAGAGCAGGAATTGGTGCTTCCTGCTGGCAATGCAGCCTGCACCAGGAACAACAGCGTGAAGACAGAGAAGTGACCTTGTATCACCTTTCATCTGGAATGAGAGCCAGCCTGGCACTGACCTTGCAATCTGAGAGCATGTTTGCTCCATGCAAGCGTTCCAGCAATTTCGCTCATAAGCAGCTGTGTGTTTCCTGCTCTCAGCATGGATCCTTCCTCACCTGCCACTACTCTGTGAGGAATGCCCAATGCCAAATTGGACCATGCAGAATTATTGAAGTCATTATTGTCTTCAGGATGAAACCAGGATGATTTTTAATAGAATCAGGGTTTAGTTGATGACATTTCTTGGTTTAGAAGATACAAATTTGTGAAGAAATACAAATTAAAATTTTCCAGCAGGAATGTTACGAACGGCTTTCAGTGGAAACATTACTGCCCTGTAACTAACTGAACAGTTCATTTAGCTTCTATCTTTTTGGGAATCTCTTACCTGACTTCCATTACTAAAACACACTGAATGAAACCCTGGTCTTTCCTAAAGCTGTTAGCAGCATTCCCCTGGACTCCTCCAGGGCCAAGATTCCACCCTCTCCATCACATTCTTTCTTTGGCCTCCAAGCTTTGTAGCTGAGAAATTCATAACTGAGTTGCTCATCTCAGCCCAGAGGGCATGGCCGTTGACCCCACTTTTATGCACCTGGTGTGGAATACAAGGACATTTCAGGAAATTTCATCTGACAAGAGGTGCTTTCTGCCACACTATCTATCACCTTAACAACTGCAGGGGAGTGAGTACATAATGTGCTTGACATTAGCACCTGTTTTTGTAACACTCCAGTTAAACACCAGAGGCCAAGACTACTGGGTTTTATTCAAAATACTGCTTACCATTAAACCAGATTTTTTTCCCAGAAAATGTTGGAGAAGTAAATGATCTCCCAAAGAGTGTCAGCCTCTTTAGTCTGCTGGGGTGATTGCATGTGAAAAACCACTGATTGCACCTCGAAGTTGGAATTAGTCTTGTTTAAATGTCACTGATTGGAATACCTGATTCTGTAAACCTAAGTGAAAGAAAGATTGACAAAATATCCTAATCAGGAAATCAGAGCATTAAATTAACTTAATATTCTAATGCACTTTATGAATTATACAAAGGATAATTAATTCAATTCTAAACCAAATCAGTAGTGACAGGCAGTGGATGGTTTAGTTCTTACTCTAGTGTCTCCTTCGAAACCTGTGTGGCAATGACTTTGGTAAAATCCCTGCTCAGTTCTTCATATTAAGATACTGAAACCAGCAAATAACTAAAAGGGGAAAAAATAAATAAAAGTAATCTACCCCATTTGCATCAAGCAGGAAAGACAGCAGCATCATTTCAGAGAAGCTGATCAAGGATGGATGTCTAGTGGTTCCAAGACCTATAAGCAGAAAGAGGAGTTATGACCATGTGGTTCTATTTTTGATGTGGCACAAGCTACATAATTTTACTTGCTAATTCCCCTGCAAAGTCCACCGTGTCCCACTCAAGCACATATTTTTCCCATCATACTTTATATTTAAAGTTCCAGTAACTTTACCACAATCTCTGGAAAATTTTTCCAGTGACAAATAACCTTAGTGTTTGTACTGTATCCTAGTGTCTGGGCTTTGTATTATTGCATACATGTACCTCTCTTATAAATATAATATCTTTATCTTAATTTAAAGCTCTGATTGCATTGATAATTATGGGTCATAGTAACATAGGTTTTCCAATTATTAAGTTGGATAAGCCTTGCATTCCTAATTCTGTTTCAGTATTAAATTGTACTGAAAGAAACTTCATCATTCCGTAACTGTCCTGCAAGGAAAAGTTAGAGATATCTACGTTAATGAGATTGTCTATGTGCCATCTTTCCTGATACTAAATAACATAAATACACAAAAGTCAGCTTACTGCCAAGATTTTCATATTTAAAAAAAAATTAAACCATAACTATATTTTGTATCTCTATCTTTTATAGGCAGAAAAAGAGAAGACATAGATCTAATTTATTCCTTATTAAAATTTCTTGGTCTGAGGGACAGGAAACTAACCTTATGATTTTTATGAATAGTGAAAATACACATTGTCTACATTGACAAATGTCTCTGAATTCACAGCCATGAATGGTTGTGTACCTGGTTTACATAACCTGTCATGTGTGATGTTTTAGATTTTCCTTTTGTATTTTTCAAGACAAATGCAATGCTAAAAGGCTACCATAACTGTACAGGTGAAAAGAAACCCATAATTTTGGTGTATATATCTCACAGATGAAAAAAAACTGACATAAGATGATCCTCTTCTTTGCCTGACCAAGTTCACCCAGTCTTGTGATTAAAATATCACACAGAATTAAATTGTCAAGGAGTTCAGCAGCAAGGGTAAGATTTGTTGCCTCTTTGTTACATCACACAGTTCTTAAGAAGACTATTGGCTTAAATACAGGTGTTTGTCATTATCAATCACCTTGGAAAATAAACCTCCGGGCCAGTTTTAACTTGTTTGTTGAGGGGGTGAGCACATCTGCCTGCAGCCACCAGTTAGCAAGCACATGTAATTCATGAAGAAACAGTTGCTGTTGTCTACGTTGGTGCATTAAAATTACAAGTACTTGCACTGTTGGAAGGGTTTACAGGCAGAGGAGAGAGATTCAGCAAATGATTTTCCAGAGGAAACACTTTATAAGGAAGCAAATTGTGGTTTTAACATTTCTAGGTGTTTTCTAAGGTATATAGTTCTTCATTTTATGTCTTGGAGAGCTGTAATGAACCCTAGAAACTTTTACAATACTTTAGAGATGGAACAATACTGGAGAGAATAGCAAGCTGGTATCTGACATGGGGAAACTTGATTTCTGCTTCTGGTCAGAGAGCAGGGACAAAAGTCCAGGTCTTCACTTTGCCCAGTGACTGTCCAATCACTCTTGTTCATTAGATCATGAGTCTCTTTCTAAGAAGTGGAATAAAGTAAACATTTTCACCCAAAACGCAGTTTCACAGTTCGTCCCTGGGGGAGGGAGAGGTGTGGATTTGAAATTAATAATTTTTGAGAGAAGATGAGCTTTGAACCCAAGTTTTCTGATTCCTCCCTTAATTCTCTGGACAGGGAGATAATGTATAGCAGAGACTACATTGTGCCTTTAGAAATGGACAGGTTGAGTATCCAGCTTCAGGAGATAAACCCAAACTCTGAACTCAGACTGAACATTATAATGAACTTCATCATGAACATAGCATCTGGGCCTCCTTAAGAGGCTCTGGTGGTCTCCTTCTAAATATCTCTTGATGTCTGTTTTGGTTGGTGATCTCAGGTAGCTTCTGCACTTCAATTCAGGGAACACTGTACACGGAACTTAAATATCTAACCAAAGTCTGAACACAGACTGCACTGTGGGCAGACACAAGTTAAGTACTGTACCAATAAATGTAGTGGTCTGAAGTTAAGCCTTGTATCAACACATGTAGAAATCCCTAAATTTCTTTGCAGATTCAGATTTTAACTCCGTTTCTCAATTTTACCTTTAATTTCTTAAAACTGGTGATTTGTGGAGATGGACAGGCAGCTCTAGGGGAGAGGGACCTTATCCCAGAATAGCTGTGCTATATCAGAGTCACTTCCTTAAGGAAATTCTTTCTATTTAAACTAGACTTTTTCTTTCTGTTTATGTCTTTTGGGTTGTTTGGGGGGTTCTTTTAACTTGGGGGGGGGCGGGGGGGGGGGGGGTGTTATTGTTTTTTTTTGTTTTTTGTTTTTTTTTTTGCTGTTGTTATTTTGGGGGATTTTTAAATAATTATTATTATTTTATTATTTAAGATTTCCACCAGAAGGACAAATCTCTTTCTGGTGACTAGAGAAACATAAGTAATCAGTTTAGAATAAATACCTGATGTGGTACAAAGAAACATTTCAAAGAATAAAAACCTTGCCAAAGATGGAATATTAATTAGAATGAAGAGACAAATGCAAATGCCTTTTGAAACTGA
>JAWWEU010000040.1:7590440-7608093 GCA_035583155.1 Acropternis orthonyx
AAGGAAGGAAGGAAGGAAGGAAGGAAGGAAGGAAGGAAGGAAGGAAGGAAGGAAGGAAGGAAGGAAGGAAGGAGTGAACAGTTAGGTGAAATTGTTTTCCATGAACTTCCCAATCCCATCTGGAGACCTGACTCATGATGAAGTTGGTAACAAAGTGTGAGTCTTTTCTGTCAGTGTTTCTGAATTCCTGAAAAAGGTAGTTTCCATCTGCATGGGCCAGTGTGCTGTTTCTTCACCAGAACACACACCTTCCACTGCTGGTGCAGAAATTATCCCCTCTTAGACTTGACTAATGCATTTCTCCATTTCCAGGAATGAAGGAATGAAGTTTCATAAAACAAGGAAACCACTATTTGTTTGAAGCACAACATCAGACTCTGCTTAGCAACGTTCTATCCTGAACACACCATCATGATTTTCTTCTCTGACAATGCTGATCAGAGGGGAATATTTAGGACCTCCTTTGAGAGGTTTTTGTGTAGACATACAAACCAATTCTTGATCTTTTCTAATTATTACAGTTTAACAGACAATAAATTGGATGCAAGGCACCTGTGAATATTTTCAGTCTTTTTCCAAAGCAGAGACTATGATCTGTAGAGGAAAAGAGGCAGGAAGAGATGGGAAATTTTCAGAGGAACATGGAAGAACTGCCTGATGATGAAAGGGACACATAGCAAGAGATGCTGCTTTACCTCAGAGCATTCTGCCTAGTTGAAGGACACTCCTTGGGGTTTATGTCCTTCAGCTCTCTGGCATAATTCCTAATGCCTGCCCCTGCCCACCACCCCCCACCCCATCTCAAGAAATATCACTGAAACACTATTAGCAAGGTGGGGACTAGGAAGCAGAGCTGGCCAGCTGGGAGCTGGTGGATGTGCCTTACTGCTGAGCAGATCTGGTCCAGGCATGAACAGTCTGGGAGAGAAGATATGTGTGTGCAGTTCACCCCCTGGGAGCATGGCTGCAGGCCTCATCACTTTTGGAACAAAGCAGTGAAATTCCCCTATTTAATTTATGGCTTGTCTATTCTACAGACCACACTGGAGAGGAGAATTAGCCCAAGGTAGCTGTAAAGGAACCAATTCATGCATGAGACAGCGTGACCACAGCAGGATGCAACTCAGAGGTATATGAGCTTTGTTTCTCAGAGGTGCATAACAGCCTGAATAACACTCCAGTCTTGCTTATTTAAAAGCTGGTTTGGGTGGTTTGGGTATCTCTAAATTATTCTTCAGATCACTTATTTTATTTATTTTATTTTTATGTTTTTCCTCTCAGTTTTTACTCCAGAAGATTGGGGTGGGGGGGAAGGCAAAAAAAAAAAAAAAAAAAAAAGAGCCCAATAAATGAATCAAACCATATTCTCTAGACTGGAAAGTCATGAAATAAGAAAGAGAGATTTATTGCTTTTAATTTTTGAATCTTGGGTGGTGCTCAAAACCTATGCTGATGGGACCATGCTAGTAGCTAGATAGAGACAGTAAATATCAGGAGAGGCAATGATAAATCTCACTCATGTTTTTATTGGGACAAATCCGAAGTTTATATAGCTGAATTACATGCCAAAAAATTTCAAAGTTGTGTGTCCAGAAATAAGTACCTATATCCATGTGGGAATCAGGGAGAACCATGAATTCTCAGTACCTCTGAAAATTGCTTTCACATAGATACAATTTATAGGACTACCTTAAGACATCACGCTTTGAAAAATCGGCCAGGATTCCTACCTATTTATTGTTTCCGGGGCCAAAAAGAGTGATGAAAGTAGCTGGCTTTTTTATGATTATTTCCATATGCATTATATTTAAAAGAATATTTATGCAAGGAATGTTACAGAAATTCCATGCTTTGTTTCCTTTGTGAAAGATACCTTCCTCATAAGAAACACATTATACTTGGTCAAATATTTCTCTCTATGGGAGGATTAGATCCACAGTACTGTGGTGTTCTCATTTATCAGAAGCACTTAATTTATCACCTGGCTTTTATTAAAAAAAAAAAAAAAGAGAGAGAGAGATAGAGAGAGAGAGAGACATCTAGTCTGTTTGGACAGCCACTGTACACTGGATTTAGGAGATTAAGGTTTACTCTACAAAAGTGTTATTGTGAGATATGATATGAATAGCATGACATCATTTCTGGCAATACAGTATCAGTGAGTAAAAGGAAAAAAACCCAACACAGACAGCTTTTTGATAAAGGGGAAGAGTTCTATACTCTTAAAAATTTATTGTGTTTTAAGACTGTGTATGTTATATACCAGTCTAGAAATGAGAATAGACAAAACAGCAATAAATTATTCTGAGGGCATTATTTGAAAATATATTGATATTTCCAAATGTGGGAGAAAGAGGAATTTAGGGCAGATTAATGAGAAGCCAATGGGCTTGGTTATATTTTCTTACTTAGCATAAAGTTCAGGATTTCCAACTTTTATTTTAAATCTTTTTATGGATACAACACTTTAGATTTTAAACAAACATCAATTATATGTCTTTTTTTGACCAGCCTGCATGACGTTTTCCAACTTGCATGACACCACAGAAAGATATATTTACTCAAAAAATATTTCACTATAATCACCAAATTCTTCCCCAAAACAGGGCAAACTTTTATTAAATAATTTTGTTTATCACACTAGATAGATTAATTTGCACAGAATAAAAGAATATGAAGTACCTATAAAAAAGTGTATTTAGTTACACAAGATTTTGTTCTAGTTAACAGAATTTTGGTTTACTTATTTTTGTCTTTACAATTTTTATAACATATTTTCCTTACTTTTAAAGCAATATAGAATCATTTCAGAAACACGTGTCAGGATATTATCTGGTTTATCAGTACCAAATCTCCCCCCAGCTCTGGTGTTTTAGATTCACCAGATTCAAGGTGTATGAGATAGTGTCATAAACAGTAATTGTTTTTGCATGGTCTTAAAAAGAGAAACAGTGAACGTATCTAAGGGAAAAAAAATTATATCTTTTTTCTTGAGCTCTTGGACTGGACATATAAAAGAATTTAAAGAACTAAGAGGTTCCAGCACTGGTACTCAGAGGTGTAATGGGCACATTAAGAGATACTCTACACCCCAAATTCTTTAGCAGAAAGATTGAGACTTACAGTAAAAAATTCAGAGACTGGTTGGTTTTGCCAGTTTCAGTTTCAATATCTTAATTACTAGATCATGTTACATATACTGTAGATCACAACACTGAGATTTAAGTGTTGTGTTTCTGCTGCCATACTAGTTTGTGTTATGTTCATAGATTTCACTAGATTTGGCTTTATTTTTCTTTAGTGTGTTGCCTAAAGGAGCCTTCCTCAACAGTAATACTTTGTTTGCCATCCTTGAACTTAACAGCCATGTAGATGACTATAAAGTGTAGGTATTCTTTACAAGAAAGAAGTTGTAGATATACCTCCATTTTTGCAGTTTAGTTGTAACTGATTAATTATATAATTTCTATACCAAGTTATTCTTATATATTGAAATGATATGAAAGGATTTCAGGTGTCCTATGGTCTATTTATCATTGTATTCACCCTGTATTTTAACAATCTTTGACAACTTCCTTACATTCCTAGGATTAGTTTATATATTACTTTGCCTTATGTTAATATTTGCAATCCTTTCCGTTATGTCAATTAACTGCCAGGACATCCATCTAGACACAGTGTACTCAAGTACAATAAAGAAAAGAAAAATACTTCAAGATGCTAACAAATTATAACCATGCCCAGATATAAACCAGATGTATGAGTGATAAACACAGAGATACAAAATTGTCACCACCCTTCAGAATCACAATTTAAAATGTCTGCACCTTTGACCTGTGGTAATAAGCTTTACCAGGGCATAACAGAGATGGAAATCTATCTTTGTGTTTTCTCTTACTGAATTTTTTGAAAACTTTTTCATTGTTTTGTTTTTATTTTTTCTCTTTGTTGTTTCTTTAGTAGCTGCATCTTTCACACTATCCCTAAATAAACCTAACATGGGAAAAAAGAGGTGGCTAATGGAGCTGTGGTTGCCTGTTAGCAGTGCTCAATGCAGACATGTGCTTTGGGTTATGGAATGCTCTCACTACCACACAGCCTTCTTCCCTCACTCACTACTTCACAGCTGTGTTTAGTGCTGGAGAATAGATGTGCTGATATAAACCAAGAGCACACATAGGGCAAATAGATTTTATCCATGCTGTGTAGTAACAGCTGAGTTCCTGGACAGACCTCCAAGTGATTAATTTCTAAAGAAAATTTTGTCACCTCTGATTTGGAAGTCATGGAATTAAATTGACTTTTCTTTAGCAATCTGAAGAAAACACAAAGTTTTACCAAGGATACTTTTTTCTTTTTAATCTCTCTGAAGCAGTTTTATGCAACATGTATTTCAGGTGAATTTTATAACTGCAAAATGAAAGCAAATCCTTTAAACCACAATTGGTGCAGGTTTTGGGTTGTTTCCTTTCACCTGGAAGATTCATTTTAGTACAGACACATTTAACCTGTATCCCATGTGCCCTTGGTGTTCCAAAGAGAAATCATAAAGGTTTAAAAAAGGTGATTAAGGAATGAAAAACCAAATCTCAAAGGGCTTTAGTTTACTGTACTTCTAGTGTAGTCACTGGGGGTTGAGTCAAAAAAGATGTCAAAGTGTTAGTTCTAGCAAGAGTGAAAGCCAGGAGACTTCAGGTCTCTGTTGCGCAGGATGGAGATTCAGTACCTTCCTTCTGACCCTTTAGGCTGTGAGACTTGGCTGTGCTTCACATGACCTTGGACCACATTTCAAGCATCACAGTTCATACTTCTACAAGGAAATCATGAAATTGACTTATCTAATATAGGTTTTCTCAAAAGTGAGAAAACAATAAAAACTTTTTTTTTCCCCCCTATCAGAATTTAGCAATGGCATAGTCTGGTTGTACTTTTGAATGCATCTTTGAAGGATCAGCATTAATATAAAAGTTGGGAAGGAAAAAACCAAAAAAAAAACCCAAAAACCCTTATTGTAGCTGAGGACAATATGATTAAAGACATGACATCCAACCAGTCAGTGCTATAAATAAATACAGTACAAGTTAATTCTGTGAAGGTAGAAAAGCTGAGCACAATTTTACTTGAAAAAAATTAGTCTTGGATCAACTGTTTGTTGAGCCTGCTCAAAAGAGTCAACCTAACTCCCAAATCCTGCTTTGAATGTTCAGGAAAATGAGTAAATTTAAATCTCAGTCTAACAGTGACTATGTTTTATATGCAATGCAAAGAAAAAATCAAACCACTGATAATATCCAGGAAAAGCTGATTAGTACTAGCCAAATGTGTTTTCAGCCAGTCACATTTAAGGTAGTAGCTCTTTTCAGAGAGGAGGTACCCAAAAGCCAGAAGGGAATCCTCTTTCTGAGTTCTGGTATCATATAGGTGCATTTGCATTTAGAACTTAAATCCACAAGAGACAAAGAGAGAATTTTGGATCTATGACTCACCTTAACATTTCTTATGTGCATAACCACTGCTTAGCAGGCTGGCCATTGTACCCTGTTTTATTTACTAGCAGAGACATCACCATAGTGCCTGGTGCCTGCAAGTCTGGATAGAGTGGCAAATTTAAGCTGGAGCTCCTGAACTGAACCTAGGTGCTGTCAACATTTGGAGGCTGCCAACTGAGGCATTGCATATCAAAGACAAGATTAGTTGTCATTTGAAAAAATCAACAAAAATGCTACAACTTTTAGTCCTTTAAAGGATGGCTGTATCATTTCACCCAGTGCAGAGTGAACATATCTATTGTTCAGAAGATATTATGTAAACTGTCAAAGTCCCCATAACACCAGGGATAGTTAAATGTGTAAACAGAAATAATTCTATATTTAAACATTATAGTTCTTCTGGTTGTTAAACTATCATTAGAACAGGATGGAAGCTGGTTTACAAGCTCCACTGTTGTATTTCTACACTGTGGGTGGTAGAAGCCAAGCCATGTTAAGACAATAAAATTTCTTTGTCAAATGTACTGTATATGACTGTTTATACATAGCAAGATTTGCCTCTCACCTCCTGAACCTTCAGAATAGAGCATGGGTGAAATGGATATGTTGTTTTCAGTTGTTGGAGCAGCCTGGAAAGTTAGGACTTGAACCTGCTGACATGGCTGTGGTTATTTGCCAGTTCTTCCCTCTGCTGAAGAATTAGCCCTACTTTCTTCCTGACTCCGTAAGACATGCTGAAAGATGTCTCCTTTAATGCTCCAGAGTGAAAAAGTGAAAACTTGGATCCTGCACAAACATAAAGGTGGTCTACTCTCTAAAATAATATCAGTTATTGAGAAAACAATCTT
Organism: Acropternis orthonyx; assembly: GCA_035583155.1. Lineage (NCBI taxonomy): Eukaryota > Metazoa > Chordata > Aves > Passeriformes > Rhinocryptidae > Acropternis > Acropternis orthonyx. The sequence continues at coordinate 7,596,778 of JAWWEU010000040.1, forward strand.
TGATTATGTAAAAGAAGCTAGAAATCTACTGAAAATAGTGTGATGACAGGATTTAGCATGTTTCTGTGGTCCCCTAATAGAAGAGTTATTTAGCATAGAGTTTATCCTTCAATGGAATAAAAATGGATTAATGTATATTGACAAAATTTAATACTACTAATAAGATATTAAGTCTAAAATCCAACAAAATTTCAGCTGTCATATATCAATGCTTAATAGGCTGAAACCCTTCTAGGAACTGGGGTCCCAAGTCCACAGAAGACTCATTATTGTCATTTAAAACAGTTGGTTTTTAATGGAAATCAAACAAACACCCCTGGTGCACAGGGTGGTTGTACACCAGCCACCTTTGTTGGCGATTTGGGCCAAACTGCCTTCACAGTGAGTTGCAGCAGCTGAATCTCAAATTCATAGATGTGTTCCTTCCTCTTTGCTGTGCCACCCTTGAAGGTTACAGTTAAAGGTGCTGAGCCAGTCTATAAAGCAAAATCCATCAAGGCTCTTGAATAGGAGAGCACCATTTGGGGCTCAGGTTATGCTTGAATAGCAAATGTAAATTCAGTACTTGCCTGAAAATACAGGCTAATGACAAAAGGTAATGGGCCACAGTCCTTGTTTTTGAAGACCATTCGTGAAAAGAGAATCATCAGCAGAAAACCACCTCAGATGTGTCCACAGCATCAGAATCATGTACATTGATTATTTGCCACTTGATCATGCAGCCTAACAGGATATGGAAAATAGAAGTAGCGAATTTTCTCTTGAGGAAAGAGAATTGCAAGTAAGTTTTGAAAGTGCAGGCCAGTATGTTTATTTTAAAACATGTTATGAACCCGCCACTTTACTCCATAATAGCTTGGTGTTTAGTGTCCTTATCCAGCACTGAGACAAGGAACTGATGCCCTCCTGACCAAATCCTTGGAAAATATGCTGATGTTTAAGTGTTGTTCTGAATAGGGATATTCTGCAGGATCCTGTTCGGGGTGGAGTATCTACAGTAAGGACTGTGGGATTTGTGATGTCAGAAGAACAGCTGAGGTCACTGACATGGGAAAAAGCAGTCCTGGACACCTGCCTCTGCTCAAAGATTTATCTCTGCTCTTTTCCTCCCCTCCTCTCCCCTTACTTCTTGATAACTATGTAATGTAAAATATCAGCAATAATTAGTTATAAGGCATTTGGGGAGATTATGGTATTTCTGGGTCTAGTTGCTGGCAAAGGAGAAATGTGGAAATTCTCTTCTTTGACTTTTCTTTTTCATGGAAGACAAGAAATAAAGTTTTATTTTAATGAATGTTTTGGGAAACCATATAATAAATCATGTATTTGGCTTATAGGCATAATTCTGCTTCCCTGACATGAACAATATTATTCAAACAGGGCACTGTTTAAAAAAGCATTTACAATACATTTCTATTAATTTCAGTGCTTCTTTATTTTTGATAACTTTAAATATAAAACTGATATAATTCTAATTTAAATTCTAGCATAGCAGATTCAGTACTTGGAAGGTTTCTGTGATCTATTAAAGTCTGCTTGTTAAAGGCAAGTCTCTATTCCACTTCTACATCTAAAGTAACATAAGTACCACCAATAAATAAAATTTTTAAAAAAAGAAAAAGATCTAGGGTTTGAAGAAAGCACATAATCTCTTTTGCTAATACCTATACTGGAAGACACACATAGTCACTGAATCAAGACACAGTGCTCTTCATACAAATATTGTATGTCTTTTTTGGTGAAGGCTTTTGATAACATTGGAATTTTTCTGAAAAATTAACATATTTCTCATATGAAGTATGAAATCAGGTCAGGGTAAGTTTGCTTACTGAAGTGAAATGTGAATTAAAGTTTCTGTGAATTGATGTATACAATTAAATGAAGCATTTTATCTGTTTTCAGTCTTGTCATGATGTATTTTCAGTTGCATCAAATTTATGACCTAATCAATTGTCAACAATTCATTATTGCAGTTTGTATTTATTGAATTCATTATCTCAGAAAGTTCAGCACATGTAAGATCAGATTGCTCTCATTTTAACACTGCATTGTTAAAACTTTTAAACATGTTTGAAAGAAAATTACATCATATTTAGTGACAGAAAGACTGTCTTTATCATTTCCATCTTAGCTTCCTAAATAATTTATTCACTACATCCAGTCAGTCTTCATCTGATGTGCAACAGCAAGTTTTAGTTGCTGAAAGCATTACCAGCAAGTTTTCAGCTACTGGATATGCAGATGTCTATTTAGACAGATGAAAGCCCTCAGCATTTTTACTCATTTGAAACTGATTTTTGTTTGTGAATTTTTTAGTTGGTTGGTTGGGGTGTTGGGGTGTTGAGTTTTTTGTTTGTTTATTTGGGAGTTTTGTTCCTTGGTTTTATTTTGAATGGAAAAGTGGGTGTCAAATGTTGACCTACCAAGCTATCTAATCAATCTTAGCATAAATTGTTGACTGTGCAGTGTACAGTGTGGTCAACTGGATAAAAAGAACACATTTATTGTTACTGGTCTATTAATTTGTAGTAAATTCAACACATCCCAATGCTAACATCAACAGGGTTGCAGATTTGAAACCTCTGTGGAGAGGCCAGGTTTGTCCTACACCAGAGACAGCTGATTCCAGACACTTCCAATGGACCCACCAGAGCACAGCTGAGCCCCTTGACCAATCAGGGAAATCATATTTAAGGGCAAAAAGAATAAGAAGCTGCAGATGGGGCACCATGGTCAGAGGAGGCTGTCATCTATGGCGTCAGTTCAGGTGTCCAATGTGGCCCATAAAGGACTCTACACCACAGCACAAATCTTTCCTGACAGAGTGCAGCCCAGGAATAAGCAGAGGAACAGATGAAAGAAAGCCTTGGGTAGTGACCACAATCCCCTGTTTCTCCTTACCCTGTGCTGTTCAGAGGGCCTTAGAGGAGACAAGTATAAAGAAGTGAAATTGAGACTAGGAAAGGAAAGATATTGGATTAATGTTTGTCTTTTTATTACCCCTCTATTTCAATTGTTGATAAAGCTAATTTTACAAAAATCAGTCTCTTTTGCCTGTGATAGTAACTGGTAAGTGACCTCCCTGTCTTTATCTCAATCCATGGAATTTCTTTTCCCTATTCTTCCCATTGTCTCCTTGTTCCTGCTGAGGGGGAAAGTGAGTGAGCAACAGGGTGGGAGTTTGACTGTCAGCCAGAGCTAACCCACCACATACAGAAAGAGATGACTCACTTTTATGTAGTCAGCATCTGAGAGATGAAAATGGATGTCTGATGTAACTGAAAGATGCTGTGGACTTGGAGAGACTGACAAGATTAATATCAATAAGAGTGGATGATCTCAGATTATAAAAAGGCTCTGCTCCTACAAGAATGCATTTGTTTAATATTTCAATTCTTATCACTAGAACAGTGATTTGTCAAAGTTTGGAGCACGCTAATAAATACAGCTCCAGAAAATACAGTCTTATTCCCAGTTGTGCCAGGCGGGTGCTTTAGCAACTTGGAAAAATATCTTGATTCTGCTTTCAGACAGAGTTTGCTGACAGTAGTCAGACTGCTTTAGACCAATGCTTAAAAATTCTTACAAAAACAAGTCAAGCTTTCAAACGTGGAAGTGTAGCAATGTTATAAGTTAAATACAGGTTGTTATGCCTCTGATTCCCCTGCAAGACTGTCTGTTTAGTCTATCTAGCTTATATGCCCTCGAGGAGGAGTTGCCTGTATATACTGTTTAGAACAATGATATTTAATCCAACTGTATTACCATACACAGTTTTAAATATAAGAATGGTTTCAGAGAGGCCATTCTCAAACCCATTTGCAGAATGCTAAGCATGAGCACAAACACTTGTGGGACTTGAGCCTCCAAGTGCTTGAAAAAGCAATGTAAAATGAGCAAAATTTGGAATGGTTGGACTGGGCTTATCTGGGAGCTGGTTCTACATTAAAGCAAGGATAAGCATAGTTTTATAATGACCCAAAAAGTAGGGTCTATTTTGAATTGTTAATGATATGAATGTTTGTTAAGTCACAGGTTTGTGGTTCTGCAGTCGTATAGAGGTTTATGAATGTATTTGCTTTTCATGGTATTCAGGCACATAACAAAGGCTGGTTGAGCCGCACTTTCATTACGGAGTTTAAGGTAAATTCCATTAGGAGCCAAACACATGACTTTTCAATTAATACACCTCTGCAGGCTCAGACATCTTTGAAAATGGAGTTTGCATAGGGTTTAAAACCACTTTTTAGTTTCCTTTGATACAGTCACTGATTAGTTCTAGAAACTTAGTTCAATGTTATTTTCCATTTTTTTGGATTTAACTCAGCTGCTACACTCAAAGTTTTGTTGAGGAAACAAAGATGATGCTGAAACACAGCTTTTACAGAATGATACTCGGTCTTTGATTTCTGACATGTAGTTATACACAAATGTTTAACAGAAATTATCCACTTTAGGAAAGTGTTCCTTATAATTTTGGGAAGATAAGCTTCCATTTAAGTCAGAATCATGATTTTGTGCGTTTTCTGATTTCCCTGAATAACATCCCTTGATAAGCTGTTATCGGGAGAGGTGTGGCTGATTTGGCTGTGAGCTGGGCAGAAGGCACTGCAGACCACAGGAGCGATTAGTTTGTGAGGCGAGAAGCTTGGCACTCCTGGTAACACGGAGCTTGCATGTAGGGATTGTTCGGTGTGTGTCAGAGGTGAAAACAAATCCTGTGCTGAGAAATATAAACCAGATTTCCTTTGTTGGCCTGGGGATAGGAAGGGGAGACAAGAAGAGAGAAGAGGAATACTGTAAATTGAGTCTGAAGTGAACTTTCCACAATAAGACTACTATATGAGCCAGTATATGCTCCCTGAGGGTGAAATTCACTCTTCTGTACTGGGATAGCACATAACTGGGGTTGAATTGAAAATCTCCTTTGAAGATGTCAGGGCAGCTATGGTTCTGTTCATATAATCCACCAACTGGTAGCCTTTGCTTCCCTCTCTGGGCCTGATTTACAATGCTGAGTCCCCAAGTGCTTGATGGCCACCAGTCAAGGTAGCAAACTCACCACATCAAGAACTAGGAAAAAAGGTGCTCTATAGCTTAAGCCAAATACTGAATCTTTATATGTTGAGATGTTACTTTGTGAATAGTGAAGTGGGGGGGTGCAGAACTTGCTTTCTCAGCAAACTAGTAGCATTTTCAGAAACTGAAAAACTAATGCAAAAGGCACAACTGAAAACCTCCTAATACAAAAGTAGAGCAAGAGGGAGAAGTGAAGGAAACATATAATTCGTTAATGTAATGCATTGAACTCTGTCTCTTGCAGCAGGAACCCCCACTAGAATCATTTGTGTGGGGTCAGTGTGACAGATGGAAGAATTTGGTCAAATATTTATTTCTGTGCCTATTTTTCCACTGCAGTTAGCCGTTAGAGACACATTTTCCCTTCTACAGAAAAAATAATTTAAAAGAAATTGTTTTAATACTGGAATTTATGTATGCTTTTCTGACACTGCTGTGTTACAAGTTATATAGTAAGGACAGTTTCTGTGGCCACCTCTTGAATAAAAATAGCAGTTTTATTTATTGTTTATAATACCTCCTTGGGTCTGATTCTAAAAACATAAATGACAATTCCTAGTAACACTATCGTTTTCATTGAGGAGACATTAATCAGTCTGAATGAGAAGAACCAAAATCTAAATCCTTTATTTCACTTGCAATGTAAAATGCTGTATGATGTGAACTATAACACATCTTTAAATTGGCTTTAAAACTATTCCAGGCTTTGTTTCTTTTCACTGCTTTCCTGGAAGTTGTAATTCATGATCTATTCTTTCTGTGAAGGATTGATGGATGTTTTAAATTCCTTTAACAGCAAACCTGCAATTTGAGAAATAAATGCTAGTGTGTGGACTGATTCTTAATGTTTCCTTCCTCCTCCCAAGGTGTTAACATACCTCTACCTAGATGGTCACCTAATGTCTTTATTTCTTGGTTTTCTTGTGTTATCTCTTCCTACTCAGTTGTGAAGCCTGTCATCCTCTTGTCATTTTCCTTGAATTTATTACATTATTGAAGGGAAATTCTCCTGCTTTGTAGCTGCTGTTTACCCTTCTCTCCTTTTTTTTTCAAAGACAGCTCAATTCCAGAATGCAGGTGTGTGATTCTTTATTTTCCTTATCTCCATTTTCACAGTAAGATTAATGAAAGAACCACTTAGCGAGGTTTTCTCAGTAGGAAAGTGGTTACTAAAAGGGAATGACAAATGTTTTAAATTAATTGTCCTATTATTTAATGTCACAATACCATTCAACTACATCAACTACTTCAAGACATTATTGTACTAGAAGACGTATGTGTGCTTGAGTGATCTAAAAGCATCTTTTGTCATAGTGAATCACCTCTGTTTTAAAATAAACTGTTCTAGACCTTTCTACTCTCATATAAACTAATGCTAAAAAATAATGTCAAGTGATTTGTATTACTGTTTTATTTCTCATTCCACTGAGACTTTATTCAATATCTAGACTCTCTTGTTCTCATCTATGTTTTAATGATTTGTTATGTATTCTGGACTTTAAAAATACAAACAAAAAAATACTTCTATAAACAACACCAAATCAAGGTGGTTTTCTCTTGAAGAAGCTAAAGATGATGTAGGAACCTGTTCTCTTTTCTTCATTTTCTTCCAGACCCTGTTTTAGGCTCACCCCCCTTTCCCATGTGTCCTTTTTTCTTTTTTAATATAGTGATTAATCACCAAGTAGAGTATCCAGCAAACACATTCAGAAAACTAAACCTGCAGAACATGCTTATGGTAAAAGAAACGTACACTCATCTATCAGAGGCTGATAGAGCCCAAAGGAAGTTGAGTATGCCCATTTCCTACAGCAGTGATCTAACCTCGTGTTGCTAAAGAGAAAGAAAACTATCTTTGCATTTTTCTGCATGTCTGGTTGTGAGCTAAATGGTGGTGCTTCTGTCCTGTGCTTTAAGCTCGGTGCTGCTGACACAGAACAGCTTTACTTTGTGCATAGTTATTTGTTTGAACAGTTTAGGAAATACATATGTAAGGTTGAGCTTCTGAGCAGGTATACAAGTCTTTCAGTTCCACTGAAATGGTAAAGCTTTTTAGTAACAGGTTTGTGTGGGGAGGAAAGAGGGATTTTTCTGAAATGATTTAAACATAATATTTTCTCAAGATTCCTTATATCTTTGAAGGCATAAGTTATATCCATTCCTTTTAGTAGTCTCGTGATTGCTTAAATGACAACATTAAACTTCTTACTGCTGACATTCAGTTAATGGTTCTGAGTATCCCCAAATTAATGTAGTGCCCATAATTTCTACGCTCTAACTGGGTGTTCTCTATGAGCGAATTCTAAAGCCTTTTTTCATCTGCAGCAGTATTTCAGATGTTAAATTTAATATCACCACCATCACCACCTTAGTTCTAGAGTATATTTTTGTTTCTTAAAATTTTAATTTAAAAATCATATGTGCTGCTACTGTAGAATGCTGTACTGAAACTTTCTGTTTAACAGCATATTCAGAGATGCCTACTCATTTGTCTCAGTTTTTATACATACTTTAACTCATAAGTTATCCAGGACATTAATTTTTAATACTAATTCCATATACTTAGAAGTTATTCTGAAGAGGAGGCATGATTTGGTGAAACAGATGGCTCAGGACTACTAAAGTAAAGAAACCTAATTTATCATGTATTCATTTTGTATTTGCTCAAAAACTAGTTGGATATCAAAGTTATGAGATTATTCTGAGGAAATTTTTGAATTCTTTATGATTCTATTTTGTGTTAAAAACATCTAAGTTAGGGACTTGCAATACCTGTAATACTTGTTTCTGTAACTATCTCCTTTTATAGAGTAACTGAAACTTTTGAAAAGTTAACAAGAGCAGACACTAAAAATTGTTTTAGGGATTAAAATATCAATTAAAGATATATGTGTGATAGCTGGAAACAGTTTTTCAGGTGCTGTATGAATCCTGCTTCTCCGTTTCATTCATTAAGGATTTCCTGGCAAGCTTATCTCTGTATGCAGACTTTTTCTAATGGCCATTTTATAGCCTAGGCAAATCATCATGGTAATTAGTTTAAAATTTAAGGCTGAAAGAAGTTTATTGTTTTTGTGAAGAGCCCAGTAACCAAAATAATTGGGATTAAAATACAATGGTTTTCAAACACTGAGTTATGCTAAATACTGTGCTGTGAGAATGATACAGAACTCATTTTGACTGTCCAGAGAGAATTAAAACTGAGAACCTTACCCTCTGTGATGTTGATTATTTGGAGCTGGGGAATCCAGTTGAAAGGATATAGCTGCAATTTAATGCGATTATCCTGCCATATCAAGTCATTGGATAATTGTTGACCTTGCAAGACACTGCTCTTATGGTGTTGATATGGACTGGCCTCTGGGAGCGCTGATTGAAGAGGGATGATGAGAATAAAATACATTCAGATAAAATTAGGGACAACTGGGACAACTGAGGCAAATAGATGTGGATTTTCTCATTTTAGCACAAAAGAAACCTGGCTTAGGTGAAATGGAATATGGCTGTAATATGCTGAAAAGCTGCTTATCACAACTCCTTCTGGTATGTGCAACAAACACAGGGAATAAGCTTGAGACTTAACCACTCAAGTTCTTAGGACAGATTAATTATTTATGCATTTAAGAGACAATATCAAGATCAAAATCTCCATTCTGATTAGCTGGCAGATGTGCACTATTGCAGCACAGAGCATGCATTCATGTATAACTACTTTGCTGATTTTGGAAATCAATTTGTTTCATTCCTGTTGAGGAAGTACCAGGACACATTTCACAAGAATGAAAGGCCTCAGCTTAATTGCTGGTCATATGATTCTCAACTCTTGTTCATCACCCATACCTCCCACAAAGCATATGTTGATTTCATTGCTGGAATGATGTTTTAGTCAGAGATTACACCAATTTTGATTCACAGATTCTATCTCCATGCATACCATTTATCTAAGGATGGAATACTCCAAAGTTCATGACAGTACATAATTCATTTGATTGTGTAGATGCAAGCCACTGATATAGCCACAATGCACAGCTCTAGTTAAAGTTAATGGAAGTTGTGCTTTTGAAGTAAAAGCAAATTAAATTTCTGTAGGTATTCATATTCCAAAATTTACAGTTATTCATGCAACACTATAAAAAGGAATAGTAATTCCCCCTACAACCCAAGGGATTTAACTTGACAAAGAGATTTTAAGAATCTGTGTCCAAGTCATTTATGGGTTTTATTTATATAACACATTATGAATTGCCTACAGTCAATTAATGATGACAAAACTAGATCGCATCACACAAACCTCTCAGTGTTAAATTACATTCTTATGATAATCAGAAACTCTACCTTGCTACTTTTTTTCTGTTCCAGATCATTGGATCTGAGAAAATAGATTCAACTAAGAAACAAGATCAGGGTTTGGCCTTATTTCATAGCACAGTGTCATAGAATTATTTCATTCAAACATGCAAATCATTTGAATTCAGGATTAAAGAGTCACGGTGTGGAATCATAGATTAATTTAGTTTGGAAAGGACTGTTCTGGTCATTTGGTCCAACCATGCACAAGCACAATAACTGTCATGGTAAATCTTAATGTATAAATAGACTCCTGGAAGACACCTGTGCTTCCACTTGCTTAATTAAATTAATAGTGATCAGAAATTTCATTTTATTATTTCAACTCAAGATAAAAGTTAAGATTTTATTCATATTTGCATTGGACATGGTGCCTTCTGCAGTAAATGCTATAGAACATTAGTTAGTAATGTTATATATTGTATTAAATGTTCTAATATGAAAATATTCCTCCTGAGGTGGAGACTTTGTTTGCAAGGATTGTCAGGAACTCCATCTGTAAGTTGATGTTGATAGTCTAGAGTGCAGAAAGTAAAAGTGGAAAGTTCAGCCTATTTTCTTATAACAAGAACTTGCAGATGGCTGTGGAGCAAGATAGGGGGTTTTTTTTATTTATTTACAGGCATGCACAGGTAAACATATTCATTCACATTTAAAAAAGACCATTAAAAATAATAAAAATAACTTATATTTTTATCATTGTTTTTATTTATGTATGGAATCATCTACAGCTTTCTAAAAGCTACCAGTTAACTGCAGCTCACTGTCCTGTCAGAAGCAGTCTCAACCAATAGAGTTATAATCTAAGCTTAGCCCTATAAAAAAATACTCTAAACTGATGATGGCCACAACCTGGAAGACAACCAAGGGGAAGGTCATTTAATGGTTTAGATATTTTCTATGATCTTCCTTTATTCTTTCGTGGACATAGGATGACACTTTAGTCACTGATTGGAACCCTCAAGTGATTTTAACATTTTTAATGCTTTTGACTGATAGTAATTTTTTCCCCAAAATTTCTTAATTCTGACTTTACACAGCTGAATTATTCTTCATCATGTTATTGTTCTTGATTTTAAGCATTTCAGCAAACTGGCATTGCCTATTACTTAAATTCAGAACAGACACAAATAAAGTCTCTCATGTCAACATATATTGTGTAAATATACAGTAAATATAAATAGTACTTAATAAAAAAGTAAATTTTGTTTCACACTGTGTTCATGGCTGAAATACATCTTGGTGTAGATTGAAGAGATACTGGACATATTCTCACATGCCATCTTTAGCTCAGTGACTTTGGTTATCCTTGGAGAGGACTCTTAGGAACCAAGATTCTCAAGAACTCTCAAAAGTCTTTCCAAATAGAGGAGAGAGTAGACTAAAGTCTCACAGGGGCCACAAACATGACATGGACAGACTCAAAATTATTGGTAATCTTCTAATACCTTCTTAGAACATTTAGTAGATAGAAATTAATTCCAGGGTAAAATTAAAATATTAGTGTACTTACTGGGTCCTTAATGCCATGGTTCATAGTAAAATAGTGATGTCAAAAACCTCTGCATTCTTCCTGGGCTTTAATGGGTTTCTTCCATAAAGATCTATTCTTCCAATAGATCAGTGATGAAGTAGTAGCACAATCAGATGTACAGAGTAATTGTGAAGCGGGGCAAAACCTAGGACCCCAAAGAGTTAACACAAAAAAAAAATCCGGGGAGATGTTTAGCTAGAAGTCAGGATCTGGGTATTAGTGGGCTACAAAGGTATGTTTACACTAATTTACAAGGAGATAAGGTAAGAACATAATAGAGATAAGGAATTTGGGTACACAGCTCTTACACAACCCATCCTCAAGTCAGTGAAAAACAGCAGAAAACAGCAGAGAGG
>JAWWEU010000040.1:7609916-7634372 GCA_035583155.1 Acropternis orthonyx
TCTCTTGTAGGGTGCTAACCCAAGAGTTCCCCAACATTGCTTTAATAAATACCTCGGCTGCATAGAGACCCAAATTGCCTTTGTGCAGTTTTCTACGCCTTTTTGGGGGCACGAATTCTCGGCATCATTCATTTCTGTGTATGGAACTCAGAATGCAGCATGAATATGGTGATTAATTTTTTCTGAGTGTGTTTTTCTGAGGCTATTTTTTTGTTTGTTTTGTTTTGTTTTGTTGTTGTTTGGTTTGGGGTTTTTTTTTGCGTTCTGTTGCAATTGTAGTATCTGTGTTACCTTCACTAATCCAAAATTACACATTTTTGCTGTTGATGTTTATTTTTTTTCCTTTCCACAAAGTCAGTGTCATCTACCCCTGCTGTCCATGCTGTAGGTGAATTGCTTGTACAACACCACTGATGATTTTTCCTCTTCTCTTATTCTTTTATCCCACTTAAATGCTGAATATATTTGGTCTGGAAGTAATGCATTAAATTTGGCCTCTCAAGCTTGATGGATTTGGAAAAATACTAATCCAAAGGGAGTTATAGTGCATTGTAAATCATAAATATCTTGAGAAAGAGGAGAAATGTGCCGAATTTGGAGCAGACATGAGTTATAGCACAACTGTCTTCATAAAATCAAGTCCTCCTGAGTATATTTTCCGATATTATTTCAGTGTGAATGCAGGACTATCCACATCTAATCTGAAATGCATGCTATTATGTTTTAGTTTTATTCCTATTTTCACCCACTTATAGGGGAAAAAATGAAGTTTCATTAGGGTCAAGAAATAAGAAAACTATATTGAAATTCAAAACAATAACCTATACCCAGAGTGAATTCTGATGCATGATTGAAATATATATAGTTGTTTTCAGCATAACTATTATCCACCTGTAACATGTCAGTAACTACAGTAGTACATATATATATATAAACATGGCCTGAATAAAACCATAAACCTACTACATGAATTGGCTAGTGTGTTGAACCCTATATTGTTGAATGAGATTTTTTTTATCTCAATTTGCTATATTCAAGCTTTCTAAAGAGCTAGGTGCACTTGATGTCGTGCTCTTCAGCTGCATTACTAGGATGCTCCTCCACAATTGGATTATGACAGGGTAAGAAAATATAGAATAAAAATAATCTGATTTGATTGCATTCTCTTTTCACAAGAAAAAGTTCACACCTATTGATGTTTGTGAGATTTCACCACATTATTTAGGAACAATAAAGATGTTTTAACTAAAATTTCCTTCACTGTATGAGGCATGATTTGTGGAAATAATATGGAGGCACTGCTGTCTGGGTAGGCTTCATTGTATAGATGGGAAAAAGTTACAAGGCAGATTCACAAAGAATTTAGCTAAATATTTAACATAACTTTCACAAGCAAAGCATGCAATGGTCACCAGAAGATGTCGCATTCTCAGCATTCATGTAATCTTTGAAAAGTGTTATTCTCTTAAAACATCATGGAAGGTTATGAACTCACATCTCATGAATGTCAGCTCTATTTTTTAGTTTTTAGCCAGTCATTTTTCTTTTTTTTTTTTAATTCATAGCCCCAAAAATGGAAATAAAATTCACAAAAAATGTATAAAGAGTAATTTAGTCCCCTGCATGAAGTGTCCTATCATGTCTTAAAGCAAATATATAAACAGACAAACATGAATCATAGTGGGGTTTTTTTGTTCATATAATAAAGATAAGGCAGCAGAGATTATATTTCCATTTTGAATAAGGAATCAATAAACTTACAGGGCAGAAAAAGTGTCACTGTGTTTATCCGTTCCCTCTTTCAGTATTTTGTAACATTTTCTGCTGCTATAAATTTTCTTTCTTTAAAAAATCTAAGCCTTTCCTATATGTTTTTTAAATTCAGTCTGTCTTTTTATTTTCCCATGTATTTGTCCTGTTTCCAACATCATATTATTAATTAACCTTTATCAAACTTTTTTAGATCTCTTTTCCAAACTTAAACACCAAATAAGAGAACCGTTCATGGAAAATTTAGGGGAGAATTGACTAAAACAAAACCTTGACATTGTTTTCAGTAATGAATTTCACACTAGAGTATTCAACAGAACTTGAGGAGATTTAAAGCACATTTTAAGCTGTGTTACTGAGATATAGTGAAATGCTTTGCTTTAGCAGCTGTTGTTTACACCTGAAGCTATTGTAAAAGTCTAGAGACTCATCAGTTTGGGGTTTTTCTCCCATCATTTTCTTAGTTTTTTTTCTTTACTTGTGACAAACGAGGTTTTTATAAATTAACTCAGCTGGTGCACATTTGACCCCAATTTTTGAATGTATTCCCTGGGTCAAGTACTTTTGTGTGTGAGAATAGAGTCATTCTTCCCACCCTGAGGCAATCAGAGTACTCATCCATTTTACTTACCATCAACACATTTTTAATCATAAATAATTTTCTACATGTTTAATCTAGGCAAACAAATCTCATGCTAAAACTATTAAAAGCAAATACATTTTATTTTGTAGTCTCTGCTTACCCATGTTAAATTATGTTACTGAATAATAAATTAAAAGTTAAAATCTTTACTTTAGAATAGCTAGCTTGTGTGTGTTTCAGCATATTTAAGGGAAAAGTTATTTTGCTCTGAAAAATCCGGTGAATCTTATCTTCTGATTTTTATGTAAATGTAAGAATGATACTGTTATATCTATACACGTCTGTCTCTCTCTTCCCTGCTTGTCTTATCAGTATCTTCCATGGCTGTGAGTTTTGGTTCTACAGCCTAAGTGCCAGCATATGGTTGCATTCTGTAACATGAACTCATGGCTAAATCTATGAAGTTCATTCCTTAGTCTCCACCTTTGGGACATCAGTAAGTGGTAATCTTAGCAACCTGGATGTGATATCACCATTGTGGCATTTTCATTGACACAACTCTGCTACAGAGACCCCTTTGCCCCCCAGTATAATTCCTGAAAAATTAGCTTCTCATTACAAAACATTAAATCTCTTGTCACTCAATCCTGCAGCTTGATGGAAGCATTGGATATGGTGGGGGTAAAAACTCCCCTAAGGATTAAACTTGGCACTTCCCTGCTTGGTGATACAGACTCTGGATGGGTGGTCCCTCTGGATCTCCTTTCAATAACAGGTTTGCAGGTAGACAGCACCTACAGAGAGGATTAGAAAGCTTGAATTCAGCAACTCAAATTTTATGAGTTTTGAAGTGCCAACTGTATTATTTTTATGCTTTGTTACATAGGCAAGGGGATGGGTTTGCCTTTGGTGATAGTAGTTTATTTATTATTTTAAGATATCTTAGGAAAGCTTCCCTCCTGGGTGGTTTGCCTTTTTGTAACTTTAATTTCTAGTCATGTTCAAGCTGCCCCTTCTATTCTCCTTGTGGTGATTTAGGTTTGGTGAAATCTAAACAATGTGTTTCATATTTCTTATATGCCAAGAGGGACTTTCAGTGCAAGGCTGAAAGAAAGCAGTGCTTTTGGTTAACATCTCCCATGAAGGTAATATATCTAGAATAATTGTCCTGGGAAAAGAAAGCCAAAGAAATTTTCTCAGCTGTAGACTGACTGAAGAGCTCAACAATGTGATAAATGGGTTACCTTATCTGAGTACTGAATAATGTCAACCTGTATATAGAAGCTTTGATATTCATGCAAATTGTTATCACATTTAGGTAAAGATGAAAGTTCCTCTAGGAATATAAATGGTAAAAAATGTTCCTACTCCCTACAAAACACTAGTGATTAGGGTTGAATACTAAGAAACAATTGCATTATAAATTTCTTCTGGAATTAAAAAACTATAAAATAGTTTTTAAAATTTCAATAAATATTTTTGTCTACATTTTAACACATTCAAAGATTGAATTATAAGATAAATTACATAGAAGCCAGCAGAAAGAGCTGAGACAACATATACAATGCTTTGTTCATGGTGTCAATGGGAGATGAAAATTTAGGACAGCGGTTTAAACATCGTTCGAGGATTTTCAGAAAACTTAGTCAAAGTCATTGCTATCTCATAATTTGAAATAAACTGCACAAATTTAAAACAGATCAATCACTTAAAAATGACACTTCTACTTTTGGATTTCAAAGGTAAACTATAATGACAGATTAACAAATCTGCACCATGGTCTTGAAATCTGGTTTTACAGACATGTTTTATTTAAACTATGTGTTAGGTCCGCAATAAATCACCAGAGAAGCTGAAGCACAATAAGAATCCCAGTTTAAGTCAAGTAATCAGAGGATATAATAGCTAAATGACCATGTCGTGGCTTGTTTGGCTTTGAATATAACATTAGTATTTAGATGAATAATTTATAAAAATTAAATTTCAATTATAATTAAAAATATATTCAATTATAATTCAATTCTTCAGTAGAAGAGATATTTTATTCACTTCAAAGGACAGAAAATAACCTGATGAGCTACATTCCCTACAGGTTTTTTTAACAGTGATTTTGGGAGTGGAAGGGCACTCATCTTCTTATTTGTGGTTTAAATTAGAAGGTCATATGGACCACAGTAAAGGAAAAAAAAAAGGAGAAAACAAAAATCACCCCCTCCTCCTGACCCTGTATTTCTGGCTTCTGTTGCCTATTGGCCCGCCCAGTTTGAAATAGTGCTTGGAAGAGATTCATTCCCTTGAGGTATCATGATCATTTTTCAAGCACAACCACTGTTCCTTCTCTCTGGAGGCTCTTTGATTCACTTCCAGCCTATCCGCTGCAGATGTAAGGTTCCTTTTCAATGTATCAATGAAATTCTTCTCCTGGCTTTTCACCTACTAATTGCAAGCAGGGAGCTAGTTCTCCTTTTTCAAACAAAGCCACAGTTTTTGTCTTCCCTCAGTATAACTATCGTTGTAGAGTCACATATACTGCATAAATTGTGATCGTGATAATGTGACGCTTTCATCTTAGCTTGAAATAACATCTGTCTATTGCAACATATTTGAAATCTTGACTGATAAAGGATTTAGATCTGGTTTTAATTATTGTCTTATGTACTTGGCAAAAGTTAATATTTTGCACAGGGAAAAAGATCAGGTTATAATTCCAGGTTTTAAGGCAAGGACTCCAGAATTTTGATCAACTATGCCATCCAAGGCTAGAGAAAACTTGAATTTTTAAAATGAAGAAATCTACTGTTTGAAAAATATGGAAGATTTTTTTCATGGGTTCTTCAGTTTATGAACAGAAGTTATCATTGCTATATAATTGGGAACAATGATAATTCCATGGTAAACATACTATTTTTTCAGTTTCAAATGTGTTTCAAATTCATTAATGACCTGAAGTCATGATCCTATAGTTAAGGGAATTACACTAGCTCTCATTTAGCCATATTTTTCTGATAATCTAAACTTGATCAGACCCAACCACACACCAAATCAAAGAAGTTTGCAGACTCTCTTTTGTTTCTTCAACTGCTGCCAATTATACAAATCAGAAAACGAACTCTTACTGTGTCATATTAGTTCTTGTGATGCTGTATTTTAAGACATGACTAGCATCACAAGATAAATTTCTTTTTATTTCAGCTTTCAACATGTGTTGAGCTCTTGATCTTTTTTTTTTATGATTATTTTTTACCAAATGGATCTATAATCAAAGACCAACATATGGCCTTGATGGGTATTGCATGACATTCATATTTTAAAGAAAAAACAAACTCTAAGTAAGAAACTATAAGTTTATAAGACAGAAGTGAAGCTTTCCTATAGTTGCAAAGTCACACACTGAGTTCATTTTGCTGTGCAAATATTTTTTAAAAGTTTGTAAGAATCGTGAGCTGTACTTTTGAAATGTTTCTTCAATTCTTATGGCTAAAAGGATCGTTACAGTGACTGATGTTGAATTCATAGGTTTCTGGCTTTTTTATTTTAATCGCTATCTCCCAATACTCAAAGTTTTCACCCAGATGATATGACTATCAATACCTTTTCCTAGTCTTCAAAAGGAAGCAAATGGAAGCTAAACGGAAGCACAAGCTATCATCTCAGTCTCAGCAGAGAGCAAGGAACAATTTGACATAAAACCTGAGGTATCTTTTATTCTTTAAAGATGATCTGTCCTCATTTAAAAAGATTTCTGAGAGTTGATTGTGATCAAATTCAAATCATCATGAAATTATTTGTATAAAAAAATTAATTACTACAATGTGAAGTGGATGGAAGATCTACTTCTTACACAATTTAGTGTGTAACATGATGTCTTTACCCCAAATCTTCAAACTGACATGTGCAAACTAGTGGTATAAGTCAGAGACTGTGGACTACTTTTAAATGATTACAGTAGGGATGTTTGTGATCAGCTTGTGAAAGAGCTGTGTATATACTAAAGTTAGCTTATTCTGAACACAAAAAATTGCCTCTTTAATTTAGCAAATATCAAAGTTTTTCAGAGGATTTTCTGAGTATTCAGAAAAAAATGAGCAGGCTTACACACTCTGAAATTTATCTAGCCTTTGTGGTGTCGGACACTGGGTTGATCCAGTCTTTGGTTTCCAGATTTAGCTTACTTCCTATTTTGTGTGTCTAAGTCTTCTAGATGGACAAATTCATATACTTCAGTTATTTCAATTATTAAGCTTTTGATTTTCATTAATCTATCTTCTGTGACATTGTGCAGAACACAACCATAAAGTAACTTTTTTTTTAAACTTATAATATGGTATGTGTTTTTTATGTTTTCACAGAAAATATCTTTGGCTGGCTGACAGTTTATTTGAAAACTGTTGAAACTACTGTATTAATAAACAGTGTTACTTACAGATCATGGCAATATGCTTTGAATTTTCATTCCCTGTTTTTGTATTATTCAGACATGTAATGAAAACAGTATATGGGGCTAGATTTTAAGCATTTATTTTTAACTACTGTTTATGGTCCAAATTCATTCCTTGTGTAAGATGTGCCTAGAAAGGCAATGAATATGGATGAGATTGACCCATGTTCCTACATTTTCACATAATTTCTGCAAAAGACAGTTGTCTGCCCTAGTCTCTGTGGGAGAACTATATCATATGCTAACTTTGAAAGAAGATTAAAGAGATGATATAATAGTTTTCTAACTCTGGTTCAATGATACTTTATGATGTGATTATGAAGTGAGCTGCCAAAAGATGAATAAAAAAAAGGTTGGTGTTTTAAAGGAATAACTCTTGTTCATATATTTCTTTCATAGAATAAAGAAAAAAAAATCACATGACTTCATACGTACACATCAATTCAAGAGAATATAAGTTTCTCTTAAATGCTGAAGGAGTGTTTGGATTCTATGATCCATATTTGCTGTGGATCCTTTGCTTAAACATACATTTTTCCAAATACTATGGCAAGCCAGCCTGCTATGGCAAGGAAAGTCTCTCTCATGCATAACCGTCTGTTTTGCTGCATCTAAATGAAGAATTTTCTATCCATGAGCTATTAGATAAGGATTTTTTTTTATCCATACAGTGTGCTTATAAATGACTGCAGACTGGGAGATAAGGACCTAATTGGCAAAAAAATCCAAACACAGGTAATAAGGAGTACAACTTGATTGGTTTTCACTGTGATTTTTTGACTTTTGAAGGTTCCCCTCAAACTCCCTCTTAAATGTTGAAACGTTTTCCATGAAGCATCTTTCATTAGACCAGGTTCCCTTAAGGTTAGCTGCTGCCATTCTAAATGTATTCTACTAATGCAAAGAAAAATGATCATTCCAATTGTGTGGTCTTCTGCAATCTCTGCTGTGAGGCCTATAAACCTGAAATAAGCATCTGCAAAAATGTGCTGCAAAACACTCCCCAAAGCCACTGGTGCCAGCTGAAAAGATATTTTTCAGTCTTACAGATATAGAAAAGCACCTAAGGAATGAAAGGTTTAATTTGCTGGTTTTGTGCTAACTAAAGCTTGGCTCTAATGGTGAATATTTTTATGTTGGCCTCAGCAATAGAAAGAGATTTGACACTTAAACGTCCATAATAGAGCTATTTCAAGGATAAAGCTATTTTGTTTATTGCACAATAGGAAAATCATATGGAAATAGCTCAGCAGAAAAATAACAATAAACCAAATATTCACATACTGTAGGTAATTCTACAATATATTCTGGAAATAGAACCACTTCACAATTATCATAGGCTTGCAAAACTCTTAAAAAGTAATCTTGAGTTATAATGAAGTCTGTTTGTGTGATGATGTCTTGCAATGTGGTCTAATTACAGCTAACATAAACAAAATGATGGTTAATCTGCACAAAATGTCCAACAGTTTATAGGCTTTGGCTTCAGTTTTACATTCTGGAAGTGTAGGAGCTTTCAACAAAGCCCAATTCTGCTGCAATTGCCCACAATTATCTTCTACCCCAGTGTATATACAGTGACCTACTTTCTGCAGTAAAAGAGCTTCTGCCAGAGGAGCCACATTTGGGGGATGTTCTGCCTTTTATGGGCACAAGCAAGAATTTTTATATGGCTTGTGAGGAGAAAGAGAGTAGAGGGTTCCTGCCTTGTGTTTTGTTGTCTCTGGTTTTCCTGGGACGACAAATCAACACTCCATTGAAGCTGCTAATGTAGTGTCCATAGACAACAAACATAGCACAGCGCTATGAATACAGGTAAAGTCTCCCTTAACCACATCTAGAAACAAATAAAGGTTCACAAGAGGGAAGATGTATTTGAAATAGTTAGTTCACCTTTTTGTGACTTCTATGATTTTTTTATAGTTTATATTTTCTTGTGGGTTGTTAGTTTTGTTTGTTTCTTGGTTGGTTAGTTGGTTGATTGGTTTCTGGGTCTGTGTGTATGTGTTTTCATATTCATCAAACAGATCTTTCTGGTCAGATATGCAATAGGAAAGCAGGTAAAAGACATGAAATTAGCCTTTTGAATGCAATAATTTGTCACTGGACTTCATCAGATAGCAGATTTCACTATACAATGTTTTATATTGCTTTTAAATATTAGAATTTAATGCTAAAATCAGCGTACTTTTACTCAGTAACCTACACTGAAAACACAAATACAGCTTTCCATCTGAAGACTTACCATTCCCTAATATTTTTGATTACCTCAATCACTAGTAGCTTACTTTTATTAATAGAAAGTATTTGAAAAAACCAAGCAGTAATAACTAACAAATGTAGATTTCTTTTCATTCCTACTTACAAAGTAGTTAGAATTCATTCAAGCCATATATAGTTACAGGGATAGTATGTAAGATTATCCATCCTGTTGCTACCTTGGCACAGAAGAATATGTTCAGAAGATAATGAGCTTAATAATTTTGATGATAAGCAGCTGGTTATATTTGCCACCAATAGCAGAAGGAGTATCACAGGGAAAACAAATGGAAAAATGACGAAAAACAAAAAAGCAAAATGAAGATGAAGAATGTAGTTGAATTAATTTTTTTTTGTATGTCAGTTTAGTTCGTTCTTTGGATCACATCTTTGAAGTGTTGAGAAAACAGCATATTTAAGTGATTCTTTGATCTCTTTGAAATTAACTTGTGGTTATCATTGAGATCTATTCTTACTATAATATCAATAGGTACAAACTAACATGTAAAAGTAGTTTTAGGTTCTATCCTTGTACCATTTTCATAATTCTTCATCCTTTCCCACCACATTATGATTTTCATATTATTGGGTCTTGGGTTTAGATTAGTAACTCATCATCTGACCATTCTAAAGAAGACTTAAACACTATACTCACTATGTGTAAAAGAAATTATAAATAAGAAAAAAAAAGAAAAATATTAAAACTAGGCAAAAAAGGCAAGCAAATGAATAAAGACCCTCCAGGTGTTTGTAGAAGGAACTATTACGTACAAAAGGATATGAGAACTTTGATAGCAAAAAAACTTAGATATTTCTTATGTAAATTAAATATTTTTCATTACTAATATTGATGAAGTAAAATATATGTAAGCAAAACATTATACAAATTATAATCTGTGTAAAAGAGCAGATTGAAACCATTGAAACATAGGCAGTTGAAAAAACTTAATGTTCCAAGTGTCAAAAAGATAATAAAAAATGTAGCAAAATAGATATGAAGGAAATTTAGAATATATTCAAGTGCTGGCCATGGAAAGGATATTTTATGATGAATGCTGGATTACTTAAAAAAATAGTAATTAATGGAATAGTAATAATTTCTGATTTGAATGCAGTGGGGTTTTATATTTTAATACTAATTTAAAGAAATTGTCTAGAATGAGAGTAAGCCCCCTCAGGAACTGAATATGAGCTGAAGCTGCTTAGCAAACCTACAGATCAGCTTCTGAGTAGTAAAATAGGTCGTAATCCTATAATTATACATGAACACAACTTTTTTTTACATGTGGTGGGAGTCTCAACTTGTTTTAGCAATTTAAAATTTATCTCTGATAGCACCTTGGGAGCTTCTTATGGTCAGTAACGGAGCCAAACCCAAAAGTTTCTTAGTCCTCACTCTCCTGTATTCTCATTAATGTTCTTGATTTAGTCTGGTCGTAGTTTACAGCAGAGGAGCTGAGGTAGTGTACCATTAAGGAAAATAATTAACATTTTTTTAACTTGTCATTAATATGTCTTTTAAATGCATGAAGACATTCTTTCCACCACATGTAACCTCTTCAGCTTTTATGAACTCTCTACAGCTTTGAACAAAAACCAGTGCTTACTTGATTTAAAGAGTGTGAGGGGGAGATGGAAAAAGAACAACTACTGTAAATATAACTCAAAAAATCATGACAAACTGGCTGGTTTAATGATTCTGCGGTTTCAGTAGACGATGTTCTGTCTGGCAAAGAGCTTTTTCAGAAGAAAACCACATAGCTTGTGTAAATGCCTTTCACTCAATCCATCTTTTTTTTGTTTGTTTGTTGGTGGGGGGGAATGTTGGGCTTGGTTTTGAAATTGGGGTTTTTTTGTTTTGTTTTCCCCCAAAGATTATGTGAATTATATTCATAGACAGTCCTACCTAAAGGCAAATGCCACTCTATCAGAACACAAAGCTGTCACAGGCAATGGGAATACTCTTCTTGAATCATATGTTGGCTTCAGCTGCAGGTTAGCTTAATTCTTGCACAGTCCATAGAAGTCTGTAGGCTGCCATTGATGAATCAACTGAAGGGCTTGGTTTGAGTGCAAGTTAACCACAGCAGGAACACTGCTTTTACTCACCTGGCAAGAGAGACACCTTAAACGAGATGTGCCTTTTCCAGGTTAGAACTTGATGTGCTAATCCAGCCAAAGAAAAAGTTGAAAATAATGCTCTTTTTTTGATACTAGGCAGGGACCAAAGCCTGCAAGTAATAAAATAAATCACTTGAGAAGGAAGAAAGCTGATGACCCATAACACTCAATTTCCCATGTGGGCAAGGAGAAGTAATGTTAGAGAAATTTTGAAGGACAGAGATGATATTTACTCCTTTCAAATCTACCTTTAATAGTTAACAAAATTGGGTTTATGATGAACTTGGAAAGTTCCCATCTCCACATCACCACTGACCACTGTGAGGTTTATTCCCAGTCACTTCACAGGAGAAAAGCAACACTTCTACATCCTGGTCCTATCACCATCATAAGGTCAACCGTAAATATTTTGAAGAATTATAGTAGCAGATGGCTAAATTCTGTGGATCTAAATCTAGGTTTCTGATGCTGTTATTTTCTTAGTTAATATTGTTGTGATAACTTGTATTGATGATGATTATTATAAGAAGATTGTTATAGTTGCTTATTTTCCAAATAACCATAAATGTTGTTTTCACTAGACAAATATATTTTTTCAATTTGTATAAAATAAAAATATTATAAACTTTCTAAAACATAGATTTCACTCAATGACTTGAATAGCATTCAGCTAAGGAAATGTGATTAATTGTATTGACTTATTTGAATTATTTACATGAAGTAAAAACATGCACGATTATGTCAACATCCAAATCAGGAATTGTCAGACATAGCCACTGTGGATGGTGTTTGAGTGGAATTTTGCCCAGGATGTGGGCACGGTGATGACTGATCCAGTGTACAGTCATTCCTAAGAAGGAGTCAAACAGACCCCTTCCTTGATATAGCTCATAATTAGAAGCATGGACTCCTTTGCATTGCAGACATTAGCAAGGATAATTAAATAGTCTTTTCTTTTTTCTACTGTCATTCCTCCTACAGAAATAAAACGAAACCTTGGAGTTCAGATGCAACAGTGTCTCTTTCCTCATTATTGCAAATGAGTGTAGGCACAAAGCTGATAATTTTACTAACACATACTTGCACGCGTTGCCCTATTAATTTCATTGCTCTGTGTGCAGGAGGGGATATGCATGATCAAAGCAAGGGATCAGTAACTTGCTCTGAGTTATTTATGTTCTTTGAAACAAGATGCTTTACTTCGAAAAGATGTCTGTGAAAACAAGAAAAGCCATTTTTAAAAGTGCATAGTAGAAGGCAGAAAAAGAAGTTACCTTTCTCAATTTACCATTAAAATCCTTTTAACCTCTGCAAAACCAAGCAAGATAACACAATTAATCTTTGGATGTTGATGACTGGAACAGAAAATTTTAGCTAACTTTAAGTTACCAAACAAAGACTTTGAGATTAAATCTATCTGTGGGTGACAGTTTAAAGGAATCCAACTTTTCTAAACTTCAGAAAGTGTGTGCAATAGTTTAACAGACCTGGAGTGCATGGTGACATCCACTGTAACCATAGATTAACCCATCAGACTTTGGGATCAAAAGATTTATTATACCTTTTTTTATTGACCTGGACTTGCAAGAGAACACACTTGTCAAAAATTTTGAACTAGGCACAGATGCAACATGTACCAGACAAATCTGTGTGTGCCCCTAGTTATCTACATAGATTTTAAGCAATAAAGGTAGTAACTTCACGTCTTTCCCAGTTTGTAACTGGTATAAGTGCAACAGGTTCAGCCCAGAGGAGCATCAGGGGTTTTTTTTAAATCAGTTTTAAATTTATTTCCACATGTTTCTTCAAAGCATCTGTAACTTTCAAGTATTTTTTTCTAATGATTGACAACAAATGAGCTATGAAAAGGCTTTGTTTGAAGAGCATATCTCTAAGCTACTGTTTTAACATCCTGCTTCCATTTTGCTGTTTTGCATTTATTTCTGTTGCATTCCATACTGAGAATTGCAACACTGGAAGAAAAATTAAATTGCATATGAATGTGTCACACTACATGAAACTCTTCAATGATATTATAGAAAAATGCTGCTTAAAAACTAAAAGTTCTCTGCCACGTGATAGCTGATGATTCAGATAAGGATTAATGATGTTTCTACATATATAAAAACTGAAAAATCAGGGGTCAAGGCTGGAAATATGAATCCTAATTTATACCAGTTATACAAGTAATGGTAACTCAGCAAACGTGGCTGGTGGTAAAAATGCAAAGTTAGCTGACTAGGTTCAAACCAATATGAAAACAGCAAGCAAAGTACCAAAAATCCTAAGAAGGAGGTACCTTGTTATCAATATTAGGGTAAGTACGTAAATCATTTTTAAGAAAATATTCTTCTGAGTTTGGAGAAAATTAAGCTGGGTGAAAAAAAGAAATGTATATCATTGTGATTCATTGTGGCAGAAGGCAGAGAGTGAGCAATGGAGAGAAGGATGAGGAAAGAGATTTTCTCTGTTGCTTGTAATGGGCTTTGGAAATCTACTGGGAATAATTTTGTTTTCTTAAACTAGCTGCTCTAAACTGCCTGACTGCAATCCTGACCTATCATCAGAGTAACAGATAATGTCATAACACAGATCCATCACAATTTATTATCCAAATATATTACATATCTTTTACTCTTTTCTCTCAGTGTTCTCCAGCAGTCTGAAGCTGCTTCTGACGACAGTTCTGGAAAATGAAAAAGTCGTGGAATGTGTGGGAACCAAGAGCCTGGGACACTACTAAACAGTCATAACTTGAAAACTGTGCCATCTGTGAAATAACACATGCCCCAGTTTATATTGTACTGTTTAGATTAGAACATAAACTGTAGCACATGGAAATTTCTCAATAATCACCATATGCCAGTGCCTAGGATTAAAGCTGGAGGCTCAAGTCTCTAAGTTTGGAACTAGGAACCTCAAAATCCCACTCAGACATCACCTCTTTCTCCTCTACAGTTTAAAGGAGATCTGATTTTTTTTTTTTTTTATATTGAGGTTCTCCTGTTGCTTGAAATTTCATGCGTGTGAATTGCCCATATTTTATTTTTTATTTTAATTCTGTCTTCTTTTGTTTCACTAAATAAATTGTGAAATGAAGAATGTGGAGTTCTGAATAGAAAATCAGAGTCTGTAAATACCATAGTATGAATATAGTGATGTAACTGGTAATCGTTATATATTACCATGGAAGTCTAGTGATAACTTGCACAGGAGTCTAAAAGAATCACCAGTCACTACTTTATTTGTGACTTTGGATAAGCTGCAGAAGAGCAATTTTTCATAAGAACCAAGTTATAAAATGGAGATTAGAGCATTGCTCTACTTTTAAAAAACTCTGTCAGGTCACGTGGATCAAAACCACAGTAAATTTGCAAGGAGTTTGAAAGGTGATCCTTCAGGTCAGGACTGTGCATGGTGCATTCTTAGATGCTTAGAAGGCAGCCTGATTTTAACTACTTTTCATTGTCAGGCCTCAAGGTAAACTTTTCAACAGATAATTATGGAAAAAATTGCCCAGCTCTTTCTCATTCTGAGACTGAGAATTAGAATCATGTGGCGATCAGAAGTTACCTTCAGGAAAGGATTTCGAGGCATTAAAATATATATCACTGGGAATCAGAATCATCCCACAGAAATGCTGGTGTTGTTTGGGAAGAATAATAAGAAGGGATTATTGTCTTTATGTCTCTGTTATCAGATTTCATCCGGAAGAAAACGTTTAATCATTGATCATGTCTCTTCTTAAACTTCAATTTTGGAAACTAAACTATTCTTCTGATTTTTTTTTTTTTTTTTTTTTTGTGTGTGTGTTTTGTTTTGGTTTGTTTCCTCAGTAAGAGACATACTCCAGTTCTTTAATCATTTTCCTGGACTTTTCTGAACCATTTATAATTTTTCATCATCTTTCTTTAAACACATAATTAGATGCAATAATCTGGCACTGATGGCTTCAGTGCCAGCATAGATGTAGCATGCTCTCTTCATTTATACTTGGATTTTTCTTACTAAAACTTTCAAGGGCTTTTGTATTCCACAACGAAAACTCATGTTCAAGTAATTATCCATGCTGACCTCCAAGTTACTCAATATTTCTCTCATTCCTTAGAATTCCCAATCCTAAAGAATGACTTACATTCCTTGTTCATAATTATGTTCTTTCCATTTGGCAGTGTTGAAATACACATCATTTTCCCACACTATGTTTACCAAGAAACTGAGTTCATTCTGCATAGGTTACATAGACTTTTTGATGCTACTGATTCTCTTGATCTTTATGTCATTCAAAATTTTTATAATAATGTATCTACATTGTCTTTCTTCAAGTGATTTATTAAAAAATTTAAATAGTCTATATTCAAGAATTAAAATCTACAGGTTGACATTAAAACAATTGGTTTAGTACTATATATATATATGTATGTGTGTGTATATATATATATATATGTATATATACGTATATTTATCTTGTTTTAGCATTTTAAAGGGGTAATACTGCCTACCAGTTATAAACATGCAGAAGTCTAACTGTACCTATGCCGAAAGTATGAAGCTTATTGTCCAGCAACCAGATGTACTCCAAATACGTGTAATAGTTGTAAACCATATTTTTAAAACTGCCAGTCACAGATACATAAGTTGTAGATTTCTCTTTTCCTCTTCACTTATAAATCATATATATTTCCCTTTTTTTCCTATATGTTTATGACTACCAGCTCTTCCTTTTTTCTATCATAATTATTAGTTAATTAACTGGTACTCTCAGTTTCCTTCCATGTGTGCTGTAGCTAGCAGAGCCTTCCTCCTCAGCAGAAATTTTGACATTTTTGTCACTTAAGGAATTCCCAGTTAACAGTCACATTTAATTACTTTCTCCCAATAGACTTTGCTCATAATTGTTATCAAGTGCATGAAACTAGATTATAAAATACAAATGAACTGTAAATATGGTCGTTGGGGCTTTTCTCCTCACTCTCAAACACAATTTTCTCCTTATATATTGTAGTGTACCAGTTGTCAATTTTTGCTCTGAGATCAATGCCTCTTTCCATGTGAAGACAATCTATATTGGTTGTCACATTTGTTTCAGGTTAAATTTTATAATTTTATAAATCCTGAAAGTATTGAGGAGCTCCCTGCATGTGACTTTCAACACATGTCAGTAAGAATTGAAATCCCTGACATTAATGCAACTTCTTCCACCTACACAAGATATAATGGTCTTTAAAATGTTGATTATCCATTATTTAGTCTTATTTGATGATCTACAGCCACACATATAGAGCTTTACTCATTACCACAGTAACTCCTAGTTACTAAAGTTTATTTGTTTCACAATATTGGTAACTTAGAAAGAGTTAACATCTCATAACTTCCCCCTCCTTTTTTCCCCACTGATTTCTTTCTATATAGGTTATAATCATCAGTGGAAAGACTCCAGTAATGTGCATCCTACAGCACAATTCCATTTAGGAATTACTGAAATATTACAGCCCAAATTCAGTAATTTTGAAGTGGGTCAGACTCATCTCAGACATGAAAAAATCCGTTGTCACTTGTTTATTAGCTAGATGGAAATTAAACTTTCTCTTTTGTGTCCGTCTGAGGTTTGGTGATGCAGGATCCTTTATAGTTTAGTTCTGAGCATATAGGTGTATATGTACATTTTTTCACCTTTTCTCTTGCTGCTTATGTTTATCCCTCCTGTCTATGTTAGCCATACTGTTCGTGGAAGATTGATTTCAGGAAGCTCTAACAAGGACACATCCTTCTTGTGCTGTACAAGAAGGTTATAACTTCTTCTGACCCCTGACTGCTTTTGCTTATGACACGGGATGAATCTCTGGGAAATGCTTTAATGTTTTTCTCCTTCAATCCCCTTGGAGGTCTCCAGAGTCTTTTGTAATTAGTCATATCTAGTGCTATTAGTTATAGACATGATCATGTTTTTAGGATCACTTTGAGCTGCAAGACCTTTTCCTGACTACCTCCAAAGCAAGCTGGAGTAATTCCAACCTTGTAATTGTATCTTCTGTCTTGGCTCCAAGGGAAAGCACAACATCCTTTTGTTGACTTGCTCATCACAGTGCACTTATTATGTTCTTTGTAGGACAAAATGCCAATGTCAGGTGTTTTCTTTCCTTGCATCATTGAAGACCTTCCTGTGTCCTTTAAAAACAGCTTAATTCATGTTTGTAAACCCCAAATTCCAACAGTGGTGAAGGTCTGCAAAGCTCTACCTTCAAGGCAAAATACAGTGATTTCTTTGAATGGTGTGTTTCAGTGAGGGCCAGGGACACAAATTTAACTGTGAAAAAGGAACTACTAATTGAGCAGTTAGTTCTGTTCTGAGCAATACATGAGATGGGTTCTGAGGTAAAAATAAAAAGTAACAGGAAATTCACAGATAACTGTATAAGAATAACATTCAGATAAATATGGGTTATGTTAAAGACTGACATACACAGTCATACACTAACACATAGTATATGTGCATATATATATACAACAATAAACAGTATCTGAAAGATGAAATAAAGTTAATCTTATTTCTGCATTTTAAAATTTTGTATTCCCTAGTTTAATAATACTAGTGGTACTACAGTGCAGATTTTACATTGTTATTAAAAATTAAATGCAGGTATTAAAAAGAAGTTCTAGTCATAGTTCATATAGGTTTAATCAGAATCATACTTAGTCATTTTTCTCCTATAATCATTCTGAATTTCTGCAGACTAGGTCAAAACTATAAAAAGTACTAACCACCTTGAGATCACTAAAACAAAACAAAAGGAGAAAGAAATTAAATATTTTCACACATGAACAATTCTCTGTAGATTTCAAAACTCACTTTCACCGTATAGAGTCTCTAAGGCCTAGCATTTTATATCCTTTTCTTTCATTTCTGTATGATTAAAACAGTGCATTGCACTAGACAATACCCTATGATTTATCATTGGTGGTTTAATCGGGGAACTGCTCTTTCAGATAGGCAGTTTGCCTGAAATGCTGTCCCCAATGTACAATTTAGTTAGATTGGAAAAACAGTGGCAGATTCTCTGTCCCTTCTCAAGTTAAAAACTTGATAATTTTCTTTTTCTTTGTAGGTACTTTATTAATAAATTTCTCTGGTCACTTCTCACATTATTCTCCTGCTTAATATCTTGTCCTAGAAGAAGGCTTAATTATCTGATGATATAAAAAGCTGATCAGATGCCTAAACACCCAACTATTGAATGTTTTTCTAACCATATCAAATTTTACAGTCAACTCCAGAATGCTCTCTAAATGTAGGCTTCTCATGTCCAATCTTACCTGAAGATGCAGGTGTTGAAACCTAAGGGTGGAGGTTTTTGAAACTTTCATTTTGTTCCACTTTTGCATTTTTGAGTCCCCAAATCTTGGTTAGAGGATTGATTTGGGAGTGTGACTGCATACTTGAGGCATTTTTATAAGTGTCACATTTTCTTGGTGTGACAAACTGCACAGTGGTGATGCCAGAGGAAGGTCGGTAGAAAGACATTCATGAGTAAGATACCTTCATCAGTCTTGGGTGATGAAATGGTCAGCTACTGCTGACTGCTTCAAAAATCTCAAGCTTCCTAAATATTGATGAGGTCACAATGTTTTTTTCATCTTTGTGCATGTCCTGTCATTTTCTTAGCCAACTACTGACTATATAAATTCAATGGAATACCCAACTTCATTGAGTTACACTATTTTTCCTTGTTTGATCTGTTGATATATACACAATAAAATCTTATATTGAATATACTCCTGATTTTCCTTTTCCTCAAATCAATAAAAAGTGGATTAAACTGCCTATATAGTTTTATTTCTAAAAAAAATTCAAAATCCCTTATGATCACAAAAGTTTTCTCCTTTCATTGCTGTAAGTGCTTACAAAATTTCAGTTAAATGGCTAAGTAAGCACTGGTCCTAAAATGATTGATTAGTTAAATGGTGTAAATGAGAGATTTGAAAATTTGCCTTACTGTTTGTAAGCTTTATCTTGGTTTTGAAGGCTGGTTCAGTAAAAAGAAAATTGATGTGATCCTCCAGGTGATGAAGCTTTTAAGCCAAATTTAGCTACTGAAATCTGGGAAACAACTTGCCAAGTCAAGTAAGGCAGCCGACTTCCAAATGCATGCTCATATTCTCGTTTTCTCTGGGACTGATTTTAGTGTTAGAATTTCAATTAGTCCTACTTTTCTAGTTCAGCTAGAAAGAGTTTTTTTCAGATTGGTGCAAGTCCCCTATGTAGATATTTTTCATAAGGTTTAACTCTTAATTTAACTGGTTTAGTTTGAAACAGTAAACTAGGAAATTGCTTACAGGAATAAAAAACTCTGCTAAATATATTTTCATATAGGATTTCACTATAAAGTTAGACATTAATCTGTTAGAAAGTGTCCAAAGGAGTTCCACAAGGATGATGAGGGGTCTGCAGGGGAAGTTTTATCGCCAGTGGCAGGAGGACACTTGGCTTGTTCAGTCTGAAGAAGAGGAGGCAGAGAAGACCTCACTGCAGTTTTCAACACCCTCACAAGGGCAACTGGAGGGGCAGGGGCAGGAGTCAGACTCAATGATACTGATGGGTCCTTTCCAGCTTAGCATATGCTATGATTCTATGAAATCTATCTTAAAACGATTCCACTCTTGCTGAATGAAGAACAGCTAAATGAGGTGTAACTTTGTGGCACCTAGACTTAGTCACACATGTGAATGATTTAGGATCATGATGAAAAACACTTGAATTTACTATTATTTTTGGTTTAGACATCAAGAAAATACAGAAAATACGCATCAAGTCAGAAGCACAAAACACGTGCCAGATCTTTCATGCTGTAATGCATAGAAAACAAGCACTAATATCAGGCAGCCTGGCTTTTCCCAAACCTTCAGTAGCATCAGTCTGCCACTCAAATTGAAAAAAATGTGTGTTGTGATATCATTTTGAACATCAATGCTTTGCCTGTAAAGCATTATTTCCTGGGAATTAATTTCAATGATGCAAATATAAAGATTTTCAATAATAGTAAATTAAGAAGGGATTTCAGTTTTTCTAGGAGGCTGTCTCTCTAAGAAATGCTTAAGTCTCCTGTGTCATTTCCTTTATTAATGTTCAATTAAATAGTTTTTCATGAATATGCATTACTCTTATCAGCAAATTAAGCTGTAACTGAGGAATGACAAAGGTGCACAGAAAGGAGCATAAAGCCAAGAAAATAAGGGTTTGGTCTTCTGTCCTAATAGGAAGCTGTTGGAATTGGTCTAAAGTGAAATAATCTTGATGGAGTAACAACCTTATAAATAGGTCAAAAAACATATCCTGAATTGTGTGGGAGGATATTACACTGAAAATCTGCATGTAAATCAAAGTCAGAAAATAGTTTGTAGGACTAAGTCCAGACAGAGATGGCACTCATTGATCTAAACAGAATTAGACTAGATCTGAAAACAGTGATTGGCCAGAAGTTACGAGCAGAGTATTTTGTAAGTATGTTGATTATTATAAGATTTTAGTGTTATACACATGAGGAAACATATTTTTCTTAACATAGTGTTCTCTGAAAACTTAAGTATCCTCGCTGTACTATTAAGTGTAGAATGAACCTTAGACATCAGAGTGAAAATAATTAGGAAACTTCTTTTCTTCCCTGGGCTTTGGGTTTTCATTTCAATATCTTTGTTCCCACTGACCGTGCGCTGAGGAATACTCTGAGACTTCAGTGATCTGTGAATCTAGTGCACCAGTTCTAATACCCTTACACATATTCTCTGCATTAACCTCCATAAGTACCTATGTATAGGGTTTTTTCCAATCTTTGCCTCTTACACATTCCCTATCTGTTCCAGCAGCACTAGAAATGCACCACTTGTCAAAGTGATCTGTGAACACATTGATAATGTAATCAGGGACTAATAATTTTGGATTGTTACAAGTAACATTGTTTACTAAAACAGAAATCTTCATCAGAAAAAAGAAATAATAAAAAAAAAAAAGCTATTTAGTTAATATAAAGCAAGTGGGTGATGATAATTTCCTTCCTATCCTACTTATATTTCTCCTCCTTGTCAGAGAAAGTACTTTCCACAGGCCTCATCACCTGGCTTAGTTGACATCTCACTTTACTGGAGGATTTGTGGAAGCTGCTGCCTGCTTTCTGCAGAGAAGCTCAATATGGTTATAGAATTTGGTCTCCATTGACAAGACTGCTAAGTTTCCTA
Organism: Acropternis orthonyx; assembly: GCA_035583155.1. Classification (NCBI taxonomy): domain Eukaryota; kingdom Metazoa; phylum Chordata; class Aves; order Passeriformes; family Rhinocryptidae; genus Acropternis; species Acropternis orthonyx. The sequence continues at coordinate 7,631,318 of JAWWEU010000040.1, forward strand.
GGCTTTAGAATTTTGCTTAGACAGGGAAAAAGAAATTCAGAAATCTACCACAAAGAATGATCTAATGTAGTAGTGATATTTGCTTTCTCTTCTGCTCATTTTTACTATTATTCAAATGCTGAGGGGCACTGGATGACTCAGACTCCAGGGAAGTATTCAAGAGTTTTATGCCTCTTCTTTAAAGGAGCCAAGGAAAATGTGATTTTGTTTCCTCATGCTCGCATCTCTCTCCCTTTCTTTTTTTCATTTTATCTCCACCCTGCTTCTTTCAGCTGATAGGCATGACTGACTGGGAAGTGTACACAAACACTGGACGTTAGGTGCCTGAATATCCAGTGCAGAGATCACTGCATATCAGTGAGCATAATTCACTTCTGGATGTGAACAAGATCTTTGCACAACAGAAATACTGCAATAGACATGCATTTAAATAGATTTGTCATGTTGATAAAAAACATTAAAATTTACCCAAACTATATTTGAACAAGAAAAACATATGGTTTTATAGACTTAAAGTAATACTGAAATATAACTTCAGTGCTTTTATTGTGACTCAGTTCAGTTCTACAGTTCCTGCTAATGTTATGTAGTTGTGTGTTGTTAATTTTTAGTGTGCTTCCAGCTGTAATCACTCTCACATAAAAAGTCAACTGCTACAAAGCTGGCATGCTTCTGCTGTTAGTATTATGAATCTTAACACACTCCACATGCACTACGCCCATGCCATTGTCAAATATTTGTTCACAACAGAGCTGTGTGTTTAATTATTTTTCCAGTACATCCATAAAACTTGAAAAGGAATCCTTCTGGAATGAAGTAGTGTGAGTTTTTCATTGCTATCACCAAACCAAACAACTTCTGGCTCAGATTCTGTACTTGGTCAAAAAAAAAAAAAAAAGAAAAACAAAATCAGAGACAAAAAGAAAACTCACTTGAGTAGATTTAACAGAAAAAAAGAAGTTGGTGGACTTACACAATACTCACAAAATAACAATGCTTCCATGTTACTAAAGAGCTCCTTTTAGCATTTTCCTGTGCTTATGGAAGAACATAGGTTCAATTCCTGCTTCAGGAATTTCAAATCTAAGTATGAGAATGTTCTCAATCATTCTGTTTTATATCCAATATAGAGCTAGTTAAGGTCTTTTCTGTTTAAATTATTTCATTTTGTGTAAACTACTTGGATATTCACTAGATCAGAGACTGTATATCACATCTCTAGGGTAAGTGCCCTAAATACTGTGCAGCAGATGAATTATCTCACAGTCCTGTTTTGTACATCAGTGAACATCTGAATGTTCTGTATAGATGAACTGAAATAAACAGCTTAGAAGCATTACCTAAGACAGGGTCTTGAGAGTTAAGAGTTCAAATGACTGCTCTTACATAGATACTAAATTTGTAGTTGGTCCTTTTGCAACATATTTTAACACTTTGGCATCAATTCCTCTTGTGGGGAAGGTATTCAGGTTGCGCATGAAAGTCTGACGAATTTGGTGTCCACCTGAAACAGAGGAAACCAGATTTCCTCTCTATATTCCATGTCAGCAGCACAAATTGAAACTGAGTTTTTGCCTCCAGTATAGATCCAGTATAGATCCCATAACTCAGCTCTCCATGCATTCTCCTTTTACCCCTCATATGGTTATGAAGCTGTACAGCCGTGTCATGGGGAACAGCCAGTACTCAGGCTCCATTTTTGCTCATGAATCCTATGAAACCCTTGAAACAAATACAGAATGAATGTTTTTTTTTCAAGTTTAGAGACACGACCCTGAAAGTTTATACTCTGTTCCTCCACAAGTTCACTGCAGAGATCCATGTGAAGTTAATCTTATCTGTCCACAGGGATGAAGGGGACGATACAGTTTACTTTATTTCCTTTTTTATAGGTCCTCATAAAAGTAAGTACTGTGTCAAATGTTTGAAAAACTTGGGATCCAATCCTGCTGTAACCTATATTGGTTCAGACTTGAAGCCACTTTGCTGGAGTTTCAATGACAGAGACATGCCTATAAATTTCAGTAAGTGCCAGAAAAAGTGTGTTGCTTAAGAAAGAAAAATACAGTCTAGTCAACTAATCCTCCATTGCTGTCTCTTCTGAAAGAATTCTTTGTTTGGCTATGTTATAGTAATAATTTAAGTAATATGCAGAAACATTCTTAGACAGTTGAACATGACTGTCTCTGTTTTCAAGCTCTTAGAATATTTCCTGGTATTATTTGGAAGGTGTCATTTGTCCACTCAGAGAATTTCCAGGCATATTCAGTTCAGTTGGAACTTTTTGTGGACTAATCTCAATAGTTTGCATAGAACCAGCCTGTTTAGAGGGGAAGACATAGAAAAACACAGATGAAAGCTCTTCTGGGTCACCTAGCCTCTGCATCAAAAAGGATTCCAGAATGTGTTTGACTTAATAACTAAATTAATATGCTAAGGTCACATTTTACATTCAAAGATCAGTTAAAAATTTCCCTTCCTTCATTGTCAGAAAATTTGAAAAGGAAAAAAAAAACCCCAAAACAAACAAAAACAAGCCCCCAAAGTTTGATGTGTTTCATGTAGTTTCTAAAGAAAAATAATTGGAGGTTGTATAACTGTAGGATGCACTACTTCTTTATGTCTACAGAGAAAAACCCACAGAATCCATCAGTTTGCAAGCAATTAACATCACAGCATATCTTATAGTTAGTCGATGCTGTTGACTACAGAGATCTGAGAATCTTGTGGCTTCAGCAGGTGTCAAGTCCATGTCTGAGACAGAGTTAACCCTCTCACAGTGATCTTATGGATGAATCTCAGTAAATGTGCATTATAATATTTGAAGCCTGGGGGTGGTCCCGTGGCGTAATGGTTAGCGCTCTGGACTCTGAATCCCAAGGGCCCCCGAGTTTGAGTCCTCAGTAGGGACCGTCCCCTGGGCAGTTAAATGCCTCCCTGCCATCCCATCCTGCCAGATCTCAGATGCTCAGCAGGGGCAGCCCCGGTTAGTACCGGGTGCTGTAGCCAGTCCCGAGGATTTCACTGTCACTGTCCAAGCTCGCTCGGCCATGGC
>JAWWEU010000040.1:7634472-7685452 GCA_035583155.1 Acropternis orthonyx
GGAAGGGCACACCCACGTGGGGAGAGCCCTTCCCCAGATCTTCGTTCATGAAGTCTGGCCATTATTATTATTATTATTATTTATATTTGAAGCCTAATAATTCTTTGTCTTAGCCTTATGTGAGATAAATTCAAGAGAAATATGTATGAATCTATTTAATTTAGTCTAACTTGCCACCTTCCACTGATAAGGCAATAGGGAGAAATGAAGGGAAGGCCACTGATAGAGCTGTTATTAGAAACACTTCTGTATTGCTTTAGTCCTACAAAAACTGATGAAACTGCATCATTCTGTTATCCATTCACCTGTTCCCTTTAATGTTCCAAAAGCAGAGAAAAAGTCTTAATTTTATGGTAAAAGAACAATTTTGCTTATGTCAACCAGAAGAGAAAGCTGATGTATTTTTAGGAACAAAGTTTTGATTCCTATGAGATGAATATAAAATATCTGTGTGGATATGAAATTTATGATTTACAGGGATAGAAAGGAAAGAGAACTTATGATCCATTGAAAATGAGTCTTTTCCCAGTGAGGTAGGGAGTGTCCATGCACCTCCAGGGCATCAGCAAGCTTCAACCTGGTTACTCTGCCTTTTTTTCATACATATTCTGTAGCTGTGGGACTGCATTATTTGGTGCTTTCAAGGTTTTTCCATCTTGTCCTTCACAAAGCAGTCATTTTTATCATGGTATAAAACCCTCTTGCCTGCTTACAGAAAGGGTCTTACTGGATTAGGTCTCAGCTGAGCCATGTTTTCTGTGCAACAGTCTTCTGTACTGCTGCCCCAATAGGGGAATTAATTCACACACTTTTCTGGAAGCTCCTAGGCTTCCTGTGACATATTACTGTCTGTACCCTGTTTTGGTTCTTCTGAATCTCTGTGTTCAGCCATGCTTGTTCATGTTCAACCATTTGAAGGGAGGGCAAAAAAAAAGAATGGTTAGCCAACCTGTTCCCATTAAAAAAATGTGTCTAATATGCTTTGAAAATTCAATGTATGATGTTGAAACACACTACTGTAAGTAAACTTGGGTTTAGGAATTGCCTTGGCATCTCCAGAAAAATAAAACATTTATGGAATTGTTTCTTCTGAATCTGTGGAAAGACATGTAAGAAACTGGGATGAGGTCAAGTCAATGACGTCTTCCTCTATTATAGCTGTGATTATATTTTGGTAATCCGTGGCAATTTGCACCGTTATCCATGGCAGTTTCTCACTGCTGGTGTGTGAGGAGGAAGAGGAGGAAAAGTCTATAAGGGGTTAAATTGTTTTGTCTAACAAAAAAGAAAACAGCTTACTAAACTTTATATGCACCCTTTTTGAATTGCTTTATGAGCCTTTATGACATACCCTAAAGCAATGCAAGGTAAAGTAGCTGCTGGCTTACTTGAACTCTGAGTGGCTGAAGGTACAGATGCCACTTATGGAGAAGATAAGGCTATTATATATGACCCTTTCTGATTCTGGTCATGCTACAGATCATTTTAAAAATCAGTGTAGTGGTAAGACCATAGTGATCTTTTTGACACACAGTACCAATGTGTTTAGAATATGTTTTTCAGTTCTTCTCTGAGTGTCAAAGTCTTGGACAGCAAAAGATTCAACCAAATAACAAATGTTTGAAAAATGTGTACTCAGGATTTATTAAAATGGTCTCAAACTCTGCATATGCAGTTCCAATTGACTTAATTACGAACTTAACCCTAACCTTAAACCCATTCATATTTCATTGGTGTTGTTTTTACCTTTAAAAGGGATCCTACCCACCCCCTCAATCCTCCCTGCCAAAAACCCCCAAACAAACAAACAAACATACAAGCAAACATAAAAGAATGGGCCAACCAAAAAAAAATATATACTTATAGCACAAAATATTACAATCTAATAACTTACCCTATTACCAAGTTGCCTTTTTTTTATGCTAGTTTTGACAAGGCAATAAATGTTTCTAAGCACTTACTAAAATTAGTAAAACTGTAAGACTGTAAAGGAACGTGAAACAATGGTGCTGAGAGATCTTTGCAGTTTTTTCTTTTTAAGGCCTTTATCAACCTCCAATTTTCCAAGCTGTGGTGGAATGCCATATGTGAACTGAACAGTTTCCTTTTGTACTTTATTTCCACCTGTCTTTTCATATAGTACATACTTTTCCCTGGAAAGCCAAAAAATTCCAAATGACAGACAGAAGACATGGACATTAATATAGATCATTCCTAAGACAACTGATTGGAGCACTTTTTTAGCCAGTTCTAATGAAAGCCACAGCAGTTACAAATAGAGATCTATGTTTATACAATAATTTATGGTTCCAATAATGCCACTTATATGAATAACATGTTTCTTATAAACTGAATAATAAACTATATGCTAAGACCATAGCAGGCCAATGGCACATTAGTTCCTGCATTTTTAATCAAATGTGACTCTAGGGATCAGGCAGTACAATCCTGATTTTACATCCTTTCATTGCTGAGCAGGGAGTGGGGAAGTCACCCCAAACCATAAAGGGAAAGTGTACAGCAATATAGGTTAGCCTGAAAGCTCACTGAATCTTTCATTTCTGTGTCTTTGCATGACAGGAAGGAGAATATAAAGAAACTGTCATTTGGAAATGAATGACCTTTACATTGAAGTAATAAAAGCAAAGTTCCTCAGAATCTTTCCAGATGAAAGATGCTATATAGAGGTATGATTGTTAGTGGGGATTTTCAGTTTCAGTGACACTACTTAGCCATGAGTTATAGAGAAACTGAGGATATAATTACAGTATTTGTGAACTAGCTTTGCAGAAGCATTTTTTGATGTTATTGTTTTGCAGATCCAAACACATTAAATCCATTAATATATTTTTTAGAAAATCTTACTGGAAAATAATTACTTTGGAATTTATTTATTGCTCTGAATGCTGGTGTATATCTGGAAGGAAAAATGGTGAATTCTTTAGAAATGTAACACATGTTTTGTGAAAGTTTTCATATGGAAAAAAAAAAAAAGGTACTCCATCCCATTTTACTGCTCTGAAATCATTCTAATCCTAGTCCTAAACTACATTTTTACAAAGTTACAGTGAAATAAATCATTCAGCTATAAAATTTAGGGGTATTTTTTACAGATTGTCTACTAAAAAAACGTTATTGTAAACAAATTCTCTTATTGTTTCACAAAGCTCATTGAAAATAGTATGATTGGATGGATAAAACATTCTTAAGGGAAACCTTGATTCTGATGAAGATTCATTTAAAAAAGAGAAGGTGAAATAAGTTTACTGCTTTTGAAATATTGCATTAGGTATTTCTTCATTAGTATTTTCATTTTTCAATTTGAAAACAAATGAGGCAAGTAAAGTCTTGAAAATAGTTTAGTGTGTATATATGAACAGGTGACAGCTAAGTTTGTTGCAAGTGTATAATCCACAGGGATATGTGTCCTGTTAGGGTTAAAAGTAATAGTGATAAATAAAGTAAGCCTGTTTTAAAAGTAAATTTAAAAACAAGTTTGTTGTAATGTCTGTGGGTGGCAATTTTGTAGCATTTTGTAGATCTAGAGTAAGGCTAGAAAGATATGACAATAGTGCATATTGCTTCTAGAAATTTCTTTCCTGACCTCCTAATGTCATTTCATTGTAGTTCACAGGAGGTCACAATCTGTGAAAGTGACATATTACTTCAGGAACAGTCAAAAATAAAATTGTTGGTTCTTAAAAAATGGAAAATATCTTTTTACTTTTTTTAACTTTGTATTGAAAACCAAATTTTTATTTCTTTTTAATTACTTCCTGACTCTGTAAGTATTCTTCAAAATTTCCAGACCACTGTGGACAGTCTGTCATGCTCCATCTAAATAGCTTTCTGAGCTATATGAGTTCTTTTAAATCAGGATTGTCTCTTGGACTCTTGTGATTTTATATCTGAATAAACAACTCAATAATGAATTCAGTTGTTACTTGGTTAAATTATTCACTTTTTCCTGTCAAGGAACCATTTGTGCAGTTCTGCATGTTGGTATCTACTGAGCTCTCATGCCCCACAGAGACACAATTCAGTTCATTTTTATTTTGTTCCATCTAGATACCTGCTGTTCTTTCCCAGCATCTTTCTTCTGCCTCATTACCCAAGCAATACTATGAAATCTGTGTAGAGACAATAAAGTCAATTGGTCATAAAATGGCTCTTGGTTTGCTTAATGTTGCAGGTAAGACCAAGATATTTTATTACAGGATTGTCAAACTACCATATTGTAGGGACAAGAGAGCACAAAAAAGGCAAATATGTTTCAAAAAATTAAACTTAAATAAGCTTAAATATTACCTCCTCTGCTTCAATTACCTCTTCCTTCCTCTTAAACTGAAATATTTCACCCTGCTTTATTCATGACTGTTTCAGATATTTTTGCAATGGTAAATAGCATTTATGTAGCCAGGCTAATCATGTCAGCAAGTGAAGTGTATTATTACATCAATTACAAAAGATAATTTATGTGAAATGGAAGTTAGCAATTGTGAATTTCTCTGTGTCAAGCAGGATGTCTTCCACCATAAAATAGGTTCTAGTTTGCAGGCTGAAGCAAGACCAAACACATGGTTTTGGATTGAATTCATTCCCCAGTAATTGTCATTCTATGTTACTGAAAACTCCTTGACTGGAGATAACCATTGATTTTCCATTATTTTCCTTCTCTTTTGTGTGTGACACTTCATTACTGGAAGGCTGTTCCCTTTGCCTCGTAATTCAGATTCTTGGCTCACCACATTGAATTTTATGGCTAAGGGTAATGCAGATCATTCACAGCTGTCTGTTGGGTAGGTGTGCTCTGTGCTTTAAAATAGTCAACTTGGTGTTGCTTCAACACAAAATCCAGTGTTCCCAAGTCTCCAGCTTACACATGCCAATTTTCATACCTGATTTTCTTCTTTCTTTACTATTTTGGATTTGTGGTTGACACTTTGCAGGCAGTGTTGTCCAAACACTGATGCCTGGAGCCAAACTGAGCCTGAATTAGTAGTCAACAGAAATTGTCCCAAAGGGAACATTAGTTTAATTTTCCATTATTACACTCTTTCTTCAACAATATAGACTTTGATTTCCAATCAAGGTAATAACCGTAACAAAAGATTTGAATTAATGGTATCTAAAATTTGGAATGATAGGGGTGCAATAGTTAGTTGTAAATCCTTGGAGTTTACATTTTTAAATTTATCTTAGCACCACTGGCAGCACTTATTGAAAGAGATGCTTGGTTTTGTTTTTTTTTTTCCCCTAGTGTTGGCAAACTGTAAGCTCTATTTCTAAGCAGAGATAAGACAATACAGCATACACCTACCATTTATAAACTGGCATCTGTCTGGGTGTTGAAAAGTCCATTTGGGCTTACATATCCAGGATATTTTATTGTTAGGCCTTTGTCCAATGCTCAGTAGAGCTGTCAATTCCCCATTTCTTTGCATGAGATCCAACACTAGAAGCAGGAAAGCTGTGCATCATTGGGCAAGAGCCCCTAGCATGCAGGACACCAGCTGAGCATAGCCAGCCTGGGCTGTTGCTAGAGCCATGAACAAAGCCTGGTTAGGGGCTGGCTGTCAGATCCAAGCCTGCTGGCAAATCTGAACTGGTGGCAATCTAAATGGAGATTTATAGTTAATATCTACTACCTTGACACAGTTCAGGAAGTCCAAAGGAAATACACAGGGCCAGAAATGCCTTCTCAATGAATGAAATGAGGTCCCATGTTCGCTGATTCTTCATGGCTCCTGGTCAAGCTTGCTCAGATTACAAGTTAAAGGACGGACTGAGTGTTTTTGTGGGTTCTGCTTTAAACGGTCAGCTCTACCAGTCTGATCTGTGATGTGAAAATCACCTTATGGTCTCTCTGGTTCTCACATCTTCTGGAGTCATGAAGATTCTTGGGCTGAAACAGTAGTTTGAAGTTTGTGTGCCAGAGAACAAATCTGGTTTGCACATACCTCTTAGGGTATCTCTGAGGAGTGTCAGTTCTGGGGGACTTCTTAAGAATGGTAAAAAATATCTTCTGTTTTGAACACTCTGACACTCAATTAACCTATATTAACAAGGTTCCTTGCAAGCATCTTCCAGGGATCTAAATGAGAACAATATATATTCTGAGAGCAATATATATGAGAGCAATATATAAACAATTCTGAAGAATTGATTACCAAGTCATTTCATCTATAAAGTAACTCATATGGAAACAGTGAATTATAGTAAATATATTTTTAAGCTATTCTACTCATAAAACCCATTATAGCCTGAGCAAATATTTATTGACACCATGTTTGGGTTTTTTTTATGATTTATAAAAAATACAAATTTCAATACCAGAGGAAAACAGTACCTTTTTTATATAAAGTGAGGTGAAAGATGTATATCACTCTAGGACCACATTTTTAATTTTCTCAAGGGTACCTTTTTTCATGGCTTTTCAGTACTTGTATTTGAAACAAATAAATCACTTGAAAAATTTCTAAGATGGAACAGTTATTCCACCTTTCCATCTATGTGGGTCTAGTTTGCATCAATGATGGCTCATGCTTCACTGGATTTCTTATTGAACTCTTCTGTTGGTAGTTGCCATGATTTAGAAAGCCATGCCTTTTTTTTTTTTTTAGCAAAGCACATTTCAAATATGCTACGGTCTTCAAGATCATTATTAAAGATGTTGACATCCTGCTTTTCTTTCTCAGCAGATTGCTGACCTCTTAATGCCTGACAAGCTCTTTTGCTTTCACGGATATGAGCATCTTGCTTTAGACCATAAAGTGTAAAATATTCTGAACAGATGGACATAGCAGTACAATGGTCTATTGAAGTCTGAAATTATTTAAGATTTCTTGAATTTTAGTCTTATTAATGTGTATTGTAAAATATTTCCCAATTTAATATAAATTTCTCTTTGCAACCCAGCAAAAAGAAACAGAATCTGACTGTCATTAGCCCAGGGAATTTATAGATAGTTTAACTTACTGATAGCAATTTATGAAAGATAAGGAAATAATACATTTGCAAACAAATAAAAAATCAGTATTGATGAAAAATGCTGAACTAGTTAGGAAAAAAAAAAAAAAGAGATGTACTCAAATACAATTTTAAGGTAAAACATTCGCAGAAGTACTTTTTGATTGTAAATAGCTTTAATGATTTGAAGGTCAGTGGTTAATAAAAAATTATTTAGTCCTGACATACTGAAAAGAGTCTATTTAATTTGTAGGAAAAAAAGTCACTATATCCCTATCATAAAATAAATTTTTCATAGAAAATAGAACAGGGATTATGTTGTATATGTGGCAAACAGGTGACACTTAACAGTTCAGGGTAGAAATTCAGTCTCAACACATCATATCCCCATTTAATACTTTGACTAAGAGGTCAAAGAGGTCTACTAAGTATTGTAGACTCTGGATCTCATGCTGCTTTTCCTTGTAAGAGCAAACCAGAGCAGTATAGAGAAACAAGCACTTTGTTTTATCTCCATGTGGATCAGGACCATTTTCAGAAAATTTTCCTTTTCAGGCTGCACTCTTACTCAAAGCATCTGTCTACAGAATGTGGTAAAAAATGGTGCTGTCAGCATTACTCCTGACTGGCTAAATGTGGTCACCCAGACATTTAGTTGCAGTCTATTGAGCTCAGGTAGGGCTAAAGGAGTTCAAAGATTTACTTAAAGAGCTCTGATTCCAAAAGGTTTTATTTTATCACATTCTATTTCATGTATTGACTCAAGGCAAACATTCATATGAATTGCTTATTGGTAATCAGGTTAAGAAAAAAATCTTCATTCTACAAATTTTATTTTGGATAAAAAAAATGTTGAGTCATAGAAAGAGATAAGAAGCAGGTATATTGGAGAACTTCTTTAATCATCATAGTTGAAATTAGCTACCCAATAATTCATAAGGAAGACAAGAAAACTTACATTCCTTTTTCCTTTATTTCTTGTTAAAATATTGGTAGAAATGTCAGTGTTTCTGCCTGCCTGCAACTGGAACTGAGGCTTGGTCTTAAAAATTCAGCAAAATTTTGGAAAAAAGTGTTGGCGTTCTACCCAATTTAGCTGAAATTAACATGGGAGTTAAAGTTTACATGCTCAGAAATTCTATCAACAATTTATTTATTAGTTTTATGTTAACAGATAGTTTCAAGTTCTCAATGCTTTCACCGAAAAGAAAAGCTATATTCATTGCTGCCTCATGAAAAAATTATTTTGGGGCAGTTGAAAAAGTCCTGCTTCTTCAAAATGTGTGCTGGCTGGCCCAGCCCTCAGCTGATTCAGTCTTTTACAGTTGCCATAAATATGGTGGTGCAAAACATAAAGAAGTTCAAAGAACAGCTGCATATTTGTGCTCTGATCTAGTGATGCGATAAAAGCAGTCAACAATCAAAGGACAAGAGGGATGGTTAGTATATTCTATAAGACTTGCTCACATTCTTGAAGTATCAGTCTTCAAATAAATTACTGTGATAAACCTTCTGTAATGGGGGCCCTTCATAACAGTTACATCTTTGTGAACAGCAGAGAGAATGGCAGAGCATTAGGCTGACAAATGTTCCACATTAAAGCCTCAGGATCAATAACATTTTTAAGATGTTATCAAACAAAGCATTCAGTGTTGAAAATAACAGCTTTAGAGTGGTGCAGATAAAAGATGTAACAGCCTCAGTGTCTCTGCAGAAATGCAGTTGCAGAGCCAAGATTCCCATTGTTCCTTAATGTTTATATTGCAGTAAAATCAGAAGATGTTCAATAGGAACTAAAATTAATTGCAGATGGACTTAGAAGGAATAAAAGATATATATAGGCCCAATAACAACCCTTTTCTCCTTTGTGGTGTGAAGCAGTCTTCCAAGTGTGGAATGCACTCTTTCTGCACAGTGCTCCTAAGGGAAGAGGGAGATACTTCCATGGCAAGGTTGGATGGGTCAATGGAAAACTGAAGTGTAGGTGACACGTGCCATCACTGTCTACCATCTGCAAAGATCCTGTATTGTCAGATTAGTGCAACATTGCTGCTTCAATCCTCAGAAGGAAAACCCTTTCCAGCTGCTGGAGTGAACTGATGGAATAAGATTAATTAGAAGCAGAGAACAGTGTCAGCTTTCTGAGAGAGAGGCAGCTGAGCTGTTCTTCTCAAGAAGAGATTGTGCGCTTGTCTGTATGAATTAGAAATCCACATGGAAATGCACAAAATATTGACTTTGTGTATAGTACATAGACAAAACTGCAAACTGTGCATTTGATCATTCAGGGTGGAATTAGGTTCTGGATTTAGACACCTCACTGTAGACATCTCATGTTTCTCAGGGATGTCTCCATATATGGCCAAGAGGTCTAGGTACCCTTTGTAGTCAATGCAGACTTGTTGATATACTTAAGAGTCTGAAGAACAATAAGGCTGTGCAAATCCAAAGTTTCTACCTTGCAGTTAATGTTTCTCCCCTATTCAGTACCCAAAATTGATCTTATTTCTTAAAAAGGTAGTATCAACTGTAGCATTAGACAGTATTATTGTTTGGATTAACTACCTAGAGAATTTTATTCTCTGTGTGTGTGTGTTTGTTTTTTAACAGAAAGATGATGAAAATTTCAAAAACTAAAAGAATTTTTTTTTCTGTTTACTTTTCTGAAATTTTACCTGTAATCAGGAAAATCATGACAGCACCTGGAAAATTAGCAATGATTTGCAAATTTCTGACTGAAAAAAAAAAAAAAAAGAAATCCATCTTTTCTCTATCTTCTTTCTTTCCATTCCATATTCCTGCCTTCCGTTCTTCCTTTCTTCTTTTCATTCATAATTCATTCTTTCACTTCTTTGGAAAAAAATAAAAACATGTTTGTCCAGACCCCAGTTTTCAGTGGTCTGGTGATCTTTCTGCAAAAATTTTAATGTCTGAATCTTATGGAATAGACTTTTATCTGATTAAGATATCAGGATACAGACATTTTAAAATAGTCCAGTTAACTAATTCACTTACTGACCAATAAGAGATACTAGTGGTTTTTCTTGTCCTGGAGTTAGTACACAGGAAACAGGACAAAACATAGCATCTGAGAAAGAAACATGTTCTGAGACATAGAATGGTTCAGTACTAAAATTTAAAGGCTACATAAATTCACATTTGTTTTTCTAAGCTGGAGAGGAGGAAGATAATAGATTTTAGCAGATAAACTAGAATCTCTTCTGATCCGTAGATACAGTACTAGAAAGAGATGTGAAAAAAAATATTTTGATTTTTACCCTGGCAAGATCATTGATTCACTCTTTACTACTCTTCATTTTCCTCACCTTTGAAATGGAGATAGTGAAACTACCATCTCATTCTGATGCTATATAAGCTAAAAATGGATAAATGTAGAAAGCTAAATTCATGAACTTCATTCCTCTGCCTTTTCATCTAGACGTTGTCACTAACTTTTGATCAGAAAGTAGGCACTTACTGTTTCTTATTATAAAGTACTACAACTTCTGCTTGACAGAGAAGAATGAGATTCAGAAAACTGCAGTCTCTCAGAAGTCTGTGTTAATTTTCTTAATTAAATTCTGTCTCACTTTAAAGGTTACAATGTCTCTTTATTTACAGAACAGCTTATTCATTCAGCTCTTTTTTTTCCCCCCTTGAGCTTGTCAGAAGCTGTTAATGTTGATACGGTTTGACATTTTGCCTAGACTGCATCAAACCACAAACCTGAGAATAGAACGCAGCCATTAACAATTTAATAACCTGTTGCAATACTTATTTTTTTTTTCCGCATCAGCAGTGTCACACTTGATAGTGGAATGTTTTTTACCTTTATTGAGTGAGATGAGACTATTTTCTTTACATGCCATGGTTTCTAAAAGTGCTTCAGAACCATAACTAGTCAGAGGTTTCATTTTTGAGCGTTGGCTAGTTGAAAATGTCAGAATCTATAAGTATACTTGAGATGAGATTTAACTGAAAGGCAAAAGTTTTGTCTGAGAAGTAGACATGAAAGTTTTTGTTCAACATAGTAGACATGCACATGCATAATGTGAATAATATGAAAGCCATTGACATCAGTGGAAATGCTTTCACATATAAGCTTGGCATATGTTAGCATACTGTCACAGCTAAATATTAAGTTTCTGTTCATGCCTTAGTCTTGGTAAAAGTCAATAAGGCCTAAAAACTATTTCATTGATTTCAGCAATCTTTGACACTTACACTGTAATGGGGAATATGAAAAGTTTGTACAGAACACGATTTTTAGAACAGCTTCCATAATCATTGTGCAACAGTAGCTTTTGGCTAAAATGAAAGGTTGCTCAGGCAAACCATGGCTAAGATAACGTACATATTATTTCTAATGGTAGATTTGCCAAAAAGGTCGAAGATGACTTAAATATTTTTAAAATATTTAGGACTCCAAGGTTGTTCAGATGGAGCAGAAATGTCTGGAGAGGCTGACCGATATTTTGTCAGCCGTTCTGCAGCAGGCAGTTGTGTAGCTTTCTCCTGTCTTCTGGAGCATGTTTTTTTCCCTGATGATATTTATGGGAAACTTTTATAGACCATAGATAGTCCACCACAGGCTATTACACCAAAACCTAATCCAGTGATCACAACCCATTTTACAAAAACTGAAATTGCTGTAGTCTGAAAGAGCTTGTGTCTCTGTGTTGTTTCAAGTACATTTCCACAGACTCACATCTGATCTTGGTTATACCTCTATAAATTCACATTAACTTAATTGGTTTTCGTGGAATTCTTGCCGTTTTATATTGGTCTCAGTGCATACTTTGGCCACACTGGAAGTAAATCTAAAAATAGGCAACTCTTCTTCTCTTTTGGTTTACAAAAAGCTTTAAATACAGTTTTTTAGGTACACTTATAAAATTCTACGCCTTGCTCACCATTGGCTCTTAGGGTGATGTTGACTGCTACACAAAAGCCTGTCATGATATCCCTAGCTTCTGTAACTACATACTTATTCATTTACAGCTTTAGAGTCCATTTATATTGGTTGATAATGTACTTCCTTGTGTATTCTTTCTTCCATGAGTATAAAAAATTTAAGCAAAATGTCTCTTGGATTCTGCTGAGTCAGCATCCTTCTTGTACAAAGAACACTTGCTTCTTTGAGAAAGCTAGAGTGCTGATATTTCTGTGGAGAAACAAGCTCTTTTCTTTTCCTAGAAGAAACTAGAAAAGCAAACTAAGTCTACCTGAGAGATAATATGCAGTGTGTGTTTAGAATACTGTTTTTAAGCTTTCGAAGTGGAATAATTTTGGCTTAGGTTTTTTGTGTGGTTTTTTTTTTTTTTTTTTTAATGAATCTGTGTATTCTTTTATATTTCCATACTTAGTTTTTGTAGGGCTACACAAAATCCTCTTTAGAGAATCTCTGCAATGATCACAGTACAGTCATTGCCTTAGATGAAAGTGAGAAATGCAGAAGGGCCTGTCAGTTTAAAAATTTCCTTGTGTTTTTACCAACTTGCACTCTTATGGCCTGACACCACTGCTGCAATTCTGGCCCTTGCTCCTTGAGATCAATCTTTCTAAAGGTAGCTGACATAGTAGTTAGATGCTGAAATAAAGTCTCCCAACAGGTAAAACAACCCTGGACTGTTTTATTTAAAGAACTAAAGCATAGGGTCAGAATTTTTTTCTGTAACTTCATCACAAATTGATTTATTGACCTACAAAATATGCATTTCCACTTGTGCAAAAACACATATTGGATCGTGCCACAAAAAACCCCTTTTTATTAGGACACACTTCCACAACTTTTGAAATGCAATGTTGAGATGAGCTTGCATGTGTGTGTGTGTCTGTGTATATATTAAAAAGGCAGTCCTAGATAGAAGTCTAAACTCAGTACCTATCCCCATTAAAAATAGGTAGCAGAGTAAAATTATATAAGAATGAATTCTTCCATTCACTTCTTCAATCACCATTTTCTCACCTTGTGGAAGACTTATCAAACTTGCCCCAAAAATGCCTGCAAGTATATAGGATAGTTTAAATCAGCTGAGAAATACATGAAATTTCAGTTTAAAGATATTTTTTATTTTGTTTGTTAGTTTTGTTGTTGTGGTTGTTTTGTTTGCTGTGTTTTGCTTTTAGATCCATTGTGATTTGCCTTGAATTCCTGTTGCAATAAAAAATTTAATTCAGCATGAAGGTGCTGTAAACATTTGGATGATGTGCCTGGAAAGACATTCAAGAATATACAGTGCAGTTCTGGTTTTCTAGCACCATTGGAATTTGTTGTCCAATATGAACCCCTTCAATAACTCTTCACAAATTTGAACCTTATTTTACAACTCCCTTTTTTCTGCGGGACAGTAGATCCCATTCAAGGGTGCAGCACAGTTGATGGCTTCTGCAGGACCAATAAAATATGATGCCTGCTTTAGATATATTTCTCTGACAGTGCATTCCATCAGGACTTAGCAAATATTTCCAACTTACAACTCAGTTTTGTGTAACAGCCAGGAGCTTACCTTGAAATAGGATGAGCACTCTCAGACTGCTTTTTGGATTTGTACAACTCTGCCTTTATAGCACTTAGACAAGATTACAGAGATGTTGTAGTCTGATGTCAAGAGGAATTTCTGTGTCAGCTGAGAAACAGTAACACCTTAAGAACATTAGGAGAAATAGACAATATGATGTATCTGCTCTTGTATAAACAGTGACATCTAGAGTTGCCATTAGTATTCCCTAATATGCAACTAAGTTAAAGGTTATCATCTGCTGCAGATTTAATGGATTGCATTAGAATTACAGCAAATGACCCTTGCAGCTCCTTTAAACTTGATCAATCACAATGTAATTGTCAAGGCGGTCTAGCAATTAATTTTCATTAGTCAGGGAAGTCATTAATGCTTGCTGCTAGGGAAAATGACTATTAGATTGAAATGGAAGGGATTCAATCACTTTTTACAATTAAAAAAGTTGGCCTAATTTGCTGGTTCCATATGTGCAGAAGAGTATCATTCTGGCTCCATTACCATGTGCTGTTCCTGCTGTGATGCACTGGTTCCAACAAAGAGCGGAATATGCCCCTTCCCATACCGAAAGAAGATGCATTTATTACAGAATTTCTACTGGGAATAAATTTTTTTAATGAATGTTCCATCAATATTTTTTTTCTATCGCCTTTAAAGACATGTTGGAATTTAATGCTATGGTGAAAGGCATGCTTCCTCAAGCCAAAGTACTCTTTGCTTTTCCTTTGACACTCATGGCTTTTTTTTTACTGAATAAGACAGAGGAGTTGAAAGATCCCAGGATCATTCAGCTGTCTTGGTAAATACTAAATTGCTTAGCAATGACAGTTAGCTGGGATACAGCTGCCCGACATCATGGGTGATAGAACAATACTTTTCGTTCATGCAGCACATTTCCTCTGAGAACTTCAAAAATTTTTTCAAACTCTACCTTCGAAAGGTCCTAATCAGATATGGAAGTTGAACTGAAACAGAAAATCAAACACCTTAAACTGCAAAATGAATTTTTTGTAAATGCTTAATCTTGTCCAATTTCTCTTTCTATTTAATTAACTAGTACTGTTTTGCCGTATCCTCAGTGTTTGGCTGCATTTTGCTAAGACACTTTTGTTATCCTAAAAGCATAATTTCTTTCAATGCATCATCTTTAATATCTCTGTAAATGTGTGCAGTGGTGCATCCTTTTAAAGAATTTCAATAGAAGAAAAACAAATCTCTCTTGGCTTGATGAAGTCCCTCTGAGACTAAATTTCACCTACATTTTAGGTACCTAAAGAGCTGTTCTATTTTTTAGGACATATGGCTGTTATTTTTAAAGTAAATGTTAGAAAGCAATGGTATTTCAGTGTTTTCATAAAATTTCCTATCTCAGTTTAAGTCAATAAATCAGGTGACCATGATGCGTTCTAAAGGCTTTCAAAAACACTTTATACTTTTCCTTGACTAAAGGAATTTAGGCATTGAATGAGCAGCTCACTTAAAATTTATGTGCTTAAAACCTACAAAATTTGAGTAAATTGGTTCTTATCATGATGACTAAAACATGTGGAAGATATATGAATATTACTTATTATACTGAGAAGGATTTAGAAAATTTAAAGCCAAGCATGAAAGTATAAGATTCTCAAACATACCTAAGGGACTACGCATAGCCGTAAGGCTAAGTTTTAACACTTCAGAAGTTCAGTAAGCTTTTGGAAAGCTACTGAGTAACCAAATTTCCAGTGATTTCAGACATGATCAGGTTGACTTGGATAGTCTTTTCCAGTACTTTATTTTTTGTCTGTAAAGGATGTTAATGGGAATTAGGTACTTAACTTCCTTTGTAAATGCCTCTATTTTCACCTTTAGCAATCTAGAATAGGTTTCAGATAATTTAATTTGGTGTATAAATAGATTTCCCTACAGTCAATGAAGGAGATGCAGGAGGTGGAATTGTTCTTATCTATTCTGATGTCAGCGTTGTGCAGAGGTAATGAGTATACTAGCATCATGCTATCATTTCTCTGCTAATTTGAAAGGAAACTGGAATGACAACCTCAGACCTAGATATCTATATCATGAGTATCTAAACATATATGAACAGCCCTTCTACTGATGTTTATAAATCTGACCTTTCCTGATTCAGGAACCTGAAGCAATTTCAAAAGTTACCAAACATACAGATGTTTAAAAGTCCTGGAAGTGATTTATGTGATTCAAGCTTCAACGTTTTATGTGATTCAACTTTTGAAAATGTTCCCCTTTGCTGTAAAATATTTACTTTCTCACTTCGAAGATTTTCAATAGCACTTCCATTGCATAGAGTATATTGTTCTGCAGTTTGATGAATGGCCTCTTTTATAAAATAAAAATATGTTCAAGATGTGTGTGTGATAACCTAATCCTGTTTTCAGGTATATGGCAATCTAGGTGCTCCACTTTTAGAGGAATATTTTCAAAGTTGGAATGTAAATCAAAATCCTTTCTAGTGTTCAGTGATGGCCAACATTCAGCACTTCCCTTAGATAATGAAGTTCAGCAGTTCTGAACATTGAATACTCAGGAAACTGAAGCTTCTTATGTCATAAATTATGTGACCAGATATTTAACTTATTTTAAAAAATAACATTTCCACTCTTTTAGCTGACATTTTACTGGCAGTTGCCAAGTAGTAATTGGTACAGTCTAGTAGTTAAGAAAAAGAAAATTATTAAGATGAGTAGGACTGTGTTCTTTGGAATTGATAGAGTGTTCAGATGGATTCATGTTCCTCACCCTGTTATATCCTTCAGGTTGAATATGTTTCTGTTACAAGATTGATTGGTGTAAGTCAGACTTCCTCCTAACGTTTATCTGTCACTCAGAAATGAATTCTAAAATCATTATGCACATTTTACTTTAAACATTTGTGGGTTTTAAAGAAAAAATCAGGGAATGAAATCTGGCATTTCATTCAATATATTATATGGTATGCATTAATGGTAAAGCAGTACATTGTAATCAAAAGATTCTGTGGGAGTTGGTGTGGTGTGGGGAGACTTTTTGACTGGATAAATCCATTTCTTTTTCTTTTTTTTTTTTTCATAAGATGAAACACATATAAGCTGCCATAAATCATATTTCATAGTATTAAAAAAGAGAATAAGTCTTTTGTCTTCTCACTTTTTATACTTTTATTTTTCTTAATTTATTTCTATTTAAAAACTTTATTCTTTCACTATTTGACTAATTGACTGTTGTTACAGAATTACCATCTAAATAACAGATTTTTGCTATCCTTGTTGTGATTAAAAGTATAATTTTTATTTATTAATTTTCTTTAAACTTATATTATTTGAAATTAAAAGCCACAAGCTATAGGTCCTTGGGAACTTGTTACTGAAAACTTTGAGGACAGAGCCTACTAGCTGATTTCTTCTATTTTCTAAAGATAAAAATCTTAGGGATAAAACTAGGACTAGGACTTTGGTGCTTATCAGAAACAGAGTGCTACACAGTCCTCATGGGTTAGGCACAAGACAGACACAAGCTGGGGACCATAAGCACACAACATAAGTTGTGCTACAGTCTTGTGAGCTTGATATCCTTACCAAAGATCACATTAAATTAGCAGAAAATTAACTCCCAAAACCTGTTTTACTCTTGTGCTAGGTGAGTCTATAAATGTACAGAACCATCTAAAACTAAAGCCTGGCTTTACAGGAATTGGTAAAATCTTCTGTTTCAAGGTTTCATTCAGATACTTCTACATAAACAAAAGAAACTCAAAAAATGAATGAATGTAATGAATCTACATTGCAATTTTTAATGTGTGGTATAACTTAATTTTAAAATTGTTTAGTTTACCACTTGACGTTACTTAATGTGTTTTAAACAGCCAATTTCAGAGTTTTAGAATCAATTTGTGTTTAAAGGGATCTTCAAGATTACACAGTCGAACTTGGCTGCCATGGGTAGGGACATCATCCACTAGATCAGGCTGTTCAAAGCCCCATCCAACCTGACCTTGGACACTTCCAAGGATGGAGCAACTGCAGCTTCTTTAGGAAACCTGTTCCAGTTTGTCTCACCACTCTCACTGTAATTTTTATTTCCTTATATGCCATCTAAATTTATCTTCTTTAGTTTAAAGCTGTTATTCCTTGTCCTCTCACTATAGGGCAGGAATCGAGTTATTGATTTGGTCCTACCAATGGATTTGCATGATTTTTTTCAATAATTCAGTCCAATAAATAAAAGACATAAAAATCAGGTCTTAAAAAGAATTAGCTTCTCTTTTTCTTCCGGTGTACCAATCATATAGTTTCCATGAATTATATGTTATACAAATATCAAGCTGGTAAAGCTTTGATCAGGTGCATTTCTGTGTTTGACATCTATCAAATGCATTTAGGCCACTCTGAATTAACACTTGAGGGGAAGAAAATTATAAACTTTGAATGTGGATCAGAACAGCTTATTTCTGGAGCATTAACTCTTCTTCCCTTGTCACAAGAAACCACCCTCATAGTTTTCTATTCTTGTTGAAAACCTCTGCGTAGGAGTGAGGTTTCAGTATTTTAATTACCCCACTTTACTTTGAAAATATTTAAATATGCCCCTCATTGCTGCATACACTTGGATATTCAGTTGTCATTGATATTCAAACAAAGTTAAAGAAGCTACTACTGAAAGTACAACATTAACGAAAAAAAATTGAATAATCTTTCTTTTTAAAGTTTCAATTTAACAATAATTGGTTTTGCTGTTCAGGTCTTCTAACAAAGGGATACTGAGAGTATAGTTTTCACCTTTTTGCAGAAGAAAGCTGTGTTTTCACAGATCTGCTCCACTGACAGCCTTCAGAAGAGCTCTGTTGCTAGTGTGCTCTACTACTGCTGAATCTTGGGATTTTCTCTTCTGACTTTGTGCACAGAAATATTATTAAAGGAATACTGTCTTGTAAAGCAGAATAGGATGTCTTTACAACTTTGGTTTGGTCCCCTTTTTGTACAAGCAGTGTTAAAGTCTTTGGTTGCATGGTTACCTACTATTTTTCCATGTAACTCTGTGCAGTGAATTGAAAACATTTTTTTAAGAATTTCTTCTTCATTATTTCCACTTATCACTACAAAATACACATGGATTTACCCAAGGATTCATGTATGATATTTTTTCTGTAATTTTCTAATGCTTCACAAATATGAATTTTCTTTGAGAGTCCTTGAGCTAAGAGAATGGTGTTTTCTGTAGGTTTTAAATTAGAAGGGCAAGAATGAAGAGATTAAGGGTCAAAAAAATTTGCTAACATAGCATGAAGAATTTGAGATGCACGTGGCGTAGTTTTTCCAAATATGTGACAGGAAAAAAAATTGAAAAAATTAAATCTCCCCAATTTACATTGCAATTTTGAAGATTAACACTTCTCTAAATCCTACTCCCTGGCCTTACTAGAGTCTTTCAGCAAACAGAGAATATGGTGCTGTAAGTCTGAGCTGAAGTATTTACTTGCACATACCTTTGCAGCAGAAGGAAAGACACAATTATAGGCAGTAGTATCCAGCTCTCTTCCTCTCTGGCTGCTCTTCCCATTGCATGTGTGAGTGCATTCGTAATTCACCAGAGCTAACCAAATTCCCTTCTAAGAGTAAATGTATTGAAGTCTATCTACATGATGTGTAGAATTTTCAGATTCTTCCTGGAGAAGTTTAAGAATTCAGTATATTACTTTGGAGAGACAGACAGATAGATAGATAGAGTTTATATTCTTGAAAGCAGATTTATGAAATTAATTTTACCCATTAGAGTGAAAGATGTGAATATGCAAGCAGAAGAGAGAGGACAGGGAAGGTGCTGATCTGCTAAACCTCTCATGGCCCTCATGGTAAAAGTTCACACTGCAGTCTGAAACACGTTCTAAACATCTGTTTCCTTCTGCACAATATGTTTACCAGGGAGCCCAGTTTCACATTTAGTGACATTCTGTAAAAGGTCTGTGACTATAGGTTACAGAAGTTCCTGTAATTTCGGGCTGTAGGTAATTTTTTTCTTCAGAGAGAAAGAGTTTTCTCCTTGGCAAATTCTGTTCTTTCTTGTTTTAAGAGAAGAGATGGTTATACAACAGAATTATTTAGGCTGAAGGTCATCTAGTCCAAGCCCCTACCCAAAGCAGGGTTAAGATCCCAGTTAATCAGGTCACTCTAACCCTCACCCAGCAGAATTTTTGGTATCTCCAAAGGCAGATAGATGAGTGTTTTGGGTAGCTTGTACTATAAACACTCTTCACGGAGGAACTGAATATCTTTTTTAAGAATGAAATGACGAGTTTTTCACAAGCCAATTTCAACTGCAGATGAAATGTATTCAGTTATTTACAGCAATGACAATTTAGTAAATAGTAGCTTATTTCCTCTTTTTAATTTCTGTTTTTGGGAAAAAGTATAAGGTCCCTTTCATAGTATTAAAAAAAAAATACTAAAAATCACAGCTCTCTTTGTTTTATGCTTCTAGCATAGCCTTGAATAAAAGTGTGGTGAATGTTTTTTAAACCCAAAGACCATGAGCTAAGGTTTTTAAAGGATTAAGTTTGAGTAGAGTCTGGTGCTATGAAAGAATGTCATCCAGATGCTTTACATCATATTCACTCTGCATTCAGACCCTTTCCTTGGTGCAACATATTGGAAGGGCTAGCCACATAGGTCTGAAAATAATTTTTTTTCTTGTTTTTTTTAAGTATTTGTGGTCATAATTTGCAATTGAAAAACTTTCCTGATTGGTGAAAGTATTTGTGAAAATAAACTCATTTTGAATTAGGATTTTGTTTTCAGCATGTGTTTTTATAAAATATTATATCATATTTCACAAATAGATATCCCCGAAATGTTGTCAAAACAACTTTGTTTGGTAGGTTCTTTCCCTCTAGTTGTTTGCCTCTCATGGTTCCTCTTATTTCTTAGACCATGAAGTGACTTGTCCTCCTTCTTCTCCAGCTTGTCCTCATGTCCAGTGACAGATACTTGTACATCAGTAGTTTTTAGTTGCCAGCTATATTTAGACTCCATTTCTATACACTCTTTTCTTTCAAATAAGGCATTAAGAAAATTATCACTACTTGCTGCATACTTAGTGCTTTGCAAGTTAAAAGGGCTGCACAGAAAGAACTTTGCTTAAGGATTAATCACAGCTGTGACCCAGGGGATAAGGGATCCCCACCTGTCAATAAAGCTTATAACTATTTATACTGGCTGAGCCAGGGTGTTAAAGTAACTTGCTGTGAAAGTGACTTCTACTTCGTGGGGAGTTAAAACGAGGATTTCTCTGGCCATCAAAGTTATATTTTACAATGAAAATTGCATAGAGATGAGTAATTTTCTTGCTCTTTACACCTGTTAAGTCACATTTTATGCAAAAATAAAGTAGAATCTTCTGTAAAGCTATTTTCCAGCATGAACTGGGTACTGCAGGATGATGAATGGGACAGGGAATTGATTCATGTAGCTGTTACTGGGAGGGAACACAGCCCTGTGGTCCACAAACCAATTTTTCTATTAAAGTGTTGTCTATTCTAGGACAGGATCAGTTCACTGCATAACTCAGAGATTCCTGGTATCATTTCCCCTCAACTCCCTTTCCATTTTGAACTATAGGGCACTGTAAAAATTTCTTCTGCTTTCAAGGATACTTTGCTTCTTCCCCATTTCCATCCATTTTCCTTCTTTAGTAAGTCAGATTTGCCTTTTCACCCTCACACTGGGAAATTACTTTATTTCCACCTACAAGAGGGGCTCTGGGAGCACTTGGAACTTCTCAAGACTTCACACTGTCCATGTCCATGCCTCTCCTGCCTTCTTCCTTGCAAAGACACCAGGAACTGCTGCAACAACATGCCTTGGCCTGGATGCAGCTGGGGTGATAGAAGCAGAGGGACAGCTCCAGTTTGTGCCCACCCCACAGGTTGGGGAGAGAGAACACCTGCCTTGCAGCCCATAGCTCTGACCAGCCTCTGAGAGACAAGCTTTTGAGGTTGTCATCATTTGCAGACTGTTTAGGGAGAAGTCACAATATGCACTAATGGCCTGTATCAAGGTGTTTTGTTTTCAGGTGCAAAAGCACAGAGGCAACTGCTGGTACTGCTAATTTCTCTAAATTCCTTTCTATTCTCCTATTATATTGTCCTGTTTGACACCAAAATTGAAAGACAGCATTAAAGAAATTTAAGATTTGAACCATTAGTGTTCCCTCAATAGACATATTTTATTCTTTTTGTTAAAACCACTCGGCACTCACAGGTTATCGGAACAGCAACCTTTGAAAACTTCTTAGACTGCTGTTGAGTAACTTTTTTTTTTCCCCGAACAGTGAACAAATACAAATTAATGCTCTCAAAGAAGGCTATTTATTATTCCAGTGGTGTAAATGAGGGCAGGATTTGCCCCATAGGCAATAAAAGAGGAGTAGAGCATGTAATTCTTCACACCATTGTGAGGAAAACTCTATCCAACAACAGTAAATTATCTGAAATTCTTTCAGGATATATGAATGACTCCATAGTCAGAGAAAGCTTGTGAGGTTTAAAGCATAAAAATGACAACTATAAATTAAGGTGGAAACCCTGAATCTCCAATGAAATGAAATAACATAACATTCCTGAGGCACTGGTGTCTTTGGAAAATGCATTGCCTGGCTGGTTAGAGGAAAGGAAGGGAGGAAAGAAAACCCATCATCGTGCTTAGGGCTTTGACTTCCCAAAGTAAAGTTTAACACTCCTGTTTAAAAGGGTAGTTTTTTTCTGGGAAGATCTATCCTTTAAGGATATGAGTTTATAAGACTTTCAATCAACAAATAAATGCATATACATTTTAATAACTAGATTTATCCAAATTATTTAACAAATGGACAAAATAAAGATAATATCCATGTCCTTTGTTCTGCAGGGTGCAAAGTAGGAAGAAAGCATTTTCATAGCAAGGTGGAGGGGTGTACACAGCTTACCCTGGGAACGTTAAGCTCTCTAGAAAAATACGTGCTGTACTCTGGACATTCTCAATATGTTAACTGTCCTAGCCTAGTTGCTTGTATGTTAACATTATTCCACTTCATTGGCATAGTAATGCCCTGTGTAATGTGATAAAATAGCTTCTCAAAATATGTGCCTTGGAAAGGACATATCTGCAATATCTGCTTTGATTTGGCATATTCAAAAAGCTTTGGCATCATCACAGCAACAATTTAGAGGATGAAATTAAAATCTGTAAACACTGTGTAAGCAGTTCCATAATCTCAACATGAATCCATTTACTAGGGCTGAGTTTAAGAGCATTGTGATGCTATGGATATGCGACTTCTTGCCATCTCATTATGTCAGAATGAAATTCTAACTTTGCAACGAACTATATTTGAGTTCAGACTAATCACAGGGAAGAATTTTGTCAGTAATTTCTCACTGTTACAGTAACTGAAGTGACACATTAGTTTTTTAAATCAAGCCAAAGTCACAAAAAAATTTTAAAAAAATAGTTACAAACACAAAAGAATGAGATAAGTTTTGGAGGTGTACCATAATAGACTCCTAGTGAAACTTAGTCTATCTCATTTGGTTGTGGATGGTCTAAGCTAAGACCCTGCAGTTAAATACTGTGCAATCAATAGCAGGAATCTGTGTTCAGCACCTCGTGAAAATGGGCAGCTTGCTTGATTTAAAACTCTGAACCATGGATGTTCACATGCAATCTCAGCATAACTTTTGACTCCTTACAAAACCACTGAATATGGTCCATTGAGTCTCTGATAGCCTGCGATGATAGCTCCTTTGATGGAGGTCAGATGGTAAGGAACTAATAAAATGACACAGCAGGTTCACATTAGTCTAGGCCTTATTTCAGCATAAATAATTTTTCAACTGTCATGCACTTTGTCTCAATATAGAAATTATATAAAATTATATTTCTTCCTTAATAAAATATCCTGGTCTTTTGTATAGATTACTCCTACCATAACATATACATAAACATATATATATATATATATATACACACGTATTAGAGAAAATCGTTTAAGCAGAAGATTTAATGTTGTTCTATAAGAATGTTTTTATAAATTAGTAGAACTGGATTCGTATTCAGAGTTTGGTCTCAAACAATAGACTGACAGTAAAAATAAAAAATTCCTTTTACTCAGCATCGTGTTTTTTCTTTTTGCTTTCCTCTTCTTAACTGCTCAAGGTGTGGATACGATTCAAGAGTAGAAAGCAGCAGGAAATATTAATTGGTTTTTGTCTACCACCTGAAAATTTCACTACAAGTTTCTCTCTCTTTTTTTTTAATCTTCTTTGTTCTACTGCCCACAGAAAAACTCTTTTCTTTACTAGGAGAGCCAGTATTTTGAAAAGTAGAAAATTAATTTAAATATCAGCTTAAACATATTACATAAGTAT
Organism: Acropternis orthonyx; assembly: GCA_035583155.1. Taxonomy (NCBI): domain Eukaryota; kingdom Metazoa; phylum Chordata; class Aves; order Passeriformes; family Rhinocryptidae; genus Acropternis; species Acropternis orthonyx. The sequence continues at coordinate 7,658,353 of JAWWEU010000040.1, forward strand.
ACTAGATAAAGAGATAGTGACGGTTTCATACAGTGTGAGTTTATTTTTATATTTGTTATGTTTTGATTTGGACTTCAGGAAAATGCTGGTAGGCACTACCATTATACTGACATGCTGATTTTTGATCTTTTCAGAAAACAAGTATAACACAGAGAAGCAGTATATGATACACCAGCTATAAGTAACATGCTTTTAATTATGTGCTATTATTTTAGAAGGTCTTCACAGTGTCCCTGCAGATCTTTATCTCTGTTTAAGACATGTCATTTGGTTTCTTTTCTTTACAGTAAGACATTGGACTGAGAATTCAAAGTGCCAGTGGGTTTTCTTCTCAGCTACACTTCTGATGTGCAATGTGATCTTGAGTGAGTAGTTTTATGTATCACTCTCTGTAATGAGTACGTATAATTCAGGTATTATTTTCACCACCATATCATATTGAGATTACTGTTTAGCTAATGTACATGATATGTTTTAAATATTGAAATTTCTGGAGAAATCTGATTTGCCAGTGCAAATCAAAATTATCAGTGACAATATTGTTAATATTTCTCTTAAAACCGAATGCTAGATAGCAATATGTTGAAGTGAAATTATTGTAATGCTAAAGTCCTTTTTATTTATATCAAATGTGACCTTCCTGACTGGATTTTTTTGTTAATATTTTAAACAAAGATATATGTTGACCTAGTCATTAACTTATCACAGTTAATTTTTTAATAAATTAGACCTGCTCTCTTAATTCATCTGGTATTATAAAAAACTGTGACTAAAACTACACCGGTAATGAGCTGGAATATTAGACCAACTTCTAATTTTGTATGCCTCTTAATACATTTTATAACATAAATACAAACTGAATACAATAAACAATTTCTAATTTCAATATTATGCCAAGTCATTTTGCCAACTAGTTGCTAGTACAGAAACAGAAACTATTACAAAGCTTTTACTTAAAGAAAATGATAAAAGTTTCAAAAGATAAGTTTCAATGATGTGAAAAATATAAAATTGTGTATAAAAGTTACTATTGTAAAATTCCATGTGATGGAGGGAAAAGCTACTTTTAAAATTATATTGTCTTCTATTTTACCTTAGCTGGAGACAATTTCTGTATTGAAAAACGTATAAACTGGTCAGGTAAGAGGCTGAAAAAGAAAATACTGTCTTCAGTTTCTAGACATAGCACAGGAGAAAATAAAAATTAAGTGAAAGACTTCCAAAAGAGTACACAGGACATGGATAGAAAATCAATAGGGACCTGCATTTTTCAAGGTAGTTTGTCAAATCCCACGTGATCTGTCAGTGACACAGCATATCTATAAATGAAAGCTATTTATTTAGCTTCCTACAGAAACCTATGGCAGAGGAAGAAGCTTTGTTCCTTACTAGCACATATATACAGTGCATTGACAAGAGTTCACAGAAAACTGATTTCTCTGCTATGAACACTCCGGTTTACAGTGAAGGTTAAGTTTTGTTAGATGGATGAAAGTAGTCAAAACAGTCCATAAGCTTATTAATCATTGAACTGGACTTTCAAATAGTGCTACTTGTGCACATACAGGGAATGAACCTGACCCCATACGAATTTCTTGTGAGTATTGACTGATAAAATGATATCTCTGGTGTCACATGCTATGATTAGAGAGGCTTTCCTCTTTAAGCACTTTAACTTCAGAAGCTTAGTGTGTTATCTGCAAAAGCTATTTTGAAATAGATCTAATTTAAAAGGATAGGTTTAAGGAAGGAAAGGAAGGAGGTGTGTTTGGGAGGAGGTCTGAATCCTTGACTTCAGAGCCAAGCATTAACTTATTTTTTCAAATGTGACATGGTTCTTGAAGACCCTGTATCAAATAAAGAGTCTTCCACACTCTGCTGCTGAAGTTTATGACTCAAGAGAAACCATCCCCAGGCTGTAACACAGTCCATATGGCTGGCTGTTTGAAGTGTGCTTAGTACTCCATTAGGAATTCTCGATTTGTACTTCTCAATCTGATTTCGATAAGACACAGGTTTCCTTTAGTGGCCTGACCTGGTGCAAACACATAATAGATTAATTCTATAATAAATTATGGTGGCAGTAAAGCTTTCTGGACCATTTTGCCTTTTAAGTAACATTTTTTTTATGTACTCTTATAAAGCTGAACCAATGTTTCATTTGTACCTCGATTTATGTATATACAGAACTACTTGAAGCTTGGGAATGTAATTTTGCACTGTGTGCATTACCTCTGAGTGTATTCCATTTTATTGTGTTTCTGGAGCTACTGACACATTTTGAGGAATACTAAGAGCTTCCTGAAACAGCATTATGACCAGAAATGTGTTGAGCTGCTATTCAGGAAGTTCTAGCTGATTTCTCTCCGGACAGTGGCATAACTGCACTATTTCTATATGCAAAACTGTAAAGTCCATTATTACCTTCTACTTGTATGTACTGTTTTTACACGAAGTTTATTTTAGATTTATTAGCTACTTAGCCCTTTACATAGTTCTGCTTCTGTTTCTAAATACTCTGATACAGAAGGAGTAAACTGTGTTATTTTAGGCTTCAATACTAGTCAGAGTTGATGTGTCTCTTCTTAGAGACACCTAGATCCATTTCCTTACTTTACCCCAGAACTTTCACAACTAAAATGATGTGGTAGGAAAAGAAAAATCTGGAAAGGCTTTGCAAGTGACAAAAGGATGACTCTTAACCAGAACTGGCACACAAAATATTCAACAGGACACAAAGTTTTGCTGTTCTTTTTCTGTTTCTTTTAGGTCACATAACCTGGAAAACACACATGTGAAGGTGCTCTGTGATAAGACCATTCTACACAATCTCAAAGAACACTGACAGTGACAACAGACTGAACCATACAGTGCTATTGGTAGCAAGAAAAAGAAACAAAGTCATCTGACCATCTACCATTTCATCATCTGTCTGCCGAGATTTATCTGCACACATTAGAGAGACGCACCTATACCTCACATGAAAGGATGTAAGAAGAGGAGAAAGCATGGAATGAATGAAGGGAAGAAGGGGACATTGTGGGTTCTGGGGAAGGACACAGAAAATGCAAATGTAGAAGCAGCTAAGGTGGACTCTGAAGAAAAAGAAGGAGGATCTGAACTACAAGTGGAGTATTTCAGGTGCAGATGGTATGAAACCTCAGGCACCCTTTATGGAGGAACCAGTGATTAAGGTTAAAAGAGAAAGATGTATAAATAATAAAGAGGAAAAAATTCATAGGACATTAAAGTAAGAACATTAGAGAAAAAAGTAAGATTATAATAAACAATAGTAAATTAATAAAATCTACCATCAGAGAACAAGGATTCAGCAGAATTAATAGGAAAAGACTGATGCCACATACTAAAACTTTTAGGTTATTTATAATAAGCATGAGAGACACAGGATTTCCTGAAACACATGTAAAGTTTTGATTATTAGAGAGGAATAAAATGATATAAATCCAAGTACATAACTTGCCATTTTCCAATGAAAGTTCGTAAAGGGAAGCAAAATGTTTCTACAAAGAAAATTAACATTTCAATTTAATTTAACCTTTATACCAAGATCAAGTTAATCTCCTTATAATCAGCTGAAATTATCTTGTCCCCAGATGGAAGTGCTTTTTGTGTATTGCCCAATGGCTTTCAGAAAACTTTGAATTTTCTTATTAAATACCATGTTTCTTCCTTATTTGATCTTAAAACAAAGGCTCAGTCACCATTACAAAGAAAAGGACACTGGCTGACAGTAGTATGTAAGAAGTTTTTTTTTTTTAAATCACTTAGTAAATCCATGCAAGTAAAAGAATACTGAAAACACTCATTTCCAAGTCCTGATCTTACAAAATGTCATTTTGTGCATGAGTAATTCCAATGAACCCATGGTATTCATCCCAATATAAATATTTGTGCACAGAAATATGCAAAGAAAAATGCTTGCATAACTGTTTTCAAATTCCCATTATCTAAAAAACCCCAAAACCCAACCCAGAAAGTGCTACTATACACATCATCTCCAACACAGATTATTATTACTTGCATGGATTGGATTAAATTTATTTATTTTTCAAAGTAACTAAAGAGATATTCATAGTACTGAACAGATATTTGTAATACTAAAGAGATATAGCTGCATAGACTCTTTTCACAAGTTTCATGCATTTAAGCATACTTTGACAATTAATTCTGAACTTCAAGAGAGCTGTCTGATGATTCAGCAGACATACCGGTAGCTGACTACCTGGAAAATTACTTTTCATCATCCACATTCTCAGCATTTTCCATAACTGCTCTCTTTGAGATGACTTTGCATTGTGCCTGGAAAGTCATCAAGTGAAAGGAAAGAATAATCACTTGAACAGGATAGTGATTTTTGAGTGTTAGATATTGGGATAGACAAGCTGATAAGCACTTTCAAAAATCTGATTTCATTTTCTTAAAAGTATGAAATCAAGCAAACACAGTAACAGACTTGTACCTAAAATAAAGATCCAGTTAAGTACATGGGGTAGTTAAACACTGTATTAGCTGAGTGCTTTTACCACCACAAACAGTCAAAATTATCATTACAATTATATTCTTGACACAGCACGAGACGGGAATTTTTGAAATAATCCTCATCTCCTACACATGAGCTAATTATTTCTGTATATTGAAGACATCACAGTCTGATTCAATCTTGCCTAAAATGGGCAGCCAGTGAAGTCATAAAATAGCTCATTAGTAATTCAGGCTCTCCATAGGGAGAGGAGTTAACTGTCTCCACTGGGGCAGTGGAGAACCTGGGGCAGACTAGGTAGCTGTCTCAAAGCTGCTCAGCTTTGACCAGGTATATCAGATAGGGCATAAAAGTTTTGCCATAATTTCAGACCAATTTCATCCAGAAGTACAGAAGAGATCATGCTTTCTACATTTGTGCTGTTAGGGTTTGTTTTCATCTCTTCACTCCTATGAAGATAGAATAGACTTGGACAAGAAGTCACACAATCAATTCAAAGAGGTTCTGAATTCAGAGGCCTTTTCAGTTTATATATATTGTCAGAACTGAAGTATTGTTTCTCTCCTTGTTTTAATATGGGTTCACAAATATATTTTAATCAAATGAAATCTTCTACTGACAATTCTCCTTGAGGAATTTCCGATAATAACAACAGTGATTTGGCAGGGGTATTTAATTTTTGAGGATAAAAATTCATGTAACTTAAAGTTTCTTGGGTGATTTCATATTTTCATATTCATATTTCATATTAATATTTTATCTTTTAATATATGTGTCAGCATTTGATTTTTGTACATGGTACTAGAATTTCCTTCCTGCTTCACAGGGAGGGTAATAAGAGAGTTTTAAGTAGGATGGTGTTATTACCTTACTATCAGAAAATGCTTCAGAGAATGCATCTGGAAGTTAAAGATGTAAGTGTAAGGTCTTTTGTTGTCTGGAGCTTTTCTCTTTGGAACTGATTTGGACACACAACCAATTCCTCCTGAGTGACAGGAGGTCCATGGGACCTTTGCAGGGACAAGCCTTCTGTTTGGAACCACAATCTGTCATTGCTTCTCCCCCAGAAACAATGGAGGAAACTCACCTGAGAGGCAAATTTTGAGTCATAACTCTCACTATGAATCAGGCTTAAAGATTGCTCTTCTCTCTCAGTTGGCTCCAAACCAGCTCAGAAATAGATTCACTAATCAGAAATAGTGTGTGTCTTAGAAAGCCAAAGTCATTACAGTGAACTTTGCTGAATATACAGATGGGAATAGCAATGTCACATAGGACAGAGCAACTTCTACCTGCTGACTGAATAAAAGTGTACAAAATATGGATACATATTCCCTGAGTTTCCCTGGAAAAGGAAATTTAAATTAATTACTGTTCCTGCATAATTATTAATATTTTTTATCATGATTCTACACAATCTGCTAGTAATTAAAATTCTAAACCGAATAACTATGGCCCTTTTTAAATGCCCTGATTTATGAATCTCAGTGGGTGTAACAGAACATGCAACAGGTTAGATTTTTTCTTTCCTGAGGGCTGTAGAATCATTCCCATGATCCTCTCAAATCCACAGAACAAGCCTCTTATTTTTACCTGAATTTCTCAGAAGGCTGCATTTGAAATTATGTATCACAATACAAAAAATAAAAGTTTAATAGAATTTTGAGTTCTGATTAGTGAGATCAAAGTTCAATTACTTCTGACCAAGTCTTTCGTTTAGTTCTAATTTTTTATTTTTATTTTTAGCTCAAACACCTGCCTGAGGTGCAACATAAAGTAAAATTGGAAATCAATAATTTTGTTTGGTACGGTTTCAAACCCTTGAAAAAATTCTTGATAACTCATTCTGAATTTATATAATTTTATGGACATTAAACCAAACGATTATTCAAAGCAGTTTTCCATGAAAAAGGAGCTGAAATACAAACTTTTAAGTGATCTGGGGAGAGGGGAAGGGCAGGGAATGGTGGTGGAATTCCCATGTATTCAGAAACATGGTCTCAAGTAAGATTCTTAAAAATATTTCTTTGAAAATCAACATTATCCCTCATTTACACTGATCTGTGTTGAAAGGTGAAGCTTTCCTAAACTCATTACTATAATATTATCATTATATTAATTAGCCAAAATTTTGGTCTGCTTTATGTCCAAGTTGAGACCAGTAGAAATACTGCAGGCTTGTAGTAGTATTATAGAGGGTAGAATTTATTCTAATTTTTTTTTCCCCCCTAAACTGCATTTGGCATCACCAGGTAATGATGAAAGAACCCAGAAAATGACTTGTGGATTTTTTATGATGATTTGCAAAATTTAGCTGGAGTCTAGAATTCTTTGTTCAAAGAAAGTGTCAATGAATTGCTGAGCAGAATTCAGTGTTTAGTATATGCTTTGCAAGAAAATTCTGAAGAGAACGTTTATTAAAAGAAAACTTATTGGTTACCTGGTGAAGATTAACTTTAAAGAAAATTAATAGAACTGGTAGTTTAGACCAGCCTCTCCCTGCTAAATCAATAATATCCAATGAGCTTCTTGGAGAAGTGTTATGTTCCAACTAATAGGTGTGGATTCTGCATACCTTTTCAAAACCAAGAGCACAAACACCTTGACCTGGAGCTAAATCCTAAAATTCAACCTAAGTATCTCAAAGGTAAAAAGAAACATTCTGCAGAGCTACCTTTGTGCTGTGTTTGTGCAATTGTGCCCTTCATTAGCCTCACCATGTGATCACTAAAGGAAGGGAGTGGTCCTGTGCATGGCTAAGGGTTGGATTTGATGATCCTTGTGGGTCCCTTCCAACCAAGCATATTCTGTTATTCTGTGATGAATTTTTATGCTTTTTGCTACAGATCATATTCCCAATCTAAACAGAAAATGGAATAAAAAAGATAAAAAAATAAAAAGGAAGGAAGGAAAAAACTCTAACCAGAAACAAACAAACAAACAAACTTGGGAATATATTACTTATGAACCCATGAGATTTAAATCCAAAAATTATAACTTTAATTATAATATAGGATGAGGAAGCATATTAAGATGTACATATAGGCAAAATCAGGTTAGATTATAAAGCCATCTATGGCAGTACCTATTTCCATTAATGGCTAATTCACAGGTGCCTAGAGGAGAATACAGTAACATGGGAAAAAAAATTCAATTATATTTCTCCAGAATAGTCACACAACTTTAAGCAAATGTTGTATCAGGGATTTCTTTAGCCAGCAATTGTCTTATGTCAAAAGAAGTTTTATGTTCGTTTTAACACAATGAACAGTGACTCCAGAATTTCTTCATCCCTTTTTTATAGACTTCTATCATATTGGGTCTTGTCTTTCTTCTTGTGTTTTACTCTGTTTAATTCTTCCTTATATCAAACCTTCTCCTAATCTTTCTAGTTTTTCTGTCTTTCCAGGAAGATGGAACTTGAGCGTCACATAGGCATATCCAGGATTTTTCCTGGATTATGCCCTATCACTTTCCTAATAATTTCACTTTTTTTTTTGCCTACTTTTGATCACTGAGACCATATTTTCATAAAAATACATATCATGCTGCTAAGATCTTGCCCCTGGGGGACAAGAGACCATTACTTTATTAGCAAGGTCAGAATTGCTTTTCTCATGTGCACCACTAATGAACTGGTGCATCCACCTGCAATGAATTTTGTCCGCCATTCTAATGTTCAGTCACTTTCTCTACTAAGGGTCTTGTGCAATTCTGCTCCACAGACTTTTGTCTTTACTACCCTGAATAATTTAGTACCATCAGTAAACTTTTTCATCTGAATAGTCAGTTCTTTCTACACACAGTTTTTGAATATATGCAAACTGCAAGGAAAGACACTGATGGTCATACAGAAATCAACCTGTAATTTTTATTTATTATGAAAACTGATCATTCACCCTGCTTCATACTCTAGTTAATAATATAGCTATGTGAGAATATTCAATTTTATATTATTTTAGCTTTTAAGTCTTTACAGTCTTTGCTGAAGTGCTTTTTTCTTCAAGATTTCTGAACTCTGTATGACACACAGAGCAAAGAGGTTTTGCTGTTGCAATCTGCAATTGCCAAGGAAATGGAAAATTTGGCCAAATTTCATCATCTCAATTGGACAACAAATTTTTTTGGTTGTCAAACCTTTTTTATGGTCTGGCATTCAGAAATCCCCTGATAATTGGATTCTGGAAAAGAGATAGAAGCACCTAATCTAACAGAGACAAGAAGAGAATTTGCCAAAAGCATAATCTCTTGAGACCGTATAATGAGAGTAGGGAGGTTCTAGGAAGGCCATCAAATCAATAATGAGTCAACAATGAAAGAGTTGCTTAAAGAACACTGCAGAGGTCACAACAAACTATTCTCAGTCAGTGAAAAAGTAAGTTTGAGAGCTAGCAAAATATTTTCAGTGGAGCAAAGACCAGAATTTCACTGATGAAAAAAAAAAAAAGTAAAAAATAAACATGTGGGAATGCAGTAAAGGAAGTTGTTAAGTACAGAAGAAGGACAAGGACTTGGCATTAGAGCACATAGGCTGAAGAAAATAAATAAGCACTAGGAAATTTATTAGAGAATAAATGATTAACTGTGAGGGCAATCAACTCTGCAACAAGTAGAGGTAATTAAACATTCAGAGAAGCAACAAGAGTGGTAATTTGAAGTATTTGAAATCAATTACACAATTAAGCAGTTGCTAATGAGGCAATTTAGGGAAAATAGATCTACAGACTATAGAAACAGCTGATTCTAATCAGTCAGTTATTTATATTGGAATCCAAGAGGAGTAAGGTACTTACCAGGTAATAATCTTTTATGAAGAATATGGAATCAAGACAATATAGGGAGCCTATACCCTTCATTTTGCACAGCCCTATAATGGGTAGGTCCCAGAAGAGGGCAGTGGTGCTCCATAGAGACCCTCAAACGATAGTGGACAAGGATTTTAACGTCTCTGATCTGGTGCCCTTCCTAAACAAGTACTTGCCTGCACAGGACTGAAGTCAGGAACTAGGTGCTGCAGAGTCATATTTGAACCGTGGTTCTCATGGAGATGTAAGGTTCTCCTCTAGCACAGGAGTGAAAATATTTAAGCTTTCTGTTCTCTGATACGTCTTTCTTGTTGGGGAGTGGTGGAACTTTCTTTGGTATATGGTGAGCATTGAACTTACCTCATTTCTCCTTGTCTAAAAAGACTTGATACAAAATGACTTGCAGTTTTTGGCCTTCACTGGAGAAATAGTTCACTGAGTTTCTTGGGGTCCCATTATAAGTTATAGCAGCTGTAATTTCAGCCATTTTATGGTGCAGTCCATTTGTGTCTGCTCCAGTTCCTAATGCTACCAGCCAGTATGTAAAATGATCCTAATCTATTACATTTAAGTCATTTGAGTAATCTTTTTGAAGATTGTTGAGTGCAGAGATACCCATAAGGAAACAATGTAAGTTTTCTGTATACCACATATGTTATATGTCTGTTGAAATGTACTGCACACATTTTAAAAAGTGACAGTATTAAAAAACTGACAACTTTTCTTGACCTCTTGTATTATAAAGTATTTTAAACATATGGTAGGATTCTGTTCTTCTCATGGATGTGTTAGATACAGTATGAATATTTCATGAATTGTATGTGCATGTGAAAAGAAATTTGTAAAAGAAACAAGACATTCAAGAAAACACATTAGCCTTTTACATTTAAAGTGGGAAAATAGCTACTGATTAAATATATGACAATGAATATTTATAGAGAAATATTTATTGAGAAGCAGTGAAAATCAAGAAGCAAAACAGTAAAACCAAATTTATGAGGCATTGGCACTCTTTACTTTTTGCTCTAGGTTTTGCTATTAATTGTAGTGCAGCATGTTTTGTTACTTCTCTTCACCTCTCTTTTGTATTCTTTGTATAGTTTATTATTTCAAATACAAACTCTTTAAATCTTCTGATGTAGGTACCTTGAAATAGGTATCACCTATCATACTCAATTAAAGTTCAGAGTAGTTACAATTCAATGTTTACCATACATATTTTATGTGTATCATAGGAGATTCCCTCTATTAGAGATACGGCAATAAAAGGTAAGAATACATTCTCTTGCCAGTGTTGTTGTACAGAACCTGTTTCTTACATTTTGGTCTTCCAGCTACATATTGGGAAATTTCCAATACATTGTAGTTAGGCTGCTTATACTGAAAAGAGAGAAGCAGGGTGCAGATTTGTACATTAAAGAGTATTGATGTGTAAGGTCAAATATACTTCAGATAAATATGCAAATAATTTGACTGAGTCTTTGGAGATTTAAAGCCACATTCAACTGTAGATATGAAAGGAGGTGTTACTGCAGAATGTATGATTTAGAAAATACTCATAAGAGAATTAGGAGCTCAGTGTTTTTTTTTTCCAAAGGACGCTTGTTAGTGCCTCATGTTTCTTTTGGAGATATTTCTCTCATATACTCTAAAAGGTAATGTTCATATACTGCTTGACTTCTTTCATGAATCTAAAGAATAGAAAATATCTGTGTTTTTTTCCATTGAAGAATGTAAACAACTGCTTTGACAGACAAGTATTTGGGACTTCATATGACAATGTCAACCTGTATTGGATTTGCATGGCAAAGTTTTGGTAGGAGGGAGATGACATGGGTGGCTTCTGTGAGAAGCTGCCAGAAGATTTCCCCATGTTTGAGGGAGCCAGTGCCAGACGGCTCCAAGGCAGATCCACCGCTGGCCAGGTCCAATCCTATCAGCAATGGAGATAGCCCCTCTGGGATAATATAAGAATGGGAAAACAACCCAAAAAACCAAGCAACAACACAACAGTTGCAACCAGAGAGAAGAGTGGAATACATGAGAGAAACACCCACGCAGACACCAAAATCAGAGATGAAGGGGGAGGGAGTGCTCCAGGTGCCAGATCAGAGATTCCCCTGCAGCCCATGGTAAAGACAGTGGTGAGGCAGCTGTGCCCCTGAAGCCCGTGGGCATCCTTGGGTGAGCAGAAATCCACCTGCAGCTCCTGGAGAACCCCACACCAGAGCAGATGGATGCGCAAAGGAGACTGTGACCCCATGGGAAACCTGTGCCAGAGTTGTCCATTCCTGAAGGACTGCACCCTGTGGGAAGGACCCACACTTTCATTTTCTTTGGAAAAATGCAACCCAATGGGTCATGAAACAGATAAAAAGAGTGTAAGGGAGTATATGAAAATGCAGGTACAAAGCTTGTAGAGAATGGTAATTACTTTCAAATACATTAGGTATATCCTCCCACCCTCCCTATTTGACAGGTAACTGTAGACTTAAGGACACGGATGTGCACTCCTCAAAGAAGCTACTAAAAGTAACTAAAAGTTGTATGCTGTATTCAATTTAGGGGTGATTTTAATGGGACTTCTTCAACTAACACCAAATTTGGTTCATGAATTCTGTGTCATGTCCTCATAATTTTTTCCCGAATAGTCTTCTTATATGTATGGTTCTGACAGTTTACATTTTAAAATTAATTCCTTCTTTGAGAAGGACAATGCCTGAAGTTGAAGAAAAACAAAGGAACTACACTACCATTTGCAATTTTATTTTAAAAAAGATGCCACAAGTATTGAATCAATAATGGCATGTCAGTTTTCAAAACAATTTCAGCAGCCATCTGTGTTGCTGAGCAGAAGAAATAATAAGCTTTTAAGTAAGTAATTTTACAGATCAGAGGAACCTTCTACTGAAAGAGATAAAGAGTGAAAAAGTAACATGTGCAACTCTCATACTGAGTAAACCATTATGGTAGGACCAAGCTTAGAAAAGCACATATGTGCCCTTGTTAAATGCCTTTAGTGTTAACTTCAACCATGTAGTTACTTTTCTTTATGCTGTCAGAAGGCTTCTGCTCCTATCTACGTGTATACACAATAAACTATCTGGTTTATCATTCTGAATTGAGCCAAACTTATGTCCTCTAAAAGTTTGAAATAATTAACTTTTTGAATATCCCTTGTGGAAGGATATTGCCACTTGTGCTGACTATCTTATGAAATGGATTTTGGGTTCAAATCCATAAGTGAATTACAGGAGTGGGAAAAAAAAAAAAAAAAGAAAATCTAAAAAAAGTTTATACAATGATTTACTGAACCCTTTCAAGAGTTTCATGGTAGAAATGCCTTGCTCAGACTTGAGTTGTATCTCAAACGTATCTCAAGGCAATGAAGGAGACATATAAACCTTAGAAACATAGATTAGATGAATGATTAACTCTGAGTTTGTCTTTATTCCATTACAGTCATGTCACTGTCTTAGAGTGAAGTAATATATCTATGGTTATTGTTGGGTTTATGTCAAGAGTAACTATAACTTTATAGGTGCCATTGGGTTAAAGTACAATATGCCTGTAGAGGACATAGATGGCAATTCAAGCTTTGTTAACAATGAAGGCAGGTGGACAGATGGTTTAAATAAATCTTACAGTTTTAATGAAGAAAATAGGTCATTTCATACAAAGGCACAGCAGTGTTCTGACACTGGAGTAAAATTCAGGCTCCAAAGCATCACCCAAAACACAGGGGAAGCTCCATCAGTTGAAGGGTGACTTTACCTGCACTGTTCTTTCCATATAAAGACTACTCATGGGATTTAGGATGAGAATAAAGTCCTAGTTTATTGCATCTATACAAATATAAACACAGCAATATGCAAATAATTCTGTCTGTGCATGCTCATAAAAAGATAAAGATGAGTCTTTGTATGTATTGATGCTGTCTTCCACTGCTCCTATCAATGTTGTTGATGGAGCTGCAGTAAAAGAACCATGTGTTATTTTTTCCCCCCCCTGCATAGACACCTGCCTCCATTTTGCAGGACTGTGAGATGCTTCCACATACTCCTGCAATAGCTGTTGTCTTTTCTGGTGGAATAAGTGGAAGGTCACTAGGTGGTGAATGTTAGAGGGCTATAACATGTAGTAGAGGATGGGGCGATGTATTTGCTCAGTTCAAGTAACATCAAAAGTCCAGTTGCATTCAGTCAGCAGAGAGTCTGTGCCATGTGCCTCTTCAGAGAAATCCAAAGCTCCTACAGGATGAGGGTGGGAGTCACCTGATCCCACTGGGATGTTAGTCATGTTCTGTGGGGCCTAGTCAGTGACTTCCGAAGGTTCCTCAGCTCCATTTCCTGCTGTGGTTCCATGGCTCTGGGATGTAATATTCCAAGGCAAAAATCTGCTTTTCTGTAATCTCTCTCCCTTGGTGCCTGAATGCATGTGGATGGAAACATGGATAGACTTGATGTAGAGTTACAGAGAGCAAGATATAAAATGTTGAAGTGTGGTGTTCATATCAGGTGGAATTTTCTCAAAAGATAATAATAAAAAAGTGTAAAAAAAAGTAGTAATTTTGAATCTTAATAATACATTAACTGTACATAACAGGGAAAAAAAATCATTCTTTTTAGTCCAAGAGGTGCAGTTATTGATTCCAGATGGTTTCTTTTTTTTTTTTTTTCAAATTTCTTGACACTTAAAACATTTAATGGACAAATAACACTTAATAGTCCGTGTCTGGCTATAAAGTGTCCAAAACCACTACAAATGCTAGCAGTAATTTCTCTGTGTTTACAAACAATGAAACTTTGAACACATTATATTTTTATGTTTATTCTTCTAAGTCTGGTGCCTGTAGCTAGTGTGAGTTTTCAGGAAACACCTGCCATGTTTAGAAGTTCTAAAACAGAAGACATAAATTATAATCCTTGAAAACATCTACTTTTTAAAAAGCATTTCACTTGTTTTAACTCCTGTAGTCTAGATGTGTGTTACCTTTTATCTTGCCAGTTCGGTGCAAGCTTTTTGAGCAGCAAGATGACCTCTGCTGCTGTAATTAGACGTAAATCACATTGATAATTCCTTTGGAATTTATTTTCTACTTGCAATTGCAATATGACTTCTATTAGCTTTATGCTCATCGTGACTAGCCTTTCACTTCAGCTTCTCTGTTATGGCAGGCTTTTATTTTTGTGAGTTTAATCAGTGTTCCATTAGTATTTTAATTACTGTAATACAGTAAGCGTGTGACAGAGTCTGTAGATATAGTCTGTTAAGCACAGAAGGCTTTTTAATAATGGTTCTCCGTGACTATCTGCATTTGAATTTACCACAAAATGTGTGTTTTCTCTAGAGAATATTTGCAAAGCCTGGTTATATCAATTATGTAAATTTTCCAACTCTATTATTCAAGGCTATATATTCTGAGCTTTTTTTCTTTTTTTGTAATTTTTTTAATTTGTGGGATATAAAACAAGTAATGTTAATGAAAAATATTGATATATGCAGAAAGTATGTAAGACCTTAGAAAACTAGATAGAGAATGGAAGAGCTCATAGAGAGCACTTCTGAGAAGTACTTATCTGTCTCTGATATCAGAGATATTCAGAAGTTGAGAAGATGCTGAGAAGCACTTGGAAATCACAGCCTGAAAGGAAGAAAAGATAAAAAAATATCTGCAAGGTAGTCACAAAACTCTTATTAATAGTGATGGAGGAAGCATATCGATAACATAGCTGTGGTGCGAAAGAAAAAGATAAATGCCTTGACGAAAGATTGCTGGTTTGCTTAACCACAGAGAATGATAGGGATTGGGATGTCACAGAAAATTGTCACAGGTAAAACTCCAGAAGCACAGGAGTTGAATTACTGAGACCTTACTTGATTCATCACAGACAGGTTAACAGGGTGTCCTGGTTTTGTCTGAGATATAGTTAATTTTCTTCCTAGTAGCTGGAACAGTGCTGTGTTTTGGATTTAGGAGAATAATGCTGATACCACACTGATGTTTTAGCCCTGCCAGTGAGGAGGGACAGGAAGCTGGGAGCAGACACAGCCAAGACAAATGACCCAAACTGACCATAAGGACATTCCATACCATATGATGCCATGCTGAACAATCAGACCAGGGGGAGTTGGGCATGGGGTGGCGGTCACTGGTCAGGGCTGGGCTGTGTATCAGTGCTTAAAACTTCTGTATTTCGGTATGTTTAGTGTGTGAACTATTTGTCCTTATGTTCTTTGAATATAAAAATAGATTCTTAAAGAATTCTTTAATAAATATCTTCTAATTCTATCCTTATTTTATAAGATTTAGTGTTTAACAAGTCAAAAGTAAACCCATAAGTCGACTGAAAAAAGAACAGGATGCAGGGATCTTTTTTATTTTTTTTTTTCTCTCAGTTGGGTGTTTGCCTTTCAGAATTCGGTATTCAAATACTATCAACTAGGGAGGAAGATACCTGAGGGGAAGCTGAATTTAAGCTCTCTGAGGAGATAAACAGAAAATATTTTTAAAAATTATTTCTTTCCCAATGGCTACAAAGTTTTTCTAAAATAATTCTAAATTTAATTGATTTTGGTATAATAATGATTAAAATAATTAAGAAAACAAAACAGCTGATATACAAATTGCTTTCAATGACTTTCACTGAAGACACTCTTGGCAAGGAATTGAAGAAAACACTATTTGGGGGAGTAGTTTAGAAAAATCCTCCCTCTCCTACTTAGACATCTGAGATATTTGTGTTCCTTGATCTGAACACCCCATCCAGTTTTCAATCATGGTGTATCCCAGTACCTAATTCAGTGAACAGCACAGTCTTCTGCATGAATTCTGAGTAACCCAGGGGAGATCCCTGCACACCTTGCAGACCATGAGCACGCACAGTAACTTTTCAGTTTCCTCAGAAGTATCTCAGCTTTCTTGAGACTTGAGTCAACATCCTTTAGACCAACTTTTCAGTGCAAACTTGTGAATTCATTGTTACCCCTTTCTCATTAAGGGTTACCATTATGGGAGGGAATTACCTCATGTTATGAAGATCCCTTTTTTAATCTCTTATCAGAATATGCATGGCACTGAAGACATGTAATCCTTTGGCTGGACCTTTGAAAAATATTTTTGGCTGATGTTATCATAAATCCATTAAATGCAAGGAACAACCATAACATTAAAATACAAATTACTAAGGCAAATTTCAACCTCGTGTGTGCTGTGCATATACATTGTTAAAAATAGAAATATGAATAGTTTCTACATGGAAACATGGGAAATACGGGGAAAACAGAATCTTTCTCACTTGGAAAGCAAGAAGACAAAGGTTTAATCCAACCATATCATCTAACTGTACCTTTACATCCACTGCTTTCTTGTATGTTTCTGTGCTTAGACTGCCCTGGACATATGGTAATGCTTCTGAAGAGTTATAATTACCACAAAAAGGTCTGCAAAGACTTTTCTAAGTGAGCTAAGGTTGGACTAAAGATTAAATTAAAACAGAGCTCTATATCTCAGGACCTTCAGGCGTTTATGTAATATCTATCTCTATATAACTGAAATCTTTGGGCAGAATAAATGAAAAACAACTGTTACTTATTAATGTATTTTATTCAAGCAGAATATATATCCTTTTTAAAACAGTGAGTTTTTAATTAATGAGTTCAAAAGGACACCAGTTTTCTTGGAGTGTTTTGCCAATGTTAATTCCTTTTATAATGTTAAAATTTAACAGATAGAGTGCAAGTTACCTATCCTCAGAAATAGTAGGGGCATTTTATGTTTCTTCCTTCATTCATCATGAAATAAGTACTTATGCTTTGTCTACTGTCCTTTATCAGAAAACATTTTGAAAATGTTTTTATCTTGTTTTAAAGTTTCGATCATTTTATAACATTTGAAGAGTGAAGTATTGCTTCATGAATCAAAAGTATCCCACAGTCTTCAAAAAGCATTAGACATAACATATAAGGGAAGTCCATGATCTCGGTAAAACCCAGTGCCTGAAAGCAAAGACAGTATCAAACCACTGTGGTGGAACTTTGAACCTCCAGAAAATGATTGAAGATCTTGGCAGGTGACATTTACTGTGTCATTCACCTTGAAGTTTCCCTGACCAGACATGTGGTTACTTTACTAGCAAATTTCAGACTGCCAGGCTAGACAAATGTTCTGTCTCTCCAGCTCACTCAGTGCATACATCCAAATTTATATTTGCCCCCTTGGGCAAAAGTCAGAACTATTATCCATCTGTCCTGTATTTTCTCCTTGACCTCTTCATGCTCACTTCCTGCCCCGTTGGGATAGTTTAACTACCTGTGCAATTTTCTTTTATCAGTCTTAGAAATCTTGCATACGCTTTCCAAATTCAGAAAAGCAAGGAACTGGAATCAGACCTACTAGATGATAAATAATTCTGCAGTTCATGGCATGTTTCACATGAAGTATAAATGACTTTAGCTTTAAAGTTATATATGCCTTAATTCAAAAAGTATACAGTTATATATAATGTATATAAAAATAAAATCTATAGTTACACATAGCTGTACTCTTAAAGCAAACTGCCAGCATTTGGAAAAAAACCCAAAAAACAAACAAACAAACAAACAAAACCCCCAAAACAAAAAAAACCCACACAACTCCAAAACCCAACAAAAAAACTAACAGAGATGGTACACTGCTTTGTGTTAAAGTCACACCAATTATATAAGTTCTTTCACTCACAGTATTACATTATTCTTTTTTGAAGAGTACAACATAAAGAGCTATTGCTCATGTGAGACCTGCCCTTATTTCTTTTTGGTGTGCAGGACTTCAGTGAATCTGTTATGATCACCATTTCCTATTGAACTGTCATGACGAACTTGGAGAGATACCATCCAGGATGCAGGTGTTCAGGTCAAATGAGAGGAGGAAGTTCAAAGGCATTCCCTCCCACAATTCCTGATGCTGTAATACCAGCACACTGTGTCACGGGAAGTCTCTGAAACACCCATGCAAGGGTGTACTCACCCAGTGAAACACATATTTCATAGCTGTTGAAAGTCAGAAAGTTAATGGATTTTATTCTTTGATAACTGAAAGGAAACAATTTGTTGAGTTACACTGGGAAGGCATACTCAATTATAAGTCTTACAGTTTTTCTTCTATAAAATAGAAATCAGCTTCATCATCCTATCCAGGTTTTCCTTGTAAATTGTAATAAAAGCTGTTGTTCAATAAGCTTATCATCCTGGCTTTTGTCTGATTGCAGATAATAGCTGGAAAACTCTTGAAACTGCTTATGTCCCTGCTGTTATTGGGAAAGCTAAAATTCTTTAAGATTTCCTAGGGGAAGGAGGATTGGAATTAATTCTTCCCCTCTCTTTCCCCCAGAGGCACACATAACTTGTGCAAGTTTAATGAAATTTGCTAAGTTTTCTGTGTATGTCATTAAGGAACTCTGTGAAACAATTACCATGTTGTACTCGGTGGTGTACAGCCACCAGTCACGGCCAAACAAGCAGGCAGCTCCTCTGTTCACATCAGCAGGTGATCTGTGTAAAGGAGCCTTGCTCTGTGGAGAACTGTTTGGACTGCAGTGTAATAGAGATGTAACGCGTTGTGGAGATGTCAGTTTAAATAGAAGTTTAAATAGAAGCCATTATGTCATTTAATAACAATTCCTTTCGAGGTCATAGGCGCTGGTGTTAATATTAGCTTGTGAGTAGTAACTACATATAGCATGAGAAAACATGAAAAGCAACAATAGAAAAAAATATATGCAGTAAGCAGGTAACTTTTAAGTAAGTAATCTTTTACACATACTGAGCCAAGAGCGAAGGTGATGCCTACCTTGCATAGTAAGATTTACTAAAAAGAGAGAAAGAACCAAATTTTACCAAATATATTACCAAAACATTTGTTGTGTTGTAAGACAGCAAGAAAAATCAAATTAAATCTTGAAATGCTGTACAGAGGCAACATCACTTTGTTAAAATGCTGCGTCTAGTACAGCTTTTTTAAGATAATCTTTTCGTGTATACATTATAATCAACTGTGTGATTGTTCATTTTATGTTCCACTTCCAAAGCAGCACCTTAATGACCACTGCCCAGGACTGTTGGCTTTCCCTAAATGTTCCCTGGAGTAACATTTCACTTATAAGCATCATTTTAAATGTAGCCTTCTGTTGCACTTTCCTTGTGATCCTCAACCTCTGCAAAGAGGTTATGCTTTTAAAACA
Organism: Acropternis orthonyx; assembly: GCA_035583155.1. Taxonomy (NCBI): domain Eukaryota; kingdom Metazoa; phylum Chordata; class Aves; order Passeriformes; family Rhinocryptidae; genus Acropternis; species Acropternis orthonyx. The sequence goes on from JAWWEU010000040.1 coordinate 7,677,879, forward strand.
TGTGGTGAATGCAGGCCACCTGTTAAGAGCTAATGATGCCGAAAGAAAGCCTGTTATGTCAGGACATTTTCTTAGGGAAGGTAATAAAAAAGGGAGAAATCCTTCAAGCTGGAGTAGCATTAACTTTAACCCATTTTGGACTCCGCCCTTATAAATGCAACTTCAAAGGTAGACATAATCCTCTTGAAAGAATTGGGTGAGGGTAAGAACAGGGAGGTTTTGGCATAAGAATTGCAAATGTGCAATTTTCTGTGCAAGTTTTACACCCTTATCTAGAAAGGAGATTTATTTAATCTTTCTTTTCCTCTAGAGAATACTGAATAATAAAAAGATCTATAGACAGATTAAACTTAATCTGTTCAGTAACTGTAGGCCTGTCTTTTCTGGTACACTTGCCATAGAACATCGTCAGCAAAATACAATGGACAGTTTCCAAATCTACTTGAAAATGAGACCACTGCAATGACAGAGATATCTTTGAATTAACAGACAAGAAAAAGATATTTACATTTGCAGAACTAAATTAAGGGGTAAAAAATTATAAATATGGATCAAAATGAAGGTGAAAAAACAGTCCCATTTTCTTCTGCCTCCTCCTTCAAGATTAAACTGCTTTAAGAGTGTCAAACAGATATGTAGATAACATCAGCTTAAACTTAATAAAAATGCAAGATAAGATTTTTCTTGGACTTATTTAAATTTAAGTATGCAATCAGTACATTTTAAGAGGAAAAAAGAGGTGGGGGTAGGTAGAATTACATATTTCTGAAGAAATTGGAGCCATAATATTATAACTGGCTTCAAAATGCATTTTTCCCTTGTCTCCAGATGCCACTAGCAAAATGGATAGTTTGGATCCACACAAAGAAGAAAGGGTGTGTTTGTGCCAACATATGTTTGACATCCTTATTTTTGTTTGGCACCTTGGAGAACCAGCGCTTCTCATGAGACTTAAAGTTCAAAGTTAGGTGCCATTTCTGTAATTACATACAGATGCATAAGTAGGATTGTGACAGGCAAATAAGGGGCTCTTTTACATAACAAGGTGCATTTGTCTGTATTTCTTACTAATCACTTACAGGGATCACAATTGTTTTAAGCACAAGAAGAAATTACAATGTCAAAGAATGTCTTGGCCACTAACCTTTTGCAAACTTTTTTTTTTTTTTTTTTTCATAGTAATCAGCTAAATAACATCCGTCTATGTAAAGGGTTCCTTTTCTTTCTTGAAGAATTTTTGTCTGGATGTAGGATGCCTCATTCTCTCATTTGTATTCATTCTGGGTAATACTTTCTTCCATGATAGTCCAAGTGACATTAGCAGTGTGGTGAGGCCAGTTAGATTATGACTGATAAATGCTTCTTCTGAAACTTCATGAATAATTTAGAATATAAACATGACTATACAGTAAATTCTTGCTTGTATAAAATAAAGTTAGTTCAAAGAATTTTTCTTCCTTCAATGACCTTCACTTTCATACAGCCCAAATAATTCTTCCATCTCTGTTTTTATTTTATTAATATCATACTCAGTTTCAAATAGGGCAAACAAAGGCAATACATATGTCATTAGTATAATCTATAGCAATGCCATCCTTTGAAGCTCTAAGAGTTCTGGAAGTGCTTTCAATGGAAATATATTCATAACCATAGTTACTTGGGTTTGGAAGTAAAGAACAGTAGCATTTTAAAATTGCATTCTAAAATTACACCTACTTAAACAAAAGCAAATATGTGTTATTACAGAGGCAGCAAACAAGAAACAAGCTATGATTACTATTTTTGGCAGAAAATGTGACACTTAAGCCTGCAAGTGTATCTTTACTGCAGCAGTCTTCATTGTATCTAAAGGTTACTCATTAAATTAGCAGTCCTAAAAAAGTTTTAACTTTCAGTATTCTGAAAACTGAAGAAGAAAAAGATATATAAAAGAAAGTTGGCCTTTTAGAAACAAACATTTGTTCAACACGCCTACAAAATATTTCAATCAGTAATTTGCCAATCTCTACCTTATTTTTCAGCTAACTTCTTTTCTCATCTGAGTTTCAAGAAGATGTTATATATGCCTCATTTCACAAAATTTTTGCCTATTTTCCATGAATAAGAGTCTGAAAAGCTCTGTAGCCATAACACATGAACCCAAGTGTTCCTCCTTCTCTCAAATGTCCCCGGCAGAGGACAAGGAGAGGCTACATCCTCGTGCTCTGCACTGGGTTGTCAAATTTGTCAGCTCCAGCAGAGGGAACACTAGGTCCCATCTGAACTAAAAATTGAATGGAGACGTGTAACATCAGCACGTTTAATCAAAACATTTTTAAAATGAGTAGTATACATATATTTACAAAATAAATACATTATTTAATACAGTATATGTATATAAGATCAAACCCTGAACTTATATCTATAACAGGTGTTGAAAACAAAATAGGTTTTACCTAAATGTATAACACTTGAGTTTGTCTGTAAGGACAAACTCCTCCATTAACTGATGAATCCTTATATAAGCAGTGTATTAGTTTTTTTCACTGAATTTAGCAGAAACTATTCTGTCTATTAAAGTTGAAGCAGTAATTTAATGATGTAAATCTCTGTAAGAACATCAGCAAGAACTCTGAATGAATTGGAAATTCTTGTCTCCAAATATTATTTTAAAATCAATAGAAGTACTATAAAAGAACAAGTAATTATCTGATACTAAGTTCTAGCCTTATTGAGATGCTTCAGAGTTTAAACTCCACTTGAGTAGAATTTCAGGTCATGTGAAATGCAAATACTTAAATGTAACAAAGTGATTTCCAAAAATCCTCCTCCAAGTGCCCTATCTACATGTGCTTTACATATTTTTTGTAAGGTTACTCTTTTCCATAAGGGGAAAGAATATAATGTCTTCTAAAAGCATTAAATGTCTTGTGAAAGCATATAATTGTCTCCATTTAATGTTTAGAACATGTAGGCATCTGTCTGATTATCCATTGACCAGGTGTCCAAGCCTGAACCACTTCTGTGTTCAAAGACTTAATACCTAACTCGATAGGTAAATCCAGGAATATACTCTGGGTCTTTGTACTGGCCTTTCAGCAGTTCTAACTTTATCATGTGCATATGCTAGTGACTGCAAATTGTAGTGGAAATCTATAGCCATGGTAACTGTTTCATGATTTCAACCATCTTGCATAAACAACCATTTCCCCTAAGCTAGGTGCTTTGCCTCATTTTGCGCTGAATTTATTTATTTTTTTTTTTAAGAAATTTTTCTGCAATATTCTGTAACTAAGGAGTGCACATATTACTGCAGATGTAATAAATCAGATCAGCATTTCTGTTGGGAAGTAATATTTCATGGGAACAGTAGCATAGAGACCTGTGGTAAAGTTCAGCCTTGTAACTCTTTCTCTCCTTGGTCTTTTTTGTTTAACAAAACAGGTGTCACTGATATTTGGAGCCAACATTCATGCCTGAACAGCTACATTCTAAACACATTTAAACAAAAGAGAAAAGCAGTCAATACTTTGGAGTTTATTTTTTTTTTTTTTTTTGTAATGGATTCATACCTTCTGGGGACAAGAGATAAATGAAAGTAAGATGAAACCTTTAGATGTTGTCTTCATCAGTGTTGACACTCTTCCTTGGGGGGCTGACAGCTGCTAATGAATTAATTTTAAACATGACACACAAGAAGAACAAAAATTCTGTTTTGGTTTTGTTTCATTCTTGGAAAAAGAATTAGAATAGCAACTAGCATGGGTCATAATGTGAAAGCTAATCTATACCAATTTGAGATCAAATAAAAGCATGAAGAGATTCATAAAGAAATCTTCACATTTCCCCAGCAAATACAATTTAGTTGGGTTTTTCACTTGAATTTGGACATTTTTCCTGTTCATATGAAAATAGTTTAGCTATAATAAATCCAGAAACACAGCCAGAATTTAAAATTCAGGGGACTGATTAACCAGAAGTCAGGTATCCCTTCTATTCACTTTACAAAGTCCTTTTGTTTGGTTCTGTTATCCATCATTGAATTTTTAGCTTTTTTCTTTTTTTTTTTTTAATAGTGATATTGACTAAACTTCTCTTAACATTATTTTTATATTGACAATTTTATTTCTGATTTAAGGAAAACATTCATTAAGCTTTTATTTTGCAACAGTGTTTGAATGCTTTGTTGAAAACACAGTGGTCCACATCCATAACTATTTGGGATTGTCACTGAAATTCTTTCACAATCATAATTTCAAAGAAAAAATAATTCAGTCTTAATTGTGAATTTAGTACAGTTTGTCCCCATTGGTTGGGTGTGACTGCTGCCATGAATCTTAGGCCTGACTGTGTCCCACTAACCTACATGTGTTGATAAGACCTGTATGTTTAACTGTACACAGTTCTTTAGCTAAATGAAAAAACATATGATCATAATGTATTAATGAAAAGAATTGTTTGTGGGTTTTGATTGCATTACCACAATATGCTTAATGGCCAGTACTGATTACAGTCTTATGTACAAAACTCTTTTCAGAAGACATGCCTAATATGCAAATATTCCACCCAGTCAAAGAATATGAAAGTATACAGGATTTTTTATAAACTGAATGTGTATAAATATGTAAAGTAATAATTAACAAAGCTATATGATTTCTGTAGAAAGATGCATGGAGCTTAATAAAGACCATACATATTGTTTGTCCTCTGGAAATGATTCTTGAACCTTAAAGGCAGGGCTGGAAGGTGGCGTAAGTGTGAAATAAGGAACAAGCCTATGCCTCATCTGCACAAGAAATTGAACAGAACACATTGATGCCACCTCAACATTAATGTACTTTGGAGATTGGGGCAAAGCTTTGCAACACCACAGGCCAGACTGGTACATTCTGTGAGGAGTAACAAACCCAACTCTGTTTTTTATCACTACTGCTTCAGTGATCTCATTCAAATATAGTAAATAATTTATTTAAAGAGAAGACAGATATGCAAATACAATCTAATATGTTCCTCTGAATCTGGAATACACTCTTCTAGAAATTTTGTCTGCAATGGGTAAAAAATCTTCAGAATAAAGTTCTCTAACTTTCATTGCAAAGAAATATGAGTTGGGTGGATATAGCTGGAACTCAGACCCAGATAACTACACAGGGTCCCTTTACCTTTAGAAAACATTCACAGGTAGAAATATCTTTTCAAAAGACAAGTGGAGGGTACACATGAAATAAATATCTCTGCTTTCCTATTATTAACCTACCCACTGGTTAGTCAGAACTTGTTTTCATTTGCACATTCCTAAACTGAGAACCCACTGGTAAAGTTCAAACTTGTAGGTGCATTTTAGTCTTCAAGTCTTAATAGTAATTTAGACATAAACTTAAATTCCTAGACTGAGAGAATCAGCCTTGAATGATTTAAAATAATCCTTATCAGTGCAGACAAAGCGAGGAGGCATAAAGTTGAAATCATCATCAATAAGAGATTTATATGTTTCAATTTAAGAACAGTCATAGTATTGAATTTAGGTGAATAAATTGATAAATCCATAAATGAAGCAGACAGCATAATTTTCCAAAATTATATTGAATTTTCTAAAAATTAATATATAAGTATATGTATATCATTGTATGTAATTGAGACACAGAATAAACTCAGTGTGTATAGTCCCAGATTGTTTTTACAAAATACTAAATTTGAAAGCATGAGCCTAGCTTCTTTGCCATTCCCTTCTAGGTGGGATTTAATTTGGGGCATAAAAACATACAAGATCAGTTTCCCATGTTAGTTGTCACACCATGCCACACACACACACACACACACACACATATGTATATATATATACTTTTTTTTTTTTTTTTCTGTTCTCTTCTTTTTGATGAAGTTCAGGAAGAAAAGAATGAGAAAAAAACTTGAGAAGAATTAATTCTACTGACAGAAATTGCTTACAATTTATTTAAATGTCTGTTTCTTTTTTTTTTTCTGCACAGCAAATGCACTCAGCAAAGGGGAAAAAGTGTTTTCAGGTTCCTACCCTTTTCTGAAACAGAATTTGTTTGTGGGCAGTTATTCTGTGGACTTGGTTTCAAAAAGGGTCCTCTGATACTCCACTGTTGGTGTAGCAGATTCTGCTACAAATTTGATTCACAAAGTTACAGTTTAAACAAAAATGTTTCATATTGATATTTTTTATATATTTCTGCTTTTTGTAAAATGCAGTTTCTATGTGCAGATACTGACTTTTATAAGTCTATTATTTTCTTACTCTCAGCTCTGATCTACATCCAGTCTGCCTGCAACATTTTGCCATCACTGGAAGATAGGGGCATTTTTTCCTAAGCACGCACATTTGATGTAAAAAGCAGTGTGTTGGACTTGCACATTTGAAGGAGATTATTTTGTGCTAGTTTTTTTATTGCCAACAGAGATCTGAAGTAATAGCAGCCATTATTAGAGAGAATGGAACCTAAACCAAACTTTTTATTGCTCCAGAAACAGTCTGTGAATTCTTACCTTTCCATAGTGACACATGAGATTTCTGCATGCTTTGGCAACAGATATCTTATAAAAGACTGATTTTTGCAAACATCAGGACGGTATATGTCCTTTTGTGCTTATATCTGCAAGAAAGTATCATATACAGTTTAAAAACTAAGCAGTTAAGCTGCATTTAACTGTTTAAACCAGCAGTCCTATCCTTCGCAAAACATCTGTACTCTTGTCAGCTGTAGTAAAATTTACTGCTAGAGAAAAGTGTCAGGAGTCACATCTATTGCTGTTAAGCTTCATATAAATGAGATCACACCTTCTGATCTTTTCCTAGTGATAGTGCCAGTGCTTAACACTTTGCTCAGAAGTTGTGACAGGACACAGAGTAAGCTTAAAGTCACACAAGCAATATTATAAACTCTTCCTTTCTGAATAACAAATCATGAAAATGTAGATTGTTTGTAGAAACAGTTGTGTTGAGTGTAGGAGAAATGTTGCTCCAGATAAGGAAGTAAATGAAATTTTTGTCAGGAAAGACAGAATCTTAGCTGCACCCTTGCACACTTTGGGATGGAACCTGTCATCACTGAATAGACAGGATGCACAAAAATTACTCCTAAATTCTTGACCTCAGCATTGAATTAAAACATCCATGGTATATTTATCTCCATTCCTACAGTCTATTCTTCAAAGCCTAGAGCCTCAAGTGATAGAAGCTGTTAAGTCAAGCAATACCTTTTTCTTTCCCTCTCTCTTTGCCATCCTTATATCTTCATCCATTGCCACTGTCATTCCTCACACTTTTTCTTCCTTATGCATTGAGATTCAGATTTTGAAAAACAGCTGCTGTGATGGGTTTGATAAACCCCAAAAAACTCAGATTAAGGTTTTAGTTTTAGCTAGGCCCCAATTTTGTGAGTCATGTGGTTAGGGACAAGCATCAGCTGGCTTAAGTGACCAGTGAGGTATTTCATCCCATCTGACGTCAACTCATCTATAAATCAAAGAGCAGCTCCCAGTGTGCTCCTCCTTTCTCTTCTCCCTTTGGCCGTGCTGAGAGCACCTTGCTCCTGCAGCTCAGAGAGATTAGGCCTCACTGCTCCTGGCCA
>JAWWEU010000040.1:7685552-7697616 GCA_035583155.1 Acropternis orthonyx
TTTTAAAGTTTTTTTTCCTCACTTCTTTTAACTGAAACTCTGTCGCATTGGGAGGTGGTTGGCATTTTGCCAAGAGTTAAACCAAAACAGTAACAGCTGCCTTTGCTGTTATGTCCAATGTTCCTGGTGCTTAAGAACTCCGAAGTAATATTTTTCAAAAACATAAGAGTCTTTTTTTCTCAAAGATTGTATAGTCTAAAAGATTATAAGGAAACAGAAGGACATGGGAGAGCAGTAGTGGCAGCAAACAAAAAGTGTTGGGTCTTTTTGTTTTCCCTTTTCCCTTTTCCCTTTTCCTCTTTTTTTTTTTTTTTACATCTACTACTATGGAACTACTAAAACCAGTTTAGCTACAAGATCAGGGAGGGGAATATATAATACATAAAGCATGCTTGTGTTCAAGTCTTTTCATCAACTTCTGCAGCTGCTCTGCTGAATTTCACTTCCATTTAGGTTGTGACTCCTAACTCCACAGCTTTGCCAGCTGGGGAAAACTGGTTCAGTCTGTGATATTTGGACTTCAAGTATCACAGAGCATCCTGGGTACAAAGCACAAGAGAAGACACCCCTGTTGGACCCCATTTTCCCCCTGTGTCTCTCCTATTGCTATTTACTTAATTAAATTTATAACAGTACTGTGCAGGCTCAGTTACTGAGTGACTATTCCCTGCATTTTATTTTTTTCTACCAGACTATGCTTTCATTTCATTTTTTTAATTACTTAATAAAAGGCAGAGGTTTACTTTTGATTGAAGAGAAACTGGAGGAGGGAAATGTGTCAGGAAAAATCTGTTCAGCACCGTTCCTTTCCATGTTATAAACAGCACATATCCTTAGTGAAATGAAGCATTTACACCCTCAGAAAGAACTCTGATCACTTATGGATTACAAAGGAGACATCTCCTACACTTTCCAGAAAGTGATGGATGGAAAAAATAAAAGTTTTGGGGCTGGAGTTAGAAGTTCATTCTTGGGTTAGATTCCAAATGCAATGTAAGATCCTGAACCACATTTTGCATTTATCTTTCATAGCTGAGACCGTGTTCTTGCTGCCTGTATAAATCTTTAATCACAAAGACTGTAAATCCCTCTTCCACACAGGTCTTGTCATTTGTTGTTTTCAGTCCAGTGACTTGTGTGTTTAACATTGCATTTTTGTAGAACAGTGGGACTCACTGTGATCTCATTTAAACAGAGACACAAGTCAGGGACAATTCTAGTCAAATCAGTGAAGTATGACAGTAAAAGACATAGAAGAAAAGAGGTCCAGGATTGTACTGTTGAAAATACACCTTCAGTACTGTTTATCAAATAAAAAATAACATAGATGGGTAAAACTCATGTATGTAATGGGGTTATAATTTAGATTTTCAGAATACTTAATATGGATTTAATATGAGATCATTTCTTCCTGATAAAGTAAAATTGCAAAAGCCCAATGAGACAGTAACTTACATTCTGTGCCTAGAGGTGTGTTTATTGCTGCTAAAGTGTTTAATCATTTTTGATTTTTGTATATGATATCCTTGTGGTTTATTGCAGCTGAGAATAGCCTATGTACATTAGAGAGCAGTTTTGGTACAGTGGTCCACGTGAATCTTTTACGGTTTAACTACCTAGCTTGGTCTTGGGTGAATGGTCAAGACAAGTTCAGGTCCTCTTGCAATGTTATTTCTGACCTCATATGTTATCCTATGACTTTATGCTGCTGGGTAATAGTAGCTAAAGAGGATATTGATGTTTATGCTTCACTGTAGTGGTTATCAGCACTCAGACTTCATGGGCTTACAGACCTTTCTCTTGGCTGAATGGAGGAACAATACAATCTTAATTTCCTAAAGAAGAGGAAGAAGACACACCACCTCTCACATATATTCAGCAAGCAGACTTAATATGTGGGTAAAGATAATGCAAAAACAGGCTATAAAACTCTACCGCTGTGTTATCTAGTACTTTCTAAAGCATAAATTTGTGTAAATCTGAGTTAATCCTCCTACGGTCCCATTAAAGTCAAAGAAGAGATACACAACAGACAGAACTTGATTCCTCTGGACTTTTCTACACATTTATCTTGGGACTGGATGAGCTGCTCCTTAGAGTTAATCCTTTATCTCCACTGACTGTGAAAGGGACCTTGGATCTCTAGCTCACACACTTCAGCATTTAATTTTTAGGTACCTAAGATATAAGATAGGAGTTTCTTCCACTATCTCTACTGCTGGCATAAAACTGTTGGGTTTTACTGCTTCATCATCATTCTTTGAATATTTGTCATTTTTACATTGTTATTATAACCTTTTCTTTCACTAACATGTGGAATTCTCCAGTAATGACTTGAATCTACAGGGAGACATGCTAATAATTGCAATTTGCTGCAATATTTCAGCAAAATAATTCTCATTATAAAGTTCATATCTAACAGCTTTTACTCAATACTTTCACTGCTAATTGCAGTAGTCAGCAAAGGTTCACTGTGCTCAAATCAAACCTGAAATGTTCTCTTGACCTGTTTGTCATTGGAATCCAAGTGAAATTACAGATCACCAGTTAAAAATCATTTAAGTGTACTGGTTTCTTTTGCTTTGTGGGTTTGTGTGTGTGTGTGTGTGTGTGTGTGTGTGTGTGTGTGTGTGTGTGTGTGTTTGTACAGTCACAATACATGTGGTTTTGTAATTGTGATATGCTGGGAAAGTTCAGAATGCTCATTGGCCTTTTAGCTTCTATTTCCACCTGTGTGCTCGTACATTTAGTCTTAATAATTTGGGCTGCATGTCACTGGAAGTTTGCTCTTCCATTTTCTTTGAATTTGAGCCACATCAAATCTTTTCTTAAGTTGCTAAGACCCAACAGTAAAATAACACAAGATGTGAAGAGCTACCAGAAGCTGTCCTCTTAAACTGACATTTTCTCTTCGACCATACTTCTTTCCTCTTCATGTAAATTATCTACTCCTTAAAAAGGATCCCACAATGTGTTTGTGCCCTGGCTAGCATGTTGGAGGCCTGCTTTTCACAAAGGCCTTTAAACATTAGCCTAACAGTAGTGAACAATCGTAACTGCTTTCTATATTTAATAGATTATCCTTGATTAACGAAGCAATATTTATTTCTCTAGTTTTGAAAACAAAACTAGAAGAATGTCAATGAGTCATGGGTCAACATATGTATTTGGAACATGCAAGACCAGAGTTTAGATATGGTTCAAATCAGAGAGACACGAGTCTTTGGCCTTGCACAGCATATACTAGATAGTTTGTTATTTCTTTCTCTAATCAGATATGAGGCTGCAACATTCATGTGTAAATGTCCTTGTCATTTGATTGTCAATACCAACTATATTCATAAAAATGCAATTTAATCTATGCCCAGATGACTGTTTCTGCCTGCTTCTCTTGCCTCTTAATGTAAAATAATGCAATTTTAGAAAAAAGAATACTATTGTCTTTCAGTATTTCAAAGTGTGTGATTCCTAAAGCCCATCCCCAGAAACTGTACAAACACTGTTTTAAAACATTAAGATATATATTGGATAAAACATGTACATATAGAACTTTATCCCACAGTATTTAAAGTCTCTGGTAAATCAGTTTATCTGACCCATTTCCTTTTAACGCAGTTTATCCTAGATGTTAAAAAAGACATTCTCACTACATATGGCCTGACCAATTTCTTAGTTCCTGGGTATTTTGTAGTAAAATTCAGTTTTCTATCAACAAGCTGTTAGAATGTCTAGTTGCTTTTCTGTGGATCTATGAATGTTGCCAAGACTGAAGACTTTCACAACAGCTCTTCCAAGTGTTTGCTTTTAACCATCTATCCTGAATATAGTTGGTATAACAGTGTCATTTCATGGGGTTTTCCCCCTCTAAATATTCAATAAAACTTCTTTTCAAGATATTTTTAGTTCAAAACTAATTATTTATTCCTACTTTCCACATTTTTACCAGTGTCATGATTACTGTTATTAATAGTAATTTGATTACATTAAATAGTACTGCAGTTTTTCAAAAAGAATTAGTGAAGCCTTGCAGAAACCAAATTAATTCAAACTTTGCAAAAGGATGTTAAAAGGATGCCTGTCCACTGAAGTACAGAAGTGCCTTCAAATGCCAGGGATCACACAAATGCTGTCATGATCACATTTGGTTATTGAATTTGCATTGCACATATTCTATAGTTGTTCATCTTCCATAACATTGAAGTACTTACAAAAAATATTTCCATGAAGACATGAAAAATTTTCAATCCAAATGAAAGTTTTTTAAACAAATTTTAAAGTTAGAGCAGTATCAGTTATTAGTAAATTAAACTAAATGATAGTGCAAAAGTAGGACACTAAAGAAAATTGAGATTTTATGGCATACAGAGACAGGCATAATGCATACATGCTCTAGGCAGACAAATTTTTATCAATTTGTGTACCTCGTCTTGTGAGTATACTTCAACCAAAGGCAAAAATTGTATGCAGAACTCTGAAATACTTTTGATCCATAAGTGTGGTTTCTGTTTCTACCTTCCAGCTTTGACAGTGGCTGTAGCTATTAATTATATACAAGGAAAACACATATAAAAAGTAACAATCAACATGTAATTTTACACATGGGTCTCATAAGGAAATAAAATTACTTTAATTTTCATTGATGAATATTATTTAAGAAACCAAAGCAGGGTAAAATAAGTATGGTCCAAAACTTCAAAGTATTTCATCCCTCCTTTCCCAGTGAACTATATTCTTCATTAACTCGGATCAGTTCAATTTTGTTTGAGCCTGTTAAAATGTGGAAACTGAAATTCTAATCTTAATTGCCTTTCTGTTGCTGCTTTTGAGATAAACCTGTAATTTATCCTCCTTTTTTGGAGCTGAATTAAATGTATTGTGAGAGAGATTGTACTATTTAGTGAAAAAAGTGCTGGACCAGACTTAGGGAGTTCCTATTCCCAGCTTTGCCATTAGTCTGAATGAAAAATCTAGAGAGTTTTTAACTCTTAAATTAAAACTTCTTTCTCACCTGTCAGTTTTAGTTTTGCCATTTGGATTTGCATAAATCATTTGTCACAATTTTAAAACAGAAGCAAAAGGAAACACCTGCCTCATAGGCACTCATTGCTCCTGATTAAGTTACTGGTTCCTCAAGGGTATTCCAGTTTAGTTGTTCGTGGTGGATTTTAAGGATGACAATAGTGCCTGTTGTTAAGGACTGACCTCCTAGATGATTAATGAAGAAATATTATTGATATTCTCATCTTCTCATTTTTTGACATCTCTCTTCCTTTAATAAACAACTTATCCCAGCAAGGAGCTCAGGAGTGGTCAGATCCGCTCTGCTCTGTACACTAACTGTAATGGATACGCTTTCCTTTAACCTGTCAGCATACAGGGCTCAGACTTGATTCAGATCTGCCTCATTCTTCAGTAAAGCAGGAGTAGTTCCTTTGAAGTAAGCGAAATTCTTCTGGTTTCATGTATGGGAAAATGAGAGAAGAATAAGGCCTTTTGTCTCCTTCCAGAGCAGCCATGCTGCTTAATAAATCATTATATCAGTAGTTGTTTTTCACTGGGGAGCAGCATAATAATTGATGCTGCTGCCCAGAAATCCATGGAGGTTATTGATCAGGCCAGCCCGTTAGCATTGTTGTAAGCCTATGGCACAGGACTGGAACAAATAGTGCTGGAAGAAATGGGAATATGTTCACACAGTCATTTATAAAGCATATTTTATGCCAGTGTTTCAAAAAGAATTGAATTACCCCTTCTGTTTGTATTTTCTATGCTGTTCCTGTAAATATATCTCTTTATTCACAGAGGGCACCACAGCCAAAATTAACATTTCTGCTTACAAAGCAGGAGACCCTGTAAACATTTTATTCTGTTTACTAATTGTGAAGATTAACAATTTAGACCTGAATGATTGAGTACATGCCGTGCAATTAAAAAAATGAGGAACATGGATCAAGAAACTGTCATCTTTTAAAAACAACAGCTAGGGAAAACTCCTGATCTCAGAAGAACATAGTTTTCTAATTCAGTCATATTTTCACAGGCTCTTCATTTGGAATTCATCTGAATTAGTTTGGAATAAATTTCATAAATAAAATTAAATACAGTATGTAGATTCTCTTGACTCATAACTATCCAACAATATAAATTAATCTCTTGAAGGCTAGAGACTATAAAGATTTTCTTTTGCATTTCTAAAGCTGAGTATCCAAATAACTAGTAGTATTCAGTGAAACATAACAGATGAGCTTGTCAGTCATTGCTCAATAGCATTACAAGAATTTTTGACTATTAAAAAAAATTCAGTGTATGTGTTGTGGGTTAGACCTTGGCAAAATGCCAAGCCCCTCCGAAACCCACACGGTCCCAGCAAAAGGAGGGAGGGGAAAAAAACCACTGAAACTGGAAAAAATTTATATATATATATATATTTTTTTTTTTTTTTTACACGAAAGTTACAACATACATATGTATAAATATAAAGACAATCAACAATAACTTCATCCTAAGCTGCCCCCCCCAAACAACACAGAGATTCCACCACCCAAAGACATTTCCCGGAAAGAACACCCAGGAAGGAGAGGGAAAGATCAACCCCAAGCAAAAAAGTATTTACTTCCCAGAGACCAAAACTGCTGTGAATATCTCGGTGAGGAGTGGCAAGGCCTATCGCTCCCGAAGCTGCAACAGCGTGTTCTCCTCACACCACACACCAGGAGAGGAAAGGGGATGGGACCAACAACTCCCCTGGATTTCTACTCGACTTGATGTCAGATGATATGAAATACCTCTTTGGTTGCTTAAGTCAGGTGATACTTGTCCCTCTAAATCTACGGAAAACCCTATGGCCCACAAAACTGAGGCCTGCTGAATTTGACTTTGGGCCTTACTAAACTAAGGCCTTAATCTGAGTTTTTTTGGGGTTTATCAAACCCATCACAGTATGAGACATATACACTTAGTAAACCCAAAGAGTAGGTAAAACAGAGATTTTAATTATTAGTAGAAGATAGATGTGACTTTTTGATAATGTGGTTTCACTGGAAAAAGCTGATGTGGCAGCATTGCAAATGAAATTAAGCAAAAGAGGAGTCCTTCAACAGGAGTGGAAGAACCCTATATCTATATTCTATAGTCCAGTATTTAAATCACTTACTTAGAAAGAGTGCCCTGTCTGTCAGACTGGGATATGAACATAACCCTGTGTCCCATATATGTGACTCAGGTGCCAACCTTTTGCTACTTTGGGGGAAACTGGAATTCTGATTCATTCTGCCTGATCCCAATCTTCTTCTCTCTTTTTTTTTTAATTTATTTTTTTATTTTTTAAAATTACTTTTGTTCCAAATATAAGCATAATTTTATTTATAAAAATTAACATTAATTTCTCAGGTAACCTTAGAAAATGAAGCAGAATATAGCTACCAATGCATAAAATTTATGGCCTGAAAATTAATGTTTTCACTTGTGCAATAGACCAGGAGCTTATAGGCCTTGAGGAAAAGAATGCTCATCCTAAAGTGTTATCAATTAAAATCCTGGAGAAGAGATTTATTTATTTCTTTTTTAAATTGTTCCTCTGAAACACAAGCCAGAAGATAGTCCTGTCTCCTTATTACTGCAATTTATGAAGCAACACCTGTGTTGATGGCTCTCTGTTCTCCCACTTCCTTCATCCCTTTGACTGTTTGCTCACCTGTTACTTGGTGTCTGACTCCCCATTTAGAGCTCTCATAGAGACTAAAGTTTATTTTTGTTCATTTTAATGACACTTTAAATAGGAGACTTCTAAACAAGATTTCCAAGGGCTATTGCAATAAATACAATATTTCTGTTTCTTCTGCACCAGAAATAAATGTTATAATTAAGTACAAAAATTTAGAAAATTCAGTTTAGGAATCCATTTAGCAAAAAAGAAGAAATAGACAGTAATCATAAATCCAGTTTTCCTAGTATTTTGCTATATAACACAAGCAGGAACACAACTGAAAACATCAGAAATTAGTGGGAAATCATTTTTTTTTTGGATGCTACAAGGAAAATAGCATTTATATTCAATATGTCTATGAATTCACTGCCTAGATCAGTCTGCTGTATGAACAAATAGTTCTCTGTATCCTCACTGAGTTTTAGTGCAGTCTGACAGTTCATGTTCTTGCTTGTAATGGAGCTGAGTAGCTCATTGCAGCTGTTTATTCAGCAGACCCCAAAGCTCTCCTCCCAGAATCATTACTAATTCAAACAAGCCACACTCAAAACCAATTACACGTCTGCACCTTGGAACAACACAGACCTAATTGTAGACCTACACGCCTTCTAAGCTGAGGGAAAGAAAAACCTAAAACATGTCAATATGTACTATCCGTGTTCCATATGAAACCCCAGACTGTTTTTACTGCATATCCCAGAGGTTGCACCAAATGGATATGGAACTCTTGATGGGAGAAAGACGTGGAGCAGGTGATTTGGAATTGCATGTGTTTGGAGCTGCCTCACATACAGCTGCACTGGGAAAGTGGTCTGTGTGTGCTCCCTGGAGATGTTAAACACACAAATACTTGGTCTTCTCATGGATCAACAATAAGACTCCTCACAAAATAATGAATGGCCAAGGTCCTTATTTCTGACAGCTTACATTAAAATTGCAGGCAGCTGGCACAGCTGGCAAATCTGGGCAGAGGGAATAAACTAGATATGGCCTGCCAGAAGAGTGATAAAAGGATTACAGCACTCAAACTGTGTTTGTGCTATAAGGATGGACAAAAAATACAGTTGTAAATGAAACCAAATAATAAGTCTGATTCTAAGAGAGTTTTGTGATAAATTTAATAGAAGGGTGAACCCTAGGGAAAAAAAAAGAATAAGAGTACATTAATAAACAGCAGTATGCAATATATGAATTAATTAGTATTCTTTGCATTTGATTGTTATAACATCCTCCCACTTCTGTTATGTAGGAAAAATCAAATTTTTGGTCATCTTATTTGTTGTCTTCTTTTGTGTTCTAAAAAGGATGAAAATATAATGGTGTGCCAGAATGCAATTACTTGCTTGTCCATTAGTACATAGATGTCCATCATAGTCAGCGACCATAATTTTTCAGGTTAATATATGTACTTACTTTAATTTTCATTGAATTTGTAAGGAACATACATCATTATGAACCAGAATGTCTCTGAATTTTGGCTGTTTAGAAGACAGAAGTTTATTGTTTTCACTTTTCTTCTCTGGTTTGGTTGTTCATTTTATCACAAGCTCTATAGCAGCATTGCAGGCAGTTTATCTCTTGATATTTTTTACCTGAAATTAATTTTGTCCCAGTTACTGATAGTGTTTGGTGAAATTTTGCAGAAAGATTTCAGGGTATTCCAAAAAATGTTTTTATTGACCTAAAAGTGTGCTTTTGCTATACACATACTGGCCATAAAAAAATTTGTGCAAATATCCTTTCCCATACTGACTTTTTACCTGGCCCACTGCAAATGAGACACTTCTGAGGGCAATACAGAGGTGATGTCTGCAAATAATGTATGTTTGTAGAGTTACACAGATCACACACAAACACACAATGTTCATGCATGGATAGTAGTGGCAAAAGTGCAGACTGGGATAACTATAGAAGAGCAGTAATTAGAGCACTTGCCTCCATATCAAACTGCAAACATAAGTTTGCAAATGACCAAAGGATGAACTCTCTTTAGAAATGCAGAGAAATATTTCACCATCATTTGCTGCTGGTTTGGAGAGAATGCTACCAAGACAGATAAACTTGTCAAGCATGTTAAGTTCCTTTGATCTTGTGCCATGGTATAAACGTACAGCTTAGTGATTAACTCTTTCTTCATATTAGTCATTTTATTACCTTTTCTGCTTTTCTTATCCTGGTTTGTACATTTTCTCTCAAAATTTATTGAAAGTGGGCTTACTGAAACAGTATTCAGTTCCTGAACTGTTCAAAGATTAAGATCCTGAATTTGGACTAAAGGAAAATTGGTGGAGAAAGGACACTTGCCCTACAAGAGAAAGTGAAAGTCCAGTAAGGATTGATCGTATAAGACTTGTTTCTTCATAATTTCCTTGTAGTTCCTCTAGAATGGTTTTTCTGATAAACTACATTAAATATAATATCCAGATCACATTGATATCTCAGTTGTGGATCAATTTTTGCCCAGTGTACTGATCAAGCTCCTCATAATAATTCCTTTTCTACAAAAGCTACAGAAGCTTTGTACTCGACTGGATGAAGTGTTAGGAGAAACTCTGTAAATGAACTTTATTTCTTTTGCCTGCATAATGACACTTTCGTTTTCTATTTCAGGGTAAAGAAAATGGTCTGGCATCAACATCTCTGGTTTATACAAGAGCATTGCTCCGTGCTTATAGTCTTCACAAAATGTCTGCTAACTTGTAGAATACTTGTCATATGTGGTTATCACATTCTATTTTCCAAATCAGATTTAGTTCAAGCTAGCACAGAACATGAAAACTCAACTGTTCTTGTCAACTTTTCCTTCAACAGTGGTCTAGACAGTTAAGGGAAACAAAAGCTGTTCCAGATTTGTATTTGTTGGTATGTGAAATAGAATGGTACTTACAGATAACATGGAATATAAAACTGATGCATAACAAATATAAAATATATCTTAAAAGGAATAAATTAAATCCCTTCTTCTAAAGGACACTGAGGATTTACAGTTATATATAAGGATTGGATAAGAAGATATACTAACCTAATATGGGACTTCATTTGGATTATGATTTAACAACTGCAAGCAAGTTTGGTTTAGATTTTGGCTGTTTTCTATAAGAACTTTGAGTGGGTTTCCTGATATTAAATATGCCAGTCTTGCCAGTATATGTATACATGATAAAGCTGATTATCTTGAAACTGAATCTTCAGTTGTGTAGATTGATTCAAGATTCTTGAATATTCAGTGAACAGTGCATTTTCTCTTACTAGATCTGATCTTGAAACTCTTGTAATTCAGTGCTTTATAGACAGCAACAATCTTTAACCAGATTCAGAGTATAAAGGGAACAACTATTGGATTGCCACAGAGAATAATAAATCCTTATTTTCCTTAATTTCTGTAGTTACATATTCTGCTATGAAGTAGTTTATTTGTCATGCCATTTAAATAAGTAATTTTTTTATACTGATACAAAATAATTGGTTGTATTTTTAAAATTCAGAGAATTGAATGTAGACTAATCTTAAAAGATTTTTATGTGATGAGTTAAATGAAATTAACTGTAGTTCAGAAGAGTCTGTTAGTTCAGTCTAATTTAACCTTATTAAACTGGCAACTTACACTTGGTGGCAACTTACTTTTTAAGAAGTATCACCAGCACCCAAGTGGGTATAGCGGTTGCTTTCAATGGCTTCTGAAGTCACTTGTATTGTAAATAACATCAACATCTGGGAAACGGCAGAATGATATGCCAGCTTCTCCCAGCAGTAAGAAAACAGAGCATATTTAAGAGGTGATAAAGGAAGAGAAACCAGAGTAGAAGGAAGGAAGGGCAAAATGTCGATAAGACAATATGAGAAGACAATCTGATTTGAAGGAGATAAATTTCATCATACATTTCAGCTGCTTCTTTGGATTGTATGCAGTATATTTTTAGCAGATTTTTACTAGAGAAAGACTGATTTTGGTATGTCTTATAGAAAAACTCCATCTTATGGTGGCTAGTTTATAACATAAATTGAAGAATCAGAAGTTTGCTTTTCAGAGTGCTCAATTCCCAATGAAAATAAAAAGAAACAAGAAACAAAGTGGCCTGGATCCTGGAAATCAGACCCAAAAACCTGATATAAATCCATATGCTTCTGTTTCATAAGGCTACATCATAAAACTTTAAACTGATTGCTCACAAATTAATACACTTATAATCAATGAGGGGACTCTTTCCATCCTTACTCCTTTCAGAAGAACATTTTGTCCCATACTCTCCTTGCTTGTACACTACAAATGTAAACAGTCATCTGTTGGGAAAAATCTTGCAGAGGATGATCTGGAGATGCTGATGCAAAATATGCTGATAGAAGCTTGTTTGCACAATA
>JAWWEU010000040.1:7697716-7731117 GCA_035583155.1 Acropternis orthonyx
TTGTGTAGCTTGCTGTGCGTAAACCCTGGAAAAACCCTATATAACCTGTAAGATTTAGTAATAAAATGGAGCATTGATCATACCTCTGTGAGGACTTGTCATTGACTCGGGAAGCTCCCTCGCATCAGTCATCTGTTAAGTATTCAGTGCAAGAATACATGAATAAACCAATATCATCCCTTTACTTTGCATGAACAAGAACTACTATCACATTATGGACGTGCAAGCCCCATGCATTAATACTTTGCCAACTTATTGCAGCAAAAATACAAAACAGATTTTAGGGCAAGTGTGAAATGAGGGGCAAGGGAAGTGAAGTAATAAAATCTTCCTTACAAAGACAGAAAGGGGACATTCATTGTGAGTAAAACTGAAGAGCATTTCTGTGGGGATGTGTAAAGGGCAGAGCTGTCAATGCTGGTGTCTCAGTCCTACTTCATAATACTAATGGAAATGCCTTCATAATATTAAAACACATGAAACATTAAGTTTAAAATGCGTGTGTGTGTGTGTGTGTGTGTGTGTATGTGTGTATATACACACACTTACAGGTCTACACGAGTGTGTTGTGTATCCTTGTTCCCCAGCCCTGTTATTCACTCAGATATCTTCAACCCTTTCACCGCAAATGTATGTATCCCCTTTTCAGACATATAAAACAGGAGAACACACTTGGGGGAAAGAGGAATTTCTTCAGACTCCCCTAATGTTTCACAGATTGGATTTCTGTGGCTTTTTCCTAGCTTCCTTTTCTGGGAAACAAGGTACCAAGTAAATGGGATGTTTTAACTCTGCATTTATCTGACAAGAATCTAACCTGCAATGGCAAATTTTTAATGTCTAATAGGAGTTTGTTCCAAGCTGTTTTATGTCAGTTCTACTATACCGGAGCAGGAGAGACAATGTGACATTAACATTGCAATGTTTTAGGTCCCCTCCTTGCACGGGATAAGATTAAGTTCACTGCATAATTCCTGTTTGTAAGGTCTGTGATTGCCACGTAAGAGTGGATCTTTGGGTTCACCTCCACCTCGGTTTGTTATATCAAGCAAGTCATATTTGCTTTTGAATTGCAAGGGAAAATTGAGTGAAGAAGAATGCAGAAATGCTTTCTGGGGACCTTTTATTCTTTAAAAGGAAGCATGAAATCAGAGTTTTGATTGCTTGAGTGCTGTTTATCATTTCATTTATCTTGATAGGGTAGTAATTTAAGAGTTCTCAACATCTTGCTTCAGATGCTTAAAGACTTTGAGTATTTGTGTCCCAGCTGAACTTTTTAACTCATGCAAAGGGGACATGAAAACAGTGACCTACCTCTGAAATCATCTGTTTAAATCAGAAAAATGTGCACTGTATGACTGGAAAGTGAATTTTGTAAGTATCAAAATGGGAATTATGAATCAAAGCTCACAGGCTCCAGTTTCCTACAAATGAATAAGGAATTGCATATGACAGGATGTACTTCAGCTGGCCAATGTTTCCAAAATTTGGGTGCAGACTTGTGCCTTAATTTATCATGTAGTGTGCATATATTGGATAATAAATACAGTCCATGGACTTACTAAATTTTATTGGAGAGGGAAAAAAGCTACATGTAAATTTAAGAAACAAGGTTTAAAAACTTGTTTTAGAAATAAGCAAATTATTCTCTAAGGAGGACTGCTAAGTAAAACTGCAAAGTTACTTCCATGCACAGTAAAAGCTTACACACATGCCTCTTCCCTACTCTCTCCAAACAAGCAGTGCTTCAGATACAAGTTACTTATATAGTTTTTCCCTCCACTTCCATTCTGCCTCTCACCAATTACTGTAAAAAGAGCACTGTTAAAGCAGATTTTTAAATACAGAACTTGTCTCTTCATAAAAAGGCTGAAGAATAAGCAGGAGAGTTAGACTAGATGGTCTCCAGAGGTTTCCAGATCTTCCAACCTAAATGGTTCTGTGATTGCCTGAAAAATTCAGAAAGTCTCATTGCTCGCAGGTAGACTACATCTCCACATGCCTTCGAGCTGTAGAAACACACAACTAATTCACCATCACCTTCCCTCTTCCACAACCACCCAGCGATTCAACCTTTAAAAATGGACAGTCTCCACAGTTATTAACCTAACAATGTGTTAAAACTAATAATGTAAAAAAATAAGGCTACTAAAGGGTTATTAAAATGCAGATAAATAGTGGTTTTCAATTACTGATTTCAATTATTGATTAAGAAACAGAGGCGGCCAAAAATTACTGACCTGCTGAAATCAGGACTATGGATACTATTCTGTTTCCTTTCTTTCATGGATTTTTCAGTACTTGACTTCACCTTTCAACATCTAACAAAATTATTGTTAGGAGAAAAAATAAATTTAAAATTATCATTTTACATGTAAGCAAAGGCACATTTGATTGCATTTAGTCATCTTTGAGTATTCCTTCTCTTCATGTGTAAATAACTGGTGGTTTTCATGTGGGTTTGACACAGTTGCTGTGAGTTCTAATCTGCAGATCTTATACTTCTCTATTGTTTTATACATGTTGGTATTCCATTATTACTTAACACTTTCTTTTGGCATCTTTTTAAAACATCCTTCATATAGTGGCCATATATTCTTCATTGTATTATCTTCAGACTCAATGAACTTTTTGGAAACTTAATATGTTTGCATCTGCAAAGATATTCCCTATAAAAAATTTACTTTTCATAATAATTGCAGAGAAGGAAACTGATAGACAAATGCAGAAATGTTATGTAGAAATTTCATCCACTGCAAAGATTTCATTAGTAAAGAGTATCACTAACTATAATTACACGTGAAAAAATCATGATAATTATACATATAAACGAGGTGTTAAAACTAATATATGTATAAGCATTAACTTTGCAACCTAAGATTCTCCTAGTTCATTCTAATTCAATACAGAAAATATGTCACCACTACTATTGTGAACCTAGTTCACCTGGAAGAGTGGTATATGCTCAGTTTAAATATCCCAGACCAGATGGTTGTCCTCAGTCTAGCGCCATGAACTTGAAGTTTTAATGGTACATATATCATAGAAAGAGATTATTTTTCTATCACATAAAAAATTGGGAAGCTGCTTCCAACAATGTGTCCAAAATGTTAAGAATTTCTAGGGACTGAAACATGAAGAAATTCCAGACTTCAGGGCACCTGGTCAATCCTCGTTCTTCTCCCTGTTGCAAAGGCTGCAGGCATTCTGATTTAAGCTGCCTAGTTCTGTATTTATTTCCTCATAAGATCTATCATATTCCATGGTCATAAAATGGTTAAAAAAATGCCATTTATTTTGCAGAGAAATTATAAACTGTTTTTTTGTCCCCAAAAATGTGTAAGTTATTAATTTTAAACTTCATTTTAGCTTCCAGAGAAAATCTGTAACACCTTCTCATCAGTTGAGGCAGCATGAATTCAGAGTAAGTCCACTAAAATCAGTGTGATTTCTGTGAATGTTTGTCATAGTCTTCAGGGAAGATCCCCATAGAAATCAGGAGACATACACTACTTTATATCAGCTGAAGATATAGTCTACTCTGTGCAATGGGACAGTTAAAAACTGGTTGCACTTATCTATGGAATATATAGGCATTTGTAATTAATATTAGGCACTCAGTGGCACATTCCTGTTATTGCTGAAATAACAAGATCCACAGTGGGGAATTCTGTCTTAATAAATAGTCAGCCTATTGTTAATAAAAGCCAGTTAGCAGATTGACTACAAAGATGCCATCAATTTAAATCAGGAGGATGCTTCTACAAGTTGCAAATGTCTTCTGACTTTTTCTGACTCATTAAAGCTTTTATGAATCTTGCCAGATGTTTAAGGCCTCAGGGAAAGTCAAATGCACATGGAAAGATGAAAAAAAAAATAAAAAAATAGAAGTATCAAGAATTATGCTGGCTGGAAGCTGGATAATGTTGCCAGGATTTCCAAGATGGGCAAAAGAGAGGACCCTTGAAAATACAGGCCTGTCAGTCTCACTTCAGTGCCCAGCAAAATCATGGAAATTATTATTCTGAGAGGTATTGAAAAACATCCAGAGAACAACACAGTCATCGGTGACTGCCAGCTTGGCTTTGTGAAGGGAAAGTCCTGCTTATGGAAGCTGATTTCCTTCTGTGGCAGGGTAACTCATCTAGTTGATCTAGGAAAGCCAGTACATGTAATCTTTTTTGGGCATTATGTTAACTAAGGGGGGACAAGGAAGATAGGAGCTATTCCACATTTATGGCTACAAGATAAAGGGGAACAATGGATGTTGCAAAAAACAGTTGCAGTCCAGGCTGAGACACAGCCTTATCACCTCGGTGGAGACTGAAGCTCACAACCTTGTCAAATGCAACTAAGGCATGTCTGGAGAGGAGCCATGCTGTCATGATTGGATTAAGTCTTATAATCTTGGAGTTTTCTGGGTTTCTTGCAGTTTTCCATATCCCTACAGTGTCCTTCTGGACAAAATATCCAGTACACAGCTGGATAGCCATGTTACATGATGGATGAGCAACTGGCTCACAGGCTGGGCACAAAGAGTTACAGTGAATAGGGTAACATCGGGCTGGCATCCAGTCACTGGTGGGGTCCCACAGGGCTCCATCCTCAGGCCAGTTCTCTTCCACATCTTCATTAATGACTTGGACTTGAAGGAATACTAAGTAACTTTGCTGACAACTCCAAATTGAGAGGAACTGACAACTCCCTCACAGGCAGAGAGGACCTGCAGAAACACCTTGATAAATTAGAGAGGTGGGTAATCACCTGCAGCAGTATGAAGTTTAACAAGGAAAGTGTCAGATTCTGCACCTGATACAGGGGAAGCCTGGTTGTGTGTATAAACTGGGAAATGAGAGGCTGGAGAGCAGCACTGTAGAAAGAAATCTGGGGGTCCTGGTTGATGGGAAGTTGGATCTTGCATCACAACTTCCTTGTGAGGGAAAGCGGAGGAGCAGGTACTGATCTCTTCTCTCTTGCGACCAGAAACAGGACTCAAGGAAATTATATGAGTGTGAGTCAGTCTGACTTTAGGTTGACTATCAGGAAAACGTTTCTCTCTCAGAGGGTGGTTGAGCAGTGGAACAGGCTCCCCAGGGAAGTGGTCACAGCACCAAGCCTGTCTGAGTCCAAGAATTGTTTGGACAACACTCTCAGGCTCATGGTGTAACTCTTGGGGTATCCTGTGCAGGACAAGGAATTGGACTCAATGATCCTGAGAGGTCCCTTCCAACTCAGCACATTGTATGATTCTATGATTTTTGGTTCTAATATAACATGCTTACTCTGGAATTGGCATTTTCTTTCTTTGGGACATGATTTCTTACAGTACTTCTATTCTTTTATAAAACAGAGCTCTGGTTTTTTTGTCAGTCATAAAACCTTCTGGGTCAGTGTAATGCTGCGCACTTTAGAGTTGGCATGTTAGCTCCAAATTAGAGGTCATCTTACACACTCTGGGAGTCTGTTTTAACCACTGTTGAAGTGGTAACATAATAAACACAGACTGGATATTTGGTAATCTTTATTCTTCTCCCGTGCCCAAGTAAATTGATTAAACAATATCCCTTAAAAAAGTGATCTAAACATCCTTTATCACAGAATTTTAGTGAAAATCCTATGAAATGTAAATAATTGCTGTGTTCATAATGTATTTGTACAGCAGCACTACAATAACAATCATGCATGCAATGCAATAGTCCACTCTTTACAGTACATTTAATTCCACTGCTGCCATAAAGCACAGAACACTCCTACTAAGACTGAAATGCAAAATCATTTGGGAGTTCAGAGCTTATGTTGGGAACAGTGGTCTCCTCATTTTTCTAGACAGATTGTATTGTCAAATCAATTAATCTCAGCAATGTTGCCACAATAGAGGGGCATATGCCAGGCTTGGAGAAATACGCACAGTGATGCAGCCTGCAGTAACACACCGAAGGTATCGAATACCAAGGAGATAGGCTTGTGCTAAGACTGTGGCAGTGAATCTCCCTTCCTGCAGTTCCGGAGAAACAGCCAAAATACTCTGGCTCCAGACTCCAGTAGAATTCAACATTTCCTCTTAAATGATCCATAAAGAGCCAGGAAAATTCTCACCAGCACAAGCCAAAAAAAAAAAAAAAAAAAAAAAAAAAAAAAAAAAAAAAAAAAAAAAAAAAATTGGATGAATTAAAGGATAAAGCAAAAGAGTTTCTCCAGTGTTATAATAGATATTAATACTTCCATGCTAGGCACAGTTCTGAATTTACTACAGTAGCTTGACTACTTTCCATCTCAGCTGAATCCAGTCAGAACTGTAATAAAACCTTGTAGTCAAAGAAAATAGGTTTAATACCACATGTCTGTTGCAGCTGACAAAAGTCCACATTGGAGCAGTTCCTTCCAGTGATGAGGAACAGGATTAGGCATTAGCAGAAAATGTGTCCTTAAAGACCATCTATAAGACCACAGTTTGGAAGTGATGAACTCTGTGTTCCAGTAAGATATTACAGTAAATAATTAATGTATGGCAATAAAAGGTGATAAAAATGTAATCATTACATTGCATTTCTTAGTAGTATTTCTTCTTTTGTCAAATATTTTAAGTACAGTGTTGGCCACACTGAACATACATGTCAAATATCAAACAACTTTCACTCTACTTTTCACTTAGGAAATTTTGTGTAAAATATTTTTTTTTCTGACTTCTTTCTATAGCCCTTTCCAATCTTGTCTTCTGAGGTAATTCTATTTACTAAAAATGACATTTGAACCACCCAATATCATGGGCAATATGGGGTAGAAAACTGGGAAATAAAGTGAAATGATCGTCTACTTCAATCATTCTAACCAACTAGTACAGAAACAGAAGGCAACAGCTCATATAATTTGTTTCATATGTACTGTACTTTCAAAAAAAAAAGGCCAAAAAAAACCCCACCTAAATCTATTAGAATTGAATACTGGATAATTATTTGAACTATTGGAAAATCTTGGCATAATAAGTTGTAATTGGAGCTATTAAAAGCAAAATTTTTGAATGTTGAGAAAAATATAAAAGAGGTCATATGGTGAAAATAGTTACACAGACAGACTGGGGGAGACATAATTACAGTCCCACCATTGTCTGTGTGTCTTTATGGCATTAATTACTGAACATATGTAAATGTATTTTTACAACTACTTTAATTGAGAGCATTAAAAACAAACTCACTCTACAGCGTTTATGTGCTATTTTTGGCCTGAAAACTGAAAAGCAGTTTTCAGAAGCTTTATTTGTTTATTTATTTCAAGGGTTAAGTAGTTGAGTGGAGGTCTTGCAAAATTTTTCAACTTCAAAGCTGCATTAACAAATACTCATTTGCCTTTAGGTGCAGCCACCTCATCAGTCGTTGCTGGTCCAATTGCATGTACAAATTTGTTCTCCAGTTTCTGCTTTCCCTACATTCCCTCACTCTAATACGCCTGGGTGAGATTTTAAGCTGTGATGCTAAATGAAACAGAGTTTCCAGGTCTGGATGTGCAAAGACTAAAATGGCTTTATGCCCCTACCATTCAGCTCTGTTCCAGAGATATTTCCAGAGGAAACAGTAACTCCAGCTTCAATTTAAGCAGCTCTGAGGGCTCATTTTTGCTGTAACCTTCTCCTTGGCCTTTCCATATTGTAGTCACTCCTGCAGAACAGTTTTTTGTCTTTTTTACAATACAGTCACAGTATCCAAGTTTCCCTTGACCTGTCCTGTTCCTTTTTGAGTGGATGAAAATGCTCTTGCCCTTCAGCTTCTGATTCTTTTTCCTAGACTAAAGTCATAATTACTGTATGTTGGAGGATGTTTTTACTGCACCAATGGATTTTGCCCCACATAGCAGGGCCATTGGACACAATATCGATAAAAAGCAGAAGTAAGATGTGTCATTCCAACAGAGGTAGACCAGATTTTGGAGGTCTACTTAGATTGGCTTCAGGTTTCTTTTGACTTTGGGGCTTTCCACAGTCAAACAAAATAGAAATTGTTAGAATGATGCCAAGATCAGTTCAATGCTTTAGTCACTTTTGTTACCCAGAGCCAGTTATTTTTTTTCTCCTAATTTTTTTACACAGATGGCTTTAGAACCACTCAAGTTTCACGCCCTAGCCCCCTACCCTCCTAGCACATGCCCTCTTATGCCCTGTGCCATAAGGCTATGTCTGACTGGTGATAAATTAAACTGATTTCCATGAGTCAAATATTGGGATGGAAAGCACCAGGATATCCTCAGCTTTACTGGAGCTAAATTCAACTTCTGATCACAGCAAAGGATTTTCTAAAAGAAATTCTGGTGAAGTCTATGCAGCCTAATAGCTACTTACATCCATACTTAACTCTCCTCCCTTGTGGATCACTCATGCAAACATCTTAACAAGTGATGTACTCGTCAAATTTTCAGGAAGCATGTTTAAACAAGTTGGTAAAGAAGAAATTTTCGGAGGGACAGGCTCCTGTTCAGGAGTCCAAAGAATCTTTTTTTTCTTTTTTTTTTTTTTTTTTTTTAAACAGGGATGAATGAGAGGAAAACAGTTTAGTCTCAAGCAGATGTCAAAGCTGTCTGACAACTGCCCTGCTTGCTTCCAAAATGACACATGCTACTGGTGGAGTATAAATAGGCTTCAGTTGCATAAGACATCAGAAAAGAAAAAAAAGAAAAAAAGAAAAAGTCTGTGAACTGCATTGGGGAATAAAATATTTCTCTTTCATCTTAAGCTCTATGTTGTTTAGTTGTTTTATTGTACAACTGCGTGATGGTTTTGTATGAATCTACACACTGCAATACAGTTTATTTTTTTTCTTTTGCAAATATATTTGCCTGAATACTGGTGGAGCACACTTTGGTGTTTTACATTTAATGCTTAATATGATTTGTATTTTTTAATTTTACTTATCATTCTATGCATTTTGAAAATCTATATTAGGTAAAAGAACATCTTGAATGCCCACATAATATATTCCTAGTTCTTAAAAAAATAATTTATCTTAAAATAACATTCATGTAGCTACTGATGCTTTTTATTTCTCTTATTGGAATAGTTTCCAGTTGGAGCCCTTTTACTCTGTATGCTTAAAAAAGCACAGATTCTCTGTCCTAGAAAATAAATTTAAATAGATATGAAAGCCAAATCTATTAACCATTATTCTGCATATGAGAAATTGAGACTGACAAGTGAAAGGACACTTGTCTAAAACCAGAGGATTAAGGATTTGATGTGATATGAGTGAATAAATTGTGAAAAGGATGCTATAAGCAGAGAGAAGAGTGAATTTTTCTAGTTTCTAGTTTTTCGGAGCTAATTCAGGTTTTCCACTCTTCATAAAATCATAGAATAGTTTTGCTTGAAAGGGATCTTTAAAGGTCATCTAGTCCAACCCTCCTGCACTGAGCACCTTATCTTAAACTCGATCAGGTTGCACAGATCCCAGTCCAGCCTGACCTTGAATGTTGCCAGGAATGGAGCATCTACCACCTCTCTGGACAACCTATTCCAGTGTTTCACCACCTGATTTAAAAAAAAAAAAAAAAAAAGTATTTCTTATATCTTATCTAAATCAACCCTCCTTTAGTTTAAAACCATCATACCTTGTCCTATTACAAAAGGCCCTGCTAAAAAGTCTGTCCCCATCTTTCTTGTAATAAATAAGGTCCCCCAGAGCATTCTCTTCTCCAGGTTGAACAATACCAATTCTTTCAACTTTTCCTCATAGGACAGATGCTCCATTCACCTGAGCAACTTGGTGGTCCTCCTCTGTATTGACTTCAAGAGGTTCATGTCCTTCCTGTGCTGAGGACTGGATGGGATGGGGTCTCACAGGAGCAGGGAGGCAGAGTCACCTCCCTTGACCTCTTCTCACACTTCTTGTGAGGCAGCACAGGATACAGTTGGCTTCCTCCCATTCCTTCTAAAAAGCAGATGTGAAAGGGCAGAGATAATTGAGTTACCATGAAGTTCTGAGTACTGTGGTCTACAGTAGACTATGAAAAATTTTAGGATTGCAAAGCACCATTCTTTTAGTCTCCTAGAGTAGCCACACCTAGTAAAGGATTTCTGTGGTATTTTTTATTTCTATTTCACTTGAGTTGATTGACAGAAAAGATTCTGGTTTATAAAAAGTTCATCATCAGAAAGGCAAACGGAGCCAAAAATCTAGAGCAGTCCATTATTTTGAAACAAAGACACTAATATCTAACACGGTAAGCATTTATATATTGACAACATCTTGTGAAAAATGAGCTAGTCCTAAAGAAGCATTCCTGTAATCTAGTTTTGGCAATGAGCATATATACTTCATCTCATCTGAAGATTACTTTTGTTTCCAAACTGGAATTCCTAGATATATTGCAAAATAATCTGTAGCAAATCTCTAAGTACTACGAAAAGGTAATTTTTAATGAAACAAAATGTTACTTTACTATTCGTCCATTTCTCCGTTTGAGGCTTCTGTCTGTCCCTGAAAGCTGTTCTGAGAACAAACAGCTTCTAGGCAAATCCTTCTGTTGACTTCTAATTTCCTAGTAGTGTACACTTTAAAGTACTGTTTATATCAGAATCCAAGGGATTGATTCTCCGCTTACTTACTCTAACATAAAACATACTTATAAAAGATTCTATAATTGCCATTGGTAATAATGTTGGTTTATTTTGTCATGCGGAAGATTTGATTCTTGATAATTTTTTCCTTAATCCAATAAATACTTTCAAAAATGTTTTAAAATATGAAGATTAGGTAATTTTCCACTTATAATAGATATCACTATTATATTCTACACTAATAGATATAGACTTTGTAGCCAATAGCTTTCAGAGAAAAAAAAAGTTAAGCTTTTTGGTTTGTTTTACATGAGTCCTAGGATCTGAGGCTTTCAGAAGGCCCTGCTGCAAATATTGTCCAGCTTTGTTTTAGTGATTTTGCACCACGGGTATTATTTAACCTTTACACCCAATATATATTCTACTGAGATACAGATATCACAAAAACTTCCCATTGGGTTCTTGTTCCCATAAAGAGCTGATGTTCAGTGTCTTGTATGGATTCAGAGGGTTTAGTCCCATCCTTTCCAAAGGGAGATGATCACAGGAAGCTTTACTTGCAAAGCAAATACACTTTCCCAGCAAACTGACAGCTTGACTTCTTCATCCCCCTACTGAAACCACATTATTGCTGATAATAATCTTTCAGATACCACTTTTAACTAATTTCCTGTCTGTTTGGGTTTAATTGTCTTAACTATCATTTCCTGTGCTGCAGTGCTATTGTAACATCTAGCTCAAAAGGATGATGTCAAACATGTTTTTGGTATTTTCACTGGGTGTGCTACTGAAAAATTACCGGAACACATACTTTAGCAGGTGTGTTGGTCTTGGCTATTCTTCCAAACTGTATTTCCTAATGGCTTTTGCTTTTCCCACATCTCCTACCCTCTCCCACCCTGGATGTGCAGTGTAAGGAAGATCAATCTTTTCAGGAAGGAGTGTTCCTGTATTGACCTTTAGATGGTTTAGTAAATGAAAAGGGACATGTGAAATCGAACAAGATGGATTTATAGTGTTTCTGGCATTACAGGTTAAACAAATACTGAACAAACTCAAAACAGAGCTGTCCAAACTGCACAGTTTAATGCTTCAGCCCTGTAGAGTGACTCATGTGAGACTGGTAGAGGGGTATTTGCTTATTCTGGTTTGAACTATGAATTGTGATAAGTGATACTGGAGATTGAAGGGCTGTCTAAGTGTGCGTGTAATGAGCCTCCCTCTGCAAGTCCAGGTCAGGCTCCATGCTTTGACACCAACACTCAGCCTGTCACATGTAACCATTCACATCATTAGCTGACAGTGTTGCCTTCAGCAAAACACAGGTACAGGAAGAAGAGTAGGGACTGCTCCAAGCCTTGGTTTTGCTGAAACAAATAAAAAAAATAAAAAGTATCTCTGTAGTTAGACAGGCCAAGGAGGCTGTATTTAGTGGTGTTTTAGACACAATTTATTGTGTATTTGAGACAGGGTAAAAATAAGTATAATAGTGGCTTTGTGCTCTATGCAAATTTTGTGATTTATCAACTCAAAACCTATTTTTTTAAGTAGATATACCTAAAAACAAGCTGTTGTCAGAGCATTTTCAACATACTAGGAAACATAAACCTATATTTGGTCTTGAACATTTTTCACGTTTGGATACTTCAATTTATGACTATGAATTTTTTTAAGATCTTTGCAATTCACAAACTCTCCTGAAAAAGTGTGTGCCCTTACATTGCATCTCAGGATCTAACAATTTAGAAGTTCTTGTAGACCTTTTAGTCCCAGAGAGTGTCTATAAACAGTAAACAATATTCAGAATGGAATTTTACAATAGCAAAGAGGAAAAGTTTAGGGACAGACAATTCTTTCACTTGTGAACCTTGTAGGGTAATTTTAGACAATAGAATATAACTTTCAAAATGAAAAAATGAGTCACAATACTTGGAAGAATGGCTTTATCATTGAATAATATTAATAGATCTTTACTGTACTCAAGATGAGGCTTTATTATTGTCCCAGAAAGATAAACCAAATGAAATTCCCTAGTGTAACAGAATACTGTAATCTCATACATTCTTACAGATGTGAGCCCTCTGGAATAGAGGAGAAAACAAACAAACTTTGGCTAAACAAAGGAGTGCATACAATGTACAAGTGCAAACAGATCATTCCCTAATGATGAAAAGGCTCAGGGCATGAAACTCTTGCTTTTTTTACTCAATATCCCAGGAGAGAAGAGTTTACATATTATTCTGCTGATGCTATCACTGTATTCACATGTGCCCACCCTCTTGTGCCAATGACAAACTTATCTTAAGGTCAAAAGCAGAGTTTCTTACAAAACAGCCACATTATTTGAGCTTTTCTTTGTTCTGTGTCATCCCCTTGGCAAACTGTGTTTTTATCTGTCATGGTAGGAAACACCACTGGGTTTTGATACAATTTCCATTTCAGACATTGTCATTCAAACACATTGAAGATGGCATATTCACATTGTGGAGCCTTGGCTTTAAGGTATGAGTGGAATAGACCTGTGGGAGAGGTGGAATAGACCTGTGGGAGAGGTGGAATGTACCTAACCCAAGAGTGCACCTGAGAGATGTTACATCTGAGAGACACACTCGAGCCACGTTTCTACTGCACTTTCCTGCAGACTGGGTTGCATGACAGTTTAGTGATGCTGCATCCATCTGCTTTGTTTCATAGTCAGGGAGTCCAGCAGGGAGAGAAGACAGATAATTCCAGATATTCCTGAAGCTCTCTCAGTCTCTGCTTAAATTAGAAGAGAAATGTGCAAATTTTTAATTTCTGGAAAGAACTGGATCCTTGTCCTAGAATTCTGTCAAAAGGCAGTGACATTGCAATATTCTCAGAAATATTTTATTTGGATTGTAGCTTTTCATATCTTCAAACAGATTTCATTTGTGCTTATATAGTGGCAGATTCTTACTTAATTGTCCACTATGCCACAGCTGGAGTTCTGTTATTTACCTTAGGACTACACTAGGAAATTATTTTAACAAAGCAGATGAAGTGGTTAGGTTGGTGGTGTACTGTTCATTGATTCTCTGTCCACTCTTGCTTTTTTGACATGCTGCTGCACTACATGCCACAAAGGAGGTTTTTTATTATTTTAGTTGTTTCCCATTTATTAACAATAAGTTTGACATAATACTATAGTCAATTAATTTTCTAAGGTTTATTTTCTTTTCATGTCAGGTAGGTTATAAGATTAATCAAGCTTCTGTATTGTTTCCCTTTGTTTTCCAGGGAACATGAGTTATAGATATTGAGCTACCTAAAAGAAATAAAGTAAATATTTCAGTCCTTTCTGGAGATATTTAGAGACAGCTGTTAAATTTCTCTCCATGTTAAAATGTTGGAATTTTTTGTTGGAACCCTCAGCAAATAAAGTATATAGCAAATGATAATCAGCAAACCAATTGACTGAGATTTATGTCCTACTAAAGACTTTGATGGTAACAGCTGAGTATTTTGTTGACAGTATTCTAGTTCTGCCTTCATTTCCAAAACCTTTGGTCAGCCTTTAAAACTAAATCCAATAAAAAATTGCATAGTTAGGTACAATCCTTTGGAAAGAGCCTATCTGATGAGCCAGTTCAATAATGGATTATTGGATAAGTCTATAATTAAATGCTGGCCTTCAAGAAATTGTCTTTCTTGTTTTTATGCTTCAAGCTCTCTGAAACATAATCCAGCAATGAGTAACACATAAATCTCATAATATACCTGTAATCCTGTTGGGGTAACCTTATCTGCTGCTGTATTAAAGACAGAATGTTCTCTTCTTATAGGGCCTCAATACAAAGGTGTATAATAAGTTTTAAATGGCAATCAAGTCCTTTCTCCCAGCTGGACATGGTTGATCTTCAAGAATTATAAAACCTTTTTATCTAAATTCTTCAATCTAATATTTTTGCTGGTTTAGCAGTATTCAACTATTGCAGCTTTATTGGCTGCATTGTACTTTATGAATCCATTCCTGTCTCAATCATGTGGGAATGTGCAGTGCATCAGTCATGGATACTAATGGAAGGAAAGCAGCAGGCAGAGGCCAGGCCAGTTTTATAATTAGAGCTCTGGCTTTGGACTCAAAATCTGGATAATATTCCCAGTCCTGTTCAAAACTTTCTATGTAATCTTGATCATATCACCTAATGGGGTTTATCACATTAGGTCTTTGCAGACAGAATGTTGTCTAAGATACCCAGTTAGGTTCTTTACATAGTTGGGAAAGCAGCATCTCCAGGATACAATCCATCTCACCTAATGCAGATCCTTCATTCAGTTTCCTAGTTAATAGATTTTTTGAGGGCTGTATCTTGTCCCATATTTGAAATTTCACAGCTTGTCAGTAGACATTCTCAAAGTGAATTTGCTGAATTCTTTTAATTTTGGGATTTTTTTGTACTACCACTACTTCTACAAGCCATATCTGCATCAGATTTGTAGTTGCAGTTAACAATCTTTGTGAGTCCCTGCAAACTCAGGGATATGATCCAATGATTCAGATCACAGCAGAATTTGTGGGGAGGACAAGCAGGACACTGTCCCTAGACAGGCTTTGGAAGACAGGTTTACCTGGCCTTTCCAACTATTGCTCAGCGTGTTAAGTTGGGAGCTACTTCATTCATTCTCTTTCCTTCCCTGACTCCATTCTTCACCGTCTTATCTCAAGTTGATAAATGGTAGTCTCAAAGTGAGGAAATAGTGGGATAGGAGGAGGAAAGAGTGTTTAGGCTTTAATTTACAAGGAAGTGCTAGTGACAGTGAAGACTGTTGCTTCTTGCTTTGCAGCTCAGCTCCTTTCAGCTTCTTTCAGCCATTCCAAATTCAGCAGCAGTGCTGATGCACAACAGAGAAAATCAGTAAAAAGAAGTAGGATGGTGGCTGAAATAACTCACTGAGGCTCCATCAAGGTTTTACACTTATTTTATGCATATTTAATTTCCATTAATTTCAGTAAAACTGGATATTGGGTTAAACACATTGACTCACATTTTGTCTTCTTTCTTTTCAAAATTGTTCTGCTAGCATATTTTCATTGACAAAAGAGTCCTTTTACCTTAGTAGGTGAGCTACTAGTGTTTCAGCCAAAACTCAGTTCTGGAAAAACAGACATTGTGATTTGGAACAAAAATTCTTAAATCACCATGATGTAAGAGAATTTGAACTGAAATCACAGAGAAAAAAAAAAATCGTTGTAACTGTGACATTTTTCTTGCATTGTTCAGACTTTTGTCTTTGTCTATCTGTAAATTTCAGATACATTTATTTTGATACCAGTGTTTAACAATATAGAATAAGGAATTGAGTTAAGCGTATTCACTTTCAATATCAAACCTTTGTCATTGACTGTGACATATTCTTGGAAAGTATTTTTATCTTGGTTGAAAAATACCCTTATGCATTTTGAACCAGTTTTAATTACTTGCTCTGAACTAGGACAATAATCCTACAAGCAAGGTTTTGGATGGACAGTTTGTAGATCGGTGTTTCTTTTGGAAACAGCATTACTGGCTCTTCCTCACTCTTCAGCAAAGTTATTTATTTGTACTGTATTTCAGTTCCTCATATTTAAAATAGGATTTATATTATTCAATGGGTAATCAAGTATACTATTCAGATGCTCAAGCTAAACAATTTAACACATTACACTTTGAAATTTTCAGATTTAGATGGTCTGATGACAATGTTCACAGATATCCCTACAGACAAAGAAATAAACTATTTAAATTAGTAATGTGAAAATTTAGCTTTTCACCTTCAGCCAGCACTCCAGTCCAGTCATTAGTGACTGAAAATTGTTCCCATGTGTACACTGAGCAGTACAATGTTTTGTTGGTTTCAGTCTATTTCTTAATGGAGAGTGTTTATATCATTAAAAAGCCCTATAACAATTAGTACTAATTGGCATCAGTGGCAGGAATATTGGAAAATTAACTGGGTTGTGAGACCACCTTTCTTTTAAATTGTACAATGAACTCACTAGAACAGAAATGAAAAGAAAATGTGGTGTACTAGAGGAATTTTAATTCTCTGCTCACCTGTTGGATTAATGACAGAGTTCAGACTGCAGTACAAACAAATTGAAAACTTTCAAGCAATTAATGTGCCTCAGAAAAACAATTATTCTGATTTCAGTGAAATATCCAAATAACTTTTATAATTTTTTTTTAATCTGTCCATTCTTCCAGGAGAGAATTATTTCTTGCTTATAGATAAGTAATGCAATTTAGCATATATTTTCCTTCTGAGGAGAGAATCTTTTATTATTATTATTTTTATTTGTTTATATTTTTGAATAGTCTCTATTATTGTGTTGTCTTCCATCCTAAACACAACCCTTCAGGAAACTGTATGCCTTAAAAGAAATTACAATGCTATGGCTCAGTCTTTTTATTTGATTATATTTTTCTGTCATGGTACTTGGAGGAGATTAAAATAGTTCTATGGTTATTATTAATAAGGGTCATCCTTTAACAGTTTGCTTTGGAAAATGACATTCGCTACTTTATTCTTTTGATGCATTGATACTTTTCTTCCCTTGATGTATTGGTACTCAGAGAAGGCAAACAACTTCAAAGAATGTCAGGGAAATAAATCATGTCCATATCTAAATATTTATAGCACCAAATATATCCTTCCATACCTTATTATCAAGACACTTTATTCTGAGAGTTACTGGCATTAGACAGAAATTTTCTGAGAAATATTTGAGCAGGATTAAATAGATTAGTTTTAACTAACACCATACTTTGTAAGTTAAAAAAAAAAAAAACTTTTCCAGTAAAC
The DNA here is from genome assembly GCA_035583155.1 of Acropternis orthonyx. Taxonomy (NCBI): domain Eukaryota; kingdom Metazoa; phylum Chordata; class Aves; order Passeriformes; family Rhinocryptidae; genus Acropternis; species Acropternis orthonyx. The sequence goes on from JAWWEU010000040.1 coordinate 7,715,061, forward strand.
CTTACTAATTATGGGTCTGTTATTAGACACTTAACATTTCTACACATTGCAAAGGCAGAGCAAAGTAGTTACTGCGTTAGGTTTGTAAGGGTCTTATACACATTTTATGCTGTGTAAATACAGACTGCAGAGTAATTAAAGGCCATCACTTATTCTGCTTAAAGATATATGGCTTTAAATGAAATATTCCTTTTTTACTTTTTAATAGAAAGAATGAGCAAACCTGTGTCAGAACAATCACCTGTGTTCCTTTTCTGCCACGACCCCTCACTGTGCCCTAGGACAAACCATTTGAAATCACTGTTCACTGATTGTTTTCCTAAAGAAGATGTAAAACTCAACAAGTATATGGGTGAAACCAAGAACAAAGAGATTAAGTTGTGTGAACATCTGCATTTTGATTGTATTCCTTCCTATCACTGTGCATCCATTTGTGCACTTGATGAAGAGATCCTCCGTGGTCCTCCAACAGTAGTTATTCAGATGATACAGCTGCACAAGAGTTCTCAGGATGATAAGTCTTACTCTTGACTTATTGTTGAAATTTTCACCTTATCCTTCAAATAGACTTGCAAGCTGTTATTTATTTTGAAAAATTAAACTGCATGTTGTTTTCAGTTTCAGTCATTTGTATTATAATATTGAGACAAGACTGCAGAAACAATATAAAATCTACATTACCCAACAGTAACATATCACCCACATACTTCTACAAGGATTTCTTTTTCATTCATTGACTTGGTCATCAAAACCTTAAATAATGTGGGCCATACCTGCCCTAGACATTACCTCACTTGCTGTACTGTTTCATAGCAGGGGAAGTAAGGCTTAAATTCTTAGACTTCGTGATTTTTCTGAAGTTGAGTCTTCTATGTATTCCAAATTTATCACTCATGAGCATAAGGCATTTTGATTAATTACAAAGTAAGAAGAGAACACGGGGAGTGATGCCTAAAATGGACGAAAAGAGCTTTCCAGACAGTATTAAATATTAGATAACATGGAGAGCAGGCCTTTAATTAAAAGTACTTTTAGATGCAATGAATACATAAGTGCACTCTACAGTATAAGGCTCTTACAAATTTATAACACCAATTAATTATCATATCTAATGGATGCATCCAACCCAAAAATTGTCCACTCCCAGAACCTCCCTCAGGTCTGCTCCTTGGCACATCACCCTGGAACTGAGTCAGAGGTCTCAACAACTTTTGCTTCCTCTTCATCAACACACTCATATCACATGCCTTCTTTGGAGCTTCTCCAAGGTTTCCGGGCCTTCTGCTTTGACCACAATGATATCTTACTATGTACTTCTATATATATGTCCCAAACAAGACGCCCTTGCTAAAATCCTTTTTCTTTGAAAAGATTATTAAACCAAATTTCAAAAATTTAAAAATTTGATATAGAACATGAGAAAGGGGTTTAATAACTGTTAAGTGCTATATTACAGTGTTAGAAACCATACCGCTGTATTATTAAAAATCTATATGCTACAAATCTTAAGAATCTTAAGGCACCAGTAAAATGATAGATTGATTGATCATTGGACTCTGAATGTAAGGGAGAAAAGTAGCCTGGACTTAAAATTGAAACAAATTTGACTTTTATTCAATATGCACTATTGGTTGAAAATGATGAACATAACTGGAATCAAATCTGATTTGTGCTCTAGTGGTAATGAAAAAATGAACCAGGTTTATGATACCAAAATTCAAAATGAGGATATTTGTAAAAAGTAACTCAAGGGAAAATTCAGGAAATTAGAATCCAAAGAACCGTCATGGAATTTGCTGAGATGATGTGGGATCATTGCATTTCTCAAAACAAATATATTTGAGTGTAGAAAGAAGGACAAATAGCACGAGCATAAAGGGATGTAAGATTTGGAAGATAAGATGTAAAAGACAGTTAAGGGAAAAAAAACCAAACCAACAAAAAAAACCACCAATGAAGATATAAAGACAAAGGGATCTTCTTTTAAATTTTCCTGACAGATCAGAAGTATTGCAGAGCAGGCCTGCTGGTCCTCCGGGGTACGGAGAGCCAGTCAAAAAGCACAAAGAATTCCAAGGAATAGAAATAATCTCTTTGCATCTGTCTTCACCACAGTAGGTGCTGGAAAGGTGTCTACATCACGGCTTTCCAGTTAATCTGATACAGAGGGATCAAAAAGAGGGGAAGAAAAGCAAGAATTGACCTTTTTAAGGTTTAGTTAGGGGCTTCAGTACAAACTGCAGTGCTACAGTAATCTACTGAACTTTTTGCTTTAGGTGTAAAAAGCAAGCAATATATTGCTTATTGTTACCAAGGGTTCAAATGCCAAGGTGAACACAGTGAAAATAAAGCAGATTCTTCTTTGCCATTTCAGAGACACCTCCAAGGTGTCTCCTCCCAAAGGCATTCTGCATGAAGTTAGGAATACATATGAAAAACTAGTGTAGGACATTAATTGTTCTAGACTCTTAACAGTCAGTGTTGATAGAGAGGCAGAATACTATTCCATTTGATTATTTCCTGAATCACCTCCTGGGAATGTTTTATGCAGTAATTTCTATTTTATATCTTCTTCAGAATCACAATCAACATTTTCTTGCATTTTTTGGTCCTGTGAAATTGGCAAAACCAGACTAGACATAAGGAAAACAGATATAAAGCAAATGTGGTCTCTGAGCTAAACAGAGGTTAAACATTATGGATCAACATCAGCTTATTTTTTTAGGCTTTCAAAAGTGTTTTTTTCATTAATTGTTTTAGACAGTGGTTATGTTTTACCTCTACAAAGTAGGAGGTAAAATCCTGGAATTAATTTAAGTTTCATTAAAAGACAAGAAGCTACAAGAATAATTACATTTTCAACTGGCAATATTCCTTTCAATTTGTTTTCTGAAAAAGGAGTTTTGTAATGCTTCCAAGGAGCTCTTAGTCTATATCTGTCAATATTGTTTGCTGGCTAATTTTATTAAGGTGTAGGGAAAATGTCATGACAACTGACATTTTATTTTGGGAGATGATATTCAAAACCGGCAAAAGTGATCTAAATGTTGTGAGACTCATTATTGCTCAGTAGAAGTCCCTATTGAACTTCCTCTTTCATAACCTGTAGTGAAATTTATTTAAACAAGTTCTGCATGATTTCTTTAAGTAATGTCAGGAAAGCTGTCCCCATTATATGGACAAAGAGTGTCTATGTTTATGCAAATTGTTTATAATTTTAGTAAATCAAATTACTTAAAAATATATGTTTATTTTCACTTAGTGATGCAAGTAAATGTTGACTTTAATTGAACCATAATTAAACCATAACAACAGTATTAAAACATAGTAAGAAATGTATAAATTTCTCAAATCTAGAGACAATTGAGGTAGATTTGTGTTGGTTCCTGGTGCTCAGCTGACATTTTGCTCAATTTTTGCTTGTATGTCTATGCCTAGGCTGGTCCTTTAAAGGACTTCCTACTTTTACTGCTTTTAATTAACATTCATCAGTGCCTCTAATCCACAGTCTAAACTGCCAGCAATAATAGGGACCACACATATTGGGGAAGGGTTTTTAGGTGTCTTCAACATTCTTGCGGAATGAGACACCTGGGAACCTTGAGCAGAGCTGGGTCGATTTTCATGACTCATAAGGCTGAAAGGAGACAGAGGTAGAATGTTAGCATTTCACTTTCTGACCACCTTCTTCATGTCTTGGCTCTGCTCAGACCAGACGTACAAAGGATCAGAGCTTGTTCTTTGTAAACTCTTTGAACCTGTGCACACCTGCTTGATGCACACAAGAAAACATGTTTATCCATTTGAAATAAGTCAAGGGAACTATTGCACAGCACTGTCTGGATCTGGCCAAGAAGGAATTGCTTTATTGCTGCAGCATGTGTTGGATCTTTATTTTCTAAACATCCTTCTGGGAGACATGCAATAAAACCCTTTTTGCAGTTGTTTCTCTCTCCACGATGCTAAGGGTTCCCTGTTCCATCCTATTCCAAATAACACATGAATGCCTTGCCTTTTGTTTTTAAGTTAGGACAGCTCCACAGGGCACATATTAACACACATTAATGAATGGATTACGGGCTTGTCAGAGCTTCCGGTGATGAATTTAGAGCCCATTAAAGACTAGGCATTGATTGCACTGGAGACTGTAGCTCTCTGTTTAATCCCTGGCAGGTGGGCACTGGTGCAAGCTTCACCATCTTGCATCAGCAGTGAACCTCGAACGTGACCTCTCCAGAGGGAGAAGGGTAATTCATTTGCCGTGTTTACTTTATCTTCAGCTTCTTTTTAGAGGGAGGCTCCTAACTGTGCTGAATTGTTCTAAGCAAGGAGTGGCAGATGTGTGATGTGGCTCAGGTTCTGGAAGGATTCTGTAGCAGTCTCTGTATGCTTGACCTTCAGACAGTTTAAGGTCATGTCCCCATGGCTAAGAAATGAGTGTATATTATGAGCTCTGCTAAATTAACTGTAGCTTTCTTGGTGGACTTTCACTCCCAAGACATACATTAAAATTACACTCCTGCACAGTGACTTTAATTTCTGTTAGGCAAAAGCACTGTTCAGCTACTGCAGTGCTTTTACAAAATAATACCTAATAAAAAGGTGAAAACACACTATATAGGGCAAATTTTAAATAAAAACAATTTTTTTTCCCTGAGTCTTGTCCCAAAACAGAATACTTTCTTTTCTAAATCACAGTGTAGTCCCAAGCGTCCCTCAGATATCGTGGTAGTAATCAGATTTAAACATGCAAGAAACCAAAAAGTCTCCCCAAAACAAGAGAAATCCTATGCAGCTTAAAGTGCCAGACACTTTTCCTGACCACTATTAGTCACTGAAGGATATTTTAGTCTTGAGTTTTATAGGCATAGATCCACATATGGTCAAGGTAGTTGCAATGGAGGATGGGAAGAGAACGAAGTCCATTGCTCTTTAGATAATCTGAAGGATGTGTTGGAAGATGGTGCAGTTGCTAGAGCCTCAGTGCCCAAGTTCCAAGATGTTTACATCTATGCATGAGAAATGAATGCTTTATTTTTATCCAGCCATTTAATCCCTACTTAATTCAATAAGATTAAAAGAAAGTGCACCTAGAATGATTTTCTTACAAGATCCAAAACATGTAATACTGCTACAAAAAAGACAGAGGTGGAAATGAAATATGTGAGGGACTGAAAGAAAAGTATGCTCAAATTATTTTAATCTTGTACCAAATTCAAATCACAATGGTACTCTGTCTTTCTGTTTCCCTTAATGAGCTGATTTGTTCCCCTTTCATGACTAGGTACTTGCCAATTTCTGATTCCTTACACATACCGTATGCCTAACTCTCAACTTTTGGAGATAATTTCTCTGTTTAAGTAACTTCATTCAGAGAGCAGCTCTGCTTGCAGAACATTAGCGCTCACAGAATCTCCTTTCAGATCTCCTGGGAGACCCAGAAGGATATATCATTTCTTCAATAAGAGCTCTCAATTTCCCGATTAATCATGAGAGAGGCTTCCCAGGTTTCCTAATTTAAAAAAAATAAATAAAAACAAACAAACAAACAAACAAACAAAAAACCCCAAACCTAATTATTTAGATGTTAAACACTTGAAGGTCTCTTTTTGTTAGATCAAGGACTGTTGTACTTGATCATCTTACCAATACCTTCACATGAAAAGTACCTTATGGTGGACTTCATGTCTGTGTCTGTGTACTTTAACAGACACAGTTGATATGAAACCCTGAACAGAACACACGTGTGTCACTCAATTGCTGGTTCTTGACAGAGGTGAGACATGGTGGCAATTCACACTCCCTCCTGTCATACCATCAGTTCATTTGACTGATTTTACTGTGTTATGTTACCTTTACCAAAGATGTAAAACCAAATAAAAACTTAAAGATGGGAGAAATGAGGACCTGTTTATTTACTTTGGTGTATGCGTGAAAAGAAATAAAACTGCAACAAGGGGGCATAATGAAATATGAAATGTCACCCCAAAATACAGATCACCCTACCCCCTTTTTAATCCAGCCTTTAATTAAAACAGCTGATTGTTTTAACTTCTAATTTCCTCTTTTCTGCAAGCCTGTGTTCCCTATCTGTTCTTTTTCCCTCTGTGTTTTCCTGATTGATTCACTTCTGCAAATAATATCAGCATAGGTGCTGAAAATTGGTATGATACACTCAGACATCCAATAGGAGAATAATTTGTGGATTTTGCAGCTTTTTCATGTGTGAGGCAGTAAACCAGAACCACCAGAGAACTCCTGCCCACCAGAGATTTTAAGAAGTTTTGGTGGATTTATGTTCCCCATGCCTCTAACGAGTTGTTTCCCAACATCTAGTCTGAGGTCTGACTTTTGTTGACTTCAGATACTTATCAGGCCTGAACCAGAGCTTAATCAAAGTTTATCTAAATACTGACCTGGAAGCTGTGAGGCAGAGCAGGAATCTGTCTTGTGTCTCATTTCCCTTCCTTCCTCTGGCACTGACCTTCATGGCTTCATCACATCCAATTTCAGACAAGAACTTCATGCTCATTTTGGCTATCCAGAGTCATGGGGATTTTTCTGTTCATGACAAGTCTGTTCGTAGATTGGATCATTCTTACCACCTGTCCAAAATTATTAGCCTATGTGAAAGATTCCTCAGTTTGGAGACATTCAAAACGTGCAATTTTAGTTCAGTTGATTAGGTGTGAGATACATGTCACAGTGGACTACCTATGCAAAGTGACTGTCAACCCCCAGCTGCAGGAAAGGGGATTTTCTTTGGGTAGAGGTACAGTGTCAAAGAGATGAAGCTCCGCTGCTCCATCTCGTGGAAGGAACTAAACACATCATGATGCACTTGTCAGGCAGGTGCAACATCTCTGTAGCCAATTTAACTGCTCCTAGTAAATGGACAAAATCTCCATCTGCTCTGAGGGCAAAGATTCAAACATGAGAAACAAGTGACACAAGCCCAGTAACGTGTCTGGCAGGTGAGTTTTCACATACATACAAGTTTTCATAAGCCCACTTTCACATTCCTCAAGAAATGAAAGTCCAGAAATTATAAATGTAGGAACAGAACTAGACCAATCACCCCTGCTAGTCTCAGTTAATATGCAGTACCTGGATGTTTCTGAATTGTAGCTCTTTTAGTATCCAGACTCTCTAACCCTACATAATCCCGTGTACTCAATCATCACCCACTGCTTTGGAATCTATTAAAACTGCATTTAATGAAAACAATGGCAGTTAGGTGTTTTTCATGTCATTAATGGTGGAAAAGTCTACCTTTGTTACATTGTTTTCCTCCCATTTCTTTTTTCTAAATTTTCATGTCCCTTTAACCACAGGACAGATGTCTGTTCCTTGGTGTATGAGGTTTTTTTTGTGATACAATGATAATAACAGACCACCAGGCACTCTCTTGTGATGATTTTATCAATGAAAATGACAGCAAGCTCCCTGTTTCACTGCTATTGGTCTGCACAGTCCCTCATTAACTGTTCTCCTTCCTAGAGTCCAGTCAAACAGGAACATCTCAGTAGGACACAGAGTTTCCCCTACAATTGTCTTCCCTAACAAGTACGAAACAGCCATTCGTCTTCATTATTTTGGTAAGAAAGAAATGTCAGCTAACAGAAAATTTAAGGAAATAAATTAAAAATTATATAAAAATTGTTTATCTTCAGTATTCTAGGAAAGACACAAAGTCTTCATACACAAAAGAACACACACATTTTCATTTTGACAGAGTTCTGCTTTGTCTCATTCTTTTTGATGTACATCTTTATGAAGATATACATATGAATTTATTCAGTTTAACAGGATTTTTAAAGGAAAACTGTGCAAAACCTTCAGTATTGCCTTCAATGTGATCAGGTAAAATCATGGAAGACTAAAAGGAATTTTAGTCTGCTTTTAATATTCACCCATCCTTCAGAAGACAGTCCTGATTCCAGCAAATATACCATGTAAGCAACTCTTTTCCCTTGAGGACTGAAAGTGTTGGGCTCTCAGAATGTATTACTGAGAGGGGAAATCAGCTGAACAGCCTCTATTACCTTAGTCTGGGAGGAATTCCATGAAAGTCAAACATGAATATTTTACTGAGGAAGGGAATGCCAGTTTGGTTTGCTGTAACTTATTTATGAGCTAAATTTCCAAAGCTTTTTAAGACATGTGCATGCTTTTTGGGTCACACTCGGCTTTCATTACATCAATACACAGAAAAACTCTTTTGTCTTCAGTGAGGTCATGACATATTTACACAGTTATGAATTGAGCAAATACTGTTAACAAGGCTGGGTCTAGATCCTTCACTTTGCTTACTCACACAAGCTCAAAGAACATCATAGCTTCAGGTGTTAGATGTCTTAGAGAAATTTAACACATTAGATCTAATGTTCCCCTGTGTAATCCATATGGCAATAAATGCCTCACAGAGTTTGTGTTTGGCCAGCTATCTTTGTCTTGCTTTCCAAATAAATGAAAACAAGTGTGCCTTCACTAACTAGTTATAACAAGGTTTGACTCTAGTTAGGAGTTTCCCTCCTGTCCAAAAATCTTCCAGCAGTTCTCTGACTTGTAGGGGGGCATGGGGTGAAATCTATGACATCCCCATGGCATATAGAAATAAAGGTCTGGAATTATTAATTGCAATGCCATTTTCAGTACACCTAAAAGTAAAATTTGAACCCAAAGAATTGAAGAACACCTGATGAAAAAGAGGCTTAAATCCAGCAGACAGGTATTTTAGATCAGAAAAAATGAAATAGTGCAATTTTCTTACTTGTTTTGTGGTCCTTGATCTAGCACTGAGTCTATAAGGAGGAGGCATTGTCCAATTCTGAGATGTAAGTGAATGATTTATTAGGTGTCCAAAAGCAAACCTGTGAACCACAAGATATAAAGAAAACAGGCCTAAAATGGTCAGTCCAGATTTCCTGCTAAAGTAAAGACTGTTATATTCATTAGGGAATCTAACAAAGAAAAACATTACAAATATCAAAACCATGTCTGATCTTAAAGCTGTAAAGTAGGAGTTCAAGAAATTTCAAGATGGGTGATTTGTTTAACATTTGCATTACCTGCATGACATTGTGTAATCTCAGTGTCACACTCTTGAATGATAACTCTGAAGATCAAACTGACCCCTTTGCCTCATGCTGGCTTTCCCATCCAACACTAATTATGATGTTTGCCTTTGTGGGACTTTTATATGCCTGGCATTCAAATGCTTTTTCCACTTGTGGCCTCAGTTGGTGTGATCCTACTTCAACAAAAAGACATGAAGCAGGGCTGGTTTTTGTTTCCATGTTTCCCTTTCTATGCTTTCACCTGCCTGCTAGAAGTTGACAGAATTTTATCAGAAACACCAGAATTCCCAGTAGGTCAGTAGATAAATATTTAACTCAGGAATATTACTTACCTACCCGGGGTTGTGAGATTATGAGCCAATGTCTGCATAGTACTCCAAAAACCTTGGATGAAAAGCAGCATGAATATGAAAAGCAGGGCTAACTACACATCTAGAATTTTAAATGTATTGTGTGTATGTGTGTGTGCATAGAGGTGGGTGGGTACGAATATGTGTGCATGCTTAAGCATCTATACATTTGCATTCTCATATACATTTAGAATCACTGTATTTAGGAATCTGTAGCTGTTGCATATCAGCACCATCCAGGGGACTTCTTAACACCTCTCCAGAACTACATGAGACTCCTCTTCTCAATAGTCAGGACTGTGCTCTGCATTTTTCCCCAAGAAATCCTACCCAGCACCCTTACAGGGAAGACAGTTGTTTTCAGCAAAGCTACAAAAATTGAAAAGAAAAATTAGCTTTTATAATAAATTGAAATATTCACAGAAGAAAGATATAGTCACATCCCTACAATTACATTCTATCCTAGAATGCTCAAAAAAATTCCTTACTCATAGTTGCTTTCATTGCTTTCAGGCCATACCTCCCAGTTGCCTAAAAGTGAACTGATTATATATCTGCATATCACATATCCTTGGAATACTAAGGCAGCCGTGCACCCAAGGACTTCTGAACCTACAGACATATAGGCACCTGTTCTGCTCCTCCTTTCTTTTTCCTTTTTACCTTTTTTTCTCCTAGACTTCAAGTGGTTTGAAGTTTCCCTGAGTGTTTCCCATGCTTCAGTATCTCTGACTGCACCCAGTCTTGTTTGTAGGATCTGTGTCATAAATTGACGTGGTCTTTCTCTGAGAATTATGATTTTCATAAAAAACTTTAGAATTTAGGTGCATGGTGTGATTATGAGATGGCATTCTTTTAGACTAATTCTCAACGAAGATTATCGTGGTTTGTTTCAATACTGGAGAGTGTTCTTAAACTTATCTTTATTAAAAAAAAATGATTTGCAATTCATTTGCAGTCAGTAAATATTTCACATTTGTACAATGTTTTTTGTCCTCCTCTCAGAGTCAACTTTAGTCAGTAACAGATGTTGTTATGTTTCTTTTGTATCAACTTTGGAAAGTAGTCTTGCCTCCTTTGGGATGAAAAGTGCTTTATAAATGTAAGCTTATTGTTATTTCTTTATGAGTATCTTTGACATTTCACTGCTGTTGCCCATGGAACTTTGCCCTGGTAATAAAGCTGTTAATAATACACTATCAGTCAACTTTGAGAAAGTAATGCAGTATTTATTGTGTTAGCATCAATGTTTATTATTCTTCATTCAGTGATATACATTACTTGTGTAGCATTTCTGATGAAGAAACAGTGTTACTGGTGAAAAGATGGAGCTGATTCTTCAGGGGACTTGGTACAAGCTTTGAGTCAACTTTAGAGGAAATACAGAATTTTCTACGTAAGACGTGATTCTCTGAGCTGTAGGTCAGTGCTCATTGTGTATATATCATTTACACACAAACCCTTAAGCCTGGAAAAACAGGACAGCCCTCCTTCAGTAAATAATTCTGAGACAAGGTGGGGAAAAGAGCCCATCTGAACATTTGCTGATAATTATATGGTATTTTTAAAGCTCACAGTCCTTAATCCAGAATCTCCCTACTTTAGTGCTTTGACAGATGCTTAGAGAGCTAAAGAACAGAGTATCAGAACAGAGTATAATAGACTTTTATTTTTAGAAATCTAGTCAATAATTGTACTGAAATTTTTACTTCTATTTTGCTGTTAAAATAATGCATGTGTCTGCGTACCCAGAGTGCAGCACAGTATCATGGAATAGGAAAACAATTCTAACAGAAACAATTGTTGTCAAATTGCACTTTGCTGCCTGTTCAAACTATGCAAAATCTTTTAAATGCTTTTGACGGGTTTTTTTATGCATTTTCCTTTTCACCTTTATAGTGTTATCACACAAATATAACAGAGATGGGATATCAGTGTCCTAGATGTAAAGACAGTCATAGAAAAAGATACAAAGAAGGTACAGGCTGAAAAAAATACAGAAGACACAATGGAAAAATGTAAAAATGACATGTTTTAATAAGCATGGAAGTCAGAGTTTTAAGAGAGAAATTGAAAAGACAAAAATTATATAGTCTTGCCTATCTTTATAAGTAACATAAGAAGCAGCATGGGAGGAAGTAAGAAAGTGCTCGTCTGAAAATGGAACACATAGGAGAATAAAATACCACATGCCAAAGTCTGTTGCCAAATTCTTGATAATGAATGAGCTCATCTTCTATCCTTGTTTTAATTATTTATCCATAAATCATACACACCAACTCTTGTGCTTTTCCTTCTAAGTAGATAATAATGTAGAAATATTTGCCATTTCATTGATGTACAAGTTTCCTTTTCATTCTACACCATTTACTTCTTCCAACAGGAAAGCTTTCTTCTGCACTAGCTACAGTATAGTCCAGTTGATCTCAGCCTTTTATTCTCCGTCTTTTGGGGAATGGACACCTCATGGATTTATGAAAGAAAAATAAGCATATATTTACAATACAAACTGGAAATAGAAAATGACACTATAATGAGGAAAATTACTGAAATGAAGAAACCACTGTCTTCTTTTGGATAAGTGTAATTAAGAATAATTTCCAACTGTGATGTCTGCAGGCTTTACATTTTCATTGAATTAAAACTCAATCTGCCATCTCCAGCTAAGTGACTGTCACTGAAGTGGAGTTACCGAACAGCAGAATAACAGACCAAAACAACATCAAGAATCCTGTTCTCCCATTTTTTGTTTTAGCATTGTTCCACATAATCTCTGTTGCCAAATGCTTGCTATTATATACTTCAATTCTGTCAGAAGCATCTGACAGACAAAAAGACCTGGTCTGCCTGCATGTGAATCCTCATCATTATTTACTTATTATCAGATGTCAGCATAAAAGACTAAATATAAACTGCACTGTGAGTGAGAATGTAAGGAGAAATTCTAAAGCAGTAGATATTTGTTCTGTCGTCTCTTCTCCATCACATATAATTTGTTAATACCTTTGTCATAAACCAGTGGAAAACACCAGTCTTTATATTTTGTTTTATAAGCCAAGATGGGTCCCTTTGGGAATAGGTTTCTGACAGACTTATTCTTTACATTATTTTGAATGAAGTCCATTGTAACTGATGTCACTCCCTGTAATGTATCCCTTTGAAATCCACTTTACCTTCATAAACCAATGGATCTAAAATGTCTTAAGACTGATGCAATGGACAAAAAATTAAACAAAAGTGTGAAAAACCTGTGATTTCATTTCTATAAACCAAGTCTGCTTCCAGCTATATAGCTTTACAATTAATGTTGTTTATGAAAATTAAAGTTTCTTGAGACAATGCTGACTGGAAAGATTGTCTTTCCGATTAAAAGACACTTTGTGAAGTCGTTTTAGACTTGAGTGATGGATTGTCACTCAACATGTAGCACTGTTTAAGGAAAGATCAGGTAAAAATTATGGCAGAGAATCATGTACTTAAAGCTGTAAAGAGTCCAAGAGAAACAGAAACAATACTTTAATAAACTTCATCACTTATTTAGCAGTAGGGTTTTTTTCAGGTCTGAAACACAAGAGAATTAAAGGAAAGGAAAAAAAAAAAATGTTAAGAAGAACTGAAAATGATACCTTTGCTGAGGATTTTCACTATCTCTCTTTTTTTAAGCCAGAATAATAATTAAAAAAAAGCTCTTTATTGTTTAACTCTACCAGGAGAACAGTAAAACAAAGACAGCTTAGTATCTCTTTCTGTCTTAACAGTGAAGAGAAAACCACAAATTAATTGTGTTAGAAATAAATTGCAGCTGATATGGCTCAAAAAAAAAAAAAGTAATTCATAGTGTTGAAAGATGATTCTGCTAAAAGACTTGCTTGTTCATTTGTTCTGAGATCAAGTACAATGAAGTTTTGCAATATATCATGCCTCCCCAGCCCACTAGAAATTAAAACAAAAGGAATTCTTCATATCTCATCTATATTCAGACCATACAGGGTGGTGTCAATTACATAGTAGACTTCAGCTAAAATATCTGCTAACAAATGTAGAATGTAATGGAATTCATAACATAGTAATGTTCTATCTCTGGGACAAATAGCTATGGTACAGGGAGAGAAAGAAATAATAAAAATCATGCTTCATATTGACTGATTATAATAGAAACAAGGCACATGGATGACTTGGAAGCATGGATGCTTTGAGGATATAACTGGCTACATAAATATATAGTTTAAACACTTTTTTTTTCTTTTTAATCTTCTGTTCTTGTACTTCTGTTTTCCTTTTCCATTAGATCAAGGAAATTTTTTATTGTCACCTGCAGCCCACAAGACAAAACAGTGTGATAGTTATTGGTAGCTCAAAAGAGATGGGTGAAGATAATTTAGAAGGTGTAATCTATCAGCAAGTAAAATAGATTAAATAATTGGTGAGAGAAAATGTTATTGATACTTGCTTATCTCAGGAAATATTTCCCATTTTTACTGTGGTACAGTTAATTTGTAGACCCTGGAGAAGTGAAATTGCATAATGAAACCAGCTTCCCAAAATCCAGTAATGAATATCCATCTATTTAGAAGGCTTTGGTTTTTTTGAAAACACAGTGTCTTGGAGGTATTTTCACAGTTTGCAGATGTAAACATATATTTTAGAAGCACATAAAATTTTCATATGAGCTGATTTTACAGATCAATTTCCAGCTGTTGTTCTATGGCTGTTATGAGTCACGTCTCTTGGTTCATGTCCACAAACAAAGTGTCATCTGCAATTCAGCTATCATTTAACTGAATTTTGCGATGGTAATCTAATATCTTTATTTGTGTGTGTCATAACAAGACACACAGAGTGCTGGTCATGGAAATGAAAGCATAGCAGGATGCTTAGCTGAGAATGCTGTAGAGAGGAGTTTCATGCTGTCCCTAAACCTCTGTTGGGGTATTGTTGATCTCACCAGAGACACAGCAAGTGGTGGCAGGGTCAGATTCTGTTCAACTGAGCAGTGATTTTGTTATGAAGCTAAATGTATCCTGCAGTGTTTCCAGAAATGGGAGTCACTTTCATTACACTGCAAGGTAAATATCACTGTCTTTCATTTCTAGGGATTGTAGTGGCCTGTGCTGTGCTAATATGCTCTGTGCTCTGCTTCATGGTACCTGAGGAACTTCAGTGATATCTCTTCACCACAAGTGAACTATGATCTTTAGAAGCCACTTGCACGTACTGAGTGTTATGTACCTATAGACCAAGGGGGAATTTCTTTAAGCTCAAAGAGAGTAGGTTTAGATTAGATATTAGATAGAAATTCTTTACAGTTAGGGTAGTAAGGTACTGGAACAGGGTGTCCAGAGAGCTGTGGCAGCCCCATCCCTGGAAGTGTTCAAGGCCAGGTTGGATGAGGCTCTGAATAACTTGGTCTAGTTCAAGGTGCCCCTTCCCATAGCAGGAAACTCAGAACCAGATGATCTTAAGTTCCCTTCCAACTCAAAACATTGATTCTATGATTCTATGATTTTATAAAAATGTTACCCTGACATTCATGACCAGGAATTAAATGCAAGATACAGTCTTCTGCAGCAGAAAATATTTCCCACACAGCAATCTGGCAAAATCAATGGACATAAATAGTAACACAGACCACACTACACCTCTGCCTGGGATAATCACCATCATAAGGAACAATGCACACAACACAAACCATAATTTCTGATGCTAGGCAGTAATAACTTATTTCAAAAGCAATGTATTTTGGCTGTACATTGTTGAAAGATTCTCTTGAACTCAGCCTGCTCATTCTTATATCATATATTGCCTTTGAGAAAAAAAAAGTGCAAGGCAATGCATTTTATCATATGTTGATTCTGTCAGATCTGTGTGTTGTTTAAAGACACCTTGATTTCTGGACAAGGCAGAATTACATTCAAAATTGCTCAGAAGGAAAAGGGATAGCAGAAAAAAAAATGTATCTACATCAGTGGCAATCAGAAGCATATTGCAAGTTTTCATCATCAGATTTTATGAGCAATATTTGAGTATCTGAGTATCTGACCCACATATGTAATAACTGGAGTGTTATTGTTTGGTTTGAATCTTGGCAAAATGCCAACCACCTCCCAGTGCGACAGTTTCAACAAAGGAGTGAAGGAAAAAAAACCTTAAAATTGAAACTGATATATATATATATACACCTATATTTACACGAATTTACAACATATATATGTATAAATATAAAAGACAAACCAACAATAACTTAAATGAAACTTCTCTCTCAACAACACACAGGTTTCACCACCCAGAACCCCAGAGAAACACACCCCAAAGAGAGGGAAAGAGCAACGCAAACAAAACAAAAGTATTTTACTTCCCAAAGAGCAAAACTGCTGTGGATATCTCAGCACAGGAGCAGTGAGACCTAATCTTTCTGAGCTGCAGGAGCGAGGTGCCCTCAGCACAGCCAAAGGGAGAGGAGCGGGACACTGGGAGCTGCTCTTTGACTTATAGTCAAGCTGACGTCACATGGCATGAAATACTTCATTGGTCACTTAAGTCAGCTGATAATTGTCCCTAATCACATGACCCACAAAACTGGGGCCTAGCTAAAACTAAAACCTTAATCTGAGTTTTTTGGGGTTTATC
>JAWWEU010000040.1:7731217-7778573 GCA_035583155.1 Acropternis orthonyx
AAATTGCAATCCAAACAATACAAAAGTATTTTACTTCCCTAAGAGCAAAACTGCTGTGGATATCTCAGCACAGGAGCGGTGAGGCCTAATCTCTCTGAGCTGCAGGAGCAAGGTGCTCTCAGCACGGCCGAAGGGAGAAGAGAGCGAGAGCACACTGGGAGCTGCTCTTTGATTTATAGATGAGCTGATGTCAGATGGGATGAAATATACCTCACTGGTCACTTAAGTCAGCTGATACTTGTCCCTAACCACATGATCCACGAAACTGGGGCCTAGCTAGAACTAAAACCTTAATCTGAGTTTTTTGGGGTTTATCAAACCCATAACAAGATGCATGTTCCTAACTTAGGTACTTATAATTAGTCCTTGAAACACAGATGGAGCCTGGGTGTTGAAACTGGACTCACTTCACTAAAGTACCAAATACATTAGTCATTTGAGAATGCAAACTTTAATTTAATAGATATTTATGGTGATCTCTCTTCTCAAATTCCATGTGCACACCAGGTAAGAAAACTGCTTTAATGAGTCAGTTTCTCACTTGTGACCACTTTTAAAAACACAATCAACAGTGAAAGATGTGGTTAAGTGAAAGGACAGATAAACAGTCTAAGACAATAAAAATGATAAAAATGAAAAGGTGGACATACCTGCTGTATAAAGACAAGCAAAATATATAAACAGGTTGAACTTCAATGATTTTTCTCAATATGTTTAAAAAAATAAGTCAAACTGTCAGCAGGTTTGAATGATTCAATTCAACCCTTATGTTTTATAGCTTCTTAACCATACATTCTTTGGTCACATTTTTGCTTCCTAGTGTGGTGTACATGCCTTCACACCAATAATGTGAAGTATGTTTTCACTTTATCACTGGAAATATAAGCTATTAAGAAACCTATTAGACTGAAATTCAAGAAATAGACTGGTAATTTCTCTGTCATTATGCTTTTCAAAAACCTTTGATGATAAGACCCTTGGAGATATTTCATTTGTAATCAAGCATTTTTTTCCCTACCTGGAATAAGTTCTTTTGGCAGAATCATCTGCTAAGCTAAGCTGAGAACTGCTAAACTGCTTAACAACTACTTTCTTTCATATGACAGGTTAGATGAGAGACTCTGAAGATGAAATCCATTTTTCTCATTAAAGACTGTATTACTGTCTTCAAAGCAGTTAACCACACAACATTTGATGCTTATTACCACTTATCTGCTATAGTCTAGCAAAAGCACACTCACTCCTGAAGCAGAAATCAAATTTTATATACCAGATTAATTCCCATGACATTCAGTGAGGTGTCCTGCGAACTTTAGATGAAATTTCACTAAAATAGTTTAAGCAAATTGCAAATGAGTTCCCACATCTGGCTTGAACTCATCTATCATTCATTGTAACACGAATAAATGAAGACATTCATCACAAAGCACGCAACAGAAATTGTGTTCTCCTATTGATATAATTAAATACTCATAGAGGGCTAAATGCATAATAGCTTCCAGACCTTTTATTTCATGCCAGAATTCAATGGCTCCATCCTCATATGTTCCTAGTCAGAATCATTGTGAACCCTCTCCAGTTTCTAAACATTTATTGCTAGTGCAGTAATAATAAACATCTTGCATTTATAAAATGTAATGTTGCCTAGAATTTTTCATTTTTCAAGAATGTAGATCACACTGTCTAATGGCTCTCATATGTCCGGCATGCCCATGAACAATTTGTCTTCTGAGTGGAGTGTTAATCTGACACCTCAAGGACAGAGCTGGTTTCAAGAAGACTCCAAGAAAAGTTGGAATATTTCATGTGTTGCAATAACTACTGAAAGTCCAAGTATAATTACTCTGGGATTACTCAAATCTCTGGATTATATTACTTCTGCTTTTTGGTGTTTTATTCAAATGGAAATTATTAAAGATGCCAGGAGATTTGCTTTTAACTTTGGATGTATGCCAAAAATAATTAAGAGAACTTCTAATAATAATGACATTTATTGTGCAGTCCCAAACTTGATTTAGGGAATGGTATGCAATAAGTTTCCTGAATTTCTAAGATACTTGGAGACACAAAAAAGTGATACACCCAATTTAAAGCTATGAACACAAGCTGTCTTCTGTGTAAGAATGAAAATCAAGTCATATTCTATCATCCACGTCTTCCATTGATGTTCCTGTCTCACTTCTCATGTCCTCCATGAAATATGTTCCACTCATGCTATAATTATATTGCCATAATCAAAAATCTCTTTATTTCTATTGAGAGTTGTCTTCTGCTATCACTAAGCTGTGAATCACATGTTCCTATGCTTTTAAAGGTATTATTGTATCCATGGTGACATTAAGATGAAGAATTAAAGGTGTTTTATCTTCTAGTTAGAAAATAAAAGAAATTGAGATGTAAAGAAAATTAAACTCAATTAAATAGGAAAAATATTCTGTCCTTCCAAAGTGACACTGATGGAAGAATGATTTCTCTAGGTTTGTTTGCATGTGGTCCAATTATTCATGTGATTGCTTGCTTAAAATAGGACCCAAAGTAGCTGGCAAAGAAGTCAGCTCATGAGCCAATGAGCTGAATCACTCAGTTTACACTGTTTCTTACCAGCAATAGAGTATTTTGTACCAGAAAATTGGTGACAACATCCTAGAATTTTATAATGGCTAAATTAGCCACTGGGTGTGATATTTTTTCATTTTACCTTAGATGCCCAAATAATTCATTCAAAGTGCAGACAACATAGTTAATTATTGGATAGCTTGTTTGGGATGAGATGAATCAATGCCTCAACATCCCTGCCTCTCCTCATGGACTGTGAAGTGAGCCTGAAGTGACAACCTGAGGTGTGGATATTTACCTGGAGCCAGATGACTCTTGGTTTGCTTCTCCTCAGTGATAACAGCAGTAAGTGGTGACAGATGCGCTGTGTTGAGTGCTCCAACACACTTCAGTGTTATCCTGAGGGACCATTCCTATATGACTGTTTTCCATTCTGAAAGAAGGAGAAATCTAAATGGTTCTCCATTTGACAGTCATGCAGAGCTTTCTTCAGTTTTGAAAATAGAAAATCCATTGTTTGGCCAGGGGAAATTACTACCCTGATGGTGAAAATTGAATGTTATCTCTGAGTGTATAAGCCTTTGAATGAGAATGGAGTCTTTCCAGCTTTATTCCTAACTTTATAATTAATTTGGGTTCTATTTTCTAGACTTTACTGCCACAGAAACACTGCTGACGTAGCAGGAAATGAATGGATTGTAACTGGGGAAGTTTTGCTTTTATGAGTTGCTCACTTTGTTTAATGAGGAGGACACAATATTTTAGATATTGGGCTCTGCACATGCAGAAGGCAACAGAAACTTTCCTCACCTTCTCCAGACCATGTATTACTTTATCAATAGAATTTTAGTGTGAAATTTCTAAAATATATATGACAATGAGACAGAGACACTGAAAAACTGCAGTGCTTTATGAAAATTAGAGTAGTAGTGTGACAGTCACATCATTTAGTCATTGTGTAAAGTGTTAATCAGAATCAATTCTTACTAATTTCTCTATGAAAGAGCTATAAATTAATTTAAATCAAATTCTAGTTCCAAGATGCAAATGACAAAAATATGTTCCTGAATGACTCGCAAATTTGTATTTTTAAATTGTTTCGAAACACTTTGCATGTTTTCTGTGTTGGATTTCTCATTTCATCATCCTTTTCTTGCTAAGAAGTCCGCTGTCTGGCTGAGAAAAAAAATTCTTTGTGAAGCTCATATTTTGCTGTTAAAAAAATGATTTGATCTAAAAATTCCATTCATGTACAGTCTTTTCCTCAGACTCTATAGAATCCAGAAATCTGCACTCTGTTGGACTTTGAGATTGTAATCCATATATCTTCAATTAAAGTAAATAGACTTTAAGCTGACTGCTACGATACAGTAATTTCTTCAATAAAATGACAAAGATTGCAACCAAGTAAATCATCAAAACATTCTGCAGTGGTGTTTTTAATCACATGTTCATTTTGCTTTTAATTTATCTACTTACAAAGAAATTTATTTTGCCCTGTTTTTATTTTTCACTGAATTTATTTTTGTCTCCTATTTCTTTGACTTTAGTTTTTGGTAGTAATTTATACTTGAAAACAATATAAAGAATGTGCAGTTAAGACTGAAACTCTGTTTAAGTGTTGCATAAATGTACTCACAGGAATTGCAGCACTTGGAAAGATTTCAAGTATGACTTCTAAATCATACTCTGATATCATTTATATTCATATATGATTTTTGGAATATCTTTTACTTGCCATGATCCAACACAACTGGCAAGCAATATCTTGGGTACTCTCTAATCTCAGGAGAAGAAAATATATGGGATGACAGTGCTCAAGGAATAATTATATATGGATTTTTTTTTTTTTTTAAGTAGAGAAAGCCTGAATGATTCTCACTGTCTTAAAAGAATTACATATGAGGACTATTTGTTCAAATAGTTAGGGTCCAGACTATGGCTGAAGAGTGATCTGTAGTGATCTGTCCCTGATGCGCTTATCCGTTCACATGGATCAGCTACAACGAACTGGAATGACTGGGATGTAGGTGATCTTGAATGCAAACTTTTTATCCCCCAATTTAGCTTTTCAGGTGTAGGATTTGTGTGGAATCTTTGATAACTTTTGTGTCACCTTTAAAAAGCCTTTCTGTAAGCCATGTTTATCTTCTTAAGCCAGCTAAAATATCCTCGGGAGGTTTGTCTTTGTTTTACACAGCAGTAATTTCTGTATTGTTTTAGAGAAGCCTTGACCAACTGCTGAACAGCAAAATTGGCAGTCAGTGATGCTCAGTGTTGAACAGACATGTTGCTCCTTATGTTCACTTTACTGATTTAACACAGTATTTGCTGGTATTACAAGTGTTTTCCACAGATGTCAGTTCAGATTCCCCTTACTGAAGAGGAAAAAGAAGGATTTGCCTAAGTTCTCTGTACTCATAGTTAAAAAAATATAAAATAAAAATAAAAAAAACTGAAGGCTTTCTAAAAATGAAATTTTAACGTCTTATAGTTTCTCTGGTAATTCTCCTCTTTCTGAGTTATGGCTTTACAGGCCAGAATTATGAAACTACAAAATTTTTAAGTCAGTTGCCATACAGTCATTTTTAGTAAAGGTGAGACACGACAGCCTTTAACATGAAAGACGGAAATTGAGAGGTTTTTTTTGCTGGTGTACTAATTCTGGAGCCAAAGCACTTACAAGAAGAGCAAATTTATAAAGGCAATACAAACCTTAAACCAAAACACAGTAAGCTGATTGTGCTACTACAGTCATATCCCTGCAGTTCTCTTGAAAGTGTGGTTTTAACCCTGACCAAATGAATATTAAGATATCCAACTTCTTACAGCCTAAAAAATAGGATTATTTTCATGGAGAATCAGAAAAAGTCATGCTGAAAGGGGGTTTTTGTGTTTTGTTTTTGTTTTTGTTTCTAATTAAAAAATGAAGTTAAATTTTAAAAGCTATTTTTACAAATAACACATATTATGAAATTATGTCTTTGAAAACTTTACCTGTAGTAATATGGACAATCAGGTTTTTCTACAATTATGACACTATTAAGATAACATCAATCCAGTATTAAAAACAGGATAATTGCCATAGTATGTAAATATTCACTAGGATTTTAATTTGTGTTATTATGTTAGACAAAGAACACTATAATTTAAATATTAATTAATGTTTACAATTAGGGGTTTTTTGGTTTTTTTTGTTTGTTTGGTTGGTTGGTTTGGTTTGGTTTAGGTTTTGTTTATTTAGCTTTATTTTTTCTTATTTTGTTTTAAATTCTAGGAACCTGGTTGCTTTACTTATGTGTCTATTCAGCTTGGGAGTTGCATTCATTTAATTTACTTTTTAATATCTACACTGCAGATACTTACAGTGAGATTATTAAGTGCAATTTTTAATTATTATTTATTGAGTCTCAGTGACTCCTTCATCAGTGGACAGAAACAGGTAATTTTAGGAGAAAAAATTGTGTAATTTACATTACATGTTTATTCTCTGGTGAAATGATTCAGGCTCTTAAAGGACCTATTTCTTTCTGTTGGCTGTAAATTCTGCACAACAAGCTTACATGCACATGGTTACATGGTATAGATCTATTCTAGTCAGTAGAATGCTGATTTTCCATGAATGACTATACTTGTTTGGGGTTTGTTTTTGTAAATCTTTTCTTATTCTTTGGCATTATTTTTTGTTATGAAATAAATAAATAAATTCTAGTTGAAGAAAGAAGGAAATTTACTTCCACCATTTTTCTTTTTTACAAAAATTTTAAAAACTCTTCCTCAAGGATTAACAGAAGTACTACTTCTCAAGTGCTTATTCTGCCAGCATTAGTGTACTTTTTTCTTACAAGAACTATTTTGCCATATGTTTGCTTACATCTATTTGACATTACCATTACAGGGATGTTTGAAATTCCACAGTTCAGGAATTAATATGTTCATAACAATCATGGTATTTTAAGTTTTTTTAAACATTTACCTGATAAAACTAAAATTTTTATTATTCAAATCACATGCAAGAATAAATTCAGGAATTCATTAAGCTGCACATGGCCTTGCTGCATTATAATATATTACATGGTGGCTTAAAGATATTTTGATGAGATATATTGATAGTTTCTAAAACTAAATACTTACAAAACTTCTACAGAAATGCAGATCATTACCTAAACACCTGAAAAACTATTTGTACTTGAAATGCACATATATGATTTAATTTTAAAAACTGTTTGAAATCTTCTAATTTCTGAAACACTAATTCAGGCATTTGCTCTGCATTGAACAACTTATAAACCCCAGGAGATCCTAACTCTCTTCACTCTTAAGGCTACTGTATTTCGTTTAGCCTCATTATTTTCAATTACATGGAAGAAAAGGGATTTCCAGCATGACACATGGGAAGAAATGGACACAGCTCCTACAACTTGTGAGTGTATAAAGGGCATATAAGTGCTCTTTGCTTGGATGTTACACTACAAAGGATGATGTTGGTGGGATCTCTTGTATCTGAATAACTATAAGCTTCAGAATTATCTTCCATTTTCCATCTGTTTCTGTTTAAATTTGCAGATGTATTAGCACAACTCCAAAGTGTGTCTTGTTATTTTGACCTGTTGCACTGTAATTTACATGAATATGGAACAGAAAGAAGCTTCAATCAATAACTGGGATCAAAACAGCCATGAAAACCTGGATCCAGATGCTCTTCACTCTTTTGCTATAGAATAAACTCTTCCACATACAATTATTCTCCAGTTTTAAATATTTGTCTCTCCAGATCTTTCATTTACCATCCTTCAGATAAGTCCACTCGTAAAACATCAGGAATTGCTCTGAAAATCCACTTACACAGGAGGTCTGCAAAAGGCCTGTATGCAACTCTTTTAATGACATTTGTGCTAGATTGGACCCGAGTTTGTGCAGTTATGAGTCTAGTAAAAATAAGTAAAGCTTGTTAATAATTCACACCATGTGGACTGAAAGTTCCTTAAAAAAATAAAGCGCTCTTGTCTCAGTTTCATAATATGAACAGGGATAAAAGCAGTAGCAAAATAAGCAAATATGTTTCTAATTGTGACCTTCAGCAATAAGTAAAAAGCGGATGAGGTAAACCACTAATGAAGCCAGTATATTTTGGAACAATGACTAGTTTCTATATTAGTTTTCCGTTATGTGTTGATTCAATTAGGGATTCATCAACTCTTTCTTCTGAATTGTCATTTGCCTTTTCTTATGGTCAAATAATCTCAGGTTACTCTAGATTTATGTAAAATTCACAGGTAAAGCTGTTTCTTTCTTAAGTTTGGAATTAAATTAATCTGTATTTTTCTGTCTCTTTATGTAATTTTCTATGTTATTTCTGCAAGATGTTCCAAAATATATCTCTTAGAAAACTTGTAAATATTTGGATTTTTATTTTCTAAAAGAAAATTTATCAGGCAAATGTCTTCAGCTGAGTGAAACAGGAGCACTGAGTTCAGGCATGGAGTATGAATTTTTCCAGATCCTATCTACCAAGTCAGGATCCTAGGTTTTGAATTTGTCTGGAAAAGCATAGATTTACAGACTCCGTAACATTAAAGCTACTGCTAATTATACTGACTTGAAAAAGAAAGGAAAAAAAAAACAAAAAAACAAACAAACAAAAACCCCTATACAAAAATGTCTATATAGTGTATATATGTATGTAAGCATAGGAGTATATATACATACATACACACATATGTACACATATAGATGTATATAATGTGTACACATAAATCCTTACACTCTCAAAACAAGAAAATGAAACAGCCTTTTACATAGCACTGTCATTGCTTGAAATTTCATGGAAGAGGATTTGACATTGACTCTTTCCTGGCCAATTCTTTTGTGCTAGCACGTTGGCATTTCCTAAAAAAAAATGTTTTCAGAAGGTTTCTAGTTAGAAGACCAAACTCTGTTATAGCTTCTAAGCACAACTCCTACCAGTTTCAACAGGAGATGGAAGCGTCCATTTATACACTTAAGGATGAAGAAATAAAAGCACTGGAATTTATTTTTGTTGCACATGTAGCCCTCCTGCCAGGTGTTAGTGGTAGTAACCAGGACTTGGTTGAATAACATGTCTAGGGGACTACTTCTAAAATAAATATAAATGGTGGCTTGGTCCCCCACCTAAAACACCAACATTTAGGAATTTAATAATTTAACCTTTTACAGGTGTTCCTTCTCCCATTGCAAGCATGCAGGAGTTCTGAGACTATGAAACCACAAATACCCTTTATTTGGCAAAACACCGTAAGTATACAGTTTCAAGAAGTCAGTAAAACCCACAGAGCATGTTGGGGATACTACCAGCTTCACAATTCCACCTGTTAGTCACACAGCTCTTTCTGGTGTAGCACTCTTTCTAATGGTAAAATAACCAAACATCACCTAGGACATCAGGTTATGTTACTCTACAGCAGTTTTGCCCTCAGAAAGATCAGCACTACTCTTGTCATGGTACCACATTTTTACTTTTTTAATACAAAATCAGGACATGGACTTGATGCATCAAGTCCCGAGGATACTATGAAGACGATCAGAAGACTAGAGCAACTCTAGTATGAACACAGGCTGAGAGAGTGGGGACTGTTCAACTTGGAGAAGAGAAGGCTTTAGGGCACCTATCCTAGCCCCAAAAGGGGCTACAAGAGAGCCAGAGATGGACTTTTTACAAGGCCATGAGGTGAAAGGACAAGGGAATGTTTTTTAAACTTAAGGAAGGTCAATGTAGATTAGATGTTAGAAAGAAATTCTTCACTGTGAGGATGGGGAGGCCCTGGCACAGGTTGTCCAGAGAAGCTGTGGATGTCCCATCCCTGGAAATGTTCAAGGCCAGGTTGGATTGAGCTCTGAGCAACCTGGTCTACAGGAAGGTGTCCCTGTCCATGGCAGGGGGATTGGAAGTGGATGATCTTTAAGCTCCCTTTCAACACAAACCATTCTATGACTCTATGTTAGGTACAGCATTTAGTCTGTCACTTTTTGCTTTTCAGTGCTGCTTTTAGTCTGCTCCTATAAATTTATACCTTACAATATTGATCATTGAAGAACCGGTACATCACTGCCTGAATTTCCTGCTAAAAAAGTCTTACGTAAAGAAATGGATAATTACTAACTGTTAAAAAAGAAGAGAGTATTTGTTTCTCTATAAGGATGGGGGACAGGTTAAGCTATAAAATGGTGTCCTACAGCAGAATTGTTTTGCACGTTCTGCTGAGGTTTTTTATTTCTGTTGGATTTTTTCAAATCTTCACTATTTTTTTTTAAATGGTCAGCAACAATATCAAAGCTATTATTTTATGCTACAGTCAAAAAAATAATAGAAACAGCAGTGAAAAAAGGAAAAATTGAAAGAAGATATTATGAGAAATTAGAAATATCAGTCAAGAAATTATAAAATGAGCTTCAGTTAGACATGAATTCTAATGTACAAAGGGAAAATTACTCAGATACCCCAATCACAGGAAAAAAAAGAATAAAGAAATAGTATATTTCAAAGATAGCACAACATGATGGCTTAGGTGAA
Source organism: Acropternis orthonyx (assembly GCA_035583155.1). Lineage (NCBI taxonomy): Eukaryota > Metazoa > Chordata > Aves > Passeriformes > Rhinocryptidae > Acropternis > Acropternis orthonyx. The sequence continues at coordinate 7,741,326 of JAWWEU010000040.1, forward strand.
CATGATACTGGTTCGCCTGTATGGAAACATCTCAGTGTGTCTCCTTGAATATAAGTGATCATGCTACAGCACAGGGACTATTCAAAACGATGCAGACAAATTGGAAAGGACTTCACAGATGTGAAAGAAAATATAGGAGGCCAGATGTTGATTAAAGAGTGCTGTGCTTTTGTTGGCTAGCTTAAAAAATTAAATCCATACACATACAGCATAAATACATAAACACTAGGGGAAAAGAATTCTTGTTTGCTGAAATACAGGAAAGTACAATTGAAAGTGCATTAGAAGGGAGTTAAAGATAAGAGGAACAGCAGGGAATATCTCTCACAGTAGAAGAGTCTCCTGGGTGAGATGAAAGGATCTTTTTCACCTGAAGTATTTACAACATGGTTACATGAAGGGAGGTTTTCTCACACTCCTGTGATTTTGTGGAGGAGAGACTTTGGGAATTTTGGACCACAATTTTACTCAATATAAGAAAGGAGTTATCAGACAAAGGTATCATTTAGGGAACCAGGCATTGTTCTGAGGCAGACTTGGAATGACTTTGCGCCCAGCTGAAATTCCCTCACCCTTTTTGCGACATTGAATTAACTGTCACCCTTGTTTGTGACATTGAATTGACTGTCAGTGTGAAAACAACAGATCCATTAATTATTATGGATTTTTTTTTATTTATACCAATGTTATCAGCTAATGGGAGTGACTGAGTTGCCATGTGAACCCTGATAGACCTATAATGCTGGCACAGAAGTCCACAGTGCCACTTGTTATCAGTTGTTATTGTTAAAGCTACAGGCAAATGGCTGGGCTGTGGGGCTGGACTGGGCCTGGATTGATGTTAACCGAACAATGCATGGAAAACTACCGGACAAGACATGAGAAATTGCTGGACATAACATAGCCATGTTAGAAGTTCAGAAAAGTAGCAGATAGTGCCCGGGGAAAGGGCTGGATTTCATAGGTGGCTCAAGGTTAGGAACAAACAAACTCCAGAAATAATTTAATTATGTCTGGATTAGGTACTAATCCAGTTTTCAGGGAGTAGTCCTACATTTGACTGCCCCAACCTAATCAGTAAAATAAATCAAATCTATTCTTATGATCATACCACATGAGTTGAATTTGCTTCCATGGGCAGAAAGCAAGGAGTACTAGGGGAAACTTTCCCTAACTCTTGTCACCAGTAGGGTGTCCACTACAGTTTCGACAGCATTGACATCTATTCAATGCTTTCTAACACCTATCAGTATAAGAGAAAGATAAATTAAAACTATATTTATTCAGATTGCAAAGGGAATATGCCCTAAACATGAGAAAACCACAATTTGTAAGACTGAATCCACCCTCAATTTCAAGACCTCCTTAAGGAATTAGAACTTGTCCTGGTTTTCATATAACAGTACGAGAAACATTTATAAGTGTATTGTCTAGAAAATAGTGACAGTAAGTGTTATAGCAGTAGTAAGAATAACAATAGCAGCTGCAATAGTGGTAACAGTGTTAATAAATTGAAGCTTCAGCCACAAGTAACCACATATAAGCAAGATCACGGAAACTCAGAGGGAAGAATTAAAAGGGTTAAAACACTGGGATAGTGGAGAGCCTCATTTGATCATGCTTGTCTTTCATCACTGTCCATCAACAATTTAATCTGTAAGGCTAAGCTCCATACACACATTTGCACCTCACTCAGCTATTAGGCTTCTCTGGGAAGTCTGGAGAAGTAGAGTAAGGCTGCCACAGAAGTTTTTATATGACTGACTGACATTTATACCTAGCATGTCCCACAGGCTTTATAAAGAACATTGTTTAGTGCCAGTAATGTTACATCTTGGTAGGTGAACATGATACATCCATGGTGAAAAAGAAAAGTAGATTAAACCACAACTTTGAAAACTAAACCCTATTTCTCTGGAAAGAATAATTTTGTCCTGGATTATCCTGGGGAGGATCAGTTGTCCTGTTTTTATTTCTTTTTTTTTTTTTCACTTAAAAAAAATTTAAAATGTGCTGAGTTCTTTAACTTCCATCTGAAACCACATCAGAGCTGAGCAGAAGTAACCTTGTTTTTATCAAGAGTTGATCTTAAGCAATCAGGGGAGATATCTGGATTACTGATCAGAGCTACTCTGTTGCTTAACATAGCACATTTCTCTGTCTTCCGTTTTGTACTTCTTGGCGCTCATCCAACTTCAAAGTAAACCATCCTGAAATGATTTTTCCTTTATCCTTTCTTTCTTTCTTTCTTTCTTTTTTTCTTTTCTTTACTGTTTTTTTTTTTATTATTTTTCTTATTATAAGAAACTATAAGCTGTATGAATTTACAGTAAGAATCATGGCATTATTTTAGAATTGCCCCTATGTTCCTGGGTCTGCATTTTGAAAGGGTTGCCAATAATAGCTCTAATGCAAAACCCCTGATATCACTGATGATCTTTGAGGACATTAAACCTTAAATCAATCCCATTGGAAAAAGATGTATGCCTTTGCTATATACATTTATGCCTAGTCACAGTTTCTTAAATGCTGCCTTTTCTTTTGAAACTATGTAAGAAGGCTGGCTTGGGAGGTAGAGGTTTGTCTGGATGCCATTCTGTTACAGACAAAGCCAGGAAAATCCTGAACGAGCTCCAGGAAGAGAGAAATTTGCCAAGACACTAGCTGGAGCAGGAGGTTCCAATTTGTTTGGACAGTATGTAATATGTGCATGAGAGCTTCTGAGGGAGCAGGAAGAAGGGAAAAGAGCACAGGGTACTCTAGAATGAGTGAATGAAATGTTTACTCTTATCTCTTCGAACATTTTGGTTCCATTAAACTGTGAAACAGATCCCTTAAACAAAGTACTGACTGTGTTGATGGTGATGCAGTCATTTGGGTGGTGTCAGCTGCTGCATATCTTCACAATTTGTTTGCAAGAAGAGAAAACAGGTGTGTTGATATCCCAAAATAAGGAAGCACCCAACCTGGAGCTGACTGAGCTATGTAGATATGTCTGGATAGTTCAGAGATTGGTAATTACAGCTAAATTTTCAGGGTGAATTTTTCCTGAAGTAGGTTTAGAGAACATGGAAGTAACATGGATTCAGTACTCTGGGCAGGTAGGGCAGGGACAATGAGGAAGGGACAGGAATATGTTGATTTCGGAGGTTGTCCTATCCAAAAATACTTTTCTTCTATAATCAGAAGAAAACACTAAGCACCTCAGAGGATTATTAATGCCTTTTAAAAAAGGGTTCTGGATGTGTGAGGAACATCACTTTATAGGCCATCATTTTTGTCCTCTCTGTGGAATAATTTCAACATCTTGCTTAGATTTAGCAGATGAGTTTGAAACAAAGCTAGCCTTCAGGACAAACTCTATTTGAATGTCATGAGGTATAATTAGCTCATTGTTTTCTCATGGTATTTTCATATTTTCCTGGAATTGTTCTCTGTGTTCTAATATCTGTAGCCATTCGACCTTCTAATATTGGACCTAATATTAGGTATAAAACCTTCTAATACCTGTAGGTATTAAAAGTATTTCAATGAAATATAAGGATAACACAGTCCCCAGAAAGTCATATTTGATTTGGTTTGAACCCTCTGAAAACTAAACTTCTCCTGTGAAGAGCCTTCAGAGAAAGAAGATTGGCTAAATGTGTCTGGTCCTATTTATCATGGATATACCACTCTGGTGGGGTACTAGGACAGGAAGGGGTGGAGGAGGATTGAGTGTCAAGGCAGTTGGCACTAAGTAGACAACCATTTAGGTTGACCAGATTGGCTGTAAAAAGTGTATAACTAAGTGCATGACTGGACAGTGATTTAAACTGTGTGACCAAATTCAGTGTTTAGAAGTGTGAAGTAACGAAAAAAGGATACGTCCTTCTTGGCTATACATTTATTGTCACAAGGGTGTCTGAACTAGCTGTTATGTCACTCAGAAAAAGAATGTGAAGATGTTTGAATTTTTCTTAGAAGCAATTGAAAAAGTAGATAGAATATAACACACTGTCAGGAAAGAGTCTGGGAGGTTAAGTCCCTGATGGTCTTGAGCTTGGGAAATCACACCTTCCACTGCAAAGAAGGTGTCAACTAAATTAAGAAAAATTTTGGAAAAAAAACTGAGGGTGAACAAAGATAGCAAAACACAAATGTAAGTAAATCAATATAGCAATGACATCTCTCTTTGTGCAGAAAAGACACACGCTGTCCTGAAATGGTAAACTTGAATTTAGTCAGATTAATACTGGCACGAAATGCCATTAAGCCTTAACATAGAACCCATATGAAAAAGCTGCAGAGATGAAAATAAAAATTTGCCAAAAAATACAATTTAATTTTTGTGTGACCATCCTTATTTCCTTCATAAATGCTCTGCATTTTGGAAACTGATTTTTCAAACCTAAATTTTACCTTTTTTATTAAAAAAAAATAAAAAGAAAAAAGAAAGGAAATTGAAAAAAAGCAAAGAAAAAAGCAAGAGAAAAGTTGCACACTTTCTTCAAGAAAAAATCCTGTCCCTAAATTTCTTACAAAAAAATAAAGTAACATAACTGTACAAATTCATTAGCCTAAGAAAAAATAATAAATATAGTAGAAGTTTTGAGTGCACAAAAATACTGATGCTTTTCTACAGTTACTTATTTCAGTTCTCCCACGAGCCATGCTGGAAGCTTCATTGTTGCAGATAGCAGCAACAAGCAGTGACTTGGATACCAAAATTATTTTTTTATTTTTCTCCTTTTTTTTTTCCTTCCCATTTCAGGTAATTTGTGTCTGACACCTTAGGTTTTTACTGAAATTAATTTATTTTAGGCATTTCAGTTCTTGCCCTGTCTCTTTGCACGTTTTTCTTTAAATTGTCACTTAACTTGAGTTTAGCCTTGACCTCTTTATGTGATTCTAGTATTTCATTTATCTAGACTCAATGGATCTTACACTAAAAAGGACAAAGCCTGCAGAAATACAAGATGTTATGAACTCCAGATAGAATACACACACTCTAGCTTGCAACAAATCATCATTTTCATGAGTGTTAAGAACAGAGCTTTAAGATTTTCCTGAGCTTTGGCATATTCATCAGTGATTTTCCTCAATGGAAATGGTCTATTGGAGATATTTTGTGTTCTGTGTCTCAGTTTTGTAGACTTTAGGTCAGCTTGTATGAATCTAGATATGGAAAGTTATAACTGCAGAGCAGTCAAATGTTATGGCTGATCACTTGAGCTTTTATAATACTAGTTAATGTCCTGGAAATGCCATTATAGCATGATTTATTGAATCCTCAAAGCATCTTGTTGACAGTCTTGACAATTACTGATGATGAAGTCTTCAGGAAAGGGCTGTTTCCAGTGTCTGGTACATTGTGGCCCTGGTTCTCTCCATTATATGTCTATGTTACTACAATAATGTGAAGGAGATGGGCTGATAAGCCATGTCTGCATCATGTTGCTTAGTGCAGGAGAATCTTGTTCTTGCTCTTGCCTGGCCCTCTCAGCTAACCTTGTTGCTTCTCACACAGTATGTTCTGTCTCTGTGAGAGGATGTCTGTCCACTCAGTTCAATAGAGATAATTGCTTTTAGTGAAAGGAGTTGTTTTAGCTCCAAAGACAGAGGTTTTACCTCTAGTTTCAAGAGAAAATGGTGTGTGGAAAAATAACTCAGAAACCTGAGGAGGAGAGAGGAAGATATCAGTGAATAAGAAACTGAAGTCTAAGACTTAGAGCTTTGAGTAGGGACAAGAAAAAAAAAAAAAAAAAAAAAAGTATAAAACAGAGACAAAATTATGCCTGGGACATAAGAAAGGGAAGAAAAGTTATGTGAATAAATGAGTAGGAATTGAAACTTGTATTAAAAATGTGAATGACATCAAATAATGATAGCAATGTAAGAGATATTAAAAATGAGCATAGTCCAGAGATTACTAACAGAAAAGTAAGAAAAAGGCTGATGCAGGGATCCAACCCATGAAGCTGTGATGAGATCTGAGCACAGATGAGATGAATCTGAGCCCATTCATTCAAACCACCAATTCCTCCTGGAGCCTGAGCTGAATTTGGAATAAGCTCCAAACCTCAAGTTGTTATTTTGGTTCCAAAATAAAATTTGGCAACTCTCAACAGGAAAGAATTTATTTTCTTCACTTCCCCCAACCAGAGAAAAGCCAAAATGTGAGAGAAGAATAGAGGGATGCTGAAGAAGAGTTGGTCAGTAGAAAAACAGAAAATAATTTGGCCTAAACTGCAAGTAAAAAGAATCAAAATGAGAAATGTCTATGGTAACCCAGGCAGTAACACACCACTGAATTGTGAATGGAGAGAGAGAGGAAAATGTTATGTTAAAGAAACTGAACTTCCTGTGCTTTTAAGTTGTGGTCATAGCAAAATCTGGACTTACTAAATAGGTTGCATTTGCCTTGTAGGGTTCCACGACATAAATTAAATGACACATGTAACATGCCACTCTGAAATGTGAAATTATTGTAGAATGAGAATTTGAACAATGAGAAACAGCTTCCACTTTCACTTGAAATTTCCTGTGCAAAAAGGCCTCAAGATTTGTTTCTTTTTTTAACAGTTAGATGTAAGTAGGCCAAAATGTCATAATCAAAGTTTCTTGCTTCATAAACTTCAGTAACTTCACACATACAAATTGGGTAAGTAGGGTTAAGGAAGAATTACACATTATGGTTTTATTTAGAGAAGTACCAATATAATTATTTAAGGAACTGAATTTTCCCCTGATAACATCAAAGAAGTGGATCTTCAAAGTGAAAGAAAATTCCAATCTCTAGTAAAACTGAAGAAATCCCAATTCTTAGATAGGAGAGCTGTGCTAATTTAAAATAGTGAGGAACTGGCCATTAATTTCTCTCTCCCTTTGCAGCTTTCCATCCTGTAAGAATTACAGAAAGTACATTATTGTTGAAAAATACCTAAACCTCTATTTACATATGCATTTTGTGACATTAAACTAAGCTTGTGGAAGACCCACCTTGTAATAGAATAAAAACTACTACTTGTTCTGCATTTGTCATCCATAAATCTCTAATCACCTTCCTGGAGGACAGTATCATTGCCTTTTGGCAGGTGGTGAGACTAAAGAGTAATAAAATAAAGCAAGTTACCCAACATTACTCCAAAAGAGCACCAGCTTTCACTGTTTGTCCAGTTCAGAGGTCATATCAGAAAAAAAATACAGGGGTAAGGCTTGCAGGGGTGGTCTGAACGATTTCTGTCTGCAGAATTATTTCTGCAAATTTGTGGTGGTGGGAGGGGATGGTATGTGTCAGCTTGCACTGAGAGCAAAGGCTCTGCTTCTCTATGCAGACAAGATCCATCTTATTGGTCTGGATTTCAGCCTCTTTCACAGAAAAGAAATATGTTTAACAGGGGCTACTGAAGAAGGAAGAGTGGGAGGATTAGACTCATGAATCCTAAAACGTACTAACCTGCTTTGTACACTTTTTCACTCTGAAAGCTGAGCTTTGGGTTTCTTGATGCAACTGGTTTGTGGCAAGAACTGAGCAACTGAAGTTTATCAGCACTGCTAAGAAGCTCAGTAATAAGTCACTGCAGAAATATTTATTACCTACCAGTAACCGCTGGTAATTGCTGAAAAAACAACCTGAAAGACACGTCTACACTCTTGCTGGAACGACTTACCATGATGTAATTCCCTAAGCACCTCCACTAGGAGACAGTAGTAAAAACTTATGAACATGTTCTCCCTGTTAACATTCTTTCCTTCTCTCTTTAATATAGCCGAAAAAAAGTATCAGTGTGCACCCATAAATTCACCACAAAACAAAATCAGTTGCTCTAAGTGGACACAGCACTGCCGCAGGACATTTTAGAAAGTCCTGTAGTCTGTAGGTGTACTGCAGTTTTTTTCACATTATATTGACAAGGAAATTAACTCATAAATACTTTCCTCACTTAGTGTTTAAAGGCATTAATACAGAAATAGACCCAATTCTGCAACTGCTGTTGTTGTCAAGCTGATAGAGAAGCTTCTGATAAAACAAGTCCCGGTTTTGGGTAACATTCACCTAGTATTTGGGAAAGATCTTAACAAATTGATACATCTTTTGAAGTAGTAAGAAATGACAAAAACTCGAGGTTTTGTGAGAAGCTGTGAGCCAGTGCCACAGTTCTCCATTGCCGAAAGTGAAGCCATACTGCAGCCCACAGCTCCTGCTTCCAGCCCCAGGGGTCCTTCTAGGATGGGAAACAATGACACTTCCAGGTTCAGCCCTGCCAAACTATCAGACTGGCCACGATTTGGGCAAAATTGCAGCTGCCGAGGCTGGTCTGTTACCTCTCATAGGCAAACTGTTCTCCTAACAGAGGAAGAAGGCTTTAATTACCATTCCTCCTCCCCCTTCCTCTCCCCCCACAGCACACTCAGCAATTCCCAACTCATCTGGCTAGTTTCAAACCCATATTTACACCAACTGGTTAGTTTTGTTCTATTAACTCTCAGACCATTTAAACCATCTGGTTTTCCTCTAGCATGTCCTAGACCCCTGACCTAAGCGATCTCTGCGTTTGAAGTTCATCCATGTCTGAAGTAACTGTTTTTAGAGGTGACAATCCCAATTTCACTTACTGGTGTGGGCATGGTCCCAGATCATGAAGTGTGGTTACATGATGCCTGTGCATCTTCTCCCCTCCACCACCTCCTGCCACATTTGAGCCAGGGTTATGCAATCCTTGCTACACACAGTGCAGCAATAGAAAGTATTCATATTTTGTAACCACAAAAAGAATTTGGAGTTCTAGTGCATTTTATATCTCCTACACTAAAAAGCTACAAAGCTGTGATATTTTTTTCCAGGAATAGTCTCACAATAGAGAGTGTTTGGGTTTGATTTCTAGGGATTCTTGCTAAAATTATTATGTGACATCATCTCAGGCCCTCACCCAGATATCTAGGAAAATAAATTGCCCTGTCTGGGTGTTCAGGATAAAAAGTAGTTCCTCATTTAAAAACAATAAGTTTACATAAAGGGAGTTAAATGAACAGAGTTTTTTCAGGGGGAGAAACCTTCTAAAACATTACTTTGGGAAACTTAAGTAACTAACAGAAGGTGAGACTGGCATCCCCCAAGGCCCAGCCCTGGCCCTGAACTCTTCCTACAGCAGCAAGGGGCGGTCAAGGCTGTGGGCACTGTCCTCCCCCCTTCAGTTACATCCAATGCACACAATTCATTATCCAGGCTCAAAATCCAATTTGAGGGCAGTTTAAATCTTCTGGCCCGAGTCAGAGGCAATCAGTTTGTACTAATGTGTGGGCTGTGAGGGATTCTCAAATGCAGGTTAATGCATCATGACCAGTTTAGAAATAGGCAGGGGGTGAGATGCATTGTTCTGGCAATGTTGAAATCTGTCCCCCAACATAATACTTTTCCTCCATTACAGATTTCTGCATCTTTCCCCCCGTTAATTCATTGCTTCTGAAAAAACACACAGCTTTGCTGGCCATGGATGCACTCATTCAGTGTGTAACCTGAAATTCAGGGGCTGCTGGATGGAGCTTGATCTAAGAAACACACAGATGTGGCAGAGAGAATTGTCATGTACAGTTCCCCACCACTGGTCTCAAGGAGTTCCCACTAAGCCTAGAAGATTCGTTCCACTCTCTTAAGAGTTGCGTAGCTTCTGTGAGCTTTTCTACCCATCCCCAAATTGAAGACCAGGTTTTTCTTGCCAGAAAGGAGGGGTCAATAAAATCCACAGGTTGACAACTGCTCCAGGTGAGTTCCATCATTCCACAGTCAACTCACTCAGCCTCTTACAGTTGCCACATCATCTCCTCTTGCCTTCCCATTACAGCCACATTTTGCCCCTATTTTGTTGCCAGAGAACCAGTCACCCCTGCAGTACTAATGCTCAGTGGGGAATTCCTTACAATTTCTTGAGAATTTTTACATACGTATCAGAGACATCCTATGGGAAATATTGACTGATTATTAGTTTTTTGAACAAAACACTTGAATCATTTAGTTTGCAGTGAGGCAGCTGTAACCTGAACCATTTCACTAAAGGGATGATATGAACCCAGTTTCTAAGAATATTTCATCTTTTTTATTCTGCCTATATTTTTGTGAAGAAAATATTTTCTACCTCTTGTAACTCAGGTAATTTTCAATATAATTATATGTGAAGGGAAAGCTCTTTTCTAGCCCAGGAGAAAATCAAAATGGGAAAATCAAAGGGTTTTTTGCCTAAAAGAAAAAAGTGAGAATATTTCCATACAAGGTCACAGTTACCTAAATAAATCACAGCCAGCTTCACACTCCAGACTGTATTTATATTTTGAGCCAGGGAACATCTGTTTAATAGTGGGTGGTCATGTAACAGTTCCAGAGACAACAGAGCCATCCGAACACTCTTGGAGACACCAGGAAGGGACTTACCCTGAAGTCAGTGAGTTGTAAACAGGAGAGGAGTAGGCCCCACTATTCTGGAAGGTTCTCTTCTCAGAAGCTGAGTAAAACTACATGCCAGGAACTACATGGCAAAAGACAGATTGCATAGGAAAATTCTTATTTAAAGTGTAAAGTACAAAGAAGAACCCCACAGCAGTTCCTCAATAATAGCTGCATTATTTTTTGCATAAATACATGAGAAAGACTCAAAATATGGCAATGACTTCTCAGTGTAGCAGGGTACTGTGTCCCAGTGTCTCCAAATGGTTGGACGAGGAACACAGGGAAGACACAGGCCCTGGAAGTTTTTACCTATACCTTACACAGGTCAAGGAATTAGCACAGAAAATGAGCACAGTATAATTTTGGATGTGGAGCTGACTGAAACCAGAGACATTATCAGAGCTAAACAGTACTATTCTCCCCAGTCGATAGCCCACAGTCTGCTGCTACTTGTAGACACATGAATTAACTAACTATTGAGGGCCTTTGAGCAACTATAGCTCTCTCTGTGCACACACTCTTACCCTTTCCACAGCACCCAAAGAAACAGGAATGTAATCCTCAGTACTCAGCACACTGAGTGAGATGCCACAGGGTACAGAAGAAGAGATCATTGTTGAACACCATCTGTGTATCTGAGATGCCTCATTCATTTGTGAGATTATGTATCTTCTTTCATTTAGGTTATTTCCCTGAAAGTGTACGTCCACTGATTTGACTTCAGAAGGTCAGAGAAGGCAGGGGAAGGGCAGAAATTATGCCTGTAACATAGCTGTCTTTCACCCTAAAATATTTCTGTTAAAACCCCCTCCTGGTATATAAATATCCTGATCCTTGGCCCTTTCTCTTCCTGAAGGGACCAGATCCATCTTTGCATCTTGTCACAGGTGATCAATGTATTTTTCATTAAACTGCCTTTGATTAAGCAGTCTGTGGTAAATAGAAAAAGGGACATTTTCTGTCACTGTTACCTCAGGCGAGTCTCAAATACAAGGCTACAGTGTAGCTTTCCCATGGTAAATCTGAGCAAGGGAATCCTTTCTGGTCTCACCAAAAGTGCAGGCATTTAAGGCATCTAATCCCAGCTAGCCTGATGCTTTTAGCCTGACAGTGGTGTTGTGCATTACAATCCTTTTTGTTGCCTTGAAAATTGGAAGTCTATTTTGTATAAGGCTACTCTACCAGAAGTCTAACAAAATGCTTCAGGATTGAAGGTGAACCCTTCATATTCCGAGGATCCCAAAATTGTAGGCATGAGAAGGGCAACAAACTATTCATTGTTGTGAGGCCTGAAAGATTCTGCTACTGCCAGACTCAGAATTGAATCTTTGATGAATTTTAAATGCAGATGTCTTCTAACTCTAGGTACACAGAACTCTCATATATGCTCTTTAAGCCTCATTAATCCCTAAATCTTGCTTAATTTCTTTTGTGTGGCTAAGTAACTTCATTAAGGGAGAAAATCATGCCAACAATCTACTTTCTTAAACTGGGGGCATAATGAAAAAATACAGATTTGTGAAACAATTCTAGGATGTGGGAATAAAAGAAACTTTGCCATGAAAATAAAAATATGTGCCCCTTTTTTTATGGTTCCTTTGCTGGGTCAGTTACCTGGATATGAATGGGCCTTATTGAAAAATTAATAAGAAGAGCTTAGATGAGAAATATCCACAGGATTTTGTATATAAACCATTCTTGTCTAAAGGTCCTGATAAAACAGCTCGTAAGTATTAAGGACCAGTATTCCCTTTACACAATAAATAAGTGCTATAGTATCCTACATTGGTATCCTAAAATAGTGTAGCAGTATTGTTTTGGGCTGCATGATGATTATCTCAGTTATTATAAAACATCATAACTTTACTGATCAATTCTGATGTAAACTCCTTGTGTATTGGAAATGGAGACAGGCAGATTTACCTTAGTTAACTTGAATTGGAAGTGCCATGATAATCAACAGGTACAGGATGTGATTCACTTGACCTCTTTCAGATACCTCCATAAGCTCAGACTAGCTGACTTCTAGCAGTGCCTGCTGCTCACCATTGACTGTGAAGGCATCCCAGGGTGATCAGCTCAGACACAGCCAGCTGCACTGTAGGATGTTTCACTGTTAGTGAAAAAAAATGAAGTTAGATTCACTGAGGGAATTGTATGAGACTCATCATTCCTGAGTAGAAGTCCAGCAAAAAGTGGATAAGCATTATTCAAGTTCTACTTAAACCTCAAAGTAGACAGCCGGTGCACACATGAGCTCACACCTGGGAGCTCTGCACTTGAGATCATTTCAATACTGTACAAGTAGCCCTTCTCTTCTGTGTGTGTAGGAGTTTAACGTGTACTGTTACAAACCACTGTTGTGATAAGAGGGATTCTCCGACCATCTGCTGTGGCCAAGTTTCAATAACCTGGGAGAGGCCACATGAGAAAATCACCCCTGACATATAGTGGTGCGGTTATACCGGGGCTGATTTTGGCCCTATGCATGTCAGACAGAAGTTTGTAATAAGATTTTCTTGTTCACTCTGACAATCTGCTTCAACCATTCTCAGAAATAACTGCTAACGGCAGATTCACTCCCACTGTTCAGCTTCTCTTTTTCTTTTAAACTGAACCAGACGTGAGAGACAATGTAAAACCCTCAAAGTAACTCTAATCCATTTCCAAAAGATGCTTCAGTCTGTACAGTAGCCCAGGATTCTGTTTACAGTAAACCCATGCTCATGCCTTTGGAAGTGAGTATTTCTAATGTAAGTGCCTGCAAGGAGGAGGAGGAGGGGTGAGAGGCTCTTCAATAGTAATGATCAGGTTTTGAGTGTTGTTGCATAACTCAGTCAATTTGATCATGCACTGTGCTTTATCAGGTTTGTTTTATTGCAGTTTGCTTGTGTCTGTGTCATTCTCATTTTGGGGAGCTTTAGTTCCTGGGAGCTTTCATGCTATCCCCACTTCCAAGCACTGTAAAGCGGCAGCCTGCTGTTTTAATCACGCCTCTCTTTCTCCAATGTTGTTTGCGCCCTGGTACAACCCATCTGCCTCAAATCGAGTGCTCCGCTGGGGCTGCACACATCTGCCAGCCAGACTACCTTCATACACAATTACTCAATCCACCGTAAGGCGCTTTAATAGGAAACAAGTGTGACAACGGCAAGCCCTTTTCTCTCTCTCTCGATCTCTCTCTCTCTCTCTCTTTTTGTTTTTTTTTTTTTTTTCTTTCAACCACATAGTCAAACTGCCCTAATAGAGAGGAAGCTTGATAGATCCACCCAGGTGTAGGTGAAATGGTAGATCCTCAAGCGTAATAGATGCCGTGCTCTTGTGCTGAAGTTCAACCCTGTGTCCTGAAGGGTTGTCTAGCAGCACAGAGATGGGTTGCTCTTTGCACAGTTAAAAAGTCAATGTGCTTCCTCCAGCTCACATGTATGACTGATTTAGAAAGCAACCTGGATCTAGGTGAGTGCTGCATAACTGTCTCTTCTCTTCAGTGCACGGACAAAGCACAGCACACAGTAAGTGGAAAATTTGTATTTACTTATTTTACTTGTGAATTAATTAACTGTGTTTACTTTTGAAGGAATCCTCTAAAGGCTGGTGCAGAAATGAAGCAGAATAATGTTTGTATGCAGATCCCTTGTGTATATCTTCCTGTTTCATTTTACACTGTGCCCTTGTCCTGCCACTTCAGCCTGATTACTTAGACAGTACAGCTGGTCTGAAGAAAATTTCTTATCTAAAACTGAACTATTTAATGATATCAGTAATACATGGGTCCATTTCACTATTAAAGTATGTGTCTGTGTATTACATGATTGCTGAGCAAAAGTAGGGTTTAATAATTTTTATTAAAAAATGTATAAATTAAAATCTTTAAGAAAGTAAAATTCTTCAAATCTTTTTTTTTTTTTTTTTTTTTTTTTTTTGGTCGAGGAGCTGTGGAGTGGTGAGCAGGGAAAGCAGAAAGCAAGAATTAGAAATGCTAGGTATTAAAAAGGGAAGTCGTTTAATGTGAAAAAGAAAGCTGCATTATTTTGGTAAACAAACCATTAATTCAAACATACTGAGAATGTTGCCAAACTGTAAACTAACAAACTGTATCAACTACAGTAGTAGTAAAGCTTGCAACAAGAAAAGAAGGTTGCTTGTCTAAAATGCAAGAGACGTATTAGAACCAGATGTACAGAATCTCAACTTTGAATACTCAGTCCTTCATGCTTGGTTTAAAGCAGCCTTAAAAATTGCCTTTATTTTGCATTTACAACTTTGTATTCACTGTTAAACTGTGTTTGAACTTGAAGTCAAGATTTGATCTTAGAACACACATATTATTTGAGCCTCCTACCAGAGATTTACTTTGCTATTGGGAGTCTATTTACTACTGTACCATATATCCTGAAGGACATTAACAAGCTTTCTGTGATGGACTTTCAGGTGGAATGCCAGCCAGTGTAAAAGAATGTGTCCATTGCATATACAAAATGTTCTGTCTGAGTAAAACACAGGCTGCATAAAAAGGATCTGCCGGCATCTCAAGTAGATGATGCCACAATGTAAGAATGCATACCAGAAGTATGTCTGAATTTATTTTCTGGAGCATCCAATGAGATGACACTTCTCACTTCAGACTTAATTTATTCTGAACCATTACCTACCTAGGTTGGAGGCTGTTGTCAACACTGGAAGTGGAACAAATGAGTCTGCACAGTTATGTCCATGAAATGCTTTCAGTAGTCTTCCTTTCTGAAGAGTTATTTTCTTTGTTCTTAGACAGACAAGTATATACGGTTCTTTTAATTAGCCATGGCTTTAGGCTGCTACAGTTATCCTTTGTGCATGATAGCCACAAGCCTGATGCTGCTGCTGCAAAACATCCAGTCTGTTAACACCATGCTTCTAAATATGGCAATTTAAAAGGGAAGAAGCTGAAAGTTTGGGAAGGTAAAACAATCATCTCAGAAGAAATATTTAGACCTGTATTGCTGGCATCAGACAGTGGTCAACGTCCACCCCCTACAGGGAGAGAATCTAATTTCATTGTGTCTCCCCTCTGCATGAACACTGGAGTGGTTCAGTTCTTACACTAGAGTAGTGGAGTATTTCTCTGGCTCCAACAGCTGCCCCGCAGTGGCAAGGTCAGGTTGTGATTAATAGAAAGTAATTTTCAAATAACTAATAAATAGCATAACTAATCAATAGCAGTAGTCATTTTCTTTCTTTTAAATTTAACTCTGTGGAAAAGGGCTGTGAGACTTTAAAAGCCATAGTCAGCAGTGTTTTCTTTCACAGTCACAAAGTGCAAGTGTTAGTTCATAAGACATTCCTGCGTGCCTTAAATCAGCTGCATAATGTATGTATCTTGAACTCAACTTTGCAACAATCCATACATAATACTACTGTGTAAAACATGGTCCTAGATATTGCAATATAGCTACGAGGTTAAGGTACAACCCCAAGTGAGGTGACAGAGTTATGGAACACATTGTTCACATCTATTCTAACAAATTTTGAGTGGTAGTTTATCCTTTGCTTTCAATGTCACCAATTGTTCCATAAGGCATTTAGGAACAAAAAAGGATGACAATGCTACCTACTTATAGGTTTTATAAAAACCTCTGACAAAGTGTATCCTAGTTTGCTAGTTAGTTTAATTCAAGAAAACTTAAAAAGTGTCATGTGTTTTGATCATACATACATACTGTGCAACTACTGTACTTTAATGTAATTTTTAAATTCAGACATTATATATTTGCATGTAAGTTATAGTATTAACTACTACTTTGTAGTACATCTTTGCAATAGAACAACTTTTAAATATTTTAAATAAGCAACATGTGATACCATTCCTTCCCATCTGTTTATTATGACTGGGAGTTTTGAGCATGTGCGGCATAAGCACCTAATCTACTTCTTTTCTCTTTTTCCCTTTCTGATATACACATAAACATATACACATATAGTCACAACAAATGTTATGTCCTATGCTTTTTCCCCACTTCAAAATGGAGCTTTTTGTCTTTCAAGACCCCTTATGCTGGCTTCAGTACCTAATTTCAACATGAGAAAATATGGCACTTCTGTGTTATAAAGATTAATCCTTACCTCAGCTACAGCTCTTGAGTGTAACAGAGTTTTGGGTTTATGCATAAAGTTGATTGTCATTACCCCTACCCAAAAAATAAGCAGGGGCAATATAATGAGAAGCAATGTTTATTTCTGATATTAATTAGTGTTGACAAGGTTACTTTACTGCAATACATCCATTGCTATTCACTTTTACAATTAATTTGATCTCTAGGGAAAAAAAAAATAGGGTCTGAAAAAAATATCCAGTAAAGCAACTTTATTCACCTAAGTGTTCAGATCTAAGTTTGTCTTCATTAGGCCTTTTGTTTCAATGGATGAATACAACCCTGGGAGACAGTTTGCTTCTCTGGCCGGGGACTGGTTTCTGTAGTGAAGATCTCAGTTCTAGAGTTGTTCTTTCCACTTCTCACAGCTGCATCTGCCTCCCACATTTTGAGGCTTTTTGCAATATCAGTTCCAAGTTCATGTAAGTGCCCAATGGCAAATTGTCAGTTACACTTCAAATTTATGATGGAAGCATAGTGTCTAACACTTCAGCAAACTATAGCAATAAAGAATTTGTTAATTAATAAGTAGTCATTTTGAAAATTTTGTCAATAGACATAATTTTACCATATGATTACTGACAAAACTTGACTGAAGACAGAAATATTACCCACATCTTTTTTCTTTCTATAACTAACATTTCAGCAGAAGGCTTTAATTTTGCTCCCACTTGCTACTATAGTGGAGGCTGTAGGTATTGTATGACACAATGAAACCTGTATTATCTTCTCTGATACTATTACTCATGGCTGCTAAAGATTTAATGAGTCTTAAGCTGAAAAAGATGTAGAAAAAGTGCTTATAGGCATAACAATGCGTTACTGATGAGCATCAAAAGATTACCAGGACATTAGCTAGGATTAGAGGAAAACCTCAAGCCATGTACGTTCCACAAATCCAAAATATTTTCCATAAGCAATCACTGATGAAAGTTTTTCTTCATCTGTATTACTATTCTTCATATAAAGCATCGATTCTAAGTTAGTTCAGATCTTTGTTCGGCTAAATCTGACATGAGGTAGACTTGATAACTCTAGTTAGCAAGTATTGCTAGTTATATTTACATTAATATCACACCAATTATTTACACCAGTACACTTCAGATTTGCAAATTTTACTTTCCTAAGTCTTGGTTTCTTCTGTGGATTTATGTAGAAGTTAACACAATTCAGTTTTCATTCTTCTTACCTTAAGTATCAATGCTGGGTTGATGCATGAGCAGCTGCTTAAGAGGGTATTTTAGGTACTGCCATGGAAACTAAGCATTTGATCTAGAAAGCTTAAGTCCAGTGATAATTAGGTTTTAGTACTGAATGTCTGACACATATTTTTTAAAGAAGGCTTAATACCAAGTAGGTCTGATTTAAAGATAAACAAATGTTTTAGGAATCTGGATACAATAAGATTTCTTGCTGATGTCTATATTAAAATTACCTCAAGTATAAAAAAAATATTTTCAGAATTTCTGGTGTATTCACAAAATGTTACCTTTTGTGTCTTCCTGTTATATATCAACATGAAAGTCTTAAAATTCCATAAAGCTGATTTTTTTCACTTCTTTCACTCAGTGGTACCACAGTAAAGAGGAGTTGATTTGTTGATTGTTGATAATTTTGACCTTAATATATGGACTTGCAGATGTTCACAAAAAGTGCTGGTATGAAATAATGCTGTCATTCTGATTTATCATTCTGATACTTTAGTACCAGTTTGTGAAGTGGTTTTTCTCATAAATACTAGTAGGTTGATCTTCAAAGAACTTAGATGTTGATGGCAGCAGGTACAAGCATTCAGGATAAATGGAAGTTAAACTTCAGGAATAGAAAATCGTGCTTTTCTAGGGCCAAGTTGCGTACTACCCTCTTTTCCCTATGAGGCAGTGGAGTGCAAATGTTATTAAAACAAACAGCAAAGGAGTGCATTTTAAGAGCAACATGCCTCTCTCCTTCTTCTAAAAATGTGAGTTCACTTGAAATGATTAATGGGAAAGGCTTTCTGAGTTTTTTTTACTGCTGTTCTTTAAAGGGTGATAAAGATATATGAACCCCATGATATGCACAAATCCCATGCACAATGACTATGAGTTTGATTCAGTAGCTTATACTCTGGTGTAAAACCTCAGAAAACATTAGTAAGGAAACCATGAATCAGAATAATTTATTTTTCCTATTTTTTTCCTTCAAAATTAAGAGTGCAAAACATATTAAATTAGACAAAAATAGGATTATTTTGTGGTTTTTTTGCAGATCTTATTTTGGATTTACTATGTTAAATTTAACTCAGGTATTATGTTGTTTTCTTCCTTGGAGTTCACAGCAGGGCACAATTTTTATTTGGATTGATTTTAAAGTAACACCAGCTACAAGTTTTGTTACCCTGACAACTTTGAAATTAAAAAACCTGTAGAACTGGGACAAACTAGCCAACAATACTTCACACAGGGAGAGTTGAGGTCAAAAATTAATTTGTTAAATGTCCAGAAGGTTGTACTGGACTTGAAACGCTTCATGAACATAAACCAGTCTTTGATACATCAGCACAGCAATTTTGTGTAGGGCATGTCACAGATGTGGTTTGTACCTGTATAAAAACATTAGTGTTAGCCTCAAAATTTACATTAACATGATAAAATTATAAAAATAGGCATTGTACAAGGTAATGTGACTTCCACCAGAAGGTTTTTTTACTTCAGTAGGTTTTCTAGCAGTGCAAATAGACTCTTACCTCTGAGGGAACTAACACATATTACACTTTTAGTAATGTTGGTTTTTAAATTATAGGCCCTATGTATCCACACAAACATAGATTGTCTATTCAATGTTGTGACAATGTGAGGGGAAAAAAAACCCCAAAAACAGAAACAAACCTGTTTTTCTAAATCTTATTTTAAAAAATTCCTAAAGAACTTTTTTAACATTCCTGTTACAAAGTAAGTCTTGTAGTTGTCTGAGTGAGGACAGCGCTATTCTCCTAGTAAAGATTCTGAAGAGGACAAAAGGCTCTCTATAAGGACACAAAAGTTACAGACGAGTATGTCACCAACAATACCAGCTCTATCCCATGTAGAGTCTTTCAGCATCATCCCAAAAAGTTTTGCTAGACCAACCTGCCCCTTCACAAAATGGGAACATTCATCTCATGATCCTGGGCATCATACTTTAAAAATACGACTTAAGCACCTGAAACACAACTTTCCCAATATTTCACATGAATCAAGATGAAACAAACAAACAAAAATAATAGTCAATCTTTGGGCCATAGAGTTGCCACATGAAGATTTCTGCCTCTCTGAGCCAAATAATAAGCAGAAAGGGCCTGAAGGCAATGGTTTGTAGAGGTTTTCGATCTGTGGGGAAAAGCCTGTTTTGGTTTGTTTTAATCAGTGAGACTCATCCCTAATAAATCTTCCATTGGTTAATGCACAGCTGAAAAGTGATATAGCACTGTGGTATGGACGGAGAAGGATACAATGAAACAGAAGTAGCAGATAATCACAATTTCAACTTTATTAGCGGGGAAAAAAAACCAAAACACCCTTAATTTAATAGACCTGACGTTCATTTCCTTTTGATGAAATAGAGATTTTGAGAAGACAGTGCAGATGGCCAGCACTGCAGAGAACAGCTCTGTCAGGGCTCCTTAAGCATCCACAAGGACACAGCACGCCAGCAAAGCTTGATGGTCCACGGATCAGTGCTTCCACGTCTTCACAGGCCAAATATCGACAAGCTGATGAGTGCATGTGTGAGGTGGCAAGGATATGCCAAGCGAAATAAACCCTGTTTGTTATTTTGTGGAATTACTTGTGGTTCATCATTTATCCTGTTATGAGGAACTCCATCCAGGTGACCTTACTTAGCAGCTATTTTAGTAGAAAAAAGACTTTATAATTTGTTGAGTGAGTTACTGTGTTATCACTGCAATGATTCCCTTCACAAGACATTTAAGGCACATTAACAGGGTATTGTGGGAGAGCAGACACAGCTGATGCCCAAACTGGTTTGTATCTGTGAAAAAAAAACAGATAATTGCTGTCTCCAGAGGGAAAGTTCTGCCAAAACTCACACTGACTTCCATAGTGCATGGAGTTAGCATACAGGTTTTACTTAGCACCTTTACAAAGATTTAAATGTATATATACTTGCATTCGTAATACATCAATCCCACTTCACATTATTAGATTTAAGATCTTGTAGGCTACAAATTTACTTACTGTTAGCATTTATCAGCATTTTCGTGACCAATCACAAATTTGATGAGGAATGACAACACTCATTTGCAGCAATTAATACAACCTCACAGAAAGCAAGGGTTTATGAACCTGATAACCTCAAGTGTTTTGGATTTGTTTAGCCTTAAAAATGCCAGTGGCTACTTGTCAAACTTCATTTGTAAGTCAAAACTGTTTTTCAGTTCTACACCTGCAAAACAAGTGTTCAAAACTTGTAAACTTCTTTATAGATATATATCCTTGGCCCTCAGATATAGTGGAAAGAGTCCAAGACAATTTTTTACAGCTGAATTATAAACACTTGAAAAATGGAGTTTGAAATGAAAATGCTGACACAGCTTTAATTATTACAGCATGAATGATTTTATTATACACTATCCACAGTGTCTATACATACAAAGTACATGCTCTAGTGTTCTAATATTTCATTTAAGAAAAAAAGCAATTACTTAGCAGATGTAGAGACCTAAGCATAAATGGGCTAAAGCAATACTTTTATGCTGTTTGAAAACCTATATGTAATGTTATTACCACATAAAAGGGTTTATACTTTAGAAGACTCAAAGGTACAGAGAACCAGCTAAAGCAATAAACTGCTCTGGTGTACTTAATTAAAAAGCTTCATGTTACTGAAGTCAATTGAAAAACAGAAGGTTCGATTCTTTAAGGTAATTTTGTCCTTTTCTGTTAAGTGCTTATCAAGTGTTAAAGAATTAAAATGTCGTCCCAGCAGTTTAAATAGAGAATAATTTGCTTTTCTTCTATTGAAGGCAATTCTTTATGCTGTCAGCCTAGACACATGTAATAAAGTGGGCAATGTGGATGTAATTGGGTGACACGGTTGGATTTAATTTACCTTTAATTAATGGAATTATAGAAAAAGCTGGAAAATCAGTATTGAGACATGTCAGAAATTAATTTTTTAACGCCAACCTCTTTACATAAATCTGGAAAAGTCTGCCAGGAAAAAAAAAAAAAGCCCCAGAAGAACCCAAAACAAACTTGAGAGGATTGCTACAATATATTCCAAGTTTATAAGCACAGAAATTTAGACTGGATTTTGACTCAGTCACGTTAAAGAACAACCTCCAGACTGAATTTGTTAGTGAAACTAGAAAGTCTAGGAGAAATAATGAATTTCTGTGGAATATGCCTCTACACTGTTTTAGTGTAAAAGCAATTTTTAGTGGTGTTGGTTATGATCCATTTTAAGGAAGTCAGTGCCTTCATATGTTGGAGGGATTTTGTGTTTGGTTTTGGTTTTTTGGTGTTTTTTTTCCTTTTAAAAATGATACTACAACTTCATGAAAAGGCCTGTTTTGGGGAAGTCTAGGTCTTGCATGCACTTTCTCAGCAGGTGAGTGTGGAATGTATATGGCTGAATGAAGGTTCTTGTGTTTCCTTCTTTCTTCAGCTGGGTCTACATTATCTTTGGCATGGTTTGTGCTGTAAGGAGATACCAGGTGATGCCAAAAGCAGGCAGAGAATAGCAGTGGCCTGGGCCCTACTCCCAGGACACATTCTGAAGCGAAATGCCACGAGGTGGGTGGTTTGGATTCATCAAGCCAGGTCTGTCCCATGCTCTGGGAATGTCCACCTGGAGAGAGCTGCTAAATCCTAAGGATTTATGTACAGTGTTCAAGCACAGCACAAAGAGACAGAGCAGAAAACTCTTTAAACTGTAAAAAAAAAAAAAAAATAATTAACATACAAATTATTACTGTTTCTATGTCTGCTGTCTCTGTTGAAAATTCTGCACTCTTTTACCACCTATGACATGTATATGGGGTCTAGCATTCAGATAGCACAGACGATACAAGCATTAAGAACAGAATTTGTCACTGACTCTAAAGAATATGCATGTTGAGGTCCCAACTGGTTCCAGTATGGTTTTATGTCTGGAAAGAAGTAAAGAACAGGTATATTTTTAATTACTTGGAAAGAAGGGAAAGAACTTGGTGACAGTCAATTATAAAGTTGTTTAACCAAATTTATGGGATAGAGATTTTCGTTCACTCTGAGTTCATTCCTATATAAAGTCTAATAGTCACATAAGAATTAGGACACTTGATAAAAAAAATCAAGGTTGCTGTAATAGTTAATTACTATTTCTGAATTACTGATTTCAATTTTTCTAACTCCAGTTCCAGCTATTCATTTTTGTAATGCTACTGTCTGTATATTTTATAGTCCTTCTACATGTTTTTGGTTTGTTTTTTTGTTTTTTGGTTTTTTTGGGTTTTTTTGTTACTGTTTTAAAAATATGGTATTTGTACGGGTACTGGTCTCAGATAAATTTCTAGGTATATAGAATTCATCCCCTGGATGATTAATATTTAGGTTGATCCTATTGCCCTCTGGCCATAACTTTCTTTCCACTGAAAGACCAGTAGTAACTTTAGAATGGCTCTGTAGTACCCACTGCCAATTTGAGGATGACTGTATTAGGTGCTTAATGATACACATGAATTCAAAAGCTGAAAAAAAAAAAAAAAAAGATCTGAATTCAGAAGTCCAATGTTATAAATCATATTCTCGATCTCTTTGCTTACTCTCTGAAATCCTTTAAAAGCATAGGCACCAAAACTGGAAACAACATCCAGTGGTAGTTACACTTAGAGAAAAAACTACAGAAGTAATTTAATTTCAGTAACCCATATTTCTTTCTTTGGTTTTGATTACAGCCCTTCTTTTCATTTCAAGACAATGAAAGCAGTAATCCTATCAGTTATGCTTGTTTTTAGAGGTGTGGCTTGATTGGTTTTCGTGTGAGTCACATTTTGCATCAGTTCAAGTAAATTAGAATCAGGCTCTGTATATATAAAATTTTAGGTCTCAATGAGTTCATATTTCATTTAGTCCTAACCTTTTCCTTTAATTAACTGTATTTTGCCCCATACTACATAATGCAACATAATATTTCAATCAATCTTTAAGCTAGTTTCATGAGTGGATATTATGTTTCTTCTGCATGATATATATTAGGTGAAATCAAATATAGTAAGAGCCTATAGAGTTCACATTCAAAATTAATGTCTACCAGGCAATTTAGAAATCTAACTTGTAGCAAGGATGCTGAGTAAATTTATAAATAATTTCTTCATTATTGTCAGAATGCTGGAATGTAAACCAACAGTGGGGCAAATTTTCAAATACAGTATGGATTTTATACACACTATAAAGTAGGGGAGGGGGAAAGAGCATGGTGAATTCAAGGGAGCAATATAATCTTAACAATGAAAAGAAATTTCCTGTTTTTCACACAGGTACCTATAACAGTTGTTACTATTTCACTATGACCATGTATTGAAAAAACTTATGGGCACAGAAAAATAAGTAAATCTTACTTTAGAGTACTTAAAAACAGGCAAAAATTTAAACAGTTTGGTAGTCAAGTATTTCACTTTCTGATGGCTACCGTGAGTGTTGGAGCAGGTCAGTAAGGAACGACGAATCCACCCTTGTGTTCTCAGTTGCCCTGGTGTAAATATAGAAATGTTTCTTTCCTGCAAAGGTTAACCCCAGAGTACAGCAATGCCATCAAAGTCCTGGTGCATGTACAAGCAATAAGTGAGTCAAACCTGAAAACAATGAAAACAGATAGAAAAGAGGCCAATTAGTCATATCATTGATAAAATTAAACATGACACAAATACAGCTAATTATGTCCTTGCTCTCAATTCAGGTTTTATTAGTTTGGGAGCCCTTGGAGGTAGTCTAAATTATATGTATTATGTTTAGTTTGATGGGATTTTTTACCCTGTTTTCTTTATGGCCTCATGGGCTGATTCCCCAGCTGGCACAGAAAGAGTTGCTATTACCTTCAGCAGGAGTGGAAGCATTTATGTAGTGGAGGATCAGGCACCCCAAGTGAATTTGTTGGCTGACTAACCAGACCCTTGGATAGGTTTTTTTATCATTTTTTTTTTTTTCCTCTTTTTTCCTCTTTTTTTTTTTTTTTTTTAACATATGAAAGTATTTAGGTTTTAATCTCACAGCATTTCTCTGCAAGCTTTAGAAAAATGAACATTAGCATACAATTGTTTTGATGGTAAAAGGAAAACTAACAACTTGCTCAGTCTCAGTAAAAGATGAAAAATTGAGCTGGAAAAAAGCCCTCTTTTAGTCTGCAGCTAGTGTGCTTGGTAGTGCAACCTTGAGCTCTTAGTTTCCAGATCCTGGTAACTAGTTAAAGTTCGTGACAGTCCTCTATTTAGCATGTGCCTTTCCCACACAAAGAGAAACACTGGCATGAAGGGGATGACATGTTTCCAGATATTGTAATAGTGTGAAGTGGCTCTCTTCTATTGTGTCTATAGCATAGCACATGGTACAAGGAATAATAGGTCTCAGCTGGCACTTCAGTAATACAGTTATAATTACACCCCTGAAAGATGCACTAAGAGAACATTATTATTATGGTGGAGTCAATCACTTCTCTGCTGCAATATGCTGGAATCAGTGTCACTTGCTCACATCCCCCTCACGGCTTGTGTAGCACATGTAGTGCCAACTTTGGGAGACATTTTTCAGTGTTTTGTTTTAGAGTCATCATTTCCATAGGTGGCTGCAGATCATCTTGTATATACAATAGTCAAACTTGCTTTGATGACAGACTTGTTAGTACCTCTGTGGGTCTTGCTTTTCCATTTTGCCAATTCTTCACAAATACATATTTATATATACAACTCACTTTTTAAATAGAAGCGTGCTGTTAATCCCATTTAGGAGGGATCCTTTATCAGCAACATGCATTTCCATTTGATTTACGTGGTGCAAAATGTACATTACATGATATTTTTAAAAGGCAATTCTTCTAACATATTTGTTGTGTCATCAAATAATTTGAAACCCTTATTAAATTTATAAATTTTAATCCCACATAGAATCAGGAGAAATATGAATTGGAATAATTGTCAAGAACAACCATAACTCATTAATGTTCAATTGTTAAACAGCAGTCAGTGTGAAGTTCATGGAGAGCACTCCATTCTCAAATCTGTGCATAAAAAAGAAGGTATAGTGGTCAGTCTCGTAAGAGACTGGTTGAGAAGCAACGACAGGTAAATTTTACATCAGTTAAGGTGCAATATTCTCCACTGATTCACAGCCACTGAATTAACTGTGGTTATTGAAGGCATATCTTAAGAGAATAAAGTGAAGAGACATGAAGATAAGTGATAAAATCAGATACATTAAAATAAAAGAAAGGTTGTGTTAATAGAAAGAAAGAAAGAATAACACAGGTACTGGTACAGGCCAGATTCCTTCATGCAGAAAGAAAGGAAAGTTCACAGGGAAGTTCCTTGTGCTTTTTACTGTTGGAAAGAAATGTCTCAGCTTTTTACTTCCAGTCTTGTTCAAAACCTCCCTGAAATTCCACAGAATTAGTTTTCCCATGGGCTTCAGTGGGTTTTGGATCAGAATCTTTGGACATAAGCTCTGGATCAGGTAGGCTGATGCCAGACAACTTCTTACAGGATGTGTGAAGAGATGAGGAGGGATATTCTAAATTTGAGTGATATATACAGAGACAAAGTTTGACTATCCATCTTCAATCCTTTCCCTTCTTTGAACTGTTTTATTTCTGATTCATTGCATAATTTTGCAATGAGGCAATTGCATTTTGTTGGCTTTAAAGATACAAAGTTAGGTGTTGCAAATGGTAGTATGCCATTTTTAACACCTGTTGAGAGTTTTTCCTAGCTGATCACACAGAAGGCATTTTCAGCACATGCTGTTTTCCTGAAAAATTACTAACATAATCTTTTCATATTACCAGCAGCTGTAATAATACCATTAATACCCACTTGAGTGCTTAATCAACATTCATTGGTTAGCAGAAGCTTTCCACAATGTTTTTAACATCATTTTGCAAAAAGGTTGGCAGGAACTTTTTGACAGACTATTTTTTTGTGTGAAGAAAAGGCCAGCTTCTCACAGGTGCTTTTGAGAGGAACAAAAAGTCTGTTGACAATCTAATCAGAGCCCATCCTAAAGTAAGGGATAGAATGGGTGGTTGTGTGGAGCACAAATGTAGAGACACAGAATCTCACACGTTTTTTGGGGCACTAATTTCGTCTGTTTAGGATGCTGTTTGGCCTGTTGAAATTTCTGTTCTTCATTTGAGAGGATCAGAGATAATTTTCTTTCCACCAGCTGAAGGCATCTGGAACAGAGTCTGTGGTGAGCAAGAGTGTCCATCCTGACATTGCTCAGCTCAGGCTGGTTATGGGGGAAGCAACTCACAGCCTGATCTATGTGTGTATCTTGAACCATCACTGAACCAGAAGTAGAACTATTTGATAAGCAAGGGTGCACCTTTTAACTCTCTTACTGATTTTCATTACTTTGGTATAACTGATTCTCTTCTTGATTTTTACCATTGTGGTATGATTTACATTTTACTTTTTTATGTTGTTGCTGGCTTTTATGTTTGGGTTTTGTTTGTTTGTTTGATTGTTTGCTAGTAAACATTCTGCAGTGAAAAGGGAAAAAGTAGATTAAAAAAAAGTTCACCTTTTCTGTAACAAAAAACTGAAAAGAAAGACAGTGATATAGGTAAAGAAATTTTCCATCAAAACCAGGGAGGATGGCGGTACACATGGGTTGATTAGTTCTAGATTTGGTTCTGGATTTGGAACCTGAATGGGAATTGAAACCTTTCTGCCTGAGATGTAGTGAAATTAAATCACTGGAAAAAAAGGTCCAAGAACTTTGTGACTTTCTTGAGAGACTGTTACTATCTGAAATATTATTTCCAAATAGATTTTTAAGCTAGATTTTGGATCCTCCCACTCTTTATCACTCTCTGTTGAGGCCTTCTTGAAACCACTATCATTCCTATAATGTCCCTTACCAAATACAGTGCCAACTTAATGAGCAGACACGTTCATTTACAAAATTCCATCTTGACCTGTTAAAGCAAAAAGATACACTTTATTTAGACTGAATGTCTTTTGGTGAAAATGTACAAAACCTTTATAAAGATAAATAAATAGGATGTGATTTACCCTCTTTTGTGACACTGGAACATCACAGCAGGACCTGGACGTATTGGAAATGTTTAACAGGAAACAATCAGCTAAATGTAGAACAAGATCTATTTGGCAATTATAATGTATAATGATGAATACTTGTACTAATATGAAGATTATGAAAAACCCCAATCATTAGAAGGAAGGTGATTTTATTCTTTGCTGTGCATGATGAGCATAATCAACATTAGTAATTCTCAAACACCAGAATACTTCTATTGATCCATGGAAATATTTATATCCCTGGTGTGGGTGAGGCCCACTGAGCTGCTAAACCCTACACAGCTCCTCGCTCAGAGGGAAGAAGGACAAAAGTGAAATCTCATTGGATGAAATAAAGAGAATTAAAAAAAAAATCCAAAAGAAAATAAGTAATCTCTTCACATCAGTGGACTGTTGCCAAGCCTTTCACCTGCAAAACTCCTTCCTAGCTTTTATTGGTGGATGTGACATTATGGGGCATGGAATTTCCCTCTGGTCAGCTCAGGGCAGCTGTGCCAACTGTGTCCCCTCCTCAGTCCTCATGCACCCTCAGCTGTAAAGGTGTTCTACAGCAACAGATGAAACAACAGTGTACTGTCAACATTGATTTGTCACAAGTCCAGGACATAGAACCATAGGATCTGCTATGAAGAAAGTTATCTCTGTTCCAGGCAAAATCAATACAATTACAGAACAGTTACTATTAGATTAGTGGGGGTATTTTTCAGAGGGAAGTGTTTAAGAGGTTGGTCTTTGAACAGACATTTGTCACTCCATGTATTCCCAAAAATGCAGTGAAAATTTCTGTAGCAAGTTCTCATGCTAATTCTTTCACTTCACTTTAAATATTTTTAATTATGCAGGGATAGTTTGGTAAGATGAA
The DNA here is from genome assembly GCA_035583155.1 of Acropternis orthonyx. Lineage (NCBI taxonomy): Eukaryota > Metazoa > Chordata > Aves > Passeriformes > Rhinocryptidae > Acropternis > Acropternis orthonyx. Next base: position 7,770,011 of record JAWWEU010000040.1, read on the forward strand.
TTGCTTTAGTTTTGAATCCTTTTTGGCAAAATCAAAAGTAACATTTTTCAAGTTATATTACCTTACATCTGAATGAATATTAGTCTAAATTCATGGACGTATTAATTTATCTAGTTTGGAACAATACAGGATACAGATTTTTTTCCTTTTTTTTTTTTTTTTTTTTTTGGGGGGGAAAGTCTTGCAAAACGCTCAAGATGCTGAGGGATTTGTAATTTCATTGTCCCTGAGACAAAATTTTGGGTTTGGGTTTAGGTTTGGTTTGGGTTTTTTTTTAATGAATGGAATGCAAATGAGACATGATTTGGCTACATTTCACTTTGTGTCTTCAGATATAAAACAACATAAAACATCAATGGGGGCAAAATATTACAAGGAAATATAAACCAAAAGTAAGGTGAGGTGAGGGTCAGAGGAATGTTTTATATAAAATATTGAAATCTAACCCAAAAAATTCTGAAAAGCATTAATACGTCTGTGACTCATAATTCTTTTTTCCCTTTGTCTTGCATTCTCTCACTGAAAGTTTGTCACATTTTTGTAGCATAAGCCGTCATTCAGCAGCTAGAAATGCCTAAGTAAAACCACAGCCATGAAGAAATTCCCTGAAGAGCTCCTTTAGGGATACCAATGTATCTTTTCAAGGCTTGTGCCTCTTTCTGCTATTTCTAAGACAAAGGTAGCTGAGTCACAGTGAATGCTAATTTCTGTAATGAGATTGCCTCATGCAGAGGCATTCCCTCTGGAATGAAGAACTGACAGTCCTGCAAATGCATCAGCTCATTTAGAAGGGCCTGAACAAGCATTAATATGTCATGTCCTCCAGGAAAAGACAGGTAAGAGGCAAAAAAAAGAGAGAAAAGTCACCTCAACAGATAAGTTATTCTCTGTGAAATCAAGGCTGCTTTATGCTTGTCATTTCAACAGTTTGGGTCAAAAGTGATCTAGGAAAACACAGTTAGGATTTTTTTAATTTAAGGGTTTTTCATACCTATTGCATTTCACAGACTTCAGTCTTCCTGCACTCTGTCTCAGACACCTTCTTAATCTCTTTCTCTCCCACTTTTCTGGACTATACATTCCTGTTCTACTGTCATTCTGACATATTTTGCATCTTTTCACTTCCTTTTCTTCTGTCTCATGTTCTTTCTCATGAACCTTCTTACTCTCCTCCTGTTTCTCTTTACTTTGACTTTACTGGACAATACTCACTGTTTTTCCTGTCTTTTCCTGCAGTTTTTATGAGAACTTCCTAGCAGGGTTCTTGCTTTCTAAAACCATTCATCAGTTCTTCCCCTGCTTCTCAGATACCTCTAAAAAGGTCTTTGTCTTTTTTAAAAGTCTTAATGTTATTTTTTGTTCACTATTTTTTGCCATAAAATGTCTTGTTATGAAGTTTTTGCACCAGACATTGAATATGTGAAATGGTTAAAGCATTTCTTTAAAATCAAGAATGTTGGTACTCTTGGAGGGGGAAGGTACAGATGAGACTGGTGTAAGAACTGAATTCCTGTCTTTCAACTACTTTCTCCTTTAAACTCTTTGTCTTCCTTGTGGAAAATACTCAACATTTATACAATATTTGCTATGGTATCAGTAATAGTAAGAAACATATGATGAAGGACAAAGTGCCTTTTTTAGATGCACTAAAAAACTGATCTTCACAAAATGCTGTCCGTACAGAGCTGTGGCATATTACTTCAGCCTCAGGTGTTCATTTTGCCTCACTAAATTCCTAAGAATATGCTTATTCTTCCTTCCTTGTCCTGAATTCTTGCATACTGATGTATACACTGACAAGCAGTTGCTACATTTCACCTCAGGGATTTCTGTACTTCAGTGCTTGATGAGGTAAACCCTTTGCCTAGTTTCTACTTAAAATCTCTTGGGATAAAAGATGACACATGAAGATGTGTAGAATTTCTCTTATTGCAATCTAGTTGTAAAATATTGAAAGAAATGATAATACAAATACTAAGGTACAGATAATAAAATTCTGTGAGCAATAGATATTAGGAGAAAATACATTGTCTGAGTCATTTGTCAAATGTTGAGGTCACCAAATAATCTTAACATACGGTAAAAACTCCTGATGACCACCCATTGCATGTAAATATCAATGTTTTGCTTGTTGTATACAACACAGAAGGAGGAAGTAAAGCAACCTGCATTTTATTACCTGAATCAGATGCGAAAGGTTTTCAAAACTTCAAATTCAACTGAAAGCAGCTGTTGGAAAAATATCATTACATTATACCTTAAGCTACAAAAGCCAATTTAATGGTGACATTTTATTTTATTCAGATGGTCCCTTCTTTTATTCTGTCTAACCCAGTAAAGCCTGTGGAAATTGTATCTGGATGAAATCACCAGAAGGTGAAGGGCCCATGACTAAAAACATTCTTTAAAGATTATTCAAGGTTACAGTCAAATGGAATAGCAACACTAACGAGAGCAAAGGTCTCCATAGCTACAGGAAGCAATATTACATTTCTTAGCAGGACCTATAAGAAAACACAGGCTTGTTACTAGATTTGGTTAAATGTCGATTAAAGTGCTGAACAAAACCATTAGATACTACAGTAAACACGGGTATTTTAAACTGAAGGATGTCATTTTTTCAGAACAGCATACAATGGAGTTTGCAGATGGAATTACCTCACACCTGACTCACTTCAAATTACAGTCACTGCAGTTTAGTTAACTATTCCCATGATTTGAGTAAATTATTTTTCACCTGTCTCTCATCTTGGATATTAATACATTCATTCCACATGGGGACTGAGCAGAGCCATTGTACTTTTGCTTTTAGCTTCAATAGATATAATAAGAACATTCAAGTCAGCACAGAGTTGAGGCTGTGCCAGTGTCCATCCCAAGACTACACTGGAGAGAGGAAACTTCCAGGAGTGTGAGCATAAAATGCCTCTGCCCTTTGGCACCTCCTCTGTCTTCTGGACTGCAGGAACAGCTCATCTTGCTGGCTGGCAGCCCTCAAAATCTTTGCTTCCATGGAACTGTGGCTATTATCTACTTTAACAAGTTTAAAATTTTCATTTTCAGAACATTCCATGACTGTCAGTTTAACAAGTTTAAGATTTAATTATATGAAAAGGATTACTATTCTCTTTTGTTTTCAACCTGCTGCCAGATACCTTCACTTGGTGCCCTGCTGAACTTGTTAGGAGGAATGCTGAGTGCTGCCTAATCAGCTATTAGGATCAGAAGAGATTAAAATATAAAACTAAATTAGTCTTCCTTTTATTCCAAGGACTCAAATCCTGATTAATTTCAAGAACTAAGTCCAAATTAATAGAAATGTATATAGAAACTAGATATACAGATCCTTTAAGGGGAAGGGAAAAAAAAAAGAAGGGTTAAAAGTAGCAAAGCTCAGGGTTACTGCTGGATAGACAAATTTGTATATCTGCATCTTCATATCCTAGGTCAGGTAATGCCACCAGTCTGAAGACTTACTTTAATAATGCAATGATTCTCTAATGTCCATTCTGTTTATTTGGGACATTTGTCAAAATTCTTCAGAACAAAACAGTCAACATCCTTATTTCTTAGAAAAATGAAAATGGGGGACTCCAGAGCTTGTCAGGAAATCATCACCATTGCACCTAAACATGATCAGAAAAAAACATACATAAGCATATGCATACATATATTCATCATTATGGATGTACATTTTTATAAAAATCTAACAAGTTTTTCAGTATGTCAATTTCACTTTACTAGCATTCTATGTTAAATAAAACATAACAATAAACCCATGCTTAATTCACAAAGCAAACACAAGTATTTGATTTTCCTCCAAATTCAATACCCTGAAAGTTATTATTAAATTTTGAGTTAACTGTTCTTTCAGATTCTTTCAAATTCCCTCAAAACAACAAAGAAAATCTCATTACACTATTTGTTATTCTTTGTAATGTTCACAAAGTTTCCATGTACCTTGAAGTTACTAATGCATAGTGAATAACCTCAAGTGAATCCAACCAATGTGTTTTCTGGAAGAGTTTAAGTAAACAGCTATTAGGGATTTAAGAAGTAATTCCATATTTGCAGAGGTGTCCTGACAAATGTTTATCCACGTCAGTAGCCATTTTCATATGTAGTTTACAGAAATCTTGAATGTAATTTTTCTCCTATGTGTCTGCATAATCAACCTTTAAAACAGATATATTTTTCTGCCCGCGAATGAATCAGAAAAAGGACATTTTTACCCTTCATCACAAAGACTTTTCCAACACCAGCCTACCAGAAGCTTAAATATACAGACACAAGGAATTTTGAGAAAGTTCAGGACAGTCAGTGCTGTCAAAGAAATTTGTTGCAAAGAGGACAGCCTTGATTCCAATGAATAACAGTAATGCTGAGGTGGCAGAATTTTTCAAAATCCCCCTCTGATCCAACTTCTGTCTTTGCAGTTAAAATTCCATTGGAGTGGAGTTTGAACTGATAGAAACCTCAAGGATGGAATCACTGCAGAAGTTCTGCAACTGTTTTAAAGCATAAACATTAGGAAACTAATTGATTTCTCCCAACAGAATTGTGTATAGTGTGCAATATTTGAGTTGGCAAGGCATAAATAGGTTGTTCATTTTGAATTAGATCATAACAAAATTTCTTCAGATTATTTTTTTCCCATTTCTCATACAGAATACTCATTATTTACAAAGCCAATGTGGTTTTCCTTATTGTTTTAAGAAAAGACTTTGTTTGATCAAAAAATAGATAATATTTCTTCATGCATGACTTATGCATCTGTTGACTGATGCAGTTGTTCTAATGACTGTTTTAATGCAAAAAAGATGAAGTGAAATAAAAATGAAATTGGGAATTTGTGTGCTTTTATACTTCAAAATACATGCCTATGTTGAAAAATTATGGCAATATTTTACTGTATTAAGCTAATTTGTTTATACAAATACTACTACTCTGTATACTTACTGCAAACGATGCACACATTTGTAAAACTGGAAAAGTAGATTGACATGTGAGGAAAGCACATCTTAACAAAAACTCTTCCAGGTTCCATCTTTAAGAACCTGCAGAGCAATTCTAATGCACGGGTATCTCTCACTGGAGGCAACTTGCGCTTGCCATCTTCGGTCCCATAGTAACAAAGCATGGGAATTGGAAAATGTTAACAAAATCTACTAAAACAGAATTTTCAGACTATCCTGTTGGGTTGAGGGGGAACTCTGATTCAGCATTTCCGCATTCAGTAAGGATGTTTCTCCACATTTAATTTTTTTTCCAGGCTGCTGAGTACTTTACACAGCATGTATAATTTGTATTCCACATAATCTAAATTTGATGACTTCCATTGTATGCTCTAAATCTCACCTTTCTTTGAAGTATTTACCACAATTGGAGAGTCAAAGGACTGTGGATTTTTAGAAGGGCAAGAAAATAAGTTTTAATTTGTCTATTTTGATAGTGTTGTTGTACATGAAGAATCTTAAGCAGCTTTTATGTTCATATAGCAATGGCTTCTAGCTGCTTTGCTGGAAAGGTTTTCCTGTTACAGCCACCTAGAACCACATTTTAAAACATTGCTAATTAGCATCAGAATGAAAATGGTTTTGCCTGCAGTGACTATATTTTAGTGGAAATCACCCTCAAAGTACAATGAATAGGTTAAAGTTTGTTTGTTTAGAAAAGTTAGGGCAAATTATGTGTTAGTTACATTTTCATAGCTTTGTGATGACTTTTCAGTCACTGAATCCATGAAGAAACTACATTTCTCAGTTGTACCAGATAAAGTTTCTAAGTCAGAAATTCCAATACTCAATCCTGCACCACTTGAAAAAGTTGTAGTGCGTGATGGAAGCTGAATGTCAACCAGAATTCTAGCTACCTCTTTTTTCTCTCCTCCAGCCCCATTGGCTATCCAAAAGGAGATCGAAATTCTTTGAAGGCTTTCCTGCAAATTGCTGCCTCCTAAGAAATGATGATAGCTAGCAGTACTGTGCTAGTCTGGAACAAGGACAGGCTAAAAAAAGTTTGTACTTCAGCTTCTGCTGCTAAAGGGGAGATATGCTACAGTACTAGAGTAGGGAGGATATAGTTTGCTTTCTTCCATGTACAGAAATACTCTGGCATTCAATGGAATAAATGCAGCTTCAAATGCATCCTGTTTCCATGCTAGTGTGGCAGAGCATCTGACTTATATTTGTTAATTCCTTCAGCAATCACAGACCCAGATTTTTAGAGGTTGTTGGGTTTTTCACACAAATAGGATGGGATTGTTTCCCTTGAATGCTCTTAATGGTTTTTGGAGTAAAAATTATTCAGCTGAGATCAGAATCAGACCTAAAAACTTGAAGCAAGGAAGCCTGGTGGCAAAAGCACCATTTCTCCTTGCACACTTATCTTCAACTTGGGGGGCCTGGGGTTAATTAGAAGAACAAAAAATCTGTTATAGAAGGCTTTGTAAAGTAGATCTGCATTTTTTCTGGGTTTAAAACTCATTGGTTCTACTCTCTGGATAAGCATAAAAGAACTATTCACCTCTTGGTATACGCATTTCATCTCACCATTGACATTCAAGCAACCCAAACACAGCAAGAAGTCAACCTTTGCTGATGAAACACTAATGAATCTTTAAAAGGACTGTTGATTTAATACTTTGCTGACTGGATATTCAGTTCCTTATTTTTGTTTTTTCTACTTATAAACATGCTGATTGATGAATACTTCTTTAGATTCCTTAGGAATCTGAGGCTTTTTCCTTGCTGAATTTTCATTTTGAAGTTTATTGTTCATTTTAATTAACAACAGTCAGGGAAATGGAAAGGATTTGGTACCAAAAATAACATGGAGCACCATTATTTTTGATTAAAAAAGGACAAAATGAGAAAGTAAGCAAAAATCACCACTAGTCGCTTCCTCCTTATCACAAAGATTTCTCCATTTACAAGATGAGACTACTATAAACATCATTCTCCACTGAAAATTAACAATTTGGCTGTTCACCTCCTGTACGCTGATTGTCTGTGTCCTGTTCTGTGCCAATGTGTCATTCTCATCTTTTGCTCAGAGAAGCATAATATTCTTTGGCTAACAAGAAAAGTTCATCAAAGAGTAATAGTTTCATTTTTCCTACAGTAGTAAATTGAATGCAAAAGTCTGTTATATGCTGTCACTTTCTGCTTTGGTCCTTTGTATTACTTTATCATGGTTTTGCTCTTGTACTTTCTGACATCTTATTGAATGAATTTTGATATCCTGTGTTTCAAGAAAGGATCAGAATGCATCTCCAGTTTGGAAAGATTAGGATTCTGAAAGAAAATGCCATAAATCCTTAGAAGTTAAAAAGATGCTATAGTAGAAATTTACGTAGGTAGGAAGTCTGCCACTTTCAGCATGCGGCAACTCATAACTGCACACACATGGCAGTGGAGACTGTACCAATAGCCAAGAACAAAAATGTTTAGGCAATTAAATCCACTGATGGATTGATTTTTCAATGGCAGCCAATTGTCTCACTTTGGACATTTGGAGGAATTGACTGTTCTAAGAAATCAGCACCTCAACTGCTTCCAAAAATGCATCACTTGTTTTGTAATAAAATTTATGGAAATGAGATATTAATTAAAACCAGGATATTTGTTCAACAAATACTTACTCAAACAGGCTGGTTTTTTTCCCAAAGGTTTTGTGTGTGAAAAACCATGTAATTCGAAAAGATTTATAGAGGGGGGGAAAAAATAAAAGATGAAGCAAAACAAGAAAAAACTTTCTAAATTGTATACTAATGTCTAGTCATATTTTCAAGATGATTAGAATCAATAAAAAGGTAAAATGATTTGGCAAACAATTGAAAATATTTTGTAGTTCTAAAAACTGTAGTCCCTTTATCAATTGAAAAGCCACAGCCACTTGAGAGGATACACGACTGGACACTATAAAAACCCGTAGGCATCCATTCACACTCAGTAAACTATTTCTGTCTTTGTCCTGTAAGCAGACTCTTCTCAAGTCTGATCATCCTTCCAAGTATTAGTCAGAAAATGTTTATCTTTTTTTAGCAACATATTTATCCTTCCTTTGTTTTAAATTTTCTAGTATTTCATCTTCAAAAAACCCCAACTTAAATATTTTAATTGGATTAAAAAGTCTGAATGTGTAGATTCATTTAATATTGTACAATTTATTCCACAAACAGATATGATTTCCAGAGAAAAAAAGGTCTTCAAACATTTTTAAATTTTTCATAAAGCAAAACAGAGCATCTTATATTACAGATGATACAAGATGGCTTTGAAAATTCCATGGAGTCTGCATATCTTTAGGAGTCTGCATCTAAAATTAACTCGAAAGTGTGAGGTTGAAGTTTTGGGGATTTTTAGCAAAGCTCATCAAAACATTAAAAGAATTCCAGCATGTGATTTCTTATTGTTACATATAGTATACTGTGCTGGTTTAATGGTAAACCAGCAGGAGGAATGAGTCTAACTCACAAACAGATCACAAGTCAGAATTACAGTTTAGTAAAAAGATCACAATAAGTACAAGGGTACAGAGGAAAAGGTCCGTTTAACCCACA